>JAFEMH010000342.1:0-600000 GCA_022495995.1 Adenophora triphylla var. japonica
ATACCGGTTTCGATTTCGCCGATTTCAATTACTTGGTCCGATCAACAATGGTTTCGAGTCGATTCCAGCCTTGGTCATCCCTACACTCACTTGTTATTATATTTACAATAACTATCCACTAACTATTTTCTACTCCACTTTCTCTCTCATAAATCACTTTTCATACTTACACCACCTACTCCACTATGCACCCTTTTTAATTTCCGTATAAGATCAAGTTTGTGTTTTTTTTGAGTGAGACAAAGAAAGTATACAATTAATATGCTAAATATTTAAAGGTGAACAGTTTATATGAAAAATAAGTCAAAAATTTTTAAATGGGAAAATATATTTCCTCCGTCGCACTCGGAAATAGAATTTTTGAGTTGCACACAACGATTAAGATAAAATGTTAGTCAAGTAGGTGTTGTGAGTATGAAAAATGGGGTATGAGAAAGAAAACGGGGTAAAAAATAATGAGTGAAAAAGTTATTGAAAGTGTGAAAGTGAATCCCTTTAAATAAAATATTTCTAATTTAAAATTATTCTATTTCAAATAAGACACTTAGAATAAAAAAATATAATAATTCGAGTTGGACGAAGGGAGCATATGGAATTGAAGTAACAACTACTCTCTCCGTTTCATCCGACTTATGACAATTTGTATTTGTGTCGTTTCATACGACTTAGGACATCCAAAAATGGCAAGCTTATATTATTTTTATGTTTAATGTGTCATACAGAATAACAATCTCCTTACTATTACTTTCACTCATTCTTTCTTTTATTTTACTTTACATATTTACAATATCTCATCCACTCATTCTCTCTCCTTTTATTATTATAGTTTTTTTAATTTTCGAGTCGAAAGAGAAAATCCTAAGTCTGGTGGGATGGGAGAAGGAATTACTCCATCTGTTTCACCTGAAAAGGCACAAATTTTTATTTTGTGTGTCCTATTTGAAAAGGTACATACTCATAATGAAAATCTTTTAACATTTTTTTATTTATGGGACCCACTTGTTATACTCACAATAACTATTTACTTACTATTTTCTGTCATACTTTCTCTCTGTTACGTCATTTTTCATACTCAAAAACTTATTTCACTGTATATTTTCTTTAATTTTCATGTAATATCAAATTTGTAACTTTTTGAACAGGAGAAAGGAGTATTGATATGAGGTGAGATAATTGAAGTGAGAGAGGAGAGATGTTTAGGAAGAAAGATTCATGAAGAGTATAATAATGTCTAAACATTATACTCCCTCCGTCCCATTAGTAAGAACAAATTTACTGTAGATACGGGAATTAAGGAAAAGTGAATTATAGTGGAGAGAATAGTGAATTATAATGGTGTTGTGAGTATTAAAATAATGTAGGAGAGAGAATGAGTGGAGGGAATAGTAAAGATTCCTTTCCATTTTAGGAAGTTTGTGGTTTGTAATGGGACGACCAAAAAGGAAAGTTTGTGGTTTGTAATGGGACGGAGGGAGTAGGTGACAATGAAATGATGTTTTTATTAACTCACATGAGCCGAGCCCAGCCGAGACCATAATAATTTAAATCACCGGATCTGAATTCACAACACAAACCCGGGAAATCCGGCCCGGAAGAAGATGGATGGGATGGGACAAGAGGATGTCACCATCGTAATCCATTGCGGGAATCGTGAAGGCGGGCCGTGGGTGGCTTCTTCTAGACTCCCACTGTACGGCCCAATATCTGTCACCACCCCCTCTCTCTCCTATTCCCGTATGTCATTATTCTTTTTTTAAATACATTTATACACCTAATCCTACTTTATTTTCTAAACTGAATTTTATTTCAAAGTAACACTTTAATTAATTTTTCATTTTACTTTGCACCCAAGTATATAACGGAGTTATAAATTTAACGGTAATTAATTGTGTACTTGTCATGTAATGTCTATTTTGATCATTCTTATGTACCGAAATCATTTATTTTATATTATGTTTTATCTATTTATTATAAAATCAAAATTATATTAATGACAAAATAACATATCCTCCACATCAATTCCTCCCATACCCCCGTCCTTCATGTCCCTTTTATGTGTTGTCCCTTCTATGTGTTAGAGATTTTGGCTCAAATTCTAATTTCAAATTGTATTGAAAAAATTATGTGTATAATTTTATTTCTTAATCAAATTAAAAGTGAGAATATTGTTTCTTTATGCAAGTAGGAGATGAATTTGTGCATTATTAGTGAAGAACAAAAAAGTATTTCTAATTGTATAAGGAAAGAGTTTTTATTTTACCTATATAAATGATATGAGGATTATTATTTGGGTGTCCATTGCTGGTACCAAAAGGGTTCCCTTAGGGGGAGATTGATTTAATTAGCAATATGTACAAATATGAGAGAAAGATGTAAATTGATTGCGTTTGTATTAAAGGCTGTTGAGAATGATGAGAATAGACATGTCCGATTCACAGTTCATGACGGTTCACGGTTCGTCAAAAATTAAAGCCGTTTATGAACCGTTAACTCACGGTTCACGGTTCGACGGTTCACGGTACGATTCACCGGTTCATATGGTTCATCTTTTTTTAAAGAATAAAATATTTTGAGCAGTTTTTAGACAATTTTTTTTTCAAAGTTTTTTTTTTAGTTTTTTGATACATTATAAATTATTTTACTTTACTTAAGTATTAAGAAAATTTTAAAATTCATATTTTTATAGGAATTAATGGGTGTAATTGAACAAAAATATTTTTTTTTTAAAAGGATGGTACCCTTGTAATTTTATTAATATTAGCAAATTTACATAGAGGGGGACAACCAACCTTACCCTTTTATAATTAAGGGAGACATTTAGGAGCCTTACCTCAAAAATTAAAGTGATTTTTACCAATAAAACCTTGAGATATGGTGAAATTTACCAATAGAAACAACACATTTTGAATTCTATCTTAGGATCCAAGAGTTGAAATCAAAACGACTATAGAGTCCCTGACCCTATTTATAACAATTTAAATGGCCAAACTGCCCCTACTCATTCTTTTTCTCTCTCTAATCGCAATTCCTTTTTCTCTCTCTAATCGCAATTCCGTTTGACGGGAACGAAGAACAACGTTGAACGGAAGTTATTGTTCGAATGTGGACCCTAATTCGGAATCTTCTCTTGCTCCGTGCACAACGACAACAATGCCCGAAGCGGCGGCGAAGGTTCTTTCTTGTTCTTGTCAGCGGAGGCGTTGATAGTAGCTTCACTCTTCGTCTCCTTCACACCACAGACCATTCCTACACCGTTTTTTATTTTGACTTTCATCCGATTGGAATTGTTTGATTTGTGGGGAAAATGGGTATTGTGGGTCAGAGTCAAACTTAGAACTGGTGAAGTTAAATGTTGATATGCGTTTTGGTATTTGATTTTTGTACCAAAAACAAGCTGGTAACCTTGAATTCTCTCTTTTACATCTTTGATTTATTGCATATTCTTTGTGTGCTAATATTTTTCCTTTGATTTTGTTCATTTAGTTTTGTTCATGGTTGATTTCAATTTCAGAAATGGGGTTTTCTGTACTTACTCACTATGTTTTAGTGCGATATTCGTAGTATATGGAAATACCCTTTTGGAGAAATCAAATTGATATTATAAAAATGTTTGAGTAACTTTCTGTGGGCAGAGTTGAATTCTTGGATCTTGTGGCATCAAATAGATTGAACTGGGGATTAGAGTATTTTTTGTTCAATAACAATCGATTGTTATAAGCTCGTAGCTAAGATGGTTAGGAATATTTATTCCTGCTGCCGGTCAACCACAATTCCTTTAATTCTCATCTCTCCATGACATTGATTACGCTTTCAAACTCTTTTCCCAGATCGAACCCCCAATTCCTTCGTATGGAACACTCTGATCAGAGCTTGTTCACTAGCAAAACTCATAACTTGAAGAAGCCATTAATCTTTTTGTTAAGATGTTGGATGAAGGAAAAGTTGTTTCCCGACAAGAACACGTACCGTTTGTTACGAAAGCTTGTGCTTACTTGTTTGCCTTGAGCGAGGAAAACAAGTTCATGGGCATGTTTTTAAACGTGGGTTGCGGATCCGATGTTTATGTTAACAACGTTTGATTCATGTTTATGCGTCTTGTGATTTCGTGGAATGTTATGATTGATGCCCCGTACTTTATCATGCGTTTGATGATGCGGCTGAGTTATTCCGTGAGATGCGAGTTATTTTGGTGATTATCTAGTTGCTCATTAACCGAACTAGAAACATTTTGTGGGAGATTTTTTTCTTCATTTATTCTTGTTGTAGATTGGTACTTCATTGAGCTAGATAGCTTGATGGAAATATTGAGAAATTATTGTGTTTACAAGAAGTGAATTAATTGCTTTATGTAACATTATTAATATCCATCTTGCATAATGTATTTTATGATAGTAATTGCTTAGTACTACTTCTTTCAGTTAGATTTCAGAATTCATTGGTAGTGCATTTGTGATTGTTAACATTAATTTGGTAATTAGTGTCTTTTGTTGTAGTAATTTAGGTGGATTAAAACTCTATGAATTAAAAGCTATTGGTGTAGTAATTTTGGTTAGAGTTTGGTGAACAAATAATATTTCTCATAAAATTTGGACACAAGTTTTGGTGTAAATAAATGTGAATTCTATTTCACAGTTATTTAAATAACTGTGAAATAGAATTTGTTTATGTTATAACTGTGTTGGTTTATGTTATAAACTGAGAATTCTATTTCACATTAATGTTTTATAGATTTTCACAGTTGTTTATCCTTATGCATTGTTTGTGAAATAACTGTGATGTGTATTTCACATTTTTATATAACTGTGAAATAGAGTTCTCAGTTTATAAATGTGAATTCATTGGTAGTGCATTTGTGATTGTTAACATTAATTTGGTAATTAGTGTCTTTTGTTGTAGTAATTTAGGTGGATTAAAACTCTATGAATTAAAAGCTATTGGTGTAGTAATTTTGGTTAGAGTTTGGTGAACAAATAATATTTCTCATAAAATTTGGACACAAGTTTTGGTGTAAATAAATGTGAATTCTATTTCACAGTTATTTAAATAACTGTGAAATAGAATTTGTTTATGTTATAACTGTGTTGTTTTATGTTATAAACTGAGAATTCTATTTCACATTAATGTTTTATAGATTTTCACAGTTGTTTATCCTTATGCATTGTTTGTGAAATAACTGTGATGTGTATTTCACATTTTTATATAACTGTGAAATAGAGTTCTCAGTTTATAAATGTGAAAATTATTATACAGTTATACTCATCAAAATTGTGAAATAGAATTCTCAGTTTATAAATGTGAAAACCATTATACAGTTATACTCATCAAAACTGTGAAATAGAATTCTCAGTTTATAAATGTGAAAACCATTATACAGTTATACTCATCAAAAACTGTGAAATTAAATTCTCGGTTTATAAATGTGAAAACCATTATACAGTTATACTCATCAAAACTGTGAAATAGAGTTCTCAGTTTATAAATTATAAATGTGAAAACCATTATACAGTTAACTCATCAAAACTGTGAAATAGAATTCTCAGTTTATAAATGTGAAAACCATTATATAGTTAACTCATCAAAACTGTCAAAACATTTCACATTTTTATATAACTGTGAAATAAAATTCTTAGTTTATAAATGTGAAAACCATTATACAACTATTTACATCAAAACTGTGAAATAGAATTCTCAGTTTATAAATGTGAAAATCATTATACAGTTATTTACATCAAAACTGTGTAATAGAATTCTCAGTTTATAAATGTGAAAACCATTATATAGTTATTTACATTAAAATAATTTTATTTTATTTATAAAATTTGAAATATATGATGAGTAAACTTGTTTGATTTGTCTTGGCGATGCGATTAAAACAGTGATTTCGGATTATTTTTTTGACTTTTAGATTTAGATATATTGCATTTTAAAAATTTAAGAGAAAAAAAAAAGGAAGAGAGAGAAAAGGAGAGAGAAAGAAACGCTAATTGCTGGTATACCAAGCGCGTGAGATGTGTGGAGGGGCAGTTTGATCCAGAAAAAATTCAGGAACTTTTTGGCGAGTTTTGATAATGTAAGTGCTTAAAGGTAGTTTTTATTTGGCTGGGGGACTAATTGGCCAAAGCCTCAAAATTAAATTACACAATTAAACTTAAAAAATATTTAAATTTCTAAACTATAAAATACAAAGATACTAAAAAAATATTACCTAACAATTAAAAAATTCTCAAGTTCTAAATTATAAAATACAAAGGTACTAAAAAATTATCTAATTATTTCCTTCTCCTTCGGAAGAGTCATCCTCAAAAAATTCATCACCTTCGGAAGAAAAATGTTGTTCTTGATCTCGATTTTTCGCCCTAACGGAATCTCCAACACACATTTGATACTCTAAACGGTATGAAAATTTGTAGATTTTCGAATTAAGACAATATGAACCGCGGGTATGAACCCCCGATCCAAACCGCCAGTTTCGAAGCCTAAACCGCATATGAACCGTAAACTACCGGTTCACGGTTCACCCGGTTCAACGGTTCATTCGGTTTACGATTTTCAATGGTTTTTCAACAGTCAAAACCGCCGGTTCATCTGGTTCAAACATGAACCGTGGGCATGTCTAGATGAGAATACATCAATTCTTGTAATACTAGGTTTGTTGTGAGTGGTGAGTGTGTGTAAGTTTTTTGATTAGAACTTGTTGTTTTGTAATTTCATGATAATATAATGAAAGTCGTTGATCGATCCATGCAAGTAGCCCATTGATGTTGGAGTGAACCACGTAAATCTTGTGTTATTTATTTTGACCTATTTTATTTTTGATAAATTTATATTTTAATTTTATTTTGACCCTTTTCTATTTCAAAGTTTTATTTGATATACCCCCCATTCCAGAGTAAAGTTTTTATTTTTCTTTTTAGTCTGTCTACTAGTAACATTTTTAGTTGCTTTATTACTTAAAATTGATAATAAGACCCACTCGTTATTATCAAAACAAAAACTTTTTATCCACTTTTATTTTTCTACTTTACTTTTTATACACATAATAATTATTTTTTTCTTAATTTTCGTGTGAACTCAAACTATAAACGTTATTCCAAGATAATACTCCCTCCGTCCCGATAATAGCTTCTCCATTTTGGTTTGACACGCAAATTAAGGGTGGAGAAAATATTGTGAGTGTAATATTAAATAGGAGAGAGAATGAGGGGAGGAAATAGTAAATTTGAAAAATGTTGTGAGTGTAATAGTAAAATAGGAGAGAGAATGAGTGGGTGAAATAGTAAAGATTCTTTGTCATTTTAGAAAAAATGAAACTTCTAACGAAACGTCCTTTTAAAAGATTAGTGAAACTTTTATTGAGACGAAGGAAGTATATTTTTTCAGAAAAATCTGAACCCATTATTTGTTTTCCCTGGGTCATGTACATTAGTGACAGACTGATAGGGGAGGGAGAAGTCCAATCCATCCTTATATTGGCTATTAGACTATCTACAGTGGTTTCATCCCACTCCTTCATTTCATCTAACACTTTTTACACTTTTTCTCATCCACCTAATATTTCATCTACCCATTTCATTTACCCCCACTCCAATGGCTAACTTAAATTAAATTTCAACTCCCTCCAACTCATCATTCTATACCCCACTACTTTTATTTTATTTCATTTATATTCTTTATTTTTATGATTAGTAAAATAATAATAATAATAATTATTATTTATAATTAAAAAAATATTTCACACTTAATTAAAAAAATATTGCATCAATTTATAGGTAAAAAAATATAATGATTTTTTTTAAATAAATGCTAAAATGAAGAAGGATAATTGAGAAATGAGTGTTTTTTTTGTGTCCAAATCAAATGAAACTTATATCAATTTGTAGGGTAAAAAAAATGATGAATTATGGTGAAAAAAAATTAAAAAAAAGAATAATTTACTAGGTAATAATTCACCCAAATTGAAAATTAAGTGTTTTTTTTGTATCCAAATCAAATGAAACTTATATCGATTTGTAGGGAAAAAAAATGATGAATTTTTGTGAAAAAAAAATTAAAAAAAATAATAATTTACTAGGTAATAATTCGGTCAAAATGAAAACTAAGTGTTTTTTTTTTTGTGTCCAAATCAAATGAAACTTATATCAATTTGTAGGGGGAAAAAATGATGAATTTTGGTGAAAAAAAAAAAATTAAAAAAAGAATAATTTACTAGGTAATAATTCAGCCCAAAATGAAAACTAAGTGTTTTTTTTTTGTGTCCAAATCAAATGAAACTTATATCAATTTGTAGGAAAAAAAAAATGATGAATTTTGGTGAATTTTTCTTTTTATTTTTAAATCATTTATTATGAGATAATTGAGTTTAAATAATTGGGTGAAAAAGTAATAAAGTCAAGACCAATACGGTCTTGACACGTGGCAACAAAAAAAAAAAAAAAAAAAAAAAGCCAAAATAAGGTTTCAACCGGGATGAAATGTTTCATCCCGTCAATCCGACCAACTACCTTTCATGTTCCCATTGTAGTTGCTTGGCTGTATGAAATGAGATTTCATCCCCATTTCATACAGCCATTGTAAGTAGTCTTACTCGATAGTAAAAACATCATCAAATTATCCCCACTATGAATGATTATGACCATTTAAATTGGCACATGTATGACCCTCCCCGGTCTCTCTGTGTCACATATTATTGGCTGGTAGTAGGGATGGTTAAATCGGATTCAAATTGAAAAATTGAATCGAAAAATCGAATCAAAAAAGTTTGGAATCGGATCGAATCGGAGAGAAAATCGAAATCGGAGTAATCGGACCGGAGTCAATGACGGGCCGATTAAGGGTCACCATTTTGGTGAACCGGACCGGAAAAAGCCCGAAACCGGATGAAAATTCCTTGGTTTTCAAGAGAATCGGACCGAAATCGGACCGAAAAAGCCCGGAACCGGCTGAACCGGGGAGAAAACCGGAACCGAAATAACCGGACCGAAGTCAATGACGGACCGGTTAAGGTTCACACTCTGGCCGAACCGGAACCGGCAGTTTTCGGCCCAAAACCGGACCAGAATCGGTTTTGGCCATCCCTACTGGTTAGGGTCAAAAAAATTGACGGTGGGCCATTTCATACTATTTCAATATTATAAGGATCAATTTGTACAATGCATATAATTTGAGGCGTGTGATGAAACTAGAACTGAACCTTGAGTGCAAAAAGTGCAACTTTCTCTGTTTTCAAGTGTTAACGTATGTAAACTGACGTCCTTGATTACGCCATTTGAATATCATACTATTGACAACAGACCTTAACGTAAAGGGTGAGGAATCGAAAGTTTAAAATAAAATTATTATAAAACTTGAAAAGTTTCCTTATCATCGGGTATGTTATATACTCCCTTCGTCCCATTAATAACTTTACTTTTTATCAAAATGAATATTTCGTTTAAAGTTTCATATTTTCTAAAATGACAAAGAATCTTTACTATTCCACCCACCCATTCTCTCTCCTATTTAACGTATTACACTCATAACATTTTTCAAATTTAATAGTTCCTCCACTCATTCTCTCTCCTATTTTACTATTATACTCACAACATTTTCTTCACTCACCAATTTTTTTAATTTGCGTGCCGAACCAAAATGGTGAAGCATTTATCGGGACGGAGGGAGTATTTAATATTATATTTATCTATGGATAAATATAATAATATTATATACAATATTATATATTATTTTATATTTTATTCTTCTCATTATAATTTACATACTTACTATTTGCATGGAAATTAAGAAAAGTGTGAGTGAATTAGGTAAATAGGTATTATGAGTATGAAAAGTGAGATAGGAAAGAGAAAGTGAGATAAAAAATAATAATTGAATTGTTGTTGTAAGTATGACATGTGTGTAACATTAATATAAAAATAATAAAATATTTACATTTTAGGATGTGTGTAGTTTGTAATGGGACACCCAATGAAAAAAGTATATAATTTGTAGTGGGACAGGAGGAGTATAATTTTTGAGTCATTTCAATTTAATGAAAAATCTAAGAGAAACTGATTTATACCAAAAGCAACTCCCAAATCAAATTTCCTAACATAAATTCATGCCTTCTTTTTAGTGAAAGGATAAAAAAAGAAAAAAACACTTTTTTTAATTATTATATATATTCATTGATTCCATAATTATTATTTATTTTTAGAAATTATTTTCCCATAAATTATTGTTCTCTTTTTTTTTTTTTTTAAATATAGTTACATTGATTAACTTCAACAATATCATTTTCCAACTCCATCAATGGTCACTTGCAATCTCATAAATTTATAAAGAGCTTTACCAAATATATATATATATATATATATATATATATATATATATATATATATATATATATATATATATATATCTATAGGATAAATGAGGGAAGGGTGTGAACAGTGGTATGAATAGTTCCAATGGCGGAATTTCCTATTTTGCCCTCACTATTTTGTCCCTTTCCCATTTTGCCCTTAAAAAAAAAAATTTTTTTAATTAAAAAAAAAAAAAAAAAAAACGTGTCCTCGGACACGGGCTTTTACTAGTATATATATATATATGGTTTGTTGGAAATGGGTAACGAAAAGTTAAGTTTAATTTAACGTTGACCTAGGTTTCTAACAAAAGTTCGTTATTTGTTAACGAAACTAGTTACAAATGGTAATCTACATTTGTTGTAGATTATATAACTCATTTAATGTCTCAAGAACCATTTCCGGGTGAATGAGAAATTAATGACAAAGTTTTGTAACTTAACAAGAGTTATTAAAGAGTGTTTAATTTGGTTTGAAGTGCTCGGCCGAGCAGAGTCCTTGTCTCGGCCGAGCAGAGCACAGAAATTGGCCAAAGTCTCTGGACAAGCTTGCTCGGGCGAGGCATATGTCTGCTCGGCCGAGCAGTGTAGTTGACACGGCTGTGCGAGTTAATTGACTCGGCCGTGCAGCTTGGTGCTCGGCCGAGCGAGTCCACGACTCGCGCGCGGCGGATCTGAACAGTGGCAATTCAAACAGAAAGTTGTGCCTTTTTGAGGAAAAGACACAAACCCCTTAACTCTCTTTATATACTTCCCCTCCGAATTTCAATAGAAACATACAGATCATTTGAGCATTCCTACCCTCTAGTAAGATAGATAAACATATCGAATCATTTGGCATATTGTTGCATCAAATCCTTGAAGTCAGTTTCAAACGTAGTGTTTGTTCGTTAGAGTATTTGATTTGGAGTGCTCCTATCATATACTTAAAAGTCGTTTCATCTTACTAGAAGATTGCCATTGAAACCGTAAGCACTGTGCGGTGCAATAAATTCTTACGGAGATTGTATTTAATGAAGACTCGACTTGATTTCATTTGTTTTCAATCTCAGTTACTTTCTCAGTCGAGTTTTCGGTTAAGTTCTTAAGAAGCCTACCAAGAAGTCCAACAATCGTAAGAAGTTATTAACGCTTCTTCAAGACCTTCAAGATGGAAACCGAGAAAGACACCACCTCATCCAGTCAAGGGAATGTAACGCCTCCTTCTCAAGGTGACGCTACGTTCAACCATGTTGCACCCGCTCCTGCACCGCTTCTTAAAGGAAGATCCTCCGGCGGTGGAAAATGGTGATCCCGACCCCCAAAGGCAAATGGCCAAGGAGGCTTGGGCTCACGGTAATTTTTTGTGTAAGAATTACATCTTGAATGGACTTGACGATGCACTATACAATGTGTATAGTAACGTCGAGATTGCCAAGGCGTTGTGGAACACCTTGGAAAGGAAGTACAAGATCGAAGACGCCGGGTCAAAGAAATTTGTCGTCGGTAAGTATCTTGACTTCGTGATTGTCATTTACAAGTCCGAATCATTTGATTCGTTGATATTGCTATTTATTTTACGCACTTTACAAATTCGAGTCGTTTGGCTCGTCGATCGCATTTTTACCGTCCGGATCGTTTGATCCGTTGATACCGCATTTCAATACTATCATTTACAAGTCCAAACCGTTTGGTTTATTGATAGTAGTTTACTTACAAATGTCCGAGTCAAAAAATGACTCGTTGATCGCATTTCATTTACCACCATTTTCATAAAAATTGGTAACATCGCACTGCCCGGTTCAAAACCGAAAGTTCGTCATTCGAACTCCTTTTCAAAACCCCTCAAAATCGACGTTTGTCATTCAAACGCTCTTTTCAAACTCAAAATTGACGTTTGTCACTCAAACGCTCATTTTCGACTCAAAATCGACGTTTGTCATTCAAACTCTTTTCAAACTCAAAATCGACATTTATCACTCAAACGCTCATTTTCGACTCAAAATCGACGTTCGTCATTCAAACTCATTTTCAAACTCAAAATCGACGTTTGTCATTCAAACGCTCATTTCCGACTCAAAACCGACGTTTGTCATTCAAACGCTCTTTTACCAAAATCAACGTTTGTCATTCAAACTAAAGATTCCAGTTCGTCATTCGGACTCCTTTTCAAACTCAAAATCGAAGTTTGTCATTCAAACCCTCTTTTTATCAAAATCAACGTTTGTCATTCAAACCAAGATTAAAGCTTGTCATTCAAGCTCATTTTCAAAAGCAACACAAACACACACACGCGCACACTTTTCGAGAAAGGTAGAAAGACTCGTCATACGAGGCATTTCGGGTGATCTCAATATACTCTTCTCGAAACGTAACGTGACCTCCGAACCTAACAATCTCTGTTCAAAAAAGCCTTTTCCCAAGTTTTGGCTACCAATCAAAACGACCTCTTTTTCAAAGCCTTTTCCTAAGTTTTGGCTACCAATCAAAATGACCTCCTTTTTCAAACCATCCTTTTTCAAAGTTTCAGCTCATAATACAAAACGGCATGGCGAATCCTCTCCCTTCGGCGAGGTCCTAAGTTGTGAAATGCCGCTCGCTGCGTCCCCGCGCGCGATTCGGGTAATTTCAGTTGGCGACTCCGCTGGGGACTTTAACATGTTTTTCAAAACTCCTTCATTTTAAAAACATTCTGTGGATCAAACTTTCGATTACCCTTCCTCGTTTTTGTGTGCGTGTGCATTTTCAAAACATTGGACTATTTCAAAAAAAAAAGAAATATGTTGCATTTTCATCTCTTTCAAAATCATAACATGTTCGTGCATATTCCGTTCATCGATGCGTAAGGCTCGCATCATGCTGAGGGGAAGGACATTGACTGCTGATCCATTGTCTACCAATACTCCAGGGAGGGAGATAGTATTGAGCCGAACAGTGATGTGCAGAGCTTCATTGTGTCCCGAGGCCCCTTTCGGTAGGTCTTCTTCACAGAAGGTGAGCATGCTGCCATACAGTCGGGAATCGTAGATCTGATCTCTTTCTGGAGAGGGAGAATCATCGAGCCATCCATTTCCTGTCTTCCTCTTGAGAGGCAAAGTTTTTGGTGGTGCCTCGGGATTGTGTCGAGGTTGCTTATGGCGGTGACCGCCCTTAGTTAGCACGTTGAATGAGTGCAAGTGCCAAGTTGACTTTGACTTTCCTTTGCCAGCCCGTGCTCTGAAGTTGGGCAAGTTGAACCTTGGGCGATCTGTGGGGATTAGGCTTACGGCCGCATTGTAAGGTTACCAAGATTTGAGATATTCTGCTATCCTGAGGCCAGAGCTTTGGTGTCAGCAGGATATTTCGACTTTCCCACCCCTGTCTACTACGGAAAATTTGTCTTGCTTGAAGGAAGGGAGGACTTGCTGGAGTAGAGTACATAGTAATCGAACTTCTCGGATGGCTCTCCGAGTGTACCCACGCTGGTGTCTCTGGCTTCATATCTTTCTTTCAATTTCTGCTGAGAAGACTGTTTCTTCTGCTTTCTGGGAGAATTGCCCCTGATCATGTCCTAAAATTCGTATTCAAGGCATTCGAAGAAGTCACATACATCGTACCAGATGTGGACGTCTGATGAGGACTTGGCTGGAAGAGGCGGAGGAACTGGCTCTGCGGCAATCTTCTTTGGCACCCACTCGATGGAGTTTACACTATTGTTGTTCGAAAAAGGATTTCCGACTGTATTAGGTCCACGGGGATTCTCCAACTTTCCTTCTTCTATCAGATTCTGGATCTCATACCGTAACCCCAGGCAGTTGTCAGTTGTGTGCCCGTGGTATTGGTGGAAGGCGCAGTACTTGCTTTTGTCGGCATTAAATATAGGATTCTTCGGTTTGTATTTTTCAATAGGCTTGAGGAGGCCTTCTTTGATTAGTCCTTCCAGCATTTTACTCAGAGGCATATCCATCTTGTCGAAGCGTACGGAAGGCTACTTCTTGGAGAAGTCGTTGCTTTGCGGGGCTGGGTTTCTATTGCTTGACTGTTGTCCCTGATGGATGTAGTTGACAGAAGTATCTTTCCCTTTGTCGGGGGCCAGTGAAGGATTGAAAGCGGTTGTTGATCTGTATCTGTAAGACGGAACTGTAGCCAGCTTTTCTTTGATATCCTTTTTGAACTGTGAGCTGGCATTGACCATGGCTCGGAGATCTGGGAAGAAGTGATGGCTGATGAGCGTTCTGATGGATGGCCTCAAGCAGGACTTGAAGATCCGCATATGTTCGTCTTTGGAGAGTGGCTCCATGATTTCGGAGAGCTTCCAGCTCCACCTTTTGTAGAATTCTCCAACGCTTTCGTCTGTTTTCTGCTCGGTGGTAATTAAGTCCTCACGACTTGTTTCCCATTCCAGGTTGGATCGGTAACGCTCCAGGAAAATGTTACTAATCTGATCCCAGGTATGGCGATCTGCAGGCTTGACCCTTAGGAACCACCGTAACGCTGAACTCTTGAGAGTATGTTGAAAATGATCGGCCATTTGCTGGAGGGTTGCTCCTTTTGCTCTCATGCCAAGAACGTAGGTGTCAACATGCGTCTGTGGGTATTCAGTACCATCAAACCGATCCATTTATGGCTTTCAGGTCTTTTATTTGTTCGACCATCAAAGCCAGGGATGGGTCCAGTGCTGGACTTTGAGGCTCGATGCCGGGTGCTGCCATATAAGAGGCAGTAATTGGAAGTAGGAGGCTTGATATATATGGATATATGGGGGACTTTTCTGGATTGTATCGGGGTTTGTCCCCGATGTTTTGATATCTGTTTGAGATGGCCCAGCGCTGCGCTGGTTGTATTGAGTGATGGGGGTAGTACTGGCTTGACCGTCTGGTTGGGGGATAGCTGCTATACCCCGTTCATTCAGAAGATGTACCACGAAGTTCTGCTGATTATCTTTCTGCCTCTTGTGAACCTCACAGGCCCGGATGGCTTCTTTCAGTGTCATATATGTTACCGGTGGCGGGGTTCCGTTCTCGTCACGATTTCTCGGTGAATCTGACATGTCGGAGAGTCTGGCTGAAGGAACTGAGGGAACAGAAGCCGTACGATGCGGTCGTAATCTTAATTACGGTGAGGCAATGACCCGAATTCGAACCACTTTACGCTCATTGCCGGGGAACGAAAGGCAGGGTTTAGGCTTCGGAAAGGGTATTTGGCTCAGGGTTTCGGGCTTGTGCAACGTGCAGTTACCGCTTAATGTTTACTTAAAATGCATTTTCTCAGAGTCCTAATTGGTTGAAAAAGATCGTATCTTCTTTTTCACAACTAACCTAGGACTTGAATCAATGGATCTCGGCACTACGTTTATAAGCCCCTCGTTTTTCACATGTAAAGTGTCTCCCCAGGATGAACAATCTCGAGCGAGGGTCTTATAAGGCAAGCGAGTTCCACCGACAAAGGAAAAAGTGAACTTAAGGCTAGCTGGTCATGTAAACTTTCAATGTATGTGACATGCGGGTCACGGTCGAAGTCAACGTCCTTAAGTTAAGGCAGAAATCGTGCCAAAATTTCGGCATGACCTCTCTTGACTCGCTTGCGCGAGGGGCCTTAGCTTTTGGCGTTGGCCAAGTTGTGGCTGGCATTGTGCATACGTCGAGGGTTTAATGACACGGCGTCACATTGAACCTTTGGGTATGTTTTTAGCACGGCTATGCGTCAAAGTCAAGGCTAAAAAGCTAAGACTTCGGGTCGAGAACGACCTTCGATCTCAACTTTAAAGTTTGACTTGTGAGGGAGATCGGCGTAAAAGCATACACTTAGGCTTTATGACACGAACTAAGCCAAAAACCAACCCAAGGTCTTCGACGAAGTGTGACACAAAGAGTGCATGGATTATTACACGGGCTAGGATGGGCTGTTTGGGACGACCCCGTGCCCGCTCGAAAGGTGTCTGGTAGACCAAACAAGCTGCGACTGAACGGTCATCCCGGGTTGAGGGTTGTAGTGTGCAGTGTACCGAGGCAGCAAGTGCGCGTAGCGTGCAGGTGTGTACCGAGGCGCAAAGGCAGTAGTGTGCGGTCACTAAATTCCTTTTCTGAGTAAAATAGAGATTTTCAGAATGTGTTTTAAAGAATTTATGCGCAGTTCAAAATATAGCACAAAGAATCAAGTATGAACGAAAATGCACGAACATGTTATGATTTTGAATGAGATGAAAATGTAACATCTTTCTTTTTCTTTTCGAAAATAGTCCGATGTTTTGAACAACACATGCACACAAAAACGAGGAAAGGGTAAACGAAAGTTTGACCCACGAAATACTTTTTTTAAAACGAGGGAGTTTTGAAAAACATTGTTCGATCCCCAGCAGAGTCGCCAACTGAAATTACCCGAATCGCGCGCGGGGACGCGGCGAGCGGCTTTCGCAAACTTGGGACCTCGCCGGAATGAAAGGGAGAGTCGCCACGCCGTTTTTGTATTATGAGCCCAAACTTTGAAAATGGTTGGTTTTGAAAAGGGGGTCGTTTTGATTGGTAGCCAAAACTTGGAAAAGGCTTTGAAAAAGGAACGTTTTGATTGGTAGCCAAAACTTGAAAAAAGGCTTTTAGGACTAGAGATTGTTAGGTTTGGAGGTCACGTTACGTTTCGGAAAGAGTATGTTGAGATCACCCGAAACACCTCGTATGACGAGTCTTTCTACCTTTCTCGA
Source organism: Adenophora triphylla var. japonica (assembly GCA_022495995.1). Taxonomy (NCBI): domain Eukaryota; kingdom Viridiplantae; phylum Streptophyta; class Magnoliopsida; order Asterales; family Campanulaceae; genus Adenophora; species Adenophora triphylla. The sequence continues at coordinate 16,992 of JAFEMH010000342.1, forward strand.
AATTGTGTGTTTGTGTGTGTGTTGCGTTTTGAAAAGGAGCTTGAATGAAAAGCTTTAATCTTGGTTTGAATGACAAACGTTGATTTGGGGTAAAAAATGAGCGTTTGAATGACATACGTCGATTTTGAATTTGAAAAGAGGGTTCGAATGACGAACTTAAATCTTTAGTTTGAATGACAAACGTTGATTTGTGGTAAAAAATGAGCCTTTGAATGACAAACGTCGGTTTTGAGTTTGAAAAGAGGGTTTGAATGACGAACTTAAATATTTAATTTGAATGACAAACGTTGATTTGTGAAAAGAGCGTTTGAATATCAAACGTCGGGTTTCGAATCGAAAATGAGCGTTTGAATGTCAAACGTCGATTTTGAGTTGTTTTGAAAACGGAGTTCGAATGACGAAATTGAATCTTTAGTTTGAATGACAAACGTTGATTTTAATAAAAAGAGCGTTTGAATGTCAAACGTCGGGTTTTGCGTTGTTTTGAAAAGGAGTTCGAATGATGAACTTAAACCTTTAGTTTGAATGACAAACGTTGATTTTAGTAAAAAAGGAGCGTTTGAATGTCAAACGTCAGGTTTTGCGTTGTTTTGAAAAGGAGTTCGAATGATGAACTCCGGTTTTGAATCGGGCATTACATTAATTTTATGAAAAAAGGCAGTAAATGATATGCGATCAACGAGTCATTTTGTGACTCGGACTTTTATAAGTTAATACTATCACAAGCCAAACAGCTCGGACTTGTAAATGACAGTATTTAAAGTGCGGTATCAACTGAATCGAACGATCCGGACAGTAAAGATACGATCGACGAGCCAAACGGCTCAGATTTGTAAAGTTGCATAAATTAAATAGCAGTATCAACGGATCAAACAATCTGGACTTTGTAAATGACTATCACGAACCAAACGGTTCGGACGGTAAAAAGCGAATCAACGGATCGAACGATCCGGACTGTAAATGACAGAAACGTAAAACGGGACTAGAACGCCGTTTTAACCCGAAATTACTTCTCTTACGGGAGAGAAGATGATTAGGGACTAAAACGTATCGAGTCCCGTATATGGCGTTACGTCTACATTTTGATAGTTTCGACCGGATCGAAAATAGCGTTTGACGCATAAATCGAAGCGAAATGGAGTTTTAGAGAGAGAGAGTGTGTTACCTATGGCTAAGGATTGACTCTTTGGCTCGGAAAGACGTATACGGGATACAATTTGGTGTTTGGGAGATATTTCGAAAGTGTTTGGCTCTCATTTGGTCGGAAAACGAGATTTTCACGCAAATCGAGACGAAACGGGGCTCGGGAGGGGGTTAAACAGCCTAGAACCGTGGGGTTTTGGGAGTGGGGTAATATTTTTCTCTCTTTCTTCACTGAATGACAACCCTTGTATTTATAGGGGTAAATTTGTAAAACAGGCCGGACGGCCTAAGCTTCAATTTGGGGGGAGGGTTTGGATATTTTGGAAATTGCAGGGACTTGATGAGAATTCTGGTTTTACATGTAAAACAGGCCGGACAGCCTAACTATCAATTTTAGGGGTATTTTGGTCTTTTCACCCCTGAATTTGATTGTTGGGGATGGGGGAGGCCATGCATGCGTGCCATGTGTCCCTGTGAGTCACCAAAGCTAGGGTTTTTGTCCCGTTAATCCCGTTTTGACCGTTTTCTAAATAACTGTCCGAAAAATGTCCGAAATGCCCGAAAAGTCCCGAAAAGTGTGTTTTTCGAGGAAAGCGGTACTTTTACGTGTGATAACGTGTGTTGAGTAAACTTTGGTGTCGGGATGCACGGGACAGTCTTGGGATGTCTCGTTGACTCGGGAATGGGGAGTTTAACGTATTCGGTTAACTCAGAAAGGGCCGCTAACGGATTAGGTTAACTTTTAACGGATTTTGACGATCCGAATTTGGGTACTTACAGCGCGGCTTCCATCCAGCTCATTAGGAGAGAAGCTAATGACTTCCTCTTCATTATGGGTCCAGGCGGGGATGTGGTAGACCTTAATTAGCTCATATATTTGGTCTTTGAGTTTCTTGTTGGAGACAGTCTACTCCTTCATAACATGGAGATTAGCCCTAGGAGGCATGTCCTCCCTTTCATCATCTTTATCATCGTCATCGTCATCCTTTCTTTTTCGCTTGTTATCCTCTCTCAATACGTAGTGATCAAGTTTTCCCTCGTCTACCCATCTCTTGATCATTCTTTTGAGGGAGATGCAATTCTCCGTGTCGAGTCCGTGATCCTTAAAGGCACAATACTTGGAGCTATCACAGGTGTACTTTGTTATTTCATCGAGTGGTCGGGGACTTGGTTGATTCACCAACTGCATGATCTCCGTTATAGGCTTGGTGAGGGGGTGAAAACCTCGACTTTCTCATTAGCCCAGGCTCTATTCTTCCCATTATAGTTACTTCCGTTGGAAGCCTGGTTAGTGCCAGCTGCATCTGCTTCGGTTTTTAGACCTCTTTTACTTTTCTCTTACGCCATAGCTATGGCGTAAGCCACATTGTACGAGATCGGTACTTTGATTTAGACTCTCTGGCAGAAAGTTTATAGATCAATTGTCCGGATCTCAGTCCGGAGTTAAAGCAAACAATCACCTCCCGATCTGTCAGGCTTTCCTCTACCTGGTCAGCCATGACTCTGAATCGATTGTAATAACTCAGAGTTGTTTTGTTCTTCCCTTGTTCAATGTTAGAAAGGTCTGTCAATCTTTTTTTTCTCTTTCCCGCTGTAGCAAAATGGTCCAGGAACCTCCTCCTCATGATTTTCCAGCTATCAATGCTTTCCTTCTTTTGCTCACGAAACCAGGACAAAGTTGTTCCTGAGAAGTTACTTGCGAAAGCCTTGCATAGAATATGATTTGCCTTGGTGAGGAGGGCCATGGTAAATTCAAAACTTTACACATGGTTACGTGCGTCTGTGGTTCCCACATATTTTTAAAAACTTGGGAATTTAAGAGCAGGATTAGGATGTAGATCATTAATCCGCTGGGAGAAAGGACGAGTGGCACTGGTATCATTGTCATCCACTTCCTTCCTCCCCGTTTCCATTTCATCTAGTCTCTTTTCGAGAGTAGAATATCTCTTGCATCGATTGCGAGCTAAAGTGAGAACTACGGTGGGTCCTTTTTTTTTCTCTATGCCGATTCACTCGGCTTTGTTCCTCATGTTGCTGGTGATTATCCCCATGTCCTGATGGTGCTCTGCCATTCACTAGCCTGAAATGACGAGGAGGGGTTCTGTCCTTCCTTAGAGTTAACTCTAGATGGGGATGAGATTTGTGACAAGGAGACCCCTTATGCCGAAGAGGGCTCGTAGGTCGAGCAGGACTCCTATGCCGATGAGAGGGATTATGCCGAGGAGGGTTTTTTTTCTTGCATGACTGAGCCTTGCTCTCAAGTCTCCAGAATTAACCTCCTGCTCCCTTTTGTGGTTCAACTGACTTCTCAAGTCAACCTCATTTCTTGTGTTACCATGCCCAGGTGCCTTATGATGAGGAGGGACATCTTGTGGGTTTTGCTTAGATCTACCAGCAGTGCTATGATGAGGGGGATGTTGGCCAGGAGGAAGATTTTATTCCCTTGACTACCACGCCTATCAACATGACTTTCCCCTCCAAGAGAATTTTCAGTACTCGTAGGCCTCATGAATTCAGCCAGGGAGTGATCAGGATCCAGTTGCAACAAGGCATTTTGTGTTTCATAAATGCATTGCAAAGTTTCCATCCGTTGAAGAAAGAGAGGTTTGCGATCAATCTGTTGGGGGGAGGCTTCAGTTCCCCCCTGGGCGGCATTCCTCCGCATCTGGCTGCCAGCAGGCCTTCCTCGGCGCCGACGACGAGTAGGATTTGGCAGTATTAACTCGGTTACTGGCTGTCCCCTAAAACGCAGATTCATTCCTAGGGATGGCATCCCATCAATCAATGGCTGATGAGGTAACAGTTCCCCATTGGCAAGAGGAAAAGTAGTCCTAGCATTGACATGAGTCTCCTCCACAAGAATATTATCTGGATTAGGAGTAATACTTGCGGTATGTCCGTCTTCCATTAGGATTAGGATAGTGAAGCCGAATTTTTCAAGCTATTCAATGGATAATATGAATTATTTCCCGGTAATGGAACCAAACTGATGATGTCAAAAACTTTCGGATCAGCCCAAATCACGCGGCAGGTTGTATCCTTGATATTTGAATTGCCTGAAAAAGATGAACAAACACATAAACAAAGCCGTGTCTTCACCGGCGAATGCCTTCCGGCGTGAGAGTAAGTATTTATGTTTTATAGAGAGAAATCAATTGACAATAGTTTGAAGTCAAAAGATGCGTTATCAAAAATAATGTAAATTATGGCTTTTATTTATAGGTGTAGGATGTAGAGTCCATCTTTGAATAGGTAATTGTGTGAGAGGAGGTTATAAACCTAGTTGCATTATAACTACCCACAATCTCTATTTAATTAGGATTAGGTAATTGCCTTCTGCATGTGTGCCTGAGAGGCACGCTGTAATGCTTGGTCGGCCTAAATTGATGTCGAGGGAGAGGGGAGCAAGAATAGGAAAGCCCGTTTCCTTATCCTGGATGATGACCGAGGAGGGTCTTCTCTTCTTTTGGTGATGCCCTTGTCGGCTTTGATTGATGCCTTGCTCGACATATGAGAAGTTCTGTGCCTTAGTTATATTCCTCGCTGTTCTATGTTTATGTCGATATAGTAGGAACTTAAAAGCAGGCATGACGAGAATAGGTAGGAAAGACTTACTCTTTATGTCGTATTTGAGACTTGAATGAATTAAATTTTGGGTCAAAATCATTGGGCATTGCCCAATTGATGAATCATGTTTGTATCTCGATTTATCCCTGCCCAATTGATGAATCATGTTTGTATCTCGATTTATCTCGTTCAGATACAATTTTTTTTTTTCACATGGTACACTTGATATAAAAGATAAGTCTATGGGGGGACAATTGGGGTTCTTGAAAATCATTTTTATAGCCGATAAGGAGGCAATATATATTGTGATTATGTCTCTCAAAATCCTTTTGTCCCTTATGCCAAAAATTATATTCCATCTACAAAGATTTTGTATACCATTTAAGATGATGATTTTTGAAATTGGTGGTTTATTATTATTATTATTAATTTGAAAGAAACAAAAATTAATTTTAAATTCTCCATCCCAATTTTTATTTGTATATATTTTAATTTTATTGGTCAACTTGAATTAATCTCAATAAATATTTTAGGAAAAAAAAGTTACTCAATAGGAGTACATCGTTAAAAATATTATCGATAGTAACTTTTAAAATTTTATTAAATGATCAAATTACTTAAATAATTAATCAACTTATACTTGTTGATCACTAAAAGTTGGACCAATATTTTGGGAAATGAGAGAGTATTAAATAAACATTTCCAAATCTTATTAATCTGGTAAAAGACAAAGTTCGTTGGTAAGGCCAAATTAGTTAAAAGAAAGCAGCGAAAAAGTTGAAGGCTTCTAGACCGTATGGAGTATACTCCCTCCGTCCCAGTAGAAGCTGCTCGTTTTTTGCCTTGCACGCAAATTAATAAAATGGGTGGGAAGAAAAAATGTTGTGAGTGTAATTTGAAAATAGGAGAGAGAATGAGTGGAGGAAATAGTAAATTATAATAGTGTTGTGAGTATTAAAATAATGTAGGAGAGAGAATGAGTGGAGGGAATAGTAAAGATTCCTTTGCCAAAAAAGGAAAGTGGAAGCTATTAACGGGACACCCAAAATGGCAAAATGGGAAGCTACTATTGGGACGGAGGGAGTATAAATATAACCTAAAAAAAGTTAATAAAGTAGGCATTGTGAATATTACAAGTGGTTAGGATATACTCCCTCCGTCCCATGATAATATATAAACTTTCCTTTTTGGGCGTCTCACAATAATATATACTTTCCTAAAATGGAAAGGAATCTTTACTATTTCCTCCACTCATTCTCTCTCCTACATTATTTTAATACTCACATCACCATTATAATTTACTATTCTCTCCACTCATTCTCTCTCCTATTTTATTTTCACACTCACAACACTTTCAATACTCCCTCCGTCCCACCAATTGCTTCACCATTTTCCTTGGGCACGGGAATTATGGTAATGGGAGGGAAAAAAAATGTTGTGAGTGTAATTTGAAAATAGGAGAGAGAATTAGTGGAGGGAATAATAAATTATAATGGTGTTGTGAGTATTAAAATAATGTAGGAGAGAGAATGAGTGGAGGAAATAATAATATTTTATGTCCAAAAAAGGAAAGATGAAGCTTCTAACGGGACGCCCTTTTGGGTAATTGGTGAAGCTTTTATTGGGACGGAGGAAGTATAATATTTCCTCCTTAATTCCCGTGCAAAACCCAAAAGTCTATAAAAAGATGGGACGGAGGGAGTAGAAAATATGATATGAAATAGTAAATGGAAAATCATTATCAATACAAAAGTGAATCTCATTGATTAAACAAATATTATAAAAAATCATTTTAATTGGGGGGAGGGGGTTGCATGTTTAATTTCTAGTGAGACGTGCAAAAGCGAAATAAGGATAGTTTTAGTGAAACGAAGAAAATATATACACACGATTATTAACACACTCAGTAGTTCTTAAACATGAGAAATAGTAATACTACATATTCCCTTCGTTCCACTTGACTGAACACTTATTTTTTTCGTCTGTCTCATGTGAGTAGGGACTGTACGAAATTGCAAAGTTGTTACACTATTTTTATCACTCATTTTTTCTTATACTTTACTTTTATACTCACAACATCAATCAATTTACTATTTCTCCCACTTATTCTCTCTCCTATTTTATTTTTCATACTCAAAAACACCTTATTTTACTAATTCTCGCTCCTACTTTTTCTTAATTATTGTACCAATTTTTTTGGTATTTACTCCCGTGAGACGAAAGGAGTATTTTTCAGCCCCTTTATATTTTTTCTAAATCAAAAAAACAACCACGTTATCCTGAAACAAAAACCCCTCCCCTGAAACCATACACTCTCTATCTATACCCTCCTCTACCTTTGGCCAACACAACCAATGTCTATCGTAACCACGATGGACCACATCACCACCATCGCCGTCAACCACCATCATTACTGCCATCAACCACCACCACCACCTCCGATCACCAACACTAATGTCGACTACCATATCTATTAGGCTACTCCCGGCGTTGACCCTCCCTTGAGGGTCACCAGAAAAGACAAAACACAAATGAAAAAAAAAAAAGGAAAGTCACGTTATTTGTTTGCCCAGGCAATTGGCCGACCCAAGAGTTGGGTTAGGTTGTTTGTATACTTTTGCCACATGTCACCCAATAATTGGGTGGCATGTTTTTATATAAATATATTTTTAAAATTAATATATTTTATATAATAATATAAAATAAAAAAATAAAAAATATATCAAAATTCATAATTTTTTTTTATCTATAAATACAACCTAATTTTTTTACAAACAACCTACAACTCTCTTTTTCTCTAATTTTTGCATATTATGTATGCGTAATTTAAAATTCAAGTGTTGTATTTGTAACTTTTATAATTTATTTTTGATTTTATTTTATCTATTTTATTTTCATTTTGTTGTCAAGTAAATTATGAATTTATAATTGTATGGGTAATTATTTTTAATGATTGTACGGGTAATTTTAGAAATATTATTTCTAATACATTATATAAAAAAATAAAATGATAATTATATAAAATAATAAAACAAAAAATATATCAAGTAAATTATAAATTATGAATTTATAATTGTATGGGTAATTATTTTTAATAATTGTACGGGTAATTTTAGAAATATTATTACTAATACATTATTTAAAAAAAATAAAAAGATAAGTATTTTAGATAAGTTGAAGTAAAAAGAAATAAATATTTTATTAAAAGGTTGGGTTGGGGTTGGGTCACTGATGGGAGTATAAATTATATAAGATTGAGATTGTGTATATGAAAGTGAAAAAAATTTATATTTTAATAGAGGTTAGGTTGGGTCAAAGTCACTGACGGAATAGTCTTATAACATCCAACCCATTATTATGAGGCTTAGAGTAATGCACTCTACCACTATACCTAACAACTTTACATATCCAATAGATGCACTTTATGTTATAGTACTCTATTAATGGTTTTATGGAAAAATAATTGGTACATTGTTGTACGAGATAAATAATAGTGTGGTACTAATCTCATAATAATTTGAATATTATGTGAGAGTTGTTATAATTCGTTTTTTTGGATGAATAATAAATTGTGAACAATTGAGAAATTCTCAATTGTTAATGTAATAGATTGTGAACAACCCTGAAATCCTCAGTTGTTTAATGGGGGATAGCTTCATGTTTGAAGTGATTTAATCTTTCTCTATAAATGAGAACTAAATTTCTCAAACGTTTAAATAAAGTCGATTTTTTTTTTTGTTTGAACAAGTGAGAACTTAAATTACTGGGTTACAAGACTGAACTGAGAATTCTAGTGTTTGAATTGTGAACAACTGAGAAATTCTTAGTTGTTCAGAACTGAAAATGTTGTTCACAACAAAAAAAATAAAAGTTAAGGATATTATATGCAATTTCAAAAATATATACTCCCTCCGTCCCAACAATTGCTTCCCATTTTTTGCCAAGCACGCAAATTAAGAAAATGGGGGGGAAGAAAAAATGTTGTCAGTGTAATTTGAAAATAGGAAAGAGAATGAGTGGAGAGAATAGTAAATTATAATGGTGTTGTGAGTATTAAAATAATGTAGAAAGAGAATGAGTGGAGGGAATAGAAAAGATTCCTTTGCCAAAAAAGGAAAGTAAAAGCTATTAACAGGACACCCAAAATGGCAAAATGGGAAGCTACTATTGAGACGGAGGGAGTATATCTTAAATGAGTGTTTATTTTGGGGTAATATAGGAATTTGCCTTATGTATATCTACTAGTAAAAGTCCGTGTCCAAGGACACGTGTTTTTTTTTTTAATTGAAAAAAATATTTTTTTATTTTTTAATTTTAAAAATACTTTTAAAAATAATTTTTTTTAAGGGCGAAATGGAAAAGGGACAACTTAGTGAGAGCAAAATGGAAAATTTGGCTTATGGTACTGTTCATAGTACTGTAGATAGTGGAGGTGTGATTTATACTATAGATAGTATAAATGAGGGAAGGGTGCTACAGTACTATGAATAGTGCCAAGCGACGAATTTCCCATTTTGCCCTCATACATTTGTCTCTTTCCCATTTTGCCCTTAAAAAAAATTAAATTAAAAATTCGTATCCCGAGCATTGGCGTATACTAATGTATATATATATATATATATATATATATATATATATATATATATATATATATAGAAAGACAAGGATGGAAAAGTAACCGAGAAAATAATAAATGAAGATGAAATTGCAAGGATGGTAACATGTGGAGATGTTGGGCCAAGAGAACTCTTTTGCTTAAGGTGGTGGGGGATCAATTTTATTTTGTTATAGTGGGCTATATTTGTACCCATCAACTAACACTACCTACGGATAGCGACTCGACCGAAACTCTTAACTTATGGACCCAACCGCTTAATTATTTTGTAGTGCTAGCAAAGAGTTTTTTTCTTTTTCTCTATCTTCCATTAATTAACTCTCTTTATCACAAAATATATTTCGTATTTTTTATTTTAAATAATAATTTGGAAATTATAATAATAAAAATATTAAAAAATTTATTAAAATACTATAATAAATACTATCAATAATACATTTTAAATTTTAATTAAAATAATAAAATTAACCTTAAAATATTACTCAAAGTAGGGGTGTAAATGGTTCGGTTTAGCTCGGTTTGGACAAATTTAGGAGCCAAACCGCTAGTATCGGTTCGGAAAAATTTCAAACCGAGCTAAACCATAAAAAAATTCGAACCGAGCTGAGCCAAACCATCATGGTTCGATTTGGCTCGGTTTGAACCGCGGTTTAAATTTTCGGTTCAAGAAAGAACAAACAAACATAGGTTATTAACTTGTTTTGGCTAACTAGATTTGTGGGTATTCCTTATTTGATTCAATTTCATCTAATTTAAGTGTTTTCACTTGTTTTAACTGTTTGGTTTGTGTGAATTTCATGTTACCAGCCTTAGTTTCTGGGTAAATGTTTGATCTTGTTGGGTTATTAGTAAGTGGGATTACTGAATCAAGTTATTTGGGGTTTAATGTGGTGGTTTATTGAGTTTGTTCAACTGTTCATCTTGTGCTTTTTATGCTTTTGCAATAGTTATTAGGTGTTAATAATCAGCAAGTTGATGATTCTGTTATTTGTGTATTTGATATTTATGACTTATTTGGCAGCTGCATGGTTTTTATTTATTGTTTGTGATGCTGTCTTTTGATTTGGGATTCTATATTTAAGTATAAAACTTGATTTTCAAGTTACTTGACGAATGTGTAGTCAAAATGGGGTATGGGTGTGAGATAAGGGTTTACTAAGGTGAATAAGGCTTAGTCGACTTGCACATGGTTGCAGTTTTGTATCCGGTTGAGGTGGAGAAGAGAGTTAGGGGCAATCATCATTGCATAAAAAATGGGATTATGGTTTATGTTGGTTTGGCTCGGTCTCGTAGCTCGGTCTCGTAGCTCGGTCTCGTAGCTCGGTCTCATAGCTCGGTTTAATGGCTAAATGGTTTAGCTCGGTTCGGCTCGATTTGACTCGGCACCCTCAAACCGCAAGCTAAACCGAACCACGTGATTTGTAATTTTTATAAACCGAGCTAAACCACTTAAATAAAAAAACCGAGCTAAACCAACCGATACTAGCGGTTTGGCTCCTAAATTTGTCCAAACCGAGCTAAACCGAACCATTTACACCCCTAAATTGTGTATTACCATTATTTCTAAACTTACCATAGTGTTTTATGCCTTTTCCTACTTATCATTGTCATTACAATGCATTAGGACATGTAGGCACAAACTTATTTCAACAAGGAATATTCCAAGAGTTTATTACACCACTAAGCTTTTTCTTCAGCTTTGTCTAAAGTTGTCAACTCAGATTTTTACTTAATCGAGCTATGCATGTTATCTTGGAAGATTTCAATGACACTGCTTCTCCATCTATTGTGAAACATTTTCACTTTATGGATTTATTAGTATTTGATATCTAATTAGTATATTTATTCATATACTATTGGATATCTCATGTATTGTAATCCATAATCACAAATATATCTTTAAATACTTTGATTATACCTTCTCAGTGATTGATTACAATTATTATTTAGACTTTTAGTCTCTTTAGAATGGTCAGTCACTTCGAGTGATCAAATTGTCTTAGCGGTGAGTTTCTTCGAGTGGTCAGTATCTGTGAACGGTCCGACTTCCTGAGTGGTCAGCATCTCTAAGTGGTCCGACTTTCCGAATCCACCTCTCAAGAATCTACCTTTACAAAGTATGCCTCTCAAGAATCTACCTTTATTCAGAATTTTAATTATCAATAATCAACTTATTCGAGAGTTTATGTTCTGAGAATTTATCTAACTCTTCTTACTTTACCATTTAAGAGTCTTATTTAATAGTATATCATTTTAAGAATCTATCTGTTCAGATTCTATATCTCGAAAGTCTAGCTTTCGAGATCCTTTTTGACAACAATCTGCCTTTTCAGATTCGAAAGTTCGTCTGTTTAGAGTTTATTTCTCAATATTATTTCTCTTTATAAATTTATCTCTTAAAATTCTAAATTTTTTGATTGTACATCTTGAAAGTCATCCTTTTCATGATCTATTTTTCAAAAGTTTATCTTTTTATAGATTCATCTTTTATAGTTCCTTTTATAACCATTTGCAACCCAACGGTTCGCATTATGCAGGGAGATCAACTAACTCCTCATTATACAAGATAAACTTTATTCGAATGTTAACTGCTTACTATTTGAACAAGACACATAACATTTTTTCAACATTTGTTAGTTTTTTTTTCTAACACAACTACTAGAAAGTCACGATTGTCTTGAACTTTTGGTCCTCATATTATTCCTAGGTTCGTATTCTTTAAAATAAACTATTTGCACTTTAATAAGTTTTCTTACTAAAACTTATGTATTTTAATAAATATGATCTCAAGTTGCATCTCATTCCTCGTACGATTTAACTACTTTTAATTTTTCACGTACCCTCACACTTGAGGTGTACCCCCACACTTAATGTATTTATAAGACAATTTATAAATTTCAATAATTTATTGATCGTCTTATATTCACATTTATGTGACGGATCCATCAAATAATATATTTTAATAAAAATATACCTTTAATTAAAAGTCCATTTCATGTCGTCAACAATGTTTTTAATCACTTGTGTGATCATTTTTGCCCTTCTTGTCATAATTCTTTAGTTAATTTCCAATTCTCTTCTAGTTGTCCTTTCTTGGAAAACGACATTCATTCTTGTTAATCTTCTAACGATAATGTCCTTCGGTTGTCCATCATTGGATGACCATTTCAGACAAAATAATTGTCATAAAATCAAGAAAACGTCAATATCTTCTTGTTATTGTTAGGAAAATATTTATTATCGTATAACAATGAATATAGGCTTTCTTGAATTTAACGAAATGACAAATATCATATTAATGAACCAAAACATATAACTAACGGGGCTGGAAATTAGAATAAACTAGAAATGCGGAAATTAAATCAAGCCAGACAAAATAAGGGAAGTCGAGTATTGTGAAACAGAATCTCCACAATAAGATATTGCCCAGCACTGGTGCTAACGGTTTTGTGGCAATCTTCTCTTAAGATAAAACGACTTATTATTTTTTATAAAACCACTTCAAATCAAAAACTCTGCAAACTCAACTGTGTTTGTCGCTTACAAACGTTTAAGGAGACTTTATGCAACAAGATGATCTATTTCTAATAAATATTTTGAGAATTCCATTGAATTCTATGAACAATTCACATAATTCCATTGAATTATGTTTCTAAATTGTGAATGGGATTTTAATTAATTGAATGATTAATGACAAACAAGGAGGGTATATTTATAGTAAATGAATAGTTATGGTGTCTTTTAAGCCAAAATACATAAGTAAAGATATATTGAATCTATTACATTCATGTAAATGACACATCTGTTAGTCTTTGAACTGAAAACCAGTGCAAAACAGTATGATTCGTGAAATATTTAACCGAAATACGCGAATCTGTTAATTTCATGACTTGTTAAGTTTACGATGTAATGTGGCATTTATGCAAACTTTCTGACGAAAAATGGCGGTTACTGTCAAATTTCTAACATAATCTGGCGGTTACAGTTAAATTTCTAACAGAAAGTCATGTCTTTTCGTTAAATATAACATAAAGATATGTCTTTTCGCTATTTTTTTTCTAGCGAAAGACTAACAAAGTTAGGTTTTAGGACTCAAAAGTGATAATATGTTTACCAAACATATTAATCTATTGATTCAACACATCTTTCACATAATTTGGTGTCTTTGAAACCAAAAATGTTATTTTTTTTATCAATTAAACTATTCAACTTACAACACCAAGTAGTATACTTCCAATATTAATTTCTCATTCACCCAAAATTGATTTTGAAAAAATAAATATATCATTTTAATCTACTTAAAATGTAGATTACAATTATGTAACTTATTTTCACTTACGAAAAATAAAACTACATGAAATTTTTGGTCAAAAATTGGTCAAACATAATTTGCTAAAACCAAATTTCCAACAAAAATAAAACATTTTACCAAGTACTCCCTTTATCCCGGAATAAATATCACAATTTGACTCTATTGATCAACTAAAATGAATTTGACAAAAAAGAGTTATAAAAGATGATTATTTTCATTCTATTCTAAAAATGGTTATTGATATACGAATGAAAACACTATCTAATTTTTAATATTCATGATGATAAATAATTTATCATTGGGCAAAAATGCAAAAAAAAAGTACCTCATGTTGTGTGGATATATTACTCAAAGTCATTTTTGTTGCAATTTAGGTACCTCAGTTGAAACTTTTGTGTGGATTGATACCTATGACTAACACCGTCCTAATTTTCCCGTTAAGTTGGACATATCCTATGCACATGACATTTTTTTAAGGGGTAAAAATGTCAAAAAATATCTTTCTCAATTTTTTTATCCCCTTCATCTTCTTCCTTTGTTTTCTCTTCCTCATAACCATGGCATCAAAACATCATTCCCACCAAGAAGGTGGAGAAAGAAGATGAGGGGTGTAAATAAATTGGAGAGAATATTTTTTTGCACTTTTGCCTTATCATTAAATTTTGGTCAATGTTTTTTAAAATGTCAAATTGCGACATTTATTCAGTGTTAGAGGTAGTAATTTAAGTGCTAAATGAGATTTTGGAACTTCTCTGGTTATGATTTTCTCCACCCTCCAACTGTAAAAAAATCATTATCACTTTGTAAAAAATCAACTATAAAATATAAACATTTGTATTACGTAGTAGTTGTTAAGTAAAATATTTAGTTAATGCGGGTGAAACTATCGTAAATAAGAAAACATATGAAAATGTTATATATCACAAACTATTAGAAATGTTTTACATTTTGTAGTGAAATGTTTACAAGTAGTAGAAAAATTATACTCGTGTTGTAGGGGTGGAGCAACTTGTGGGTGGAGCACTGTTGTTTCAGAACCTAACGGTTCTTTTTATACCGCAAGTGCACGAGTTATATATAGTATAGCAAGTGCAAGTACGGGTCGATCTCATAGAGACAAGGTTTAATTTGTATGATACTTATTTTTATAAAAATATATAAATAAAATAATTGGGGAAAAATGTTTTAGTTTATGAAACTACTAGAAACATACACAAACTACTCTAACTTATAATAAAAGTATTCTCGGGATTGGAATTCGAACAACATATATTTATCTAGTAATCAAGCGTTTGAATCAAAGTTTCATCAAAATAACAAGGATGGTACATTGAACATATACTACTTCTCACGATCAAGCAAGTAATATTTGTATTCTCACTAATTATGCCCTATCTCTCGATGACCCATAGTTTAGTAAGAATCCATTAAGCTTTATAAAATCCACATACTTTCCATTCAAGGAACATCCCTAGGATATTAAACTACTCTCGTGATTAATGAAACTCGGTTTACTTCATATGGTTCTGCTAACCGAAATTCTTCGCTAGGTACTTCTCTCGATTAACTAGGGTTCATACAAATATGAACATCTTTATATTTGTAGGCATTTAAGAATGATATGAAGAAATTGTTTTAAGATAAAAATTTCATAAATCAAGGATGATACGCTAAGTTGTGCTAACTAATTATGGGTGATGGCTTAGCACATATATTTTAAAACTAACACGACCTATCTCTTGAAGGTTCCGTTTAAAGTATTCCCGCCTGTCACGCGGGCAAGCCGGCTTACCTCTCGAGGATTACGTATAAGTCAAAATCCGTTAAGTTCAAGTTATTCTCACGTATTCTCCACTAAAGGATCATCCCTAAGTCATTAAACTACACTTGTGATTAATGAAGCCTAGTTCAAATCATAGGATTCCGCTAATCGAGATTATTCTCTTGATTAACTAAGATTATACAACCAGGGACGTCTCCCTATTGTAAGCATTAAGAATGATATGAAGAGAATTGATTTGACATGAAGAAGAAGCATGAATTATAAAGATGAATACATAATTACCGAGTTTCAACCCCAAGAACTTGGAGGATTATTCACTTAGCCATTGAAATTGTCATAAAAGAATAAGAAATAAGCGTAGAAATATAAATAAGAAAAGAGATAATTATTCTTATAATTGTAGAAGAGACAAAGGCTGGAAAGAAATCTTTCATATTGTATTTCACAATCTTCAAGGACGTACAAAAACTCTTAAGAACAATTGATGAATCTTTGAGTATTGTGTATAAATAAATTGCTAGAGTTTTTCGCTATGAATTCTAAGTATATTCTGATCCTTCCGGATCATTTCTGATCCCTTTTCTGGATGATTTTCACTGATTACAAGGGCCCTTTATATAGGCATTTTGGCTGAGGGTCTCATCTCTTCAAAAAGGCACCCTTTAAGCTGATAAGCAGGTGCTCGGGCGAGTCAAGGAATGTGCTCGGCTGAGCAAGTAGATGCTCGGCCTAGTCAAGGATGGTGATCGGCCAAGCAAGGCCTTCCAGCAAAACTCTTCATTCTGATCCCTTCTGCTCGGCCGAGTCAAGAAAGTGCTCGGCCGAGCATCAGCTGGCTTGGGCTGATTTCTGTAATCTTCAAATCTGATCCCTCTATTTCTATGAGTTTTACTTTATGCCCCTTGTACTTCAAAATACACACCTAAACCCTGTATAATCATACAAAAATATCAACCAAGCATAAAATACGTAATACAAAATAAAAGAAGCTAAATTAAACTAAATTGAACTAAATTTTAAGGAAAATGATGCAAATAAAATACTATAAATGACTATAAAATAGCCACTTATCAGCAGCGGGGCCGACCCGTGGCTAGAGACAAGTGAGGCCGTAGCTAGGAGCCACCAAAAATGGGCTAATTTAAGGCCCTCCAAATTTGTTGTGTATATGTATTAGGTAGACCCAATTTTAATCCAAAAACTTAAACACAAGTCAATATTTGACCCACACAAATTTAACAACATCCCACATTAAAATAAAATTCAAATTTTATTTTTTCCTAAATCCTTTTGATCGGGCATTACTTAAAAAATAAAAAAAAACGAAAATAAAGAATTAAGGGGAGAAAAAAGAACAACGCTTACCCATATACTGTTACGTTACTCTCGAGTCTAATGCCCATCACTGCCGCAAAGCCGTTAAACGCCACCACCACTGCAGTCTTTGAAGTTTGCATCACGCCACCACCATCGAATAATCATGTAATTTATTTCTCCTTCCCCATCCCCTACTTGATTTCGGAAAGCCCTATTGAAAACTGAAAAGCCCTAATTGAATAATGTGAGTATTTTGATGTGATTTATAATTTGGTAGCTTTTGTTATACATACTTACCTTATTCTTTTTCATTTTGGATCTACTGACTCTATAGTATTTACTAATGTTATTGCTAATGGCAATGCCTCACTATTAAACTGATTTGTGGTTTTTTTTTCTTTTCTAAATTATAAATTTATGTTAGGGTTTAATGTTGGTTGATTGATCATTATACTAATGTGGTTTGAGATTGAGTCAACAAGTGAAATTGTAAAAGTTGTTTTATGTGTGTTATTGTTAACTTGCTTTTTTTTTTTTTTTGCTTGTTTGATTATTGTTGTTTCTAGAATTTATGATATGTCAACATGAAAACATATTCCTGGAAGTGAAAAAAGGAGGAAGAAAAAAAGACATGATCAATTAACTCAATCTTTAAGTGGTTCTCTTAATAAGTATTTTACATGTAATAAGTCGTCTGAAGGGGCATATATTCCCGTTGATAATATGGTGAGTGAGGAACCGGTAGATATGTTTGATGGTGAACCACCTGATAGTGCTAATCATAAGGAAGAGGGATGGGAAGAAGGAGGGATCAATAATGATATTCATATGGATTATGATGAATAAAGAGAACCTCTAGTTTATATGATCCAAACAATTGTAAGTTACTCAATCAAGATCTCATTGACTTATTAATTGAGAAGGCCTATAAGAGTTGAAATAGAAGACTATGCATATCCGAGAGATAATGCAAATCGAAATTTTTGTAATTCATTGTATAGTCGTTGCTTGCCCAATGGAGAGAAAAACGATAGGAAATGGCTAGTATATTCTCAATCTTCTGATAATGTGTTCTGTTTTTGTTGTAAGCTTTTAAGGACAAAGTTAGGGATTACGGATTGGTTAGTACAAGATTTACTGTTGGCATAATATTGCACAAAATCTCAAACAACATGAATTTGGCAACGGGCACATTGTTTGCACGCATAAGTGGATTGAAATTGAGATGAGATTAAAGCGTAAACAGACTAATGACAAAAGTGTGCAAGAGCAAATTACGAGAGAAAAAGAACATAAAAGACAATTTTGATACGAGTGATTGCTCTTATCAAAAGTCTTGTAAAAAGTAATTTAGCATTTAGAGGAAGCAAGGGGAAGACCTATTAGGAAGGCAATATAAATTTTTTAAGTTTGATTAAAATGATTGTAGAGTTTGATCCTGTGATGCAGGAGCACTTGCGGCATATTAAAATCAATGGAACGCAATATCATTATCTTAGCCACAAAATTCAGAATGAATTGTTTCAAATGTTGGCTAATGAGGTGAAAAGTGCAATTCTTAAAAAGATAAAGATAGCAAAATATTTTTCAGTTATACTCGATTGTACCCCTGATGTTGGTAATGATGATCAAATGTCCTTGATAATTCGTTGTGTAGATGTCACATGTGTTCCTATTGCAGTTGAAAATTTCTTTTTGGGGTTTATAAAAGTTGATGACACAACATAATTGGGCCTTAACTCAGAATTGGAATATGATAATGGTGCTAATATGAAAGGTCATAAAAAGGTGTACAAAGTAGATTGCTCAATTACAAGCCAAGAACATTTTACAAACCTTGTGGATGTCATAGTTCAAATCTCATTTTTTGTGATACGACAATGTCATCTACTAAGGCAAAAAGTTATTTCGTTGTGGTTCAACGCCTTTATACACTTTTTTCTTCCTCAACAAAGGGGTGGGATGTTTTTAAAAGACATGTAGATGGCCTTACACTTAAACCTTTATCGCAAACACGTTGGGAGAGCCATATTGAAAGTGTCAAGCCAATCAAATTAAATGCCTTAAAATCATAGATGCCTTGATTGATTTAGCTAGTTTATGTGAAGATCCCAAAAGTTCAAATGAAGCCGAATCTCTAACTACACATAAATTTAGAAGCTTTGAATTCCTGCTTGGCACGATGATATAGTATAAAGTGTTATTAATAGTCAATAATGTGAGCAAGAATTTTCAGAATGAGGATATTTATATTGATGTTGCTATAGATTAATTAAAGGTGCTTGTCTCTTATTTTCCTGAATATAGAGATAATGGTTTCAATGATTCTATAACTGAAGCTCAAGAACTTGCTCAAAAAATGGATATAGAGCCATTTTTCCTGAAAAAAGGCATGTTCATAGAAAAATACATTTTGATCAGGCTTCAAGTGAGGAGGTCACGTTATCTGAGAAAGAGAAATTTCGGATCGAATACTTCATGTGCATTGTTGATATAGCTCTTGGTTCATTTGATGATAGATTCAAGCAATTTTGTGAGTATGAAAATAATTTTGGTTCTTGTTTGATTTGAAGAAGTGCACATATGATGAAGTTTTGAACAATTCGTGCAAAAATCTTTGAAATATATTGACACATAAGGAACAAATTGATATCAATGGTGATCATTTGTTTATAGAGTTGCAACACTACAAGAAAGCAGGCTATTTACGGCACTCATTTACGGCGGATGATACGCGACCTCTGTATATATATAATATATACGGCGGTTGATACGCGTCCGCCGTATATATTATATATATACGGCGGTTGTGTATACCGCCGTATATAACTAATATATACGGCGGCCTAGGCCGCCGTAAATAAGTTATGTACGTACATTTGACATATACGTATATGAGATCGAAGTTATATACGGAGGTATATCAGTATCCGCCGTATATAGGTACTTATTACCGGCGGTTGACACGCATCCGCCGTAAATATTACACAATATTTACGACGGTGTACAATATCCGCCGTAAATGTTATTAAATACCGGGAAACCCAAATTTCCCTATTCAGTTTCGCGCTATCTCTGTATCTCAGTCTCTCTTTCTCTCCTCTATAGCTAGGGCACGAATTTCCGACGCCGGTGACCAAATCAACAGGTAAGAATTCGTGTTTACTTTTAATTTTTGGTTTTTGTTGTTCTTGGTGTGGTGGATCATTGAAATCGACCTTCTATTTCTCTCTCTCTCTCTCCTCCAGCCAGTGAAATTGAGCATTGATTTATTCGATCAACAACAATCAAGTATACATTTCTTTCACCTTTTCTAATTTAGTTTTAATTTCTGGGTTTTTTTGTTCTTGGTGTTGTGAGTTGTTGTTGCTGTTACTGTTGTTGTTGTTGGTATTGTTGTTCTTGTTATTGTTGTTGATGTTGTTGTTGTTGTTGGTATTGCTGTAACTGCACATGTTTTCAGATTTGAGAACAAATTTTATATGTATTCTCGTGCTGGTAGTATGTGCATAAGATCTTTGTTTAAGAACATCTCTCCATATATGTTACATTATCCGATTGCATTATTAATAATTATATACCATCATAAGAATATATAATTAGAGGATGATTATTGTTTTTCTCATCTTAATTTCGTATGACAGATGTACTTGGCCTGCCTTTTCCATATGAAGATGGATATTTGTTTCGTCGTGATATGTTATTAATATCTGCATAAGATCTTTGTTTAGGCACATCTCTCCATTTTCCACATGATTTTTAGGAGCTACCCCTCGTATCCTTCAGTCTAGGGACTATTCGACATCCTTATTGTTTGCTCTTGTTTGCTTCTTAAACTAAAATAGAAGGAAAATCACAGACAGCTGTTTTTAGAATGTGAACTGAATTAGAAAGGGTCGAGAATGGGAAAAAGACTCAGGTGTCTGACGACTTATCCATACAGCTCTGCAAGCATGTCGTACTTACTTTGAAGAACTGAGAACGACAAACATTCCAACCTAGCTACTAGATAGTTAGATCAGGTGCAAGAGTTAGAGTAAAAGAATGGGCATCCATTCCTCTCCTAAGATAGTACCCTTCGTAGATTTGCCTAATTGTAGCAAGAATTTGGGGCTCACGTTATTTTAAATATAATAACACTTTTCTTATATTACCATCGCTCTCCTAAGATAGTACCCTTCGTAGACCCTACACAAAAAAATAATGTTGCGCACTTCAACCTAGTTCCTAAAAATAGCTCCAAATCTTTTGTCGCATGTGCATCAATTCTTTTGCACATCAACCTAGTTCCTTAAATTAGCTTCTCAATTAGGAGGGGGGGCTTGTGAGAGAGAACGAATGAATGTTGTCATGGGGTTATACTATATCATGGGCCCAAGCTCGACTAATAGGCTAGGCTTCAACAATGTATATTATCTATATCGAGCCAAAAGTTGTACATATTTAGACTATGTTTGTTTATGAGTTTATTTTTATTCTAAAATTTGTGTCTCTCGGTCTTATATATAGGTTGTATTTTAACGTTAAAAATATCAAGTCAAGTCATATATGGACAAAAGTTGGATTGATTTGGGTAATCGAATTTCAAATAAGTATATGCAGGGTTGACAACTTTCTCGATTTTGCATTCTCAAAAAAGTCTGTTGGTGTTAAAGAAATATATTGTCCTTGTAAAAAATGCGCAAATCGTTATCAAAAAGACCGTGCAACCGTGAAATCACATTGTATTGAAGTGGGATTTCAAAAAGATTACAAGAATTGGATTAGGCACGAGGAAGAGTACATTTCGGCGTATAAGAATGATAATAATGATAGGACAAATGAAGATGGCATTGAAATTGAATTGGGAGTGCAAGATTGTATGAGGCGAATGGTACATGAAGGGATGGGTATACCGGATAGTAACAATCCAGAATTGAAGAAATCGTACAATCGAGATGCGGCCACCGTAAAGTTTCTTAGACTTTTGAGAGATCTTGATCAAGCCTTGTGGGAAGGGTGTGATAAGTTTACGGTACTCTCATTTATTGTAGAACTTATGCACTGGAAGGCTAATTATCGAGTGGCCGATAAGGGATTTACTTCTTTATTAAAAAATTTCATTAGAGCATTGCCTCAGTCAGCGAAAGTGTCAAGTTCCTATCGTGAGGCGTACAAGATGACTGCAGATTTGAGTTTCAGTTATAAAATGTGGGACGCGTGCATTAATCATTGTATGTTGTTTCGAAATGAAACTGAAAAACTTACTAAATGTGAAATTTGTGGAGCCTCTAGATATAAGCAACAAGAAGAAGGGGGTAGCGGTGAAGGTGCGGAAATAAGTGGCAAGAATAAACTTCCCAAGCAGGTAGCGATGAAGAAAGTATGGTATTTTCCCTTAAAGCCAAGGTTGCAAAGGTTGTATTGGTCATCTAACTCATGAGATGGCATGCCGAGAAAAGAATAGACGATGGTGTGCTGAGGCATCCTGCAGACTCTCGTGCGTGGAAGGGATTCGATGAATGTTATCCATTATTTTCAAGTGAAATTCGGAATGTTAGATTGGGATTAGCATCTGACGGATTTAATCATTTCAGAACAATGACTATATCTCACAGTACTTGGCCGGTTGTGCTTATGCCATACAATCTTCCACCTTGGTTATGCATGAAACAGCCATATTTCTTCTTATCGGTGCTTACTCAAGGCCCAAAAGGGCCGGGCAACAAGATAGATGTGTATCTCCAACCGTTAATTGATGAGTTGAAGGAATTGTGGGAAGATGGTATATCAACTTATGATGCATCAAGGAACGAGTTGTTTACTTTACGAGCTTCACTATTATGGACAATAAATGACTTTACTGCATATGCAATGTTGTCTGGATGGAGCACTAAAGGTGAATATGCTTGCCCTTGTTGCAATGAAAGACCTCAAGCACGATGGTTGGATCATGGTGGCAAGTATTGTTATATTGGTCATCGACACTTCTTGCCTAGGAGTCATGCTTTTCGTAAGGATAAAAGCTCTTTTGATGGTACTCATGAAGTGAGAGATAAGCCCAAGTTATTGTTTGAAACAAAATTGCTTAAACAAGTTGAAAATATGGAAACAGAGTATAAAATAGAAGATGGTATTAAAAAGAGGAAAAGAGAAGAGGGAGAGAAGCAACAAGTAAAGTTGGAGAAAAGAAAGGTTCCTAAGTTGTGTCACAATTGGAAAAAGAGGAGTATCTTCTTTGAGTTTCCATATTGGGCAAATAATTATGTTCGTCATAATCTTGATGTTATGCACATTGAAAAAAATGTGTGTGATAATGTGCTACATACTCTGTTAGGTACTGCGGGGAAATCAAAAGATAATGATAAAGTAAGAAAAGACCTAAAAGAGATGAACATTCGGAAACCATTGCATCTACAAACGCTTCCATCTGGCAAAGAAATTATGCCTCCGGCTCAGTTCACAATGAGTAAGAAGCATAAAGACACATTCTTGAAAGTTCTAAAGGGAGTCAAAGTCCCTGATGGCTACTTGTCAAACATATCTCGTTGTGTACATCTAGAGGAAAGAGCTATTTGGGGTCTTAAGAGCCACGATAGTCATATTTTGCTCCAACAACTACTCCCGTTAGCTGTTCGAAAAGCGTTGCCTACTTCTGTTGTAAAAGCCATCATTGAGTTGGCAAATTTCTTTAGGAAATTATCCTCAAAGGTGAATACACTTGCTGATCTCGAAAAGATACAAGATCGGATGGCTGTCACACTATGCGCTCTCGAGAAAATATTCCCACCAGCTTTCTTTGATGTTATGGAGCACTTGCCGGTGCATTTAGCCGAGGAGGCCTTGCTAGCAGGCCCAATACAATTTCGTTGGATGTATCGAGTAGAGAGGTACATCCATATTAAATTTACTTTGAAAAAAGTTAAATTCCTTTTTACATCTGGTTTAGCATAAGTAAATGTTTTTGTAGGTTTCTACTTACATTAAAATTATATGTTCGAAATCGAGCCCATCCCGAGGCCTCCATAGCTAAGGCAATTGTGGCTGAAGAATGCATGACTTTTTGTACGCAATATTTGGATGACATTGAGACAAAGTCTAATCGTCCTAGAAGAAATGATTATGAAGGTGATGAGTTAGGCCGCTTTGTAGGAAAAGAAGAGGTAATTACCCTTGATTACATCACACGAGTACAAGCGCATAGATATGTGCTTTTCAATACTGAAGATGTTGAACAATACCTAGAGTAAGTGATTCCTTACATGAGGCTTACATTCCTTATATCTTTTATATTTTAAATTAATACTTAATTCATATTTTCAATCGCTTTCGGAATGCATCGTGCACATTTGGAGGAGACACTACCTCGTAATCAACGACATCTTATAGAGAAAGAACATAATGATAAGTTTGTTAGCTGGTTTAAGGATTATGTAAGTATGAAACCACTTTCATATAATAGTTTCAATTTATCGTTTTAAATATTTTCTTATTAAATTTTGTTTTTTATAAAAGGTATGCACGACGAAAGATGTAGTGCCCGAAAGAATTATAAGTCTTGCATTGGGTCCTCATATGGATGCGAGGCGGTATAAGTCTTACATAATAAATGGTTTTCGATTTCGAGTGAAGGATGTCGATAGATGGAGGAAAACTCAAAATAGTGGAGTCATGCTAAATGCAAGTGTGACAAGTTTTGCAAGCCGAAAGGATAATAATCCCATTGTAGGGGATGTTAACTTCTACGGGGAGTTGATTGAGATCCTTGAAATTCGTTATAGCAACTCAATAAGATTTGTATTGTTTAAATGTGATTGGGTTGATAACCGGATAGGCAAGATGGAAGATGAGCAAAAATTTACTCTTGTAAACTTCAATCACAAGTTGTATAAGGATAATCGAGTTGGTGATGAACCATTCATATTAGCATCTCAAGCTGAGCAAGTTTGGTATGTTAAAGATCCTATAGAAAGCGATTGGAAAGTTGTGATGAGGATTACACCAAGAGATAGTTTTGACATATATTCAAATGATGATAAACAAGTTTCAGATTTGATTCCACAATTGGCACCATTTTGCTCACAAAATTTGGATGAAAATGTTGCTAACGAAGAAGCATCGTGGGTGCGAGAGGGAGTTGATGGGGTTGAGATTGAAACTACTAATATCAATGATGTTGATGTTGATATGACCGATAATGATGATGTTGATATGGACGATAATGATGATGATTAGTTTGAGTAGTATTTGTTTAGATCTTATTTGCTTACTATTTACTAAGACAATGTTATTACTTATGTTTCATGTTTCAATCAAACTTGTTATTTTTGTATGGTTGAATATTAATATTGTTACTTCTATATAATATGTATTTGTTTAGATCTTATTTGCTTACTATTTACTAAGACAATGTTATTACTAAAATTTGTGTCTCTCCGTCTTATATATAGGTGGGTTGTGCTAAAACTGTAGTGTGGTGGTTCGGTTGGTAATTGGAAGGAGAATTTGATTGTGGGGGTGTGTTTATTGTTGCACTTTCTTTGTGATTTGTGTGGAGGTTTTGTAGTTGGTTTTTGTGTTGAAAATATGCCTCCTAAGGAGAGAGACGTTAGAGGGGGTAGCAACAAGAGGGGTAGACAAAACTCGCCGCCCATAGTCCCAAATGATCCCACTTCCCCTAATGCATCATTGACGTCATTTATGGGATTGACCCAATTGACCTCCGCTCAAAAGAAAAAATGGCAGAATTTGGAGGGTAGGAAATTTCAAGTCACCACTTTCCTTCATTTGCCGGTGTTGAGGGATTTGGGTTTAGAGACGTTAGTAACAGAATTGATGACGCAAGTCGGGTTAGGTAATTTCCTGGGGAAGACTCCATCTACGTATTTGAGATATTCACTTGAGTTCCTTTCAACTTTGGAGGTAGGTAAGGGGTCACAAGAAAATTCTATTCGGTTTCATCTGGATGATGAAGCCTATCGAGTGACTTATGATGAGTTGAGGGGAATCTTTGGGGTTGATCAGCCGAGAGGAAACTGGGCGTGGAGGCTGATGGGGCGACTTGTTTTTTCTTTTCGGAGCTCACAGGATTGTCCTGCAAAAAGAAATGCCTTAGGGCTTCCTCTCTTTCCCACCCGGCTTGGAAATTATTTTACAGAGGGCTATCTATGTCTTGGTTGGCAAACGGAGAGCCCGCTCAATTGAATGTGGCTATGGTAAACCTTTTGCGAACGGGGTTGAGGAGTTTTCAGTGATTCCTGATTGGGTTGATATTTTTGTTCGGAGATGTGAGGCATTTGCCCTTACCAAAAAGGGAAACATATCAATAGGGGGGATGATCATGTTGATTGCTCAAGCTTGTGTGGAGGAACCAAAACCCGAGGCGATGAGATTGATGGGGGGGCACGAATTTTTATTCTGGAGACTGGCTAGTGCAGTATGACAAGTTTGTGAGAGACCCGAGGGCGACAGACAACATGTCTTTATTTTTTGAATATGGTACTCTCAGGAGGACTGTGGGCTCCTCCCAACTCCCGAGACCTATAAACTCGTGTCCCAGGATGGAGAGTCCCAAAATACCCCTTTAAAAAAAAAAAAATTCTTTACTTTAACTTAAAAAGTATACAACCCGTTTTAAAAACAGTTTCAAAATAACCTCTCTACCCGGAGGCGATATGTAAACCTGTTTAAACAAACACAACCTGTTTATACAAATATACAACTGGTAAGCTTATACAAGCCAACCATACAACAAACCAACTCACGCTTAATTACAAAACAAACCAACTGAAACAAGTTTGTAAAAGTTTTATATACAGAGCCTTTCCCCAAAAGAATAACAACCACAATCCCAACTCCCCAATACAACACATACCCCGACAACCAAAAGAAATCCAAACTCTGTCCCCCGGCCTCACTGGTCCGGTCCTCCTGTCTCAGCGGGATCTAAAAAAATAAAGGGAGAAGGGGTGAGATAAAATCTCAGCAAGCTATTATGTATGCAGCAATATGCCATACAAGATGCAACACATAAACATGTTGCTCAATATTGGAAAACAGTAAACACATTACGTTACCTTTTCCTGCTGACCAATAAGTCATATAACATGCAACACATACACAGGTTGCTCAATCACATTGGGAAAACAGTAAACACTTTACGTTACCTTTACCTTTTCCCCCATCTGGGTCATATGTAGTACTACGGTGGGAGTCATACTCCTCTCATGTGGTGAACTGCTAGTGCACATCCACCTCTTATACGACCCCTTTCAGAGATCCATATAAGCTGCCTCGCTATCATGTGGCATGACTGCACATATCCACAGAAGCTGAACCCCTCAATCCGTGGCCACAGAAGGGGGTGAACGGTACAAGTATAAGGACATCCAATCACCTTATGAAATATCTTCTCATAAGTGGTTGCATTCCCTCTACTCCCGAAGATCAACTGGTATACCATATCCAAGCACATCACAGATACTTGAAAGTAAGTCCACCCAATGGGACATCAACATATATAAAACATGGTACTACAACTCATGTTAAACAATTGAAGCAGTGCAACACGTATTTAACACTATGTGCACAATTAATTATGAATATGTAAACTCGTATGACACAAAGTATATCACGTAAGTCCTACACATTCATTACACAATATGTAAATCAGTAACAGGATGCTACCACTCCTGTTCAAACCAAGTAAATAGCGCACAACACATTTGATGCACTCTAATAACAAATAACCCTATACAGGTCATCACGCAAGGATACAATATAATATAAGTAACCCTACGCGTACATCATATAACATTAAACACCTTCTCTAAAGGTTTCAAGTTCAAATATCAAGTTTTACTAACTTTGGTTCAAGTTTCACAATTACCTTTCAACCTTTTTCAAGACAACATTTAAAGCCCTTCCCAATATCATTTTGGGCCAATTAAATATTTTGAACATAATTTCATTAAAATAATAATAATGAAATAACACTTAACTATTGTATTTATTAGTCGAAAGGTAGTACTTTAACCTTTTTATAACATTATAAAAACAAAGCTTTCCATTTAATTATCACTGTGCACGACATAAATTTCTAAGGCTCTAAGCCAAGTTAAAGGCTATCTCTAAATGTGTATTATATACTAAATACCTTACATGCCATTTAGCATTAAAATAATAAAATCTCATACTAAGATAGTTCAGAGACCCTCACTTAACTCGGCAAGATGGGCAGTAGGATATCTCACAACAATTCCAAATATCAATAGAGTAATATTAGTAATATATTATTACATTAAACTTACTGCTAGTAGGAATCCTCATGCTTATACTAGTTGGAACCATTTTGTACTAACAGTACTACTCTTTCAATACCCAATTCATTCTATATTCATTTTCATTTTTTGAGTCAAGTAAAATGAACCAAAAACTATCAAAACTCAATTATAACGTCATAATATCATCTTTATATATATTATGAACAATTAAAGAAAGAAATCATAACAACTTACCAAAATTTGCCGAAATAAAAAGAAGATTTAACCGGCTATACTTGCTCTAATCGACTCCCTGATCACAAATATGAAGTCGGAAATAAAAACGGATCAACGATTGATTTTCTAAGATTTTCTGAAGGTAACCCTAAGTTTAGGAACGGTACTTATATTGAGAGAGAAAAATAAAGAAGCTGAGAAGGAAAGCTTCTCTATTAGAATTATTACCACAAAGCACATAGCACAAGTGAGTCACTACTCCCTCAGCCTTGCCTTTGGCACGTGAAGCCTAGTATCAATTTTCCAAATAAATCCGTCCCTTATATCTTTTATTTTATTATTATTATTACTCCTTCCGTCTCATAATAAAATGTTACTTATATTATTTATAACATTTTTATTTAAAATTTTAAATATTATAACTTTAATATATTAATTTCCACTTGTTTTATTTAGACATTATATAATTTAATTTAATTTAATAACATTTAAAATTCCATAATTTAGCAACTTAGCCAAATAACCACATAATACAACAAAATAATATATAATGCATAATATGAGATGCAATGCACCCCACTCCTATGTGCTCCACGTGTGACTAAAATGTGCCTAGGTTTAGGGTCGTGACAAGGACGGTCCGTTGCAGGGTAGGGGCCACGTTTTCGAGTGGTGAACAGGCCAGGCATTGGCGTATGCCTGGTGTTAATGATCAAATGGATCCCGTTGATGAGGAGGATGATGATGAGCAGGAAGAGGAGGATCAAGAGAGATAGGGTGGTCAGGGAGGAGAGAGCGAGGAGCCGGCGGGGTTCTTTTGATCGATACGGGATACCATGAGGGCATTTCGGAGCGCGGGGAGCGATCAAGGATCGCTCGGGAGCAGAGCCGACATGCTTTGGAGGATGCTAGATGGGGGGAGGTTATCGCACGGTAACAGAGTCGACAGGCTTTAGAGAATGCTAGATGGGGGGAGGTGCAGGATCGTTTTGAGGGGTTGGAAGATGAAACTGCCATTTTGGGAGCCCGGTATACGCAGCTGGAGGCTTGGGCGATGCAGAAAGAGCCCCGGAGTTATGAGCCAGTTTCAGAAGATTATTTGACTATGATGCATTCGAGAGCCACTGCTCGTGCACAGAGGCGTTCTTCCCGTCAGACCTACTATCAGGGACAAACCTCCGGCTCTCATCAGTGATGTTATTATTTATGTTTCAGTTATGAATTTGTTATGAATATTACTCAGTTATGAATATTACTCAGTTATGACTTTGTTATGAATATTACTCAGTTATGACTTTGTAATATGAAAATGTCAGGTGAAACAAATGTATAAGATGTATAATTCCGTCCGGGACGCATTGGCCAACCCACCCCATGCGTGCGTTGCGGGTCAATGGGCTGAACTTGTTGCGATGTGGGGTACAGATAAGGCTCGGGTATATTTCAAATTAATCTCAATCTATTATCGTGAATGTCTTATATAAGTAGTCAAATTAATACTAATATTATCTTTTTTTTTCAGGAATTATCACAAACAAATAAAGCGAATCGAGAAAAGCAAGCTTGCCTGAACAGGACCGGGAAAAAGTCCCATCCCAAAGTCATAAAAGAGGGTTGTCATCGTTCAATTTAGTTCTCAGTTGTCAATTAATGTTTCTTTTTGTATCGTATATAAATATTTTTTTTTTGGTCAAATGATTCTATTATAAATTGTAGAGAGTAGACGAGGGATTATCAACTGATCGCGTTAGCTTGTTCATAGCTACGCGCACGGGCAAAACACCTGCAGATCAAGAAACCTCTCGTATGATTGTAAGTTAAAGTTTCAACCTTTTCTGTTTCAGTTTTGTTCTTCTATAGAATACTTTTTTCATTTCTAACTTCATTTTTATAATATTAATTAAAGTTAAAACATTTATATTGAACATGTTGTTTTTGTTACAGACTACGTTTAATGATGCAATTGAAGAGCTGCCAGAGGAGCAACAAAACTCTCCCAGGGGGCAAGAAAAGACTTTTACAGATTTGAAGGGCACTGATGACCACGGGAGAGTGCGGTGTATGGGAGGCGGTGTTAACAAAACTAAGGTGTTTGGTAAATCCTCAACTTCTCAGACAGCTGTATTGGAGGCGGTGTCATCTGTCAGAGCAGATCTTGAAAGGCAACTTGAGGAGCAACGCCAAATGTTTCAACAACAAATAGAAGATTTGAACCGCCGTATGGAACAACGTGGAAAAGGTAGTAATGAATAGGTGGTTTGTGGATTTTAAACATTGATTGAGTTTTGGATACATTAAACTATCTTTTTTGTACATGTTAATAGTTATTATGCTTGGATACATTCAACATTGATTTTGTGTTAATGTTTATTATGTGGATTGTAAACATTGATTTTGTGTTAATGGTTATTATGTGGATTATAAACATTGATTGCGGGCGTATTAATTTTTGGTTATATACAGGTTGCATTTGTGTGTGTACATGTTGAATTTGGTTTTTGCGAGTGTATTTTTGGGGAAAGTGAATTATATAGGGCTGGATGGAAAAAAAAATAGGCTTATTTACGGCGGAACCCTTCATCCGCCGTAAATAATTACCTAGACGACTCGTGCCAAAGGGGGTACGAGGGGACCTGGGAGGGGTGCAAATGGGACGACTCGTGCCATGGTGGACGACTCATCTCTAACAAGTCATTTACGGCGGAACCCTGCATCCGCCGTATAAAAGCGGCATGGACGACTCGTCCACAAAGGGGGGACGAGGGAATCTGGTGGGGGTGCAATTGGGACGACTCGTGATATATTGGACGACTCGTCTCCTATTTACGGCGGTTATATTACCTACCGCCGTATAAAGATTCCTCAAATACACCATTCATATACATACGGTATATGAATTTCACTTATATACGGCGGTCCATAAAGCCGCCGTATTTGAACTCATTTTATATACGGCGGTGGTATTTTCGCCGTATATGTTATTTACGGCGGGATATCCGCCGTAAATACTATATACGGCGATGTTATATACGATGGACTATATACGGCGGATATCCCGCCATAAATAACATATACGGCGGGGAGCGTTTTATTTACGGCGGTTAAAATCCGCCGTAAATAATCCTTTTTCTTGAAGTGCAACTTGTTAAATATGTTTTGTTATCAGACATCAAAGGATCAAAGCAAATGTTGAACTACTTGATGCGAAACAATGGATGTTTTCTCAATATGTAGATTTCTTATCGAATTTTGTTTAATATTCCGGTTACAGTTGCATCCGGTGAAATAAGTTTTTCGAAGTTAAAATTGATAAAAAATTATCTTTGAAGTACGATTTCTCAATAAAGACTGAATGAGCTAGCTTTAATATCAATTGAGAAAAATATAATTGATAAAGTTGATTATTCAACTTTGATTTATAATTTTGCTTTTAAATATGGTAGGAGAAATGTATTTATATATTATCATGTAAGGATATTATGATCTATCATATTTTTATTTAAAATGAAATATTGTTACTTACTAGATTGGTAGTGACCGTTTCTTTATTTGTTTGGTAAACAATTATCTAAAGTAATATAACAAGAGCACATCCTTGGAGCCAAAAATCAGGGGCATTTTAGTCATTTCATGCGGTGGCAAAAAGGCAATTAACAAGGCGGACGAGCCACGTGTTAAGCTTGGGTTGGGCGCGTGCGGTACACGCGCCGACAAAGGCGCGTGACCGCGTAATTGTTTTTTTTTTTTTTTTTAAAAGCCTCGCCACGTGTCGCATTATGATTGGGTGGTTTATTTTCAGAATTTTTTTTTTCATCCCATTTTTTCGACCTCAATTATTTTATAAAAAAAAAAATTTTTGAAAAAAAAATTTATACCAAAATTCATAATTTTTTTTCCTCTTTAATTAGAGACTAATTTCATTTAATTTGGACAAAAAAAAATTCACTATTTTTTAAATATAAATTTCTTAATTATCCTTTCTTAATTTTTCTTTTTTATTTTTCAATATCTTTTTTGTGCAAATTAATTAAGTGTGAAGTATATATTTTTATTATAAATGATGATAATAATAATCATAATTTTACTTTTTAAATATAAATTAATGTTTGTAATGTTATTTCTTTCGTTTCAAAATTTTACATTAATTTTTTAAACATATTAATTAATATTTTATAAAATATTCCTTGGGACGAATATATTAATTTATTTTTTACCCGAAGTAGTATTATTTTGTAAAAATTAATGTTTATAATGTTCGTGTCTTCGTGTCATAAAAATAAACATTAATTTATTTTTGAAAATATAATACAACATTCTGAATATAATACAACATTCTGAAAATATAATACAACATTCTGACTTTTTTTTTTTTTGTATTTAAAAATTTTTTGTTTATTAGTTTTTTTTATTATTAATTTTTTTTTTGAAAATATAATACAACATTCTGAAAATATAATACAACATTCTTTGGGGGGTATTTTCGTCCAAAATGACAAAAAAATTGATACACTCATTTAAAAGGAACTTATTGAGCATATATTTAAAAAAAGAAACTTATGGGGCAATGACCCTTATAACAAGTGGGTCATATTAAATATAAAAATAATATAAATTTGATATTTTGGAATGTCAAAATTTGAATGAGATTCTCAAAAATGGCAAACTGTCCTAAGTTAAAAATATTATACTATCCTTAATTACTTCTATATTTAATATTTATTGAAGTTTATTGTCATAAAATACTAAAAGTCAAGTGTGAGATAAATAAACAAATATTGAAAACAATATTAAAATGTTGTTAAATAAATTGAAATAACAATATTTGTGAAACAATTTTTTTTATTTTTGGGGGACAATATTTTAGAAAGAAAGGAAAGTATTAAACTAATAGGAGTATGAAAGTAAACTAAAGAGGGTATATTTGGATGTGATGTAGCATGAGTAATAAATGATGTATGTTTCATTTAGGGAAAGAAAGGTTAAAAAGGGTTGTAGCTTTAAGATCTCAAGTTGCTCATACTCTGATAGTTAGAAAGATTGTACTCCATCTATCCCCTCCCCTCCTCTCCTCTCCTCACTCCCTGTTGGTGCAATAATTATGTGCATGCACTGACTCTACCCGGGGATCACAATGTTCTTTACAGATAAAGCTGAGAATAATTACCCAACTTCAAATTGTACTCCCTTTATCTTAAAAAGTGTAATCTTCAAATTATGCTTATGATAATTCAACTAATTAAATACTTATAAATGACTATTTATAATCATAGGTGTATAGTTGGTAAACAAATGTAAACATGTCTAGGTAACGGTAAAATAATTAGTATTCTAGGATACAATTTAACTATATTTTGACACAGATGGAATAAAAAGATTAGGCTTGAATTTAGATTATATTATATTATCGAAAGCGTATTGAGTTGTGATGTTAATTACTAGGTTTGTCGAAAAGAAAAGAAAAGAAAAGAAAAGAAAAGAAATTGAGCATTAAGATTTTGATGGTTAGAGGAAACAGAGTAGCTATGATGATGTTGAGGTGGTGGGGGATGCTGGAATGAGGACAGAGGTAATATATATGATGATAGCTAAATACTACTCCTACATTATTCTGTGTTTAGGGGGCGGGGCCACTATAACTTGTTTCCATATCTTCCCAAAATCCAATCTTCTTTAATTTCTCTCACCTCTTTTTCCCATTATCATTTAATCATGCTATTATTAGTAGTACTACACTAAACGCTCCACATATTTAATGTTAGATGTGAAATTATTTCTAATATTTCTTTTCATATCCAATCAAATACTTCCTCCGTCCCGTCTGAAGGGGCATAAAATCAATCTCGTACGCAAATTAAGAAAAATGATGTAGGAAAGAGAAAAAGTTTAAATATTGTGAGTATGAAAAATTAAATAGGAGAGAGAATGAGTGAGAGAAATAGTTAGGAGAGAAAATATTGTGAGTGTAAAAGTAAAGTAGGAGAGAGAATGAGTGAGTGGAATAGTAATAAAAACTTTTCTTTTTGAGAAAGTGCTTTTTTAAATGAAACATCCAAAAAGAAAATTTGTGTCTTTTTCAAACGGGACGGAGGGAGTAGGTACGACAATTTTGTACTATTCACAAGTTTCTACTAAAAATTAACGTTATTTCAGTAATTACTGATAACCAATACTCCCTCCGTCCCACAATAATATGTAAACTTTCTATTTTGGGTGTCCCACAATAATATATAACTTTCCCAAAATGGAAAGGAATCTTTACTATTCTCTCCACTCATTCTCTCTCCTACATTATTTTAATACTCACATCACCATTATAATTTACTATTCTCTCCACTCATTTTCTCTCCTATTTTATTTTCACACTCACAACACTTTCAATATAATAATTTCTCTTTAATCCCCGTGCATTTTGCAAAAGTCCATAAAATTGTGGGACGGAGGGAGTATCTTTTATAAGCTTTTAGAGCATACTCCCTCCGTCACGTCTGACTTAGGACGTTTTGCTATTTTGGGCGTTCCATCCGACTTAGGACGGCCCAAAATGAAAAGTTTATATTACTTTTATATTAAATGGAACCCACTTGTCATACTCACAACAATAATCTCATCACTATTTATCCCACTCATTCTCTCTCCTATTTAATTTTTCACACTCACAACACATCCTCCACTCATTCTCTCTCCTAATATTATAATAGTATTCCTTAATCTCTGTATAGGAAGTGAATGTCCTAAGTCGAACGGGACGGAGGGAGTATACAATTATGACTTTTACAAAAGTGATTTGACAATTTTGTCATTCCACATTCATTCATGACTTTGTAAAAGTCATGAATAACTTTTATTTTTATTTTTATTTTTTTTTGTCAGAAGTCATACTTCACGGCTTGGAGAAAAAACAATCATTTATAATGACCAATTAGAGGGGTTAGATTAATATGAGATAATGTATCGCAATGAATATAACAAATAATGAAAATTATATTGAATATGATGCAAAACAGGGGTTAGATTAATATGAGATAATGTATGTTATTTTATTGATCTAACGGTAAATATTACTCAATATACAAATATACGGTGAATATATGGGATATGGTGATTCGGCCTAGTGGTTGGATCTGGTGGTTTGTATAGTTTGGTCAAATGGTTCGGTATGATGGTTCGGTCTGTCAGTCTTAAACTATGGTTTGGTTTGATTTATTTCGCTTTGGTTTTGTCTCTAAGGGTTAGACCACAAATCAAACTAAACCATGTGATTAGACGATTTTTGAGACCTAACCAAACTATTTGTGCTTGAAACTGAACTAAATCGTATAAATTGGTTTGGTTTGATCTCAATTCGCGTTTTAAATCGAACCACTTGTATCCCTAATCAAGAGTGAGTAAGATAAATCAGATTAAAAATATATTCTGGTTTTAATAATGTATTTATTTAAATCATAATAGGTAAATGGTTTAAAAAAACGCTATAGATATAGGTCAAGGATATTGAGGTCAACCATTTTTTATTTAAATTGTTAGCTTTAATTTTGCCATTGAGGCAATGTTTAATGTTCATATCAATTAATAAAAAATTAATATCATTTTCAACTATTTTGTCCCCATTTTCACTTGCACTATTATATTTATTTTATTTTCATGAAAACCCCTATACTTTTAAAGAAAAAAATCAATCCAGTCCAAAATCTGTATCTATTCCGTCCCTAAGTTCTGCCTTAAATTTAATCCGCAAATTTGGGCAAGGATGAATGTTATCAAAAGTATTATACATTTCATGAGAAAAATAATGATTATATAGGTAAAAGACAGATAAAAATCGGATTTATAAATGAGAAAATAATATTCACATTTTTTATCATGATACTGACACGGTACAAGCAAATAAAACACATTTTTTAAACATGTTTATGAATCAAATGCAACATTTATTTTAGGACGGATAATTACATTTTCAACGGTGGCGAGGCTACTCTCAAGCAAATGGGCTACCCCTTTCAATTTTTGAATGTGTCAATTTTAATAGTATCAAAAATTTAGAAAATGACTTTTTACTACTAAAAATTATGAATTTATATATTTTGACCCCCTTAATTTTGAGAAAATTTTACATTAAATTAATATTTTGACCCATTATATATGAAATTCAAATATCTAAATCATAATAATAGTTGTTCTATAAAAAACTTTGACCCCCTTCCAAAAAAATTCTTGCTCTGCCACTGATTTTCAATGCGTGATAATATGTTAATTCAAAGTAAAGGTTTGACGGTGCATTAATGACAAATTTTAAATTTCTCTTTGTATAATTAAATAAACATTAAATTGTGATTTAAAGTTCTTTCACGGTAACGCTAAAAATAAATAGAAAGATCATTTCAAACCGGAGGAAATATATAGTAGAAGTTGCTAAGTACTCGAAAAAAAGAACTATAATTAAGATCAAATGAGTAACTTAGAACCACTAGAAAAAGTAAAAACAAATGATAATTTAATTTCCTATACCCGCATGTAAGTTGTGTATAACAATTAAATAAATGATTACATAGAAAAACCTAATCAGAAGGGCAAATCCATGAATCAACATTACCTTGATGATCATTGCCCCTGGATGTGCTTACAATATTATCCAAACCCTTGTCATTCTGAAATTCTGATGAACCCCTAACATTT
This sequence comes from Adenophora triphylla var. japonica, assembly GCA_022495995.1. Lineage (NCBI taxonomy): Eukaryota > Viridiplantae > Streptophyta > Magnoliopsida > Asterales > Campanulaceae > Adenophora > Adenophora triphylla. The sequence goes on from JAFEMH010000342.1 coordinate 53,879, forward strand.
TGAGAATTACCATCGAAACCCCTCAAATTTTCAGTTTCCCCAACTCCCTGATGATCACTCCACCTTCTTGTTGTTGCTGTTGAAGAACTTGGAAACCCACCGATGCTTGAGTTGACTTGTTGACCATCAAGACTGTTGTTGTTCATCGATGGGTTTTTTTGGGAGGCAAAAGTGGCTGCATTTGAGTTTTGTTGTAGGAGAGATTGGAAAGTGAAGATGGGGTTTTGTAAATTCAGCAAAGCTTGGGGTTGTTTCTGAAATACATGATCAGAACTAGTTTGTTGCTGGTAGTTATCAGGTACAGTGGCACCGCCGGCGGCGGCAGCTTCAGAGTTCAAGAATGGAGAAGGAGAATTTGAATTATTAGTAAGAAATTGTGATGATAATTGAAGCTTTTGAGCAGATGGGCGTAAAGGGTATAGGGGACCCAATCCCATGGCTGAGCCACCACCACCACCGCTGAAAAGATCAAGGCGGCGGGAAAAAGAAGAGGAGGCGGCGGAAAAAGGGGCGGCGGGGATGCCGGTGAATTCTTGAACCATTTGGCGGAAGTTGGAGGTGTCCGTGGTGAGTACGGTGGTGGGTGCCCGCCGGGATGCTCTAGTACGCTTCTTGGGGTTCTTAGCCGCCGCCGACACGTTTGATAACTGGTGGTTATCAGGTGGTTGCGTGGGAGCACGCGCTGCAGTGGATGATGGCCCTGGAAATGGGCTTTGTTGGGTCAAACCGGTTTGAGAACCACCCAAAAGAGATTGGTTAACAAAGTCGGAATATGTTGTTGGGTCGGATCTAATTAGGTTCCTGGACCAAAGCGGGTCATTGTAGAGTGGGTTTTGTTGAGAGTGTGAAAGGGAAAAAGTTGAGGAATCAAGAGAAGGATCAAAGAAAGAAGTGTTGGACGGCGGCGGCGGCGGTGGTGGTTGTGGGTGGATGGTAAAGTGGGTTGTAGAAGGATTCAAGAAAGAAGAAATGGAATGATCAACCCTTGAATCATATTCTTGATCATCACCACCACTTGAAGATTGTAAACTACCACTCCCTGCAGAATCCATATGTAGATTTTGTGTTTATTGTGTGTGAGAAAGAGAAAGAGAAAGAGAAAGAAGACAATTCATATACTAGTATACAATTTAACCGCACACAGACTTCAAATCGGATAAGTGAATATCAAACAAACAATCTCATCATGTATAGATATAAAAATATATAGTAGGTACGAAGAGGTCAGTACAGTCCGACTACACCACTGAGTTCGAAAAGGAAAAGAGAGAAGGAGAGGAAGGAGTGGATATTTAAGGTTTTTGGGGGAGGTTAAAGGGAGGGGGGTAAGGGAGGGATGGAAAGAAGGTGCTCAGTAGGTGGTAACGGGTCAACCTCAGAGAAGGGAATGGTTGGAGAAGTTGATCGATATTGTGAATGTGAAAGGGAGAAAGGGATTTGAGGAAAAGGTTCTAAATTTTGCAATAAAACAACAAGAGGCAAAGGTAAAAAGAATAAAGTAGACTTCTAAATTACCTACTAGCACCTACATCTATCTACTTTTTTCTAAATTGGTCCTTTCACTCCCATGTTTCCTATATAGGTCCTCCAGTTACCAATTCTTTTAATGCTTCCTCCGTCACAAAAACCAAAAAAAAAAAAATTGTCTCACTTTTATTATTATGGTCAACTAACTCAATAGTATTTTTTTGATTATATTTTTATGAAAATCTAATTAATCCTATGCAATTTCGAAAATTATTATTGATAGTATTTATAATCGTGAAACAATAACAATTTTTAGATCAATATAAAAATAGTTAAATTCTCATAAAATTAGTTGTGATCAAAGTTTTAATAAATTGATAATAAAAGTTAAAATGAATAGAAATAATTAAATTTTTATAAATTTATTTGTGATCAAAGTTTAATAAACTGATAATAAAAATTAAAATGAGACAAAATTTCTTGGTACCAATGGAGTATAATTCTGCCCTTACTACTACGCTAAAATCTTCCTATATTGGCATGGTGAGGACAAGTTGGGACAAATTAGACCGCTTGAAAGTTTATTATTTTCATGACTTTTTTTTATCCGAGGATCAAGTTCGTACATCCCACAAACTAATACTCCCTCCGTCTCTCGAATATTATCTTTTCATTTTTTTCTTGTTACTACGAAGGTGCGCACTGGTACTATTGAGTAATAAATTTAGATTAATTTCATTATTCTAATGTATATTTGAAATTTGTTATTGATACACCATTATAAATGCTATCAATAATAATTGTTATATATTCATTAGGATAATTAAATTAGTTTAAAATTATTACTTAAAATAAATTCGTAGTACTACTTAGTATTGTTTTAAGAAACTACGCTCTTGAATCCTGATTTTATGGGTTCGTAGTGGAGAAATGTTGCTGACAGATTGACTCAAGTTTATAAATGGGTTAGTAAAGATTCACATAGCTGTGTACAAATATATGTATAGAGATAGCAAATTTAATGTGCAATCAATTTAAGTTTTCCATTCAAACCAAGACTTGGAAAAGTCATATGTAAAATTAAAGGGTCCCCTCGGGTCCCATATTATTTCTCCAATTTTATTTTATATTATATCTCAATTAATTCTAACAAAAAAAAAAATGAAATTTAAATAACACACCAAGGTAAAAATTACTACTCCCTACGTTGCATAATAATATTTCTAATTTAACTTTATATATATGAAAATTAACAAAAAGTAAATGTTGTAAGTATAAAAAGTAAAGTACGAAGAAGAAAGTGGGTAGTGAATCTCATTTTCTATTTTAAGTAATAAAACAATTAAAAATTGACATATTAAAAATAAAATAAAACTGAGAAAATAGGTATTATTAACAGAGAAAATATCATAGTCAAAGAGAGCCTAATTAATCTTCTAGTAACTCTGACCAAGTCAGAATTGAGAAACCCGTGCGAAGAAAATAAAATAAAATTGAATCAATGGAAAAAAGAGTAAAATTCAACATCAAAAACTATGATTGTGAAGGAACTGCTAGGGAATCATTATACAGTAGAATACTTTGTTTGAATTCATGCCCTTTTGTTGACATTCTTTCTTACATTCAACAATAATAACTGAAGCTTCCCTTTTGTTAATGGGAAATGCAACGCCTCAAGCACATATTTTTGCTGCAACATTTGATCATCTCACCCTACTTTTGTGTTTGCGTCTGAAATTTTGAGCTAATAAAATTCACAATTTCACAAATTAAACTCAGCCATACAAGTAGAGAAAAATAAGACTTGAAAAATCGAGTTAGAGTACAACATTGCATTGTAAGGGGAGTCGCAGCAACAATCCCCCGTTACTTAGGCTCCGTTTGTTTCGACGTAAAACATTTTTCGAAAAACGTTTTCTGAAAAATGTTTTTCCATAAAATGTTTTCTGTAAAATGTTTTACGGAGGTAGAGCGTAAAATGTTTTACGGAGGAAGGGTGTAAAATATTTTCGAGTGTTTGGTAAAACGACTCATATTTCACAAGGTCGCCTACCCCACCCCCCCCCCCAATTTTTTTTTTTGTAACCGCCCCACCCACCCCCTGCCTACCCCACCCCCCCCCCCAAAAAAAATTTTTTTTTTTTTTAATCGCTCCACCCACCCCCAATTTTTTTTTTTTTTTTTTTGTAATCGCCCCACCCACCCCCGCCAACCCCACCTCCCCCCAAATTTTTTTTTTGGGGTGGGGGGTGGGGTAGGCAGGGGGTGGGTGGGACGATTACAAAAAAAAAAAATTTGGGGGGGGGGTGGGTGGGGTAGGAAGGGGGTGGGTGGGGCGATTACAAAAAAAAAAATTGGGGGGTGGGTAGTGAGGTAGGCGAGGGTGGGAGGGCGATTACAAAAAAAAAAAAATAAAAATTGGGGGGGGGGGGTGGGTGGGTGGGTGGGGCGATTACAAAAAAAAAATTGGGGGGGGGTGGGGTAGGCGGGCGTGGGTGGGCGATTACAAAAAAATTTGGGGGGTTGGGGTAGGCGGGCGTGGGTGGGGCGATAACAAAAAAAAAAAATTGGGGGGTAGGGTGGGCGATTACAAAAAAGAAAAAAAAAATTGGGGGGGGGTGGGTGGGTGGGGTGGGCGAGGGGGGTGGGTGGGGCGATTACAAAAAAAAAAAAAAATTGGGGGGGGGGTGGTTGGGGCGATTAAAAAAAAAATTGGGGGGGGGTGGGGGTGGGGTAGGCAGGGGGTGGGTGGGGCGATTACAAAAAAAAAAAAAAAAAATTGGGGGGTGGGGGTAGGCGGGGGTGGGTGGGCGATTACAAAAAAATAAAAAATTTGGGGGGTGGGTGGGGTGGGGTGGGGTAGGCGGGGGTGGGTGGGTGGGGCGATTACAAAAAAAAAAAAAAAAAAAAAAAAAATTGGGGGGTGGGTGGGGGGTAGGGGTGGGTGGGCGATTACAAAAAAAAATAAAAAATTGGGGGGGGGGGGTTGGGGTAGGCAGGGGGTGGTTGTATCGGGCGTAATATGAGTTGTACATTAAGGCCTCCATTTTTCGGAAAATGTTTTACTTATGACAAGGTTAGTAGGTCGTTTTACTTAGAAAGGGCGTAAAATGTTTTTTGGAAAACGTTTTACTTAGGCAACCAAACAGCGAAAAACGAGTTATTTTTCTGAAAACATTTTCCGGGGGGCTAACCAAACGGCGTAAAACGAGTTATTTTCCGAAAAACGTTTTCCGAAAAATGTTTTACGGCCAAACAAACGGAGCCTTATTAGTATTATATTTTCCTTTGTCACGTAAAGAATATTATGATTATTTAACTCTCAAAATAAATATTTTAGTTATAAATAAAAAATACTAGTTTTACAAAAATTTATTTGGTATGTACCATATACAAATAAATACTCCCTCCGTCCACTTACTTACTTCACACTTTCTATTTTGGGCATCCAAATACATAATTCACACTTTGTTTTTTTACCTAAAATGGAAAATTATTATTATTAAAATATTAACCCTACCCCACTCATTTTCTCTCCTACATTATTTTAATACTCACAACACCATTATAATTTACTATTCCCTCCACTCATTCTCTCTCCTATTTTACTTTTACACTCACAACATTTAAATCATTATTTTTTTCCTTAATCCACGCGTGAACAGCAACTGTGAATCAACAAAGTGAACGTGAACGGAGGAAGTATATTATATTTAAAAAAACTTAAGTCAAATACAACACCTATTATAACACAGATAAAACATACTCCCTCCGTCCCACAATAATATATAAACTTTTCATTTTGGGCGTCCCACAATAATATATACTTTCCCAAAATGGAAAGGAATCTTTACTATTCCCTCCACTCATTCTCTCTTCTACATAATTTTAAATACTCACATCACCATTATAATTTACTATTCTCTCCACTCATTCTCTCTCCTATTTTATTTTCACACTCACAACACTTTCAATATAATAATTCCTCCTTAATTCCCGTGAAAAACTAAAAGTCTATAAAATGTTGGGACGGAGGGAGTATATCCGATAATAACTACACATGATTTGGTTTCTTTTCTGCATAGTATATTAGAGTTAATTAATGTTAAATACTAGTAATCAAAAGCCCGTGCCAATGGCACGGGTCAGTACAAAAAGGTAAGAAGTGAAAAAATGATAAGTAAATTTGACACGGATCAGTACAAAAAGGTAAGCAGTGAAAAAATGATAAGTAGAATAAAATAGCTTCTCCATGAATATGTATATGTGTGTGTATATGAATATGTATATGTGTGTGCGCACATTTACGCTCATGGTACATATATGATATCCATATTTACTCTAAAAATGTTATTTTAAGCTAGGACACTGATGCTACTAATCAGATTTCCATCCAGGGAATAAGAAAGAAGCAGAAAAAAAGAATTCTCAATTCTTCATTTGTTGTCTTGGAGATATCCTCACTCTGGCAATCGACTGAGTGTAAATTTATCACCTATTTCAGCTTGATCCAATTCATTTGAATGAAACCTAACTCCAGTTGGATTGATATTGGCACATTAAAACAATAAACGAAATCAAATATAGAAATTCAACAGCACAAATAAATAAATAAAAAAATACTCTCAGCGTGCAATACAAATATAGGTAGTAACGATACCAAAATAAGATTAGTCCAACCATAATCTAGTTCGCTACAACAATCGTCAAGCTTAACACCAATTAAAATTTTAAATTGATGATTCGGTTTAGTTTTGATTTTCCTTAATTCACTCTCGACTATTTTTCTCTCTTTTTCAATGATTATTTAGTTGTCCAGTTCGAAGAAAGAAAATAAATTAATCACGCAAAACAACGATATACGTGATTCATCAACTTGACTAATTACATGGACGGAGTGCAAAAATATTATTATCAACTGGCAATCACCAAATACAATCTTTAATCTAATTCACGAATTCTTGATGACAATAATTCACAACTGCGCAAACCCTATATATAGAGAAATAGAGAGACAAGAAAACCTTCTAAATACTTAGAATTTTTAATATCTATCACAATAGTAATTACAACCTCAAAAATTCAAAAATTGATAGGGAATAGGATTTATTTATAATTTCTATTACTAACCCTAAAGGGTTTTTTAACTGTGCACAAAACTGCCGCTGATCAGACCCGAACGGGGGTAGCGCGCGATCGCCCCAAAGGTAGCGCGCAATCACGCTCTTTGAACAGTAACTCTGAGCGATCGCCTCCTTCGGTCAGTCAAAGGAATTACATATTTACCATTTGTTCAATTCCCAAATTTGTTAGCAAGTGATATATCATCAAACCCAACAAGATCATAATAGACATCATATTCTTAATCACTATATATTTAACATGATATTGTCACATGTACCATTGCCTATCATATTGCATATCACGGTTATAAATTATTATGACTAAGGTTATGATGATATTATAGTTAATAAATAACCGTTTGATCACTATAAATACACATATACAGATAATAAATGGTACATGATGTAATCGATTTTGTACATAGGCCATATAAATTAAACGTGGTTGTTGTTGCTAATTAAATGAAATGTGAAAGTAGCTTGGTTGTCAAGATCAAAGCATGTTTATAGCAAAAGAACGTACAACTAAATCTTTTACAATGATCGATTTAACAATGACATTTGGGGTAACAAAGTTAAAAAGTCTATCACGGGGATAGGGTGAGTGTGATATAATATACTCCATGTTTAATCCATGTTTAATGGCTATTGACCAAACCCTTTATTCAAATACTCCCTCCGTCCCACTATACTTGACACTTCTTTTCATTTTGGGTCGTCCCTCTATACTTGACACCTTCCAAAAATAACCAAGTTTTTATATTTTTATATTCACTCTACCCCACCACTCATTCTCTCTCTTCATTTTCTACCACATATTTATTCAACCAACACTACTATTTACCCCACTCATTCTCTCTTTTCATTTTCCACCACACATTTATTTTATTTTATTTTTTTCCTTGGTTTTTGAACTCACCCCTTGAATGTCAACTATAGTGGGACGGAGGGAGTATACATTCGTCCCAAAATAATATTTTCATTTTTTTATCGTTACTACGTAATAACTTTGAGCCATAACTACATGTGATTTAATTATACAAATAAAAATTTAAAATTCATTCTTAATATATAATCGATAACAAGTTTTAAATTTTCATTAAAATAATTAAAATTATTGCTCAAAATTTATTTGCACATTATACAAAATTATTCTGATGAGATTTAATTTGGTTTCCATCTCAATCATATCACATCAATTTTGAATTTTTTTTATTTTTTATTTTTTTTTGAAGCAACCAATTTTGAATGGTTAGAAAATTAATTATTGTTGTGGGCTTATAAATTATTTTATTGGATCTTAGCTGTGAAGTTGTACTTCACCTAAACCTGGTAGAATATTATTCTGGCCATTTTTCTGGCGGAAAATATACTCTATTTGTTCTAAAATTAATGTTCAAAAAAATTCATATTTAATATTGATTAGCAATAACTTAATTTTAGCATTTATTTTGAGACAAAAGAGTAATACATAGCTTTAACATAAACTAAGTACTCCGTCTTTTTTATGAACTTGCACCATTTGTGCAAAACACAAAAATTATGAAAAAATGAAAAATAATTTTAGTGCAATAGGCATTTTAGATAAAAGGTGTTGTTAGCATAAAATAGGTATTATTTGTGAGTGGAATATAAAATAGTAACGGGATAATTGGTGTAAATAGAGTAGGTTTTAGGGAAAACCTGTTTCTCCATAAGTTATAAAAAGTCCACTTTAAAACAGTGAATTTAGGCTTTAAAACACCAAGTTGATATATTTAAAAACAAGACTTTTTATAACTTATGGAGAAACAGGTTTCTCCCAAAATTTTCTGGTGTAAATATAACAAGTGCGTGGGGGATTCACAATTTTTTTAGAATGACTAGTTAAATTACACTAAAAAAAAATATCAATTGTGGAACTTAATTAAATTCTTGCACTAATTTACCACTAAACTAGACACATTACTTGATCATTATGTGTACAATGTGTACAAATATTTTTAAACATGTGTATAAATATTTTAAAATATTTTTTTCCTATTAAATTTGGGACTTGACTGGGTGCACCCGTAGTTGATAAGGTGGATTTGCACTTAACAAAAAACAAGTGAGTTCCATTCAATAAAAATATTATAATGTTTTATTGGTTGATGTAATTTTTATTTGGAAGAAAAAAATAACAACTGCAAGCTAAAAAAATAGGAGTATTTATTACTCCCTCGTCTCCAAATAATTGCCTAAATTTAACAAAAAAAAAAAAAAAGAAGAATATTCGAAATTTGTGGATGTTACTAAAATGTCTCTCATCTTACAAAAACTTCTAATTCACACTTAAACTTATAATTCAATATAGTAAGATCATTGATTGTTTTTATATACTGACTAGTAAAAGCCCGTGTCCAAGGACACGTGTTTTTTTTTTAAAATTAATTTTTTTAAAATTAATTTTTTTAATTTAATTTTTTTAAGGGCAAAATGGGAAAGTGACAACTTAGTGAGGGCAAAATGGAAAATTTGGCAGACGAAACTGTTCATTGTACTGTTCATCCCCTTTGCCATTTATACTATAGATGTTACTAAAAATGCTTTAATTTAATATTTTTTTCAAATATTTGTTAAAATAAAATTTAGGGATTCACTATTTATTTAAGTAGACAAGGAGTAATAAGTTGGTTGGTTAGTTGGGTAATGGGTTAGTAGCTAACCTAGAAATAGAACGCATCGGGCCAACCAATTGGAGTGGATCATTACTTCTAGCATCCACATGCCATACTTTAATCTATCAAATGAATAAATTAAAACTACCTGTATCGGTAATAAGCTCTACCTCAATTCATATTTGATGTCCTTTTTTTTTTTTTTTATATGTGAGATCAAAATTTAAATCTCACCAAATAAATTTTAGCAGTTTTCAAGTGTCATTCTTTTAATTTTTATAAATTAAGCTATTCATTAATAAAATCCAATCAGATGTATTCTTTTATCCTTTTTTTATTTTCTTTGCTTTTCTTGTAAAGATGACCCTCTCCGGTTTATTTTATGAAAAGTAATTAGAGCAAATTATCAAGATTTCAAATTAAATATAATACATAATTTTTTTTAAATGACAAATTAACTGCTATATTTATTATTTGATGAATAAATTTTAATAATAATAAAGTCTAAGGAAAGTGAACTAGTCATCAAGGAAAACAAAGCCCATAAAATAAAATATAACTAAGCAATTCACAACCGTAATCGCAGCCCAACAAGATAATCCAGATTATAGATGAAGGAAGTAGCTAGCGTGTCGTCAGGCCCATAAATTAGGAAACATGGGCCACATCCTGTTCTAAAAAAAAAATATTATTGGAACTTTGAAGTAAAATGTACTTAAATGACTCTTCAGCATATAGAGCTCCTTTTTACCAGGATTTTGGAAGGGTTTATGAAATGAGAAGTCCCATAATAAAAAAATAAAAAATAAATAAGCGTTCGTTCATATCAGGAATCTCTCAGTTGTCGATCGAGTGACTATTCTTTTTTGACTTTCCATTGGCTTGGTGTGAAGTGTACCTTAGTGATAGAAATACAATAGAGTCCTAATTTATACTCCCTCCGTCCCGGCCGACTTAGGACTTTTTGCCATTTTGGGCGTCCCACCCGATTTAGGACGACCCAAAATGGAAACCTTAAATCACTATTCTCTCCACTCATTCTCTCTCCTACATTATTTTAATACTCACAACACCATTATAATTTACTATTCCCTCCACTCATTCTCTCTCCTATTTTTAAATTACACTCCCAACATTTACCTTTTCCTTAATCCCCGTGCCATTTCAAAAAATCCTAAGTCGGCCGGGACGGAGGGAGTATTCCTTTATTTCTTGTATATTCTTTCCTTGTAGGTTTCTCCAATTATGGTTACACAATTGTATTTGTAATAGAGTAGGATTCTGTACTTATTCCTTCCATATAGGACTCTCCAAGACATGTACTCACTTCGTCCCGATCGAAGTATTCGATAAGGACAATTGCACGAGAATTAAGGAAAGTGATGTAAGAAAGAGAAAAGTTTAAATGTTGTAAGTATAAAAAATTAAATAGGAGAGAGAATGAGTGGAAGGAATAGTTAGGAGAGAGAATGTTGTGAGTGTAAAAGTAAAGTAGGAGAGAGAATGAGTGGGTGGAATAGTGAAAAAACTTTCCTTTTTTGGGTATGAGACATTTTAAATGGGACGCCCAAAATAGAAAGTTGGGACACTTCGGCCGGGATGGAGGGAGTATATATATATTTCAATAATGAATGAATAAATCAAGTTATTCAATACTCCCTCCGTCCCACCTCACTTGACACCCAAGAGGTGGGCACAAGAACTAAGAAAAAAGAATAAAATAAAAAAAATGTGTGGTAGAAAATGAATAGAGAGAATGAGTGGGATAAATAGTAGTGTTGGTTGAATAAATTGAGTGATGAAAAATGAAGAGAGAGAATGAGTGGTGGGGTCCATCTAATATAAAAATATAAAAAGTAGACTATTTTTGGGAGGTGTCAAGTGAGCTGGAATGGCCCAAAATAGAAATAAGTGTCAAGTGAGCTGGGACGGAGGGAGTATTCTCTTTCTATACATGGTATCAGAGCTCATGATTTGGCAAGGTCTAGGGTTCAAATCTTCCAGCTTGCATTTATCCTAAAAAAATTTATAAAGGGTACGTATTGGCCCAATTATACCCCTATAACTCCACGTATGCACGCGAGGGGAAGTGTTAATATCTAAGCATGATATATGTTGTGGGTGCCCTCTCTAACACCTTAAGGTTTTAGAGGAGTTGGTTGGTCGAGGACTGTTGCTGAAGCTGGGGGTTGGTGCTTGAGCTAGGAGAGGGCATTGAGTAACATAATGTCCTTGAGTTCGGCACCATTGACACTTCCCCTTGAATGGAACCGTAGGACTGGGGTGTTGAAGTTTGTCTGAGCCGTGGGGTTGGAAGAAGACCATGCTGAGGGTTAGGAGAGCGAGGTGGATATGGGAACCGAGGTGGCTGTTTGTTGGTAGCATGAACAGAGGCCGGAAAAGTGGGTGTGGTTTTTGTGGTTTGTTTGATGGTGAGTTCTTTTGTGATTAATTTTTTATGAAGCTCATCAAAAGATATGGGATTTTCCCTACTTTGAACCGCAAGAACTATGCTATCAAAGTCGGGATCATTGAGTTGGTCAAGAACTTTATCAATGAGATCTTCGGGATCTAGAGGTCTTCCTAGAGAAGAAATTTGGTCGGCACAAGTTTTAAGGTCATGCATGTCTCTGATTCTTCTCTCTTCGTACTTCGTCATGGTTCTGATTTTATTTATCTGTTAGTCTATGTGGACGATATTATTCTCACCGGGTCTAATCCTACTCTCTTAAATTCCTTTATTTCTGCCTTTTCCTCTCGGTTTTCTCTTAAGGACCTTGGCACACTCTCTTATTTTCTAGGTGTTGAGGTCATTCCTCATCCTTATGGTCTTCTGCTTTCTCAACACAAATATATTCTTGATATTCTTTCAAAGGCAAACTTGAGCAATGCTAAACCGGTTCCCACCCCAATGGTTGTTCACCCATGTCTTATTGCCTCTTAAAGCCCGTCTCTCCTTGATTCCACGGTATATAGGGCTTGGTTGGTAGCTTACAATATTTATCACTTACACATCTTGATATATCCTTTGCTGTGAATCGCCTGTCTCAGTTTCTGCAGAATCCCACTGAGGAACATTGGGCCGCCCTCAAAAGACTTCTCAGATATCTTGCGGGTACTTCTTCTCATGGTCTTCTTATCAGACATGCTTCTACAATTAATCTTCATGCATTCACAGACGCGGATTGGGTATGTGATAGAGATACTTTCCGTTCCACCTCTGGTTACATTGTTTATTTGGGTCACAATCCTATTTCTTGGAGCTCCCGCAAACAGAGAACTCTAGCTCGCTCTTCCACTGAAGCCGAGTATCGAGCCGTTGCTGCTACAACTGCGGAAATTCTTTGGGTTCAAAATCTTCTCAAAGAGTTATCCGCTCCTCACACTCCTACTCCTGTTATATTTTGTGACAACTTGGGCGCCACATATGTTGCTGCGAATCCACGGTTCCACTTCCGGATGAAGCATCTTAGTCTTGACTATCATTTTGTACGACAGCATGTCAAGTGATAGGCTAAAGTCACACACCTATAAATTAATTGCCAAGACTCGGCTACAAAACTGCAGCTAGGACAAGTCCAGGGTCGATCCACTGAAGAACGGTTATTTATTTGCACAATTGTCATTTGACAAGATTGGGAGTCTGCTTGATTATTATTAAATTCCTAAGACGGGAATTAAAAACTAAGTTGTAAACAATTAAAGGAAAGCACTTTGGATCAATTATTTTTCCCGTCTATCATTCAAATATCATTGGTTAACTCTTTTCAATTTTACCCTATTCACTCGATCACGAGATGTATTTCAATCTCTATTTCTTTCTTTGATATTAGCTAATAACAGTGACACACTCACTAATAACCCTAACCAATACCTAAACCTAACTGACACAGTCTAGATTCACAATATCGATTGATTCCGATTTAAGATATTAAGATCGAGAACACGTTCTAATGCTATTTCAATTAGATACTTGTCTATTTTCTTCTACTTCTTCACAATTTACCATGACACATGCATAAACCATAAAGTTGCTGCTTACGAAACCCTAAATTGACACAATCTTATGGAATTCTAGCAATAAATTAATAACCAAGATTTAACAGTCGGCATAATTGAAAAACCCTAGAATTAATTCAAACAATTAAGAACAGAAGAAAATATGAATAGGACAAAAGATATGAAAAGAAATTAACCTCAATTGAAATCCAGAACGGTTCCAATAATTAAATCCAAAGCAAAGATTCTCCATGAAAAGCAATAAACACTCTAGGAAAAAATAAATAAAAGTCAAATCCTAAAATTATTGTCAAAAGAAGTATATATACTCCTCCACCCTAAAAACCTAATTATATAAGGAAAAGAAAATAGAAAATAAAAAGAAACTAAAATAGCTTCCCAAAATCAGCCACGCACCACGCCAGGAACAAAAGGACGGGTCAAAGTCAACTCAGCAAGTGGAATATGAATAGCACGAATCGTGCTTAATTTTTAGGTTGTGCTGAATTCGGAAACGAGTCGTGAATAGTGTCACCACTCGTGCCATTGTTTCCAATCCAATTTCTAGTTTTTCACATTAGTCACTTTACTTTTCAGCTTTTCAGTTTGGCCTCTGAACTTTATATTTTCAGCTTACTCCCCAATTTTCCATAATTGCATCTTGGTCCTTGGATTACAATAAGATCTCACTAAATCCCCTCAATACATATTTCATCAAATTACATCAAACCTATACTAAATACATGAAAATAAAGAATTATAGGAACGGAAACATAGGAAATATATAGTATAAATCCGTCCTATCAAATATTCCCATGCTTAAACCATTACTCGTCCCTGAGTAATATCCTAAACTCCAATCTAACACCGGTCTAAAACAGATGCATGGAGGATAAATGATTCCTAGTCTCCTCTAATCCGCCAACACAAGTAAATGAAAAATAATAACCATCGGAGTAATAGAAACTCCGTTTCCTTATAACACCAAAATATAAACAATGAAAATAATGACCTTAGCTTGATACCAACTCCCATGATAAAACGATATCCAAATTAAGGTCCACACAAATAAAAGCCAAAGAGAACTAAATATGTCATATGTTTCCCCCACGCTTGGCTCACACTACATACACCCTCATAAAAAGAAATCATTGTTAAGGTTGCGATCCTTAAACAAAGATTTACCTCGTGAAAAGCACCAACACCCCTTATAACTCCAAAAATTGAACGAGGGTTTCTAAATCCTAGGCACCACTATCCAAACCTCCTACTCCATAGTGATCCTACCCAACACTCCAAAACTTTCCTTATGTCTCCAACTCCAGTGATATAAAAGATAGTATACATTTCACATCCTCACCTTTTGCCTAGGTGCCGTTTTCGGTTTTCACCTAGCCTCTCATTTTTTTATAATTTTTTTTAACTTTTTTTTTTCACTTCCTCACCTTTTGCCTAGGTGTCGTTTTCAATTTTCACCTAGCCACTCTATCTTTCTTTTTTTCTCTCTTTTTTTTTGAAAACAATATTTACATATACAATATTCATCCTTCCCCCCACGCTTAAACTAGACATTGCCCTCAATGACACTAAACAATAAATACGGGACAATAAAAATATGGGGAAAAGGGCACCAAGAAAACTAAATAGGGGACATGGAGGTCCCACTATCATGGACCTCATCAATATAAGGGGGATGAAAGAAATTTTTTCAAGTTACCTCTAAAAGATGATTTGGTTCAATGACATGCCTCCCCGTTTGAGACCATTTAAGTTTCCCCTTTTTCGTCTCCACTTCCTTTGCTTTCTTCTTCTCCCTTGGTGGCTCTCCTTTCTTCTTCTTATCCAGCTTCACTTTTGGAGACTCAACATCAACATCATCTATCTTTGTCCCATTCTTGATACCTGGCTCACTCAAATTCATGGCACAAACCTTGCGCTCATTCTTGGGAAAAGTCTTATCACCAAACATATTAAAACTCACCACTTTTCCATCAAACTCCATAGTTAACGAGCGATTCTTCACATCAAGCTTGGTGTCATAAGTAGACATAAATGATCTCCCCAACAGAATGGGAGCCTCATAATCAGTCTCCATATCAAGAATAAAGAAATTCGCCGGAAATATCAAATCACCAACTTTCACCTCAACATCGATCTCTAACCACCCCCTTAGGGTATGCATTAGACTTATCTGCCAATTGTATAACCACCCTAGTGTCTTCCAACTTACCCAACTTAAGTTCTTCAAATAATGCATAAGGCATAACATTAATTGAAGCCCCCAAGTCATGCATGGCTTTATGAAAATTACTCCCCCCAAACGAAACCGAAATTACAAACATACCTGGGTCACTACATTTCTTTGGCATCTTTTTCTGATAAATCGCAGACACATGCTCCAAGATCTTCACCTTTTTCTGACTCTTTTCCTTCTAATTTCTCTTCATTGTACACAATTCCTTCAAAAATTTTGCATATCTCGGAACTGTCTGAAGAAGATCTAAAAATGGAATATTTAACTCTAGTCTCTTGAATGTGTCAAAGATAGCCTTGTCAGGCTCCGATTTTCTATCCTCCCTCAATGCATAAGGAAACGGAGGGACTGTCTCATAAATAGGAAATACGGGTGGAGTATACTCCTCTTCAGGGATTTTCTCTTCCACCTTCTTCTCCACCTCCAACTCTGGCTCAACAATCTTTTCAACCTTCTGTTCAGGCTCTATAGACACCATTTTCCCATCAACTTTCTTCTTCCTCCTCACATAAACAGCACAAACAGATGGCTTAGGATTTGGTTCAGCTCCAGATGGCAACTTCCCCGAATCCTTAGCCTCCAACCTCCCAACTTCATCGGCAAGCTGACTTATATGCTTCTCTAGACTGTTGATACTTGACTCAGTCCGCTGCTAAAACTGTTGGAAATTCCCATTCATGGTAGACATGCTATGTGCTAATGACCGGACCATGTCCTCTGTAGACTGTCCTTGCGGCTGCTGCTGTCCAACGGGTGCTCTGTACTGATTAAACAGGTTGCCCTGATACTGCTGACCCTGCTGGTACCCATGCTGATTATTGAATGGCTGCCCCCTGAAACCTTGTTGACCATGAACCAACGTTTTCAACAAACTTTTAACATCCTCAATCTCAGCCTCCAACTTGCTAGTTTTATCACCCGATCCTACTGCACTTACTTGTCTAATACTAGACCTTCTTCCATGAGTTCTTGTGCTCTTAGCCAATTCCTCTATCAACTTCTTTGCATCCCAGGTAGTTTTATTCAAAATACTACCTCCACAAGAAGCATCCACCAACCGTTTATCCTGCTCAGTTAATCCCCCATACAAGTATACAATTAACTGCTCATCATCAAAATCATGATATGGGCAACTTCTGCAAAGCTTATAGAACCGGTGGTAATACTCATAAAAAGATTCATCAGATCGCTGTTCCATATTACTGATATCCCGTTTCATAACATTGATTTGATCAAGAGGGAAGAACTCATAAAGAAATACCTCTTTCAGCTGCTGCCAAAAGGCAGTGCAGCCGGTCTCATACTCTCACATATCTGCACAAACTGCGCCACGTGCTGATTAGGATTTTCCCCTGGCATCCCATTGAAATGGGACAACTGATTCAACAACCCCGACTTCAATTCAAAAGTAACCCCAGTAGGTAACTCAGGGAACTGAACTGCTTGTGGTTGCTCATTCCAGTTCGGAGAATCCTCTGCCTCAATGTCCGAAGTGGGGGAGGTGAATTATTATAGCCTCGTCCATTACCCTCATTATTCACAACCTCCGGGTTGTTATCACCCCTGTCGTTATTATTATTCATCTCGTCCCGCTGCAAATTTCTCCTGCACCTGAAATATCTTTCGATTTCCGGAACAAAGGGACTAGCAAGTTGATTAGCAGAATGGGTATGGACCATAAAAGGTTCCACACCACAAGATGACAATAATAATAAATCTCAACTAATAGGTAACAAGAAAAAGAAAAAGAAAAAGAAATAGATTAAGAAAAAGAATAAGAGTGCAAACAAATAAACACCGTTCCCCGGCAACGGCGTCAAAATTTGATAGGCTAAAGTCGCACGCCTACAAATTAATTATCAAGACTCGGCTACAAAACTGCAGCTAGGACAAGTTCAGGATCGATCCACTGAAGAACGGTTATTTATTTGCACAATTGTCACTTGACAAGATTGGGGGTCTGCTTGATTATTATCAAATTCCTAAGACGGGAATTAAAAACTAAGTTGTAAACAATTAAAGAAAAGCACTTTGGATCAGTTATTTTCCCCGTCTATCATTTAAATATCATCGATTAACTCTTTTCACTTTTACCCTATTCACTCGATCACTAGATGTATTTCAATCTCTATCTCTTTCTTTGATAGTATCTAATAGCAGTGACACACTCACTAATAACCCTAATGAATACCTAAACCTAACTGACACAGTCTAGATTCACAATATCGATTGATTTTGATTTAAGAGATTAAGATCGAGAACACGTTCTAATGCTATTTCAATTAGATACTTGTCTATTTTCTTCTTCTTCTTCACAATTTACCATGACACATGCATAAACCATAAAGTTGCTACTTACGAAACCCTAAATTGACACAATCTTATGAAATTCTAGCAATAAATTAATAACCAAGATTTAACAGTCGGCCTAATTGAAAAACCCTAGAAGTTAATTCAAACAATTAAGAACATAAGAAAATAAGAATAGGACAAAAGATATGAAAAGAAATTAACCTCAATTGAAATCCAGAACGGTTCCAATAATTAAATCCAAAGCAAAGATTCTCCATGAAAAGCAATAAACACTCTAGGAAAAAAATAAATAAAAGTCAAAACCCTAAAATTATTGTCAAAAGAAGTATATATACTCCTCCACTCTAAAAACCTAATTATATAAGGAAAAGAAAATAGAAAATAAAAAGAAACTAAAATAGCTTCCCAAAATCAGCCACGCATCAAGCCAGGAACAAAAGGACGGGTCAAAGTCAACTCAGCAAGTGGAATATGAATAGCACGAATTGTGCTTAATTTTTAGGTCGTGCTGAATTCGGAAACGAGTCGTGAATAGTGTCACCACTCGTGCCATTGTTTCCAATCCAATTTTCAGCTTTTCACTTTGGTCACTTTACTTTTCAGCTTTTCAGTTTGGCCCCTGAATTTTATATTTTCAGCTTACTCCCCAATTTTCCATAATTGCAGCTTGGTCATTGGATTACAATAAGATCTCACTAAATTCTCTCAATACATATTTCATCAAATTACATCAAACCTATACTAAATACATGAAAATAAAAAATTATAGAGACGAAAACATAGGAAATATATAGTATAAATCCGTCTTATCACCAGGATAACTCTCTCAGAGTCGCTCACATTACGGCTGGGGACCAACTCCCAGACATTCTCACTAAGCCACTCCCTCGTTCACATTTTGATACAGCTGTATCCAAGATTGAACTTTTCTCCCGACCGTCCATCTTGCGGGGGCATGATAGAGATACAATAGATTCTAATTTATATTCCTTTATTTCTTGTATATTCTTTCCGTGTAGGTCTCGTCAATTATGGTTACACAATTGTATTTGTAATAGAGTAGGATTTTGTACTTATTCCTTCCATATAGAACTCTCCAAGACATGTATATATATATATTTCAATAATGAATGAATAAATCAAATTATTCAATATTCTCTTTCTCTACACTTAGTACAAGATCTAAAATAATGCATTGAATGGATGCCCAGACATTGAGAAGGAAGGACGCTTTCAGAGGCGAAAGGCCATGGGGAGATGCAGGTGATTGATCCATGGATCTCCGATCGGGAAACCGTATTCAGGGATTAAGAAATACTATTATAATAAAAAGATAGAGAATAAGTGGAGGAGGCATTATAAGTATGAAAATTAAAATAGAAGAGAGAATAAGTGAGAGAAATAGCAAGGGAATTGTTGTTGTGATTATAACAAGTGAGTCCCATTAAATATAAAAATAATATAAATTTACTATTTTGAAACATTATAAGTCGAATGAAACGCCTAAAATAACAAATTATCTCTAGTCAAGTGGGACCGAGGGAGTATAAGTTTATATTTGGGGTGTAATTAATTGGTTCAATTTTGCTCGGATATAGTATGCTTCTATATCATCATACCAATTTCAATTTCTAAAGTTGATTTTTTTTAATCTTACTGAGTTATCCGCCAATTGATAAAATTAAATCTTACCATCGATCAACAACGCTAGAGTTCGATACTTATTCATTGCCTTCTGGAAAATTTCTTTCGTGCATTTAAATTTATGGATCAACAAGATTATAATTTATTTAATATTTTATTAAAATTTATTTATCTAAATGAAATTTTTAAAATTGTGTAAATCAATCATTAGAAATATTGTCAGTAAAAAAATTAATTTTTATAAATAATTAAATTGACACAGTAAAATTTTATTGACCCTAAAAATTGAAGTGTAATTATCTTTACCAAACTTAATAAATATTGCCCACTCTGTTGCCAAAATAAAATCCAAATCCAAGAAATTTTGTTTCAAAATGGATGTTTTTTTTGCAAAAACTTTTGTTTCTAAACGCTTTTCTACGAATTATTTTTTGATATTCATTTTTATTATTGTAAAATTAAGTGTTTAAAGAGTACAACAAGAACATTGATGAATATTTATCATTAAAATGTATAAAAAACATACATTTTCAAAGTATTTCTTAAAATAAAATTTGGACATTTAATTAGAATTTAATTAGAGAACATTACAATTATTTGTTGTCTTAAACCAAATAAACTCAATTTGAATATATACATCATAAAATCGATAAAAATCACTAAAAAAGTGGCAACGGTTATAAAACTTAAGAATTAAAACCAGAATTATGGAACTATTTTATTTCAAAACTATTATAGAAGAATTATATAAAGAGTTGGTCTCCTGTGAGAACAAGGGAATCCGTCTCATGCATGAGACGGGTCGACCCATTGGTGGCAGCTCATGCCTTTTAAAACAGGTATTACGTTTAGAAAAAGTAATAGTTACCATCTCTTAATGTAATGATTGTATACATATAAAGTAACATTGTTCATAAGTAAACGTAATACCTGTTTTAAAAAAACAAAAACTCGTTTTTACCCATTTTTTCAAATGTAATACAAACTATATGTATTACATTTGAAATGTAATAACTTATGTATATGAATGTAATAGTTTATACAAGTAAATGTAACACTTTGACATATTTCTATAGATAATGTAATACTTTTACATGTATCATGATAAATTTGAACTCATTGTAACTTATTGTTTGAAAACAAATACTATTACATATAAATAACAAGTTTGTTACATTTTAGTTAAAATAAGTATTACTTTTGCCAAACGAAGAAAATATAGGGAAAAACACTATTACTTTTCTGTATATATGTATTACTTTAATGTATACAAACTATTACTTTATATGCATACAATCATTACATTATGTTATAGTAACTATTACTTTTCACAAAACGAAAAAAAAAAACAAAATTTAAAACTTAAAAAAAAAACAAAATTTAAAAATTTAAAAATTTAAAAGAAACAAGAATCGTCAATGGTTTGTGAGAGAGGGTAGATTTGTGGGGTTTGCAGAGAGAGAGAGAGAATGGTGAAGGCGATCACCGTTGAATGGGTTTAGAACAGGGGATAAGGCGGTGTTGTTTTGGGTTGCCGGCTGATAGAGAGAGAGAAGCTCCGGGTGGAGAGAGAGAGAGAGACTTTGCGTCTTGTTGTTCTGGTTGAGGAGGGAGAGCTCGGAGGAAGAGGATTGGGTCGGAGAAGGAGAACCCAGCTGAAGGTGAGGAACAATGGTGAGGGATTGAATCAGGTGAGGAATTGATTGAGGCAGAGATTGGATTGGTGCAATTGGGGAGCTTGGGTCGCCGGCTGGTTTGGGTGAGGAGGTCGCCGATTGATTAAAGGGAGGAATCAGGTGAAGGTTTGGCCGGAGAAGGAGAAGCTTGGGTTGAAGAAGACGATTCCCCCGCTGCTCTGCGTTTACGTATAGAGAGAGAGACGGGTATTCTTGGGCGGGTCATGGTCATGAATCCGACCCGTCTCATGGATGAGACGGGTATTGTTGTTCTCACATGAGTTTTTGTTTTATATAAAAGAGAAAGATAGAAGTCAAGAATTTCTTAGATAACTAAAATAAAAACTAAAGCCTACTATTTATAGATGAAAATTGGCTTCCTTTATAAACTTTGATAAGAATAAACACTACTCCCTCCGTCCCGGCCGAAGTGTCTCAAAATGAGTTCGACTTGGGAATTAAGGAAAGTGATGTAGGAAAGAGAAAAAGTTTAAATGTTATGAGTATGAAAAATTAAATAGGAGAGAGAATGAGTGGGAGGAATAGTTAGGAGAGAGAATGTTGTGAGTGTAAAAGTAAAGTAGGAGAGAATGAGTGAGTAGAATAGTAATAAAAACTTTCCTTTTTTGGGTTGAGACATTTTAAATGAGACGCCCAAAATGGAAAGTTGAGACACTTCGGCGAAACGGAGGGAGTATTTTTTAGTAATGCTTTCCTTGTAAGCTTTCTGAAGATATTTACAAAGCTTCCTTCCTAATTATCCCCGAAGATATTAATAAACTTCCCTAGTAAGCTTCACGAAAGCTTATCTTCTAAAGCTTCTCTTGTAATCTTTCGGTCTAAAGAATATCCATACGATAATATATTATAACACTCCCCCTTAAATGTCCGTTTCTAAGTAACATGCCTCATTAAAACCTTACTAGAGAAAAATCCTATGTGATAAAACTCTAGTGAAGGTGAACAGTATAAATCGAGATACGAATATGGGCTTGTCTGGGTCAGATCCAAGTGGATTGGGCTATAAACATAATCCATCAAATATCATGTTACGAGGTAAGACATGGACTCCCTCGTCATTCTACCTCGACATCAACAAGGCCGACCAAGGCTTAGCGAGCAAGCACAACATAGCCCCAACTCAAAGGGCCGAGGAAACCTCTCTCGCAGGCCGAGATCCTCTCCCTCGAGGACGAGGTGCCTCCCTCGGCCTTGATATTGACACTACGGGCTCCTCTTATTTCTCATCCCTTTCCCGGCTCATCATGGACCGAGATGGCCATGTATGACGAGGAGAGGAAAGTTTGTACCTCGACATATCTTCATATGATGAGGAGAGGAATTTATTCACCTCGACAGATCTTCGTATGACGAGGAAAGGAATTCATGCATCTCGGCATATCTTCATATGACGAGGAAAGGAATTCATGCATCTCGGCATATCTTCATATGACGAGATAAGGAATTCGTGTATCTGGACTTTCCGACAGAGCAGTCATTGGTATCCTATTCAAACAAGGATTAAGCAGTTACAATCTAATCAGGATTGTGCCTTTCTACATCAATTTCAATCAAATAAGGACTCTCTAACAGATATAATCCTCCTAGGATTATACCTTATCTTTTTACAGTCTAAGTTCAACATGGATTCTGTCGATCCATCACTATAAATACAAGCCATTATTTCCATATTCTGGTACGTGACTTTTATTATCCGAAACTCTGTCAAATTAGTTTCTCTCTATACAAACCGTGAACTTACTCTCACGCCGGAGGGCCTTCGCCGGTGAAGCCCCGACTTAGTTTACGTGTTTTGTCTTATTTTCAGGCTAAGCTTATCTTCTAAAGCTTCTCTTGTAATCTTTCGGTCTAAAGAATATCCATACGATAATATATTATAAATCTCCCCCTTAAATGTCCGTTTCTAAGTAACATGCCTCATTAAAACCTTACTAGAGAAAAATCCTATGGGATAAAACTCTAGTGAAGGAAAAATAGTACATGATTCCTTAGCTTTATAATGCCCCCTAAACGAAACATTACTCGAAATCACTTAGTCACCCCATTCCGATATCATGTACTAATTTCTCAAATCTTGGAGTTTGTAATGACTTCGTAAGTAAGTCCGCAAGATTGTCATTTGAACAAATTTGTTGAATATCAAAAATGTAAAACAATTTTTTTTTAATATCAAATTTGTTGAATATCAATTTCAAATCTTGTAAACAATGCATAAGTACAATAAAGGAGGCCAATGTAGGTTGCCGCCCTAATAGACACCCCCAAACTTGAGAAATGGCTAATGGAGGTTGCCGCCATATTAGGCCCCCCAAACTTGAGAAATGACCAAGGGAGGTTTCCGCCATATTAGGCGCTCCAAACTTGAAAGATGGTAAAGGGAGGTTGCCGCCCTATTAGGCGTCCCCTATAAATTGAAAACGGCCAATAGTGGTTGCCGCCCTATTAGGCACCTCCATACTTGAAAGACGGCCAAAGGAGGTTGTCGCCCTATTAAGCACCCCCAAACTTGAAATACGGCTAAGGGAGGTTTCCACCCTAGTAGGCACCTCTAAAACTTAAGAAGAGACCAAGGGAGGTTTTCGATCTAGTAGGAACCCCCAAACTCGAAAGATGGTTGAAATTACCCGGATTTCGCGCGAGCGAAAGCGGTTGTCTTTCGCGGAGGGTTGGTGTCTGAGACCTCGCTTCATGGGAAGGAAAAAAAATGAGGAGTCGCCACGCGGTTTTTGTATTTTGAGCCCAAACGTTGAGAAACGGCTTTAGAAAATGGTGTCGTTTTTATTGGTAGCAAAAACTTAGGAAAAGGCTTTGAAAACAGGGGATCATTTTTATTGGTAGCAAAAACGAGTAAAAAGCTTTTTAGTACCAGAGATTGTTAGGTTCGGAGGTCACGTTACGTTTCGGGTAGAGTATTACGAGATCGCCCGAAACGCCTCGCATGACGAGTCTTTCTACCTTTCTCGAAAACGTGTGTGTGTGTGTGTGTGTTTTGAAATGGGGGCTTGAATGACAAGCTTAATCTTGGTTTGATTGTCAAACGTTGATTAGGTGACTTTTGAAAAGACGAGCGTTTGAATGACAAACGTCGGTTTGAGACAGAAATGAGCGTTTGCGTGGCAAACGTCGATTTTGAGTTTGAAAGGAGCGTTTGCGTGGCAAACGTCGACTTTGAGTTGAAATGAGCGTTTGCGTGGCAAACGTCGACTTTGAGTTTGAAATGAGCGTTTGCGTGGCAAACGTCGACTTTGAGTTTGAAATGAGCGTTTGCGTGGCAAACGTCGATTTTGAGTTTGAAATGAGCGTTTGCGTGGCAAACGTCGACTTTGAGTTTGAAAAGAGCGTTTGCGTGGCAAACGTCGACTTTGAGTTTGAAATGAGCGTTTGCGTGGCAAACGTCGACTTTGAGTTTGAAAAGAGCGTTTGCGTGGCAAACGTCGACTTTGAGTTTGAAATGAGCGTTTGCGTGGCAAACGTCGACTTTGAGTTTGAAATGAGCGTTTGCGTGGCAAACGTTGTTTCGCGCGTTTTGAAAGAGAGTTCGAAGGTCGAACTCCGGTTTTGAACCGGGCATTACATTGTTAACGATTTTTACGGGAAAAATGCGTATTAAATGATATGCGATCAACGAATCGGGTTGCGACTCGGACTTTGAAAAGTAAATACTATCACGATCCAAACGGGTCGGACTTTGTAAATGACAAAGATTTAAAGTGCGGTATCAACGGAATCAAACGATCCGGAATTGTAAATGACGATCGACGAGTCAAACGACTCGGAATTGTAAATGACGATCAACGAGGCCAATCGGCTCGGAATTGTAAAGTACGATCAACGAGCCAAACAGCTCGGAATTGTAAAGTTGCATGAAAGTAAAGGACGTTCGACGGATCAAACAATCCGGAATTGTAAATGACAGGAATTTAAATGACGATCGACGGATCAAACGATCCGGAATTGGTAAATGACATAAAAGTAAACGGAACGGGGTCGGAACGCCGTTTTAACCCGTGATTACTTGTCTTACGGGAAGAGAAGAGGATCAGGGACTAAAACGTATCGGACCCCGTTAGACGATGACGTCTACATTTTGAGAGTGAGAGAGGGAGCTACCTATGGCTAGGGTCGGCTCCTTTGGCTCGGTGGGCGTATACGGGATACGAAAAGGTGTTTGAAAGGTGTTTCGGAAGTGTTTGGGCAGAGTTTCCCCTTTTATTTGGTGTTTAGAAACCTAGGAATTTGGGCAGCGTTTCGACTTGTGTCGGTTTAGCTTGAGGATCAGAATCTACCGACGAGTAGCACGAGGGCCCCCGAAGAGTAGAGAATTCCGCCGACGAGTAGCACGAGGGCCCCCGAAGAGCGGAAGAAAGACAAGCCTTTTGTGCTTGGGGTGGAGGGAGGAGAATTTTTGGTGTAGGAAATGAGAAGGAGGGGGGAGTATTTATAGGTGAAAAATCCTTGGAGGAGGGAGGAGAAACTTGGAGGTTAAGTTTGCTTGCTTAGTGAGGTGGGTTTCCTTGCTTAACCTGGTGGATTTCTGCTGCAGAAAGAGTCCGGCCGGACTGTTCCTGAAATTGGCTATATTTCCTGATTTGAACAAGTTACCTGCGTAGATCTTGTTCTCGCGTTCGATTTGATATGTGGTGGGCCCAAAACGGAGTTCGTATGAGGGAGTTATGACCTCCGGAAGGTCGAGACGCTCGAAAACGGGAAATCTAATCCCGGAAGACCCCGAAAAGTACGTTTTTCGGGGAAAGCTGTACTTTTACGTGTGATAATGTGTGTTGAGTACGCTTTGATGTCGGGATGCACGGGGCAGTCTCGGGATGTCTCGTTGACTCGAGAACGGGGAACTTAACGGGTTCCGGTTAACTTTTAACGGATTTTGACGATCCGGATTTGGGTACTTACAGTTAGCCCCTCGGCGACGTCACTTTCGAAGGAAGTGGGGTCATCGAAAAAGATAAGGATCCAAATCAGGGGATGCCTTATGGAGAGACCTGGGCGGTCAAATGGCTGGACCCTTAGTGAAAGGATTCCTACGTATCCCGAGCGGGAATCAAGCCGATCGTACTTCACGGATGTGAGGGAAATTGGTAGGGGCCTCGACCTGTGGGGAATGATTTGGAGGAGTTCATCCTGAGAGAGACTGTTTTGGAGGCGTCTAAACTCGAGGGAGACTATTTGAAGGCGTCTGGACCTAAATGGGACCATTGCGAGGCATCTGAACCTAAGTGAGACCATTGCGAGGCATTCGAACCTGAATGGAGACTATTGTGAGGCGTCTGAACCTAAGTGAGACCATTGCGAGGCATCCGAACCTGAATGGAGACTATTGTGAGGCGTCTGAACCTAAGTGAGACCATTGCGAGGCATCCGAACCTGAATGGAGACTATTGTGAGGCGTCTGAACCTAAGTGAGACCATTGCGAGGCATCCGAACCTGAATGGAGACTATTGTGAGGTGTCTGAACCTAAGTGAGACCATTGCGAGGCATCCGAACCTGAATGGAGACTATTGTGAGGCGTCTGAACCTAAGTGAGACCATTACGAGGCATCCGAACCTGAATGGAGACTATCAGAGGCGTCTGAACCTAAGTGAGACCATTGCGAGGCATCCGAACCTGAATGGAGACTATTGTGAGGCGTCGGAACCTAAGTGAGACCATTGCGAGGCATCCGAACCTGAATGGAGACTATTGTGAGGCGTCTGAACCTAAGTGAGACCATTGCGAGGCATCCGAACCTGAATGGAGACTATTGTGAGGCGTCTGAACCTAAGTGAGAACATGGCGAGGCATCCGAACCGGAATGGAGACTATTGTGAGGCGTCTGAACCTAAGTGAGACCATTGCGAGGCATCCGAACCTGAATGGAGACTATTGTGGGGCGTCTGAACCTAAGTGAGACCATTGCGAGGCATCCGAACCTGAATGGAGACTATTGTGAGGCGTCTGAACCTAAGATTTCTGAAACTTACGAGGGCGTGGTTGAACTTCACGAGGGAGATGAGTGAATCTCATGAGGGAGATGGGTGAATCTCACGAGGGAGATGGTTTGATTCTCACGAGGGAGATGGGCTGAATCTCACAAGGAAGATGGGCTGAATCTCACGAGGGAGATGACTGAATCTCACGAGGGAGATGACTGATTCTCACGAGGGAGATGGGTGAATCTCACGATGGAGATGACTGAATCTCACGAGGGAGATGACTGAATCTCACGAGGGAGATGGGTGAATCTCACGAGGGAGATGACTGATTCTCACGAGGGAGAATAATAGAAAAGAATCTCACGAGGAGATGACGAGATGCAAAATCTCGGGGAAGGATCTCGCAGGGAGATGGGTGAATCTCACGAGAGAGATGGTTTTGAAAGTCCCGGGTTCGACGGAAATGGTTTTGAAGGTTCCGAGTTCGACGGAAATGGTTTTGAAGGTTCCGAGTTCGACGGAAATGGTCTTGAAGGTTCCGGGTTCGACGGAAATGGTTTTGAAAGTTCCGAGGTCGATGGAAATGGTCTTGAAGGTTCCGAGTTCGACGGAAATGGTTTTTGGGCTTACGATGATGGCCGAAGAGGGATTGTTGTGCGGGCTTACCTTGATGGCCGCTGAAGTGGGATTGTTGTGCGGGCTTACCTTGATGGCCGCTGAGGTGGGACGATCGGGCTTACGACTGGCGGCCGGGGAGAATTGTTGCAAGGCGTTCGTGCCTTGGGGTTCGAGCTTATTGCGGCTGCCGAAGGAGAATTGTTGCAAGGCGTTCGTGCCTTGGGGTTCGGGCTTATTGCGGCTGCCGAAGGAGAATTGTTGCAAGGCGTTCGTGCCTTGGGGTTCGGGCTTATTGCGGCTGCCGAGGAAGTGAACGTTGGTGAAAACCCATGGGAATTTTGACGTCAGGAGACGGAATTGTGATTTGATGTCCGAAGACAGGAGTGAGCGTTTGAATGTCAAACGTCAACTGGGAATATAACGTGTGGAGACGGAATTGTAACTGGAATGTCCGGAGACATGAATGAGCGTTTGAATGTCAAACGTCAACTGGGAATTTAACGTCTGGAGACGGAATTGTAACTGGAATGTTCGTAGACATGATTGAGCGTTTGAATGTCAAACGTCAACTGGGGATTGAGAATTTAACGTCTGGAGATGAGCGTTAGTGAGGACTAACTGAGAATTTAACGTCTGGAGACGAACGTTAGTGAGGACTAAGCGAGAATTTAACGTGCAGAGACGGCGTTAGTGAAAACTAAGCCCAGGACTTGACCTCGGGAGAGGGGGTCGGTTGACGTGTCCACTACCAAGAGTAGGGGAGATGACGAGAGGTGAAATCTCGGGAGAGGATCTCACGAGGGAGAATAATAGGAAAGGGTCTCACGAGGAGATGGCGAGATGCGA
The DNA here is from genome assembly GCA_022495995.1 of Adenophora triphylla var. japonica. Taxonomy (NCBI): domain Eukaryota; kingdom Viridiplantae; phylum Streptophyta; class Magnoliopsida; order Asterales; family Campanulaceae; genus Adenophora; species Adenophora triphylla. The sequence goes on from JAFEMH010000342.1 coordinate 82,409, forward strand.
AATCTCGGGAAGGAATCTCACGGGGAGATAGCGAGATGTAGGATCTCGAAAAGGAATCTCACGAGGAGATAGCGAGATGTAGGATCTCGAAAAGGAATCTCACGGGGAGATAGCGAGATGCGGAATCTCGGAAAGAAATCTCACGGGGAGATGGCGAGATGCGGAATCTCGGGAAGGAATCTCACGGGGAGATAGCGAGATGCAGAATCTCGGAAAGAAATCTCACGGGGAGATGGCGAGATGCGGAATCTCGGGAAGGAATCTCACGGGGAGATAGCGAGATGCAGAATCTCGGAAAGGAATCTCACGGGGAGATAGCGAGATGTAGAATCTCAAAAAGGAATCTCACGAGGAGATGGCGAGATGCGGAATCTCGGAAGGAATCTCACGGGGAGATGGCGAGATGCGGAATCTCAGGAAAGGAATCTCACGGGGAGATAGCGAGATGCAGAATCTCGAAAAGGAATCTCACGGGGAGATAGCGAGATGCAGAATCTCGGAAGGAATCTCACGGGGAGATGGCGAGATGCGGAATCTCAGGAAAGGAATCTCACGAGGAGATGGCGAGATGCGGAATCTCGGAAAGGAATCTCACGAGGAGATGGCGAGATGCGAAATCTCGGAAAGGAATCTCACGAGGAGATGGCGAGATGTAGAATCTCGGAAAAGAATCTCACGAGGAGATGGCGAGATGCGGAATCTCGAGAAGGAATCTCGCAGGGAGATGACGAAAAGATCTCACGAGGGAGAATAACGAGAAAGGATCTCACGAGGAGATAACGGGAGAGGATCTTATGAAAAGATGGGTAATCTCTCTAAGAGATGGGTAATCTCACGAAAAGATGGGTAATCTCACGAAAAGATGGGTAATCTCTCTAAGAGATGGGTAATCTCACGAAAAGATGAGTAATCTCACGAAAAGATGGGTAATCTCACGAAAAGATGGGTAATCTCTCTAAGAGATGGGTAATCTCACGAAAAGATGGGTAATCTCACGAAAAGATGGGTAATCTCACGAAAAGATGGGTAATCTCTCTAGAAGATGGGTAATCTCACGAAAAGATGGGTAATCTCTCTAAGAGATGGGTAATCGCTTTCTCGTCTTCATCAGCTCCTCTGTCAGTTCCCTCAATTCTGTTGTCAGTTCCTTTGACGAAGTAGTGGGTGAGGTCGAAACTGTAAGGTCGGAGGTTGGGTATGCCTTTGTAGGTTCCCCTTTTGCGGGCTGCTGCCTTGGTGCGGGCGAGCCTGTTGTTTTTCCTGATGTCAGCTGTTGTTGGCACATAACCGAGCCCCTGGATCGTGGTGTGGTCCTTGACTTCAATGACTTGGTGTTGGCCTTGTAACCTTTTGCCGAGCCCCAGTCCTGGGATGAAGTTCATGAGTTTCATCATCTTCATGGCAGGAGGGATTTTGTCCCAAAATAGTGGAAGGTCCACATTGCATATTTGGATCTTGGAGGTCTCCAGTGTGAATCCAGTTAATGCCATGTCGTCATTATGCTTGATTTCTAACACTGGAATGTCGTTGGTGCTGGTCCCCTCGATGGTGACGTCGTCAGTAGGCGTGGTTAGCTCGTTGCCTTGCATGAACTTGAGGCACTAATGAAGGGTAGATGCCACGCCATTGATTTGATGCAGCCAGGGACGCCCCAGGATGGCTGTGAAAGTGATTGGAATGTCCAATACCTGGAACTCGGTGGGGATCACCCGCTTGCTGAACCAGATGTTTAGAGTAGCGACCCCGAGAACTGTGCGGGAAGTAGAATCGTAGGCCTTGACGGTGTGGACTGAAGGCTTCAAATCTGTGGGCTTGATGTCAAACATGTCCATCATCTTGGCGGGCAAGACATTCGTTCCGGAGTCTGAACAGTGATGCAAAGCGGCTCATTGTGGTCAACTCCAAATCTTGGCGAGTCCCAAATCTGTGAGGGTGACGATGATGTTGGCGATCATCCTGGATTACTTTTTCTGAGTTGCGTCCATGGGGACCATGGTGCGGGCCAAACTTTCCTCTAGCTTGAGCTTGTGAGGGTATGAAGAGGTGAGCAGAGACTAAAGGGAAATGTTCGCCTAAGTCTGCTTGAGCTGAGTGAGGATTGGGTCCTCCCACATTTGAGAGGTAGAGGTTTTGGTGGTGCCTCCGTTGCTTTGAGGTTTGATGAGTTGAACTTTGGTTTATCCTTCCGGGATTATGCTTCTTGTTGGCGATAAGGTTGCCGAGATTGGAGACTTTCTTATGTCCCGATGCCCGAACCGCGGTGTCGCAGGATATTTTCACTTTTCCACCCCAGTAGGTTCCGAAGCTGTCTTGTTTGAAGGAAGGAAGACTTGCTTTGGAGAAAACTTCCCTTGCATGCTACCGTTGCCCGTAGGTGTCATGAGGATTCAGATTATCCGTCGAGGCCGTATCGAGAAGCCCCATTACGGTTAAAACCATAATGCCGAAGATGCTTCCAACAAGCCCCGATGTCGAAACTCAAGGTAGACCCTTGGGATGAAAAAACTCTCTTTGCATGGCAAAGCCCCGATCTGAAGAAATGACTTGGTGAAGCCCCGGTTTGAAGGAATCGCGGTCATCGTGGGGATTCTAGAGTGAATCCGATGCGGCCCAATCCGAGTTGAACTCCATGTGGCCTGACGAGGCAACCGTCCTTGATTTTTTTCGATTGGTCACCCAAAGTGTATAAGAGGAATGGCTTGTAATGTATACGCGCAAGGACGTATTTTTGAGAAGTGGGAACGAATCCCGATTTTATGTGGATGCCTAGTTTAATGCGGGCACCAAAACTCGCTTTGGTTTGACTCTTTTGGGAGAGTATGAGCGTAGAGAGGTTTGGAAGCGAGTGTATGGAAGCTCTTGCGACGTAAAGACAATGTTTAGCTCTAATTTTCCTATTATCGTAGAAAAAGAAGACTTGTCGAGACATCTGAAAACATGTTTTATCCATAATGATCACAAGATTGCTTTAAACCCTTTGTTAATGTTCAGGTTGTTCAACCATTAATCCCGATATGAACAAATGTCTTGATTAACCTGTGAGAAGAAAGTCAGCGATGTCGCGGATCAAAGTTGGCTGTGTGTGAAAGAAAGGTCTGTGTATAGGAAAGGTCATTGATGAGACCGGGTTCATGGGATTTGTATGTGTTTAGCTATGGACCGTTCCTGTTTGCCTAGGTTCTCCTCAGTGTAAGGAGCTCAGGTCGCCGTAGTTCTGGCGTAACGGTGCTTGGCTCTGGGAAAAGGGTATGAACATTTGTGGTCCCTTTGGTGAAAAGGCTCGGATGGGATGTTTGGATGATGAGGTACGGGCCTCGAGGTGATTCCTTGACAAGTCGTTGTTGACGGCTTCTTCCGTGATTCCATTGCTTCTTGGTCAGCGTCTTTCACCGGGGGAGAAAGAATTCGAATGTAGCGTAAGGGCTTATGATGTGTTTTTGCCTTTGCTTTGACCGCTCCATTGTTATCGGCAACCTCCATTCTTCGAGCTTTAACTTTGTTTGCCCATTTGTCAAGCTTTTGATTGGAGGTGCTGGGTCCTTCGCCTCACTTTTTTTTTGAAGTTCTTGCTTTGAACTTTTCTCTCTCTCTTTTTTTTCTTTTTTTTCTTTTTGAAGTTCTTGTTTGAACTTTTCTCTCTCTCTCTTTTTTTTTTGAAGTTCTTGTTAGAACTTTTCTCTCTCGTTTTTTTTTTTTTTTGAAGTTCTTGAGGACGAAGGCATGCTCCGCTTGAACTTTCTCGATGCGCACGAGGCGAAGGTGAGCTCCGAGGTTGTTGTCGACATGGGGTCAATCTTCCGATGTTGAGTGACCTTTTGTTGTTCCTTGATATTGCCGCCGTCGTTGACTTGGTCAAGGTGATGGTGGGGATGTGTCTTTGGGAAGTGTGTGGCTTGATGGAGGCCTTTGTGAGGCAAGGAAAGTGTATGGGAGGGCACCGCTGACTTTCTCATACGTATTAATCGAACATTAGTTATTTCCAGAGATCATGTGTTGAGCAATGCAAGTGATCATTTAGGATATAACCATTTCATTAGTTGTAATGTAGGTGTGCAAATAATGTCTCAAGTCTAGCAAGAAGAGAAAAAGACACTTATTTATAGAAAATTTAAGATTATCTACAATGTCCGAGGTGGACTTGATTGAACGAGGAAAGTACTAGAACCTACGAAGGTTGACGAAAGACAATTGACGGATCTCGAGGATAGGTAGCCCCTACTCTAGCCGCTCTTTTGTTCTTGAATTGCCGGGGACGCTCGAGCTTTCCATCTTGTTAACTTCGAGTTCCATACCGCGACCGAGGCGTGATCGGTTTGTGCCCATGATACCGGTGGAAGTGGAGGGATTTGAGGCCATGGAAGCGGGCTGGAGCGGTACAAGTTGTCCGAAGAAATGGGTCGGAAAAGTCACGGGGACGAAACTTGATGACCGAGCATATTGAGAAGAAGGAAGTGAACACAGGAGGATTTCGAGGATATTGGGATCTTTGAGATGGTCAGTCACTGCGCCGGTTGTATTGAAGTGAAAAGGGGTATTATTGGCTTGGCCATATATGACAAAGGGTGTTTTGAGAGGTGGCGTATGAAGCCTTGTCTACTGTTTCCTTGATTTGAAGGCATCCCATAAGTTGGCGGGGGAGGAACCTGGTGGAAGGTTTGAGGAGTTGATCGGGAGGGCTCGTCGTCCTCGATCAGAACAAAAGTACCGTATGGCTGGGGGATAGCTGCTATACCTTGCCAATTCAGAAGCTGTACCACGAAATTCAGCTGATCTTCTTTCTGCCTTTTGTGAACCTCAAAGGCCCGGATGGCTTCTTCCAGTGTCATATCTGTTACCGGTGGCGGGGGTCCATCCCCGTCACGATTTCTCGGTGAGTCCGACATGTCGAAAAGTCCGGGCCGAGGAACCGAGGAAACCGAGGAAACAGATCGATGTTGCCGTAGTTGTAATTTTGGTGAGGCGCTGACCCTGAATTCTGAACCACTCTCTGTTTGCTATAGGAAACGAAAGGTATGGCTTAGTTTTCGGAAAGGGTATGTGGCTCAAGGCTTTAAGGATCGAAAATTGGACCGTGAAAGGTCGAGAATAAAGATTTGACCGTGAAAGGTCGGGATTGAATATTTGAGATCGAACCGCGGAGGTCTCGATTGGAGATCGGAGATCGGACCGCGAAGGTCGGGATCGACTACTTGAGATCGGACCGTGAGGGTCTCGATTGGAGATTAGAGATCGGACCGCGAAGGTCGGGATCGACTATTTGAGATCGGACCGCGAAGGTCTCGATTGGAGATCGGAGATCGGACCGCGAAGGTCGGGATCGACTATTTGAGATCGGACCGCGAAGGTCTCGATTTGAGATCGGACCACGAAGGTCTCGATTGGAGATCGAAGATCGGACCGCGAAGGTCGGGATCGACTATTTGAGATCGGACCGCGAAGGTCTCGATTGGAGATCGGAGATCGGACCGCGAAGGTCGGGATCGACTTTTTGAGATCGTACCGCGAAGGTCTCGATTGGAGATCGGAGATCGGACCGCGAAGGTCGGGATCGACTTTTGAGATCGGACCGCGAAGGTCTCGATTGGAGATCGAAGATCGGACCGCGAAGGTCGGGATTGACTTTTGAGATCGGACCGCGAAGGTCTCGATTGGAGATCAGAGAACGGACCGCGAAGGTCGGGATTCACTATTGAGATCGGACCGCGAAGGTCTCGATTGGAGATCAGAGAACGGACCGCGAAGGTCGGGATCGACTTTTGAGATCGGACCGCGAAGGTCTCGATTGGAGATCGAAGATCGGACCGCGAAGGTCGGGATCGACTTTTGAGATCGGACCGCGAAGGTCGGGATTGGAGATCGAAGATCGGACCGCGAAGGTCGGGATCGACTTTTGAGATCGGACCGCGAAGGTCGGGATTTGAGATCGAAGATCGGACCGCGAAGGTCAGGATAGACTTTTTGAGATCGGACCGCGAAGGTCTCGATTGGAGATCGGAGATCGGACCGCGAAGGTCGGGATTGACTTTTGAGATCAGACCGCGAAGGTCTCGATTGGAGATCAGAGATCGGACCGCGAAGGTCGGGATCGACTTTTGAGATCGACCGCGAAGGTCTCGATTGGAGATCGGAGATCGGACCGCGAAGGTCGGGATTGACTTTTGAGATCAGACCGCGAAGGTCTCGATTGGAGATCAGAGATCGGACCGCGAAGGTCGGGATCGACTTTTGAGATCGACCGCGAAGGTCTTGATTTGAGTTATGAGATCGGACCGTGAGAGGCCTCGATTAAGGGTTGGACCATAAAGTCACGATTTGAGAGTTGAAATCGGACCGTGAGGGTCGCGATTGAGGAGTGGACCGCGAAGGTCACGATTTGAGATTTGAAATCGGACCGTGAGGGTCGCGATTGAGGAGTGGACCGCGAAGGTCACGATTTGCGATTTGAAATCGGACCGTGAGGGTCTCGATTGAGGGTTGGACCGCGAAGGTCTCAATTTGAGATTTGAAATCGGACCGTGAGGGTCGCGATTGAGAGTTGGACCGCTAGGGGTCGAGACATGAGATATCGGACCACGGAAGGTCGCGATTGAGAGTAGGACCGCGAGGGGTCAAGATATGAGATATCGGACCACGGAAGGTCGCGATTGAGAGTTGGACCGCGAGGGGTCAAGATATGAGACATCGGACCACGGAAGGTCGCGATTGAGGATTGGACCGCGAAGGTCGCGATTGAAAGTTGGACCGCGAGGGTCGATTGAGAGTGTGGACCGCGAAGGTCACGATTTGAGATTTGAAATCGGACCGTGAGGTCGCGATTGAGGAGTGGACCGCGAAGGTCACGATTTGCGGTGAAATCGGACCGTGAGGGTCTCGATTGAGGGTTGGACCGCGAAGGTCTCAATTTGAGATTTGAAATCGGACCGTGAGGGTCGCAATTGAGAGTTGGACCGCTAGGGGTCGAGACATGAGATATCGGACCACGGAAGGTCGCGATTGAGAGTAGGACTGCGAGGGGTCAAGATATGAGATATCGGACCACGGAAGGTCGCGATTGAGAGTAGGACCGCGAGGGGTCAAGATATGAGATATCGGACCACGGAAGGTCGCGATTGTAAGTAAGACCGCGAGGGGTCGAGATATGATATACCGGACCACGGAAGGTCGCGATTGAAAGTTGGACCGCGAGGGTCGAGATTTGAGATTTGAAATCGGACCGTGAGGGTCGCGATTGAGGATTGGACCGCGAAGGTCGCGATTGAAAGTTGGACCGCGAGGGTCGAGATATGAGATATCGGACCACGGAAGGTCGCGATTGAGAGTTGGACCGCGAGGGGTCAAGATATGAGACATCGGACCACGAAAGGTCGCGATTGAGGATTGGACCGCGAAGGTCGCGATTGAAAGTTGGACCGCGAGGGTCGAGATTGAGGAGTTGACCGCGAAGGTCACGATTTGAGATTTGAAATCGGACCGTGAGGGTCGCGATTGAGGTGTGGACCGCGAAGGTCATGATTTGCGATTTGAAATCGGACCGTGAGGGTCGCGATTGAGGATTGGACCGCGAAGGTCTCAATTTGAGATTTGAAATCGGACCGTGAGGGTCGCAATTGAGAGTTGGACCGCTAGGGGTCGAGACATGAGATATCGGACCACGGAAGGTCGCGATTGAGAGTAGGACTGCGAGGGGTCAAGATAAGATATCGGACCACGGAAGGTCGCGATTGAGAAGTAGGACCGCGAGGAGTCAAGATATGAGATATCGGACCACGGAAGGTCGCAATTGTAAGTAAGACCGCGAGGGTCGAGATATGATATACCGGACCACGGAAAGGTCGCGATTGAAAGTTGGACCGCGAGGTCGAGATTTGAGATTTGAAATCGGACCGTGAGGGTCGCGGTGAGGATCGGGACCGCGAAGGTCGCGATTGTAAGTAAGACCGCGAGGGGTCGAGATATGATATATCGGACCACGGAAGGTCGCCATTGAGAGTTGGACCGCGAGGGGTCAAGATATGAGACATCGGACCACGGAAGGTCGCGATTGAGGATTGGACCGCGAAGGTCGCGATTGAAAGTTGGACCGCGAGGGTCGAGATTGAGGAGTGGACCGCGAAGGTCACGATTTGAGATTTGAAATCGGACCGTGAGGGTCGCGATTGAGGAGTGGACCGCGAAGGTCACGATTTGCGATTTGAAATCGGACCGTGAGGGTCTCGTTTGAGGGTTGGACCGCGAAGGTCTCAATTTGAGATTTGAAATCGGACCGTGAGGGTCGCAATTGAGAGTTGGACCGCTAGGGGTCGAGACATGAGATATCGGACCACGGAAGGTCGCGATTGAGAGTAGGACCGCGAGGGGTCAAGATATGAGATATCGGACCACGGAAGGTCGCGATTGAGAGTAGGACCGCGAGGGGTCAAGATATGAGATATCGGACCACGGAAGGTCGCGATTGTAAGTAAGACCGCGAGGGGTCGAGATATGATATATCGGACCACGGAAGGTCGCGATTGAAAGTTGGACCGCGAGGGTCGAGATTTGAGATTTGAAATCGGACCGTGAGGGTCGCGATTGAGGATTGGACCGCGAAGGTCGCGATTGAAAGTTGGACCGCGAGGGTCGAGATATGAGATATCGGACCACGGAAGGTCGCGATTGAGAGTTGGACCGCGAGGGGTCAAGATATGAGACATCGGACCACGGAAGGTCGCGATTGAGGATTGGACCGTGAAGGTCGCGATTGAAAGTTGGACCGCGAGGGTCGAGATTGAGGAGTGGACCGCGAAGGTCACGATTTGAGATTTGAAATCGGACCGTGAGGGTCGCGATTGAGGAGTGGACCGCGAAGGTCACGATTTGCGATTTGAAATCGGACCGTGAGGGTCTCGATTGAGGGTTGGACCGCGAAGGTCTCAATTTGAGATTTGAAATCGGACCGTGAGGGTCGCGATTGAGAGTTGGACCGCTAGGGGTCGAGACATGAGATATCGGACCACGGAAGGTCGCGATTGAGAGTAGGACCGCGAGGGGTCAAGATATGAGATATCGGACCACGGAAGGTCGCGATTGAGAGTTGGACCGCGAAGGTCACTATTTTAAAGATTCCCGAGATGGGTCCATGCAATTGTTGTTTAAGTTTACTGAAAAACACATTTTTCTCAGAGTCCTAAAAGGTTGGAAAAGAGCGTGTCTTCTTTTTCGCAACTAATCCTAGAGCTCTAATCAGTGGATCTCGTCACTACGCTTATAAGCCCCTCGTTTCCATTTGTAGATCATCTTCTCGGGACGGACAATCCTGAGCGAGGTCCTATAAGGCAAGCGAGTTCCACCGACAAAGGAAAAAATGAACTTAAGGCTAGCTGATCACGCAAACTTTCAACGTGTGTGACGTATGGGCCACAGTCGAAGTCAACGTCCTTAAGTTAAGGCAGGGATCGTGCCAAAATTTGGGCATGACCTCTCCTGACTCGCTTGTGCGAGAGACCTTAGCTTTTTAGCGTTGGCCAAGTTGTGGCTGGTACGATACATACGGCGAGGTTTGGTGACACGGCGTCACATTGAACCTTCTGGGCATATTTTTCGAGCTCCGCGTCAAAGTCAAGGCTGAAAAGCTCAAGACTTCGGGTCGGGAACGACCTTTGGTCTCAAACTCTCGAGCTTGACTCGGAGCGGGGGCCCGGCGTGAAAAACATACACTTAGGCTTTATGACACGAGCTAAGCCAAAAACCAACCGGGGTCTTGGACAAAGTGTGACACAAAGAGTGCATGGCTTACACGGGCTAGGATGGGATGTTTGGGACGACCCCGTGCGCCCCCGAAAGGTGTCTGGCAGACCAATCGGAGTGCAACTGATAAGGCCATCCCGGGTTAGGGGTTGTAGTGTGCAGTGTACCGAGGCAGCAAGTGCACGTGAAGTGCGGTGTTCCGAGGCAGCAAGTGCGCGTAGTGTGCGGTCACTAAAATTCTTTTTCTGAGTAAAACAGAGATTTTTTCAGAATGTGTCTTAAAGAATTTATGATGCACAGTTCAAAAGACAATAATGAAAATCAAACATGAATGGGGATGCACAAACATGGTATGATTTTGAAAAGTTGACAATGTAATGCCTTTGAAACAAAAACCGTTCGAGGTTTAAAGGAACTCACACACACGAAAACGAGGAAGGGTAAACGAAAGTTTGACCCACGGAAGGCTTTTTAGAAAACATCGGCAGTTTTGAAAAAAGTATCTCTCATCCCCAGCGGAGTCGCCAACTGAAATTACCCGAATTTCGCGCGAGCGAAAGCGGTAGTCTTTCGCGGAGGGTTGGTGTCTGAGACCTCGCTTCATGGGAAGGAAAAAAAATGAGGAGTCGCCACGCGGTTTTTGTATTTTGAGCCCAAACGTTGAGAAACGGCTTTAGAAAATGGTGTCGTTTTTATTGGTAGCAAAAACTTAGGAAAAGGCTTTGAAAACAGGGGATCATTTTTATTGGTAGCAAAAACGAGTAAAAAGCTTTTTAGTACCGTAGATTGTTAGGTTCGGAGGTCACGTTACGTTTCGGGTAGAGTATTACGAGATCGCCCGAAACGCCTCGCATGACGAGTCTTTCTACCTTTCTCGAAACGTGTGTGTGTGTGTGTGTGTGTCTTTTGAAATGGGGGCTTGAATGACAAGCTTAATCTTGGTTTGAATGTCAAACGTTGATTAGGTGACTTTTGAAAAGACGAGCGTTTGAATGACAAACGTCGGTTTGAGACAGAAATGAGCGTTTGCGTGGCAAACGTCGATTTTGAGTTTGAAAGGAGCGTTTGCGTGGCAAACGTCGACTTTGAGTTGAAATGAGCGTTTGCGTGGCAAACGTCGACTTTGAGTTTGAAATGAGCGTTTGCGTGGCAAACGTCGACTTTGAGTTTGAAAAGAGCGTTTGCGTGGCAAACGTCGATTTTGAGTTTGAAATGAGCGTTTGCGTGGCAAACGTCGACTTTGAGTTTGAAAAGAGCGTTTGCGTGGCAAACGTCGACTTTGAGTTTGAAATGAGCGTTTGCGTGGCAAACGTCGACTTTGAGTTTGAAAAGAGCGTTTGCGTGGCAAACGTCGACTTTGAGTTTGAAATGAGCGTTTGCGTGGCAAACGTCGACTTTGAGTTTGAAATGAGCGTTTGCGTGGCAAACGTCGTTTCGCGCGTTTTGAAAGAGAGTTCGAAGGTCGAACTCCGGTTTTGAACCGGGCATTACATTGTTAACGATTTTTACGGGAAAAATGCGTATTAAATGATATGCGATCAACGAATCGGGTTGCGACTCGGACTTTGAAAAGTAAATACTATCACGATCCAAACGGGTCGGACTTTGTAAATGACAGTATTTAAAGTGCGGTATCAACGGAATCAAACGATCCGGAATTGTAAATGACGATCGACGAGTCAAACGACTCGGAATTGTAAATGACGATCAACGAGGCCAATCGGCTCGGAATTGTAAAGTACGATCAACGAGCCAAACAGCTCGGAATTGTAAAGTTGCATGAAAGTAAAGGACGTTCGACGGATCAAACAATCCGAAATTGTAAATGACAGGAATTTAAATGACGATCGACGGATCAAACGATCCGGAATTGGTAAATGACATAAAAGTAAACGGAACGGGGTCGGAACGCCGTTTTAACCCGTGATTACTTCTCTTACGGGAAGAGAAGAGGATCGAGGGGCTAAAACGTATCGGACCCCGTTAGACGATGACGTCTACATTTTGAGAGTGAGAGAGGGAGCTACCTATGGCTAGGGTCGGCTCCTTTGGCTCGGTGGGCGTATACGGGATACGAAAAGGTGTTTGAAAGGTGTTTCGGAAGTGTTTGGACAGAGTTTCCCCTTTTATTTGGTGTTTAGAAACCTAGGAATTTGGGCAGCGTTTCGACTTGTGTCGGTTTAGCTTGAGGATCAGAATCTACCGACGAGTAGCACGAGGGCCCCCGAAGAGTAGAGAATTCCGCCGACGAGTAGCACGAGGGCCCCCGAAGAGCGGAAGAAAGACAAGCCTTTTGTGCTTGGGGTGGAGGGAGGAGAATTTTTGGTGTAGGAAATGAGAAGGAGGGGGGAGTATTTATAGGTGAAAAATCCTTGGAGGAGGGAGGAGAAACTTGGAGGTTAAGTTTGCTTGCTTAGTGAGGTGGGTTTCCTTGCTTAACCTGGTGGATTTCTGCTGCAGAAAGAGTCCGGCCGGACTGTTCCTGAAATTGGCTATATTTCCTGATTTGAACAAGTTACCTGCGTAGATCTTGTTCTCGCGTTCGATTTGATATGTGGTGGGCCCAAAACGGAGTTCGTATGAGGGAGTTATGACCTCCGGAAGGTCGAGACGCTCGAAAACGGGAAATCTAATCCCGGAAGACCCCGAAAAGTACGTTTTTCGGGGAAAGCTGTACTTTTACGTGTGATAATGTGTGTTGAGTACGCTTTGATGTCGGGATGCACGGGGCAGTCCCGGGATGTCTCGTTGACTCGAGAACGGGGAACTTAAAGGGTTCCGGTTAACTTTTAACGGATTTTGACGATCCGGATTTGGGTACTTACAATGGTCGAGGGTTGCCACCCTAGTAGGCACTCTAAAAACACGAGAAGAGGCCGAGGGTTGCGAGAAACAACACTAAGTAGTAAGGCTGCCTAAAGACAAGCCTCGCTCTTTTGGAGATAGTAGTAGGTTTATGGGTGTTACAAGTCGCAAAGAGGTTTTTTGATGAATTATCAAAACGAATATAACTAAGGAGGAAGCAACATGATAAGAAAGCATTCAACACAGATTAAGGAAAAAACAGGGAATCAACATTACAAGAAAAAGAGAGTTTAAGGCTACACACCAAAGTTAATAACCCAAATAATTAAAACATGTTCAAGACAGAAAAAAAAATTGTTTGTTACATATCCAAACAAAGTTTAAAGTCGTTCAAAATAAGACATTCCCTACTGATCTTGGGCTTGATTCTCGCATTGGGCTGCAAGGGCAGCTCTAGCCACCTTCTTAGCAGTGGTAAGTGCTTTGTTCTTTTCTTCAATCAAATTGGCCCATAAAGTCTGTTGGTGTAATGCCCTAGGCTATAGTTATGATTGACTTGAACTGTTATGTATCATCTTTATCATTTATTATAGAACACATTTATTCTGTCTGCGTCCCTAGTTGCTGCGAACAACTAGTATAAGTTGGGCACGCGGGGTCTTAGCCTGATGGTTAGAGTTCATGGCTTCCAACCTGGAGGTCATGGGCTCGATTCCCCCACCAGTGGTTAGAGGGAATGACATTGCCCTCCCTAGCATAGCTAGGCGCCTCTGTGAAGTGCATCAAGGGGGGAGCGGTGAAATGTGTTGATCCCCTTCTTAAAAAAAAAAAAAAAAAAAAAAAAAAAAAACTAGTATAAGTTGGTAATGGATAATCATAGAGATGATTATATGCATGGAGATGCACATTACACTTATGGATACTTGCTAGAGAACAAGTATTGGACTTGACCTACTTATGAGATTTATGACATGGTCTGTTTGTCATGATTAAATCTCATGATAGTCATGTTATTAAATCCTTTGTACCTGAGATTATTATCGTCTTCCACATGGTGAAGATCGTGTTTGATATAGTCTAACACTATCTTTAATCGGATAGCAATAAGGGCTATGTTAGCACGTTTGGATCCAATGTAGGAAAGAATGATAAGTCAAGACGGGATTTGTCCCTCTTATGAAGAGAGATGTTTACTTGGGCCCCTCGATGAATGATGTTGATGAAATGTGTGGCCGCACTCAAATGATTTGATAGAGATCAAATACATTTGGATAATCAACATATTCGGAATCGAGAAAGCATTGAACGGAATGAGTTGACCTAGACTATGACTCATGTTCAATTGGACATCGTGGACAAAGGGATTATAACATTGAATCTATTAAGAAATCAAGCTTTGATGTTATATTTAATTGGGTGGACATAATGATTTGCTAGAAATCACATATGTCCTGTGAGGTTGATGTTTCAACTCACTGTCAACATAAAATATAATTTCTAAAGGGTCACACACAAAAGAACGAATTTGATTCAAGCTGAAAAATTGGAAATTTGGGTTCTGGCACGAATCATGCCCTGGGTCACGACTCGTGCCCTGGGTCACAATTCGTGCCAAGGATAACGAATCGTGACCAAGGCTGAGACACGACTTGGTTTTTGTCTCGTTTTGATCAGAACGAGTTGGGGCTCAAGGAACGACTCGTGAGCACGAGTGATTTGCAAAGGGCACGACTCATGCCAATTGGCACGACTCATGCCAAAACCAAATTTCGTGTCCGTACAGTTTTTCTTGGCTAGGATGGAATTGGTGTTTTGCAAGGTTTCTACCCTAATTGTTAGGGGATTTATATGTGATATAAATATGGCCTTGCAGCCATATTTTTTCTCTCTCTCACATCATAATCCAAGGTTTTTGAAACATTGCATTGTAGTTTCCTAAATATGTTTAGATTTAGACATTAAAATTTTGATTTTATGATTGTTTATGGGAAACAAGTCATAATTAAGCGAAATTTAAAAGGAAACTGATGTTTATAAAAGGAAACAATTATGTTGCCAAATCAGAGCTGATTTCTGATTGTGCATGTCTAGGAGAGTTCTGTCGAAGGAAGATTTGGTACTTAAGTAGTCCTTGTGGCTCACCTATCTTCCTGGGAACTTACCTGGTGCACGATTATGAATATCTTTGCTGATATGCTTATAATCTACCTTAAAGAACCTTCATTTAAGTTCTTTATGTCAATTCATGATTAAAACACTTGAGACCATTCGGATAGTTTTGGGTGGGTTTGCCATAGCAAGGCACTTTGATTCTATTCGTATGCGAGCAAGATGAGGAAATGGTGGTTCCTATACGTTTAAATTGAATGAACTTAATTGGGTTATCAAAATGGTTTTGAATCCAAGGCATAAGATGAGATTAAAATATGCCTAGACATATGATGTCTTGAATAAGTCTCATAAAAGATCTAAGAGTCATATATGTGATATGATTGATGTTTTCTACCTAATTAATTTAATTTTGAGCGGTTTGCCATAGCAAACTTGAAATTAAATTAAAGTTGGATCTTAGCCCATTAAATGTATATTATGCTTATTTGCATCTGAAGGTGTATAATTTAGTGGGAGCATTTTATGTAAATGCATTATACTTCTCATATGATATGTTTACTTATATGTGTTCATATTTTATGTATATCTTTTTGTAGAATAAATGGCATCAAACAATAATCACTTTTCACTGCGATCTATCCTTGAGAAGGAAAAGTTGGAAGAGAATGGTACAAACTATATGGATTGGATCCGTAGTTTGAGAATTGTTCTCAAACAAGAAGAAAAATTGTACGTTCTCGAGGAACCTATTCCACCTGAACCTGCTGCCAATGCTACTAGGGTAGTGAGGGATCAATATCTGAAGCACAAGCGTGACTCTACAGATGTTGGTTGCCTCATGCTCTCTGCCATGTGCAAGAACCTTCAGAAGGACCTTGAGCACTTGGGGACAGTTGATCTAAACAATCGACTGATGGAAATATTCCAAGTACAAGCTAGGTAAGAAAGATACAACACAGTTAAGGTATTGACCTCATGCAAGATGAGTGAAGGACAAGCTGTTGGTCCCTATGCTCTTAAGTTGAAGGGCCACATTGAGCATCTTGATAGGCTCGGTTTTTCAATTAGCCAAGAGTTGGCTACCGACATAATATTGAATTCATTGCCCAAAAGTTTTAGTCATTTCATAATGCACTATAACATGGGTGGAATGAATAAAAGCCTTTCCGAGTTAGTTCAGATGTTGAACACTGTGGAAACCAATATTGTCGAGAAGAAAATCGATCAAGTGTTGATGGTTAACAGGGGAAAAGGTTTCAAGGGTAAAGGAAAGGCAAAAGTTGCTAATTCTAAGGCAAATGTTGCTAAACCCAAAGAGGCTTCCAAGCCTAAAGAGGCTAAGCCCAAGTCCCAAGAGGACGCAGTTTGCTTCCATTGCAATGAGATTGGACATTGGAGGAGAAACTGCGCAAAATACAAGGAAGCACCGAAGAAGAGCAAAGGAGTTGCTTCGACTTCAGGTATCTTTGTTATAGATATATTCCTATCTACTTCTAGTTCTTGGGTATTGGATACCGGATGTGGAACTCACATTTGTTTAGATGTGCACGGTCTAAAGAACAGAAGGATGCTTGAGGAAGGTGAAGTAGACCTACGTGTGGGGAATGGAGCAAGAGTTGCTGCATTAGTCGTAGGAACTTATGAAGTTACTTTACCTAGTAGACTAATACTTGTTTTGAACAATTGTTATTACGTTCCAGCTTTAAGTAGGAATATTATTTCGATTTCATGTTTA
Organism: Adenophora triphylla var. japonica; assembly: GCA_022495995.1. Classification (NCBI taxonomy): domain Eukaryota; kingdom Viridiplantae; phylum Streptophyta; class Magnoliopsida; order Asterales; family Campanulaceae; genus Adenophora; species Adenophora triphylla. The sequence continues at coordinate 98,787 of JAFEMH010000342.1, forward strand.
GATAATGAAGGTTTTAATTTTCTTATATGTGATAAGAAATTTTCCATTTACAAGAGTGATATGCATTATTGTACTGATATTTCATTCAATGGCTTTTATATTCTTGATATTGAAAATCGTGATAATGATGTCTATAACATTAACAAGATATCTAAATCCAATGATGTAAACCACACTTACTTATGGCATTGTCGTCTTGGCCATATAAACGAGAAACGCATTTCTAAACTCCACAAAGATGGATTTTTAGACTCACATGATTATGAATCTTATGAGACATGCGAATCTTGTTTACTTGGCAAGATGACCAAGGACCCATTTACCAAAACTGGTGAAAGGGCGGGCGACTTATTAGGACTCATACATACCGATGTATGTGGGCCTATAAGTAGCGATGCTAGGGGAGGATTTCGGTACTTCATAACATTCACTGATGATTATAGTAGATTTGGATATGTTTATCTAATGAAACATAAAAGTGAATCGTTTGAGATATTTCGAATATTTCAAAATGAGGTACAAAATCAACTTGGCAAAACTATTAAAGTACTTCGATCCGATCGAGGTGGTGAATATTTGAGCCAAGAATTTGACAGTCATCTTAAGAGTTGTGGAATCGTTTCAGAACTCTCTCCACCCGAAACGCCACAATGGAATGGTGTGTCTGAGAGGAGGAATATAACTTTGTTGGACATGGTTCGTTCTATGATGAGTCAAGTTGAGCTTCCTTTATCCTTTTGGAGGCATGCACTAGAAACTACTGCTTTCACTATAAACAGAGTTCCTACCAAATCGATTCAAAAGACCCCATATGAGATGTGGCATGGAAGAAAACCTAGTTTTTCTTTCATGAAGATTTGGGGTTGCGATGCATATGTCAAGAAGTTAACTTCTGACAAGCTAGCACCTAAATTTGACAAATGTGTTTTCGTGGGTTATCCTAAGAAAACCAAAGGATACTATTTCTACAACTGAAACGAGAACAAAGTGTTTGTTGCTCGAAATGGTACTTTCTTAGAAAAGGAGTTTCTTCGCAAAGAAACCAGTGGGAGTAAAATAGATCTCGAAGAAATTCGAGAACCCGAAAACAACATTGAACCAAAGGTAGAGACTGAACCAAATTTACAAGTAGTTGTGGAACCGGTTCAAGATGCACAAGCCTTTTGCCGAAGTGGTAGGTCACGATTCGAACCCGAGAGATATGGATTTCTCGTTACGGAAAGTGATGAAGTGGAGTTAATCGAAAACGATGAACCTACTTGCTATCAAGAGGCGATGTCCGCTCCTGATTCGGAAAAATGGCAAGAAGCCATGAAGTTCGAGTTACAATCCATGGCTGATAATCAAGTTTGGAACTTGATTGATCCACCCGAAGGTGTAAAAACCATAGGGTGCAAATGGATCTTCAAGAAGAAGACCGACATGGATGGGAAGTTGCACACCTACAAGGCTAGGCTAGTAGCTAAGGGATATAGGCAGATTCATGGCATAGACTATGATGAAACCTTTTCGCCTGTAGCTATGCTCAAGTCTATTAGAATTTTAATTGCCATAGCCGCATATTATGACTATGAGATATGGCAAATGGATGTCAAAACAGCTTTTCTTAATGGGAAGTTACTTGAGGATGTATACATGATACAACCTGAAGGTTTTGTTAATCCGGAAAATTCTAACAAGGTGTGTAAGTTGCAGAAATCTATTTATGGATTGAAGCAAGCTTTTAGGAGTTGGAATCTACGTTTTGATGAAGCAATCAAGGAGTTTGGCTTTACCAAGAACGAAGATGAACCTTGTGTATACAAGAAAATTAGTGGGAGCGTAGCACTATTTTTGGTGTTGTATGTCGACGATATCTTACTCATTGGAAATGACGTTCCTGCACTACAGACTGTCAAGTCTTGGTTAGAAAAGTGCTTTTCGATGAAAGATATGGGCGAAGCTGGATATATCCTTGGTATCAAGATCTATAGAGATAGATCCAAGAGGATGATTGGTTTAAGTCAAAGTACTTACATTGACAAGGTTCTTAGAAGAATCCAAATGGAAAATTCTAAAAGAGGAAACTTGCCAATGTTACATGGTATATCTCTTAGCAAGAATCAAAGTCCTAAGACTAATGATGAGCGAAAGAGAATGAATGGTATTCCATATGCTTCGGCAATTGGGTCTATCATGTATGCTACGATATGTACTAGACCCGATGTCTCGTATGCTCTAAGCATGACGAGTAGGTACCAATCGGATCCCGGCGAACCATATTGGATAGCAGTCAAGAATATCCTTAAGTACTTACGAAGAACTAAGGATGTATTCTTGGTCTTTGGAGGAATGGAAGAAGATCTTGTAGTAAAAGGCTACACAGATGCTAGTTTCCAAACCGACAAGAATGATTTCAGATCGTAGTCTGGATTTTTGTTTACGCTTAATGGAGGCACTATGAGTTGGAAAAGTTCCAAGGAAAGTACCGTCGCTGATTCTACAACCGAAGCTGAGTACATAGCGGCATCTGATGCAGCTAAGGATGCCGTTTGGATCAAAAAGTTCATTAGTGATTTGAAAGTCGTTCCAAGCATCAGAGATCCTATTAAACTTTACTGTGACAACAATGTTGCCGTTGCACAAGCAAAGGAACCAAGGTCACACTAGAGATCCAAACACATACTTCGACGTTTCCACATTATCCGAGAGATATGTGAAAGGGAAGACGTAAAGATATGCAGAGTAGACACTGATGACAACGTGGCGGACCCATTAACTAAGGCTCTCTCGCAAGCCAAGCATGATGGTCATGTTAGGTCCATGGGTATTCGATACATGAGAGATTGGGCCTAGTGCAAGTGGGAGACTGTTAGTGTTATGCCCTAGTCCTAGGATAGATAGACTTATGTGTTGACATTATTTATTATTATATGAGATATTTATCGTTTGATTATTATATATGCTTTGTATATTTGTTTATAATAATCTCCGTCCCTAATTATTAAGAGAATAATTAGTATAATTGTCAAATGGATAATCATACGATGATTATATGCATAGAGATGCACATTGAAATTATAGGTACTTGTTAGAGAACAAGTGACTGGACTTGACCCGCATGAGATTTATGTCATGGTCAAATGTCATAATTAAATCTCATAAGGTTACTTCATTTAGTCCCTAGACCTGAGATTATCATGACCTTACATATGATGAAAGTCATGTTTGATTTTAGTCAAACGATATCTTAACACGATATTTATAAAGGCTAATTTTGGCATGATCGAATTCATGATGGGAAGGATGATAAGTCAAGATGGAATTTGTCCCTCGAAAGAGATGTTTTGCTTGGGCCCCTCGATGAGTGATAATGATGAAAGTGTATGGCCGTACCCCAATATGATTGGAATTATCATTATACTCAAGAATCGAGAAAGCATTGAACAAAGACAAGTTGACGAAGACCATAACTTGTGTTCAATATAACATCGTGAGACAAAGGGAGAAATGAAAGTGTACCATTGGAAACGTGAACTCTTACGTTACATTATTTGGGTAGACATAATGGCTTGCTAGAGTCCGCTTATGTCTTATGAGAGTCGATATGATCGAACTCATTGCCAATATAATGTAATCCTATTGGGTCACACACAACTAGAATGAATTGATTAAACCATGGGAAGAATGATTGAGATAAAACTGTGGTGACTCATTGTATCGCGCGACAGAACAAGTCCACGTGACTCGTCTGGTCGTGCGACACTATAAGTCCACTGAGTTAATTTTGGACTGATTTCCTAATTCGATTAGGAAACACATATTGATGCCAAAGTAGTATAAATATAACAGTCCGTCAGCCCTAAAAAGCTAGCCGAAATTCTGAAAAGAAATTCAAAAACATATTCTCAATATTATTCCAAGGTTTATAGGATCTAGCAATCTTCAAGAAATTGTTCTTGGATTCATTCGAAGGTGTGGATACCGAAAGAGGGCCTTCGCTCGTTCATCGATCAAGGCCTAGAGTTCAAGCAATCTGAAGAACGAAGTTTATGATTTGAAATCACATAATCAAATCGTTCGATAGCTCAAGAACGGAAAGCAAAAAAGGTTGGTTACATCTATCTCATAGTTTTTCAAGTTAATTATATAGAACGGATCCTAGGCTCTCGGGTTTTGTGTTATTTAGATGCTTAATTCCGCTGCACATGGACCCATAAAACCCAACATAAAGTCAATTCCCCACACATCAAAAACTTCGCAATTAATTACGATGTTTTGTGGCATCTCATTGCGGCGTCTTATATTTCCAACACGTTGACACCGGTCACAGGTCTTACAAAAGGCAGTGGCATCCATAAACAATTTTGGCCAAAAGAAGCCACTGTCTAACACTTTCCTAGCGGTATTTTTGGCACCAAAGTGACCACCACATGCATACTCATGACAGAACTTTAGGATAGAGGTCATCTCATTTTTCGGGACACATCTACGAATGACTTGGTCAGCGCAATGCTTTCACAAGTTTGGCTCGTCCCACACATAGTACTTAGCCTCACTACGGATTTTGTCTCTCTTGGATTTAGAAAATCCTTGGGGAAATTTATTAGAGACCAAAAAGTTCACCAAATCCGCATACCAAGGGAATACCTCTTTCACCGCCCACAAAGCCTCATCAGGAAACTCGCCCCTAATAGGGGCTTGTTTATAAGGCTTGTCCTCTTCTCTCACAAGACGACTCAAGTGATCGGCCACAATATTTTCGGCCCCTTTCTTATCCTTGACTTCTATGTCAAACTCACTCAATAAGAGAATCCACCGAATGAGTCTCGGTTTCGCCTCTTTCTTAGACATCAAATACCTAATAGCAGCATGATTGGTGTACACAATGATTTTGGTCCCAAGCAAATAGGACCTAAACTTTTCTAATGCAAATACCACCGCTAACATCTCCTTTTCAGTAGTGGAATAGTTTCTTTGTGCCTCATTCAAAGTCATGGATGCATAATAAATCACATGATCCACTTTTTGACCCAAAACTGCCCCCACGGCATAGTCACTAGCATCACACATGATCTCAAAGGGAAGAGACCAATTGGGGGCTTGAATAATAGGAGTAGATGTCAACCTACCCTTCAACTCATCAAATGATTTCTTGCAATTATCATCAAATTTAAAATCCACCTCTTTTTGCAACAAGGTGCGTAGAGGTGTTGCAATTTTTGAAATTTTTTTTATGAAGCGACGGTAAAACCCCGCATGACCAAGAAAAGACCGCACTTCACGCACATTTGTAGGGTAAGGAAGTGTGGAAATAACATCGATTTTAGCTTTATCCACTTCAATACCCTTTTTCGAAACCACATGTCCCAACACAATGCCTTGCTCAACCATAAAGTAACATTTTTCAAAATTCAAAACCAAATTTATTTCAACACATCTGTCTAGAACTAAAGCAAGGTGAGCAAGACATTGGTCGAACGAGTCTCCATGGACGGTGAAGTCATCCATGAAAACTTCCATAAAGTTCTCCACAAAATCGGAGAAGATGCTCATCATACACCTTTGAAAAGTCGCAGGTGCATTGCATAAACCAAAGGGCATCCTCCGATAGGCAAAGGTGCCGAAGGGGCAAGTAAAAGTGGTTTTCTCTTGGTCTTCCGGTGCAATTGGTATTTGAAAATACCCGGAATAACCATCAAGAAAACAATAGTACGCCCTTCCGGCAAGCCTTTCCAACATTTGATCAATAAAGGGGAGGGGGAAGTGATCTTTTCTAGTTACCTCATTGAGCCGACGAAGATCAATGCAAACACGCCATCCCGTTTGCTCCCGGGTTGGCACCAACTCGCCCTTGTGATTGATGACGACGGTGATCCCGCCCCTCTTGGCTACACATTGAGTAGGACTTACCCACTCACTATCTGATATGGCATATATGATCCCCTTCTGCAGCAACTTCAAAACTTCCTTCTTCACCACCTCCATCATAGGTGGGTTCAACCTCCTCTGTGGTTGCCTTACCGGCTTAGCACCTTCCTCTAGCAAAATCCGGTGAGTACATAAAGAAGGACTTATGCCCTTGATGTCGGCAATAGTCCACCCAATCGCTTCTTTACACTCCTGGATCACATCAACTAATTTCTTCTCTTGCTCCTCCGTCAGAACACTAGAGATCACCATAGGAAGTGTCTTCCCTTCACCCAAGAAATCATATTTCAAATTCTCGGGAAGGGGCTTCAATTCAAGTACAGGTGCCTTCTCAACAGATGGCAATGGTTTCTCTGGTGGCACCTCCAACTGTAAACGACCATAACCCGGTGGTGAGACATACATAGCATCCTCAGAAAGGCTCATCACCGCCTCCTTCATCTCATCGGAAATGTCAAACTCTAACCCGGCATACTCTAACGCATTCTCTAATACAGATTTCATGTTATCATCTCCCCCTCACACCTCGAATACCTCTTGAGATATGGGCTCAACTACATCAATGAAGTTCACCGAGTGGACATCCTTAGGGTACTTCATGGCATCAAAGATATTGAACTCCATTTATTGCCCATCAAATTCCATAGTTAATGACCCGTTACTAACATCCAACTTGGTACGAGCAGTCGACATGAAAGGCCTCCCTAACAGAATGGGAGCCTTAGGATCCGTATCCATCTCCAATACATAGAAATCTGCAGGAAAAATGAGCTTACCAACCCAACCAAAACATCCTCAATCAACCCCTTAGGGTACGCATTAGATACGTCGGCAAAAGTCGGGAATAATAACCCAAGTATCCTATAGAGGTCCCAACTTTAGGTTATCAAACAACGCATAGGGCATGACGTTGATTGAAGCCCCCAAGTCAAGCATAGCCATATGCTCCAAATCATCCCCTAGAGACACCGGAATCACAAACATACCCGGATCACTACACTTTTTCGACATCCTCTTATGACAGACTGCAGACACATGCTCACTGATTTTTACCTTTTTCTGACTCCGCTCCTTCTGATTCCTCTTCATAGTGCATAACTCCTTAAAAAACTTTGCATACCTTGGAACCGGCTGAAGAAGATCTAGAAATGGAATATTCACCTCGAGCCTCTTGAACGTGTCAAAGATAGCCTTGTCAGGCTTCGGCTTTCTGTCCTCCCTTAAAGCATACGAAAATGGGGGAACTGGCTCATACACAGGGAACACGGGTGCAGTACTCTTCTCCTTTTCAGGAGTCTTCGCCTCAAGTGTAACCCTCTCAACCACCAACTCGGGCTCCTCTTCGACAACTACCTCCTCTAGCTTTCTTCCACTGCACAAAGTCACCGCACTAACATTAGACTTCGGATTCGGTTCAGTTCTAGATGGCAACTTCCCCAAATCTTTGGCCTCCATTCTCCCAACTGCATCTGCAACCTGACTCACATGCTTCTCTAAACTGCTGATGCTCGATTCAGTCTTCTGCTGGAACTGTTGGAAATTTCCATTCATAGTAGACATGCTCTGCACTAGTGACCGGACCATGTCCTCTGTAGATTGTCCTTGCGGGCCGCTGCCCATGAGTGTTACATGCGATTATATTGATTGCCCCAAACCGCTGACCCGCCGATACCCCGCCGAATATTGAGCGAGCCGCACGAAACCTTGTTGACCCTAAGGTGGACCATATCTAAGGTTCGGATGAACATTATTCGCAGCGTTGTAATTGAACTACGGTGGCCTCTGACCCTGCTGATTGAACCCTATAGCATTAACATCTACCACCTCATCAGTCTGAAGAGTGGGACAAGAATCAGTTGGGTGAGTCACATCATTACATATACCACAGGGACGAGGTTGTTGCCCCAAAACCAATGTCTTCAACAGACTCTTAACATCCGCTAGCTCGGTCTTCAAATCACTCGTTGTATCACTCGATCCTGCTGTACTGACTTGTCTAATGCTAGACCTCCTCCCAAGAGTCCTTGTGCTTTTGGCTAATTCTTCTATCAATCAAGCTCTGCATCCCCGGTAGTTTTATTCGAATACTACCTCCACAAGCGTAATCCACCCACCGTTTGTCCTGCACAGTCAATCCTCCATAGAAGTATACAATAAGCTGCTCATCATCAAAGCCATGATACGGACAGCTTCTGCAAAGCTTGTAGAACCGGTTGTGATAATCATATAGTGATTCATCGGACCGCTGCTCCATGTTGCTGATATCCTCTTCATAACATTAATCGATTGCGAAAGGAAAAACTCATCAAGGAACACCTCCTTCAACTGGCCCAAGAAGTAATGCTATTTGGTGGCAAGTGATAGTACCACGCATTCACGTTATCCTTAAGAGTAAAGGAAAACGACCTCAACAATAGTTGCTCTAGAGGAAGTGCAGCCGGCTTCATGCTATTGCAAATCTGTACAAACTGAGCTATGTGCTGATTCGGATTCTCCCCTGGTATCCCATTAAAATGGGGCAACTGGTTTAACAACCTTAAAGCTTCAACTCAAAAGTGACCCCCCGGCCGGCAAATCAGAAATAACACTGCTTGTGGTTGCTCATTCCAGTTCGGAGCAATCCTTTGCCTCAATGTCCGAAGTGGGGGGTTATTATTATTGCCTCTTCCATTACCCCCATTGTTCACAACCTCCGGATCGTTATCACCCATGCCGTTATTATTATTCATCTCTTTTCGCTGCAAATTTCTCCTGCACCTGAAATATCTTTCAATTTCTGGAACAAATGGACTAACAAATTGATTAGCAGAACGGGTATGGACCATAAAAGGTTTCACACCACAAGATGACAATAATAGTAAAGCTCAATTAAACAGGAAACAAGAAAAAGGGATTAAGAAAAGAATAAAAGTGCAAACAAATAAACACTGTTTCCCGGCAACGGCGCCAAAATTTGATAGGCTAAAGTCGCACGCCTACAAATTAAATACCAAGACTCGGCTACAAAACTGCAGCTAGGACAAGTCCAGGATCGATCCACTGAAGAACGGTTATTTATTTGCACAATTGTCACTTGACAAGATTGGAGGTCTAAGATTGATTTTATTAAATTCCTAAAACGGGAATTAAAAACTAAATTTTAAACAATTAACGGAAAGCACTTTGGATCAATTATTTTCCCCGTCTATCATTCAAATATCATTGGTTAACTCTTTTCACTTTTGCCCTATTCACTCGATCACGAGATGTTTTTTAATCTCTATCTCTTCCTTTGATAATGTTTAATAGCAATGACACATTCACTAATAACCCTAATCAATACCTAAACCTAACTGACACAGTCTAGATTCAGAATATCGATTGATTCCGATTTAAGAAATTAAGATCGAGAACACGTTCTAATATTATTTCAATTAGATACTTATCTATTTTCTTCCTATTCACAATTTACCATGACACATGCATAAATCATAAATTTGCTAGTTGTGAAACCCTAAATTGACACAATCTTAGGGGATTCTAGCAATGAATTAAGATCCAAGATTAAACAATTGACCAAATTGAAAAATCCTAGAAATCAAATCAATCAATCAAAACAGAAGAAAATATGAATAGGACAAAATAGATGAAAAGAAATTAACCTCAATTAAATTCAAGACGGTTTCAAAAATTGAATCCAAAGCAAGAAATTTAGTTCTCCATAAAAAGCTATCAACTCTCTAGAAAAAAAGTAATAATAAAAAGTAGAACCCTAAAAATAATATTAAAAGGAGTATATATATTCCTCCATCCAATAATACTAACCTAATTAAAACATAAAAAAAAGAAAAGAAAATTAATAATAATATTATACTCCTCCTTCACACGCCGGTCAACAATTTCGCGCCTTGGTCCTCTCGTGCTTCCCTTTGGTCAACACGCCACTTGATTCACTCACGGCTGGACAAGTTACTTACTCCCCTTCTTTCACTTTGATCCTCCTACTTTTCAACATCTCATTTTGGTCCCTGAACTTTCTCCAACTGCAATTTGGTCCTTGAAGCTTCCTGCAATTTCACTTTGTCCCTTCATCCTTCAGTTGACTTGGCTTGACTTGAATACTGACTTACTAATTAGCCTCTCCAAAATAACATTGTCTCATATTACATAAAAATACTAAACATAATACTTCCTATTACATTGTTTCCTCACTAATACAAACTATATCAATTTAACTAAAATAAACACAAAAAGGTACCAAAATTGCTATAAATTGTCCTGAAAAATTGGGGAATTACAAAAGCTAAAAACAACCTATCACTCTCTCACATCATAATCCAAGGTTTTTGAAACTATAGATTTTGATTTTGATTTTGAATCAAAAGTCCCAAATTGTTCCATTGTTTTGGCTTTGATTATTGAATATTGATTCAATAATCAAGAGGATCATCTAGCAATCCATCAAGAAGGTGTTCTTGGATTCGTTCGCGTGTGGATTACCGATAGAGGGTGATAGGTTAATCATCAAGAGCTTGAAGCCTCCGTTCGTTGATTCATCACAAGGTTTGAACAAGGTAGAAGAAGATCCGTTTCGATATCAAAATTCTAAGGCTTGAATTTTATGATCTACTTTGTTAATCCTCATCGCATTCAAGTTATGTAAATTCTATCTCATATTAATTTCTAATCTATTCATGCTAGACGGATCTTAGGGCTAGGGTTTTGATGTTATTTGTAAATCTTCCGCTGCGTTTGTAACCCCAAAACCCAACAAGTCAAGGCATCATTATCAGCAATTGGTGGAGCCTCCCAAACTGGTTTTCCAAGAAGCCTATCCTTTGCAGCTAAAGCCTTTAGTTCATCAGAATCGAAGGGGACTAGGCTATGGCCTTGACGATAGAAGTCGTTATAGATGGGTTCAGAGCCCCATTTGGCAATTAGTTCAGCAGAAAGGGAGGGAATCTCGCTAGCACTGGCAGCAGCAGCCCGCATCGCGTGAATAAGAGCTTTGTCATACAACTCCATAGATTCCTGTTCAGCCTTAGCTTTAGCAAAAAATCATCATTCAATTGCTTCACCATGCTGGCATGTTGGGAAGCTTCATTTTTCAGTTTTGCATTCTCCGCTTCAAGGCCTCCATCTCGCTATGGAGTTTTTTCTCAGTTTGCTCGAAAGTTTTGATAACTTCATCAACTTTTTCTTTCTCGGCCCGAAGAGCAGCCAAATCTTCTTCCCTTTGAGCTCATCTTTTCTTATACTTCTCTTTCTCGGACAAAGCATTTTTGCGAGCTTTTTCAAGAGACTCCAAGTCTGCAGTAAGTTGGTTGCACTTGTTCCTCAGACCATAGAGAGTGCTAGTAATCTGTCAAAGAAAAATGAAGTAAAGTTAGAAGACATGTAAAACAACGAGAATCAAAATAAAAAGGTAAGCGGGAAACTTGAAACTTACTCCACATATTTGAAGGCCAGCGTAATTGAGAGAAAGATCAGCATCTTGTTCTTCAACTTCGACGACCTGTTATTTGTCGCTAGCCCTTTGGAGTATACCGCCACCAATCATGTTGTAGGTGGGATTGTGTGAATAAGGTCAAAACCTGACAAAGCAGGTGCGCTTGCGATCTCCTTGCTAAGCTTAAAATACCATCCTGATCAATGGGCATATGAAAACCCTCCTGGAGCCATCTAACAACTTTCAAGCTTCCCGTTCCCCTCACTTTAGTGGAAGTTTCCCCAGCAGTCAAATTTTGAACCTCTTCAATTTCAGAGAGGCGAGTTCTCTTAGAGGGGGGAGAACCAACATCATCATTTGGTCATTGGCTCAATGGGCTCGTTGGCCTTATCAACTTGGGCTTCATTAAGAGTGGCATCATGGTTTTCTTATTCTTCGTTGGTCTCTTCTTCCTCAACTTCATCTTCATCCCTGAGCCTAAGGGGAGATGCTCGCACGGGAGTTTTTGATTTCTTTTTCTTCCTCCTGGTTGGGTCCACAACCCTCTCAATAGCCGCATTGGCCTTTTCCAAATCTATGGCCTCGGAGTTATTCCCATGACGAGAGATTGAAACCTCCAAATTGGTGGGAAAGGCCAACAAACTAGCTTGCCTGGCCTTAGCGAGTCTTTTTCGGCGACCATCAACACTAGAAAAAGCTTCTTGCCTTTCTGAAAGATCCATGCTCCTGAATTCTGTGGACAAAGAAGATAAAATAGATAGGAAAATAAACAAGATAAAATACAAGTGAAAGAGAGATCCAAGACGAGAAACATACTATAAACGTCAAACATAGTGTTGCAACAACGAACTTCAAGTTTACAGGGACCACAATCAGAGCCATAGCAGTTGCCCGTACGAATGTCCCATCCATGATCGGGGGCAGTGTGAATGATAGGAATACGAGTTTGGTTAGTTGGAAAGGTGAAATCAGGGAGCCCAACTTTTGTAAGCAAACTTGGGGTATCTATGATTTTCCTCCACGAGAATAGAGCCAGACCCTTGTCATGGGCTTTGGCAAGAAGTTTCAAGATTTTGTCCTTAAGACGGTTGTCGCCAAATACCAAGGCTTTCCTAGTTTCAATTTTTGGAACAATCTCCCTAAGGTCGCCAGAATGGGTCCACCCTACACAAGAAGTAATGAATATGGGTTTAGATTGCTAATTATTGACTTTTCTGGGAAAGGGGAGTGATAATTTTTGGTTTCCTATACTTAATGGACAAACGGTTCTCGACTACTCCATCTTGCTTAGTCACGGCAGTATAACCCTCAAATATATGAACCAATAAGGGGATGGTGGGTTCCTGCTTGATGGCTCTATAAATGACAAGGAAGTTGGTTAAGATACGAATGGCATTTGGGTGTAGGTTAACAACTGCGGCTTGGGCCTTATGCATGTCTACACAAATAAATGGATCAATAGGGAACCTAAGTCCAGCATCTAGTTGTGAGGTATAGGCGACAACCCCATCCATACGCTGTCGCATGGTGGCAACGGATATGTCGCCCACATACGATTCAATGTGATAGATGTTGTGGTTTATACCATACTTAACATGTATGGAAGTTAAGAAGTCAAGGGAGGAGGGGGTACTAGCTTCAGCGACATCACTCGTGTGAACGTCATTAGAGGTTTGATGTATTGAAGAATTTTCAGCAGCCAAGGAAGCCGCCAACGTATCAGAGACATCGTGAATTGATGAAGAATTGGAGGAAGACATGTCGCCCAGGTCACTTGAAGAAAAGAGTACCTGTTTATGAAAGCGATGACGACGTAAATTTTGTGCATCAGGGAAGTCAGTACCAGAGAAGTCAGAATAAAAAAGAGGACGATAGAACTCACAAATGTGTGAACAAAGTTCCCAAGTGGTAAAAAAGGTTTTCATGGGAACGAAATTGTGCAAAAACGGAGGACCACGGATTTCTAAGGCATCTAAAATGGCAACATTTGCGCCATGACTAATAAGCATAGTATTGAGGTCCTCGCAAGAAATCATAGCCCATACCCCTCTGTCAATCCTATAAAACCCACCACTTCTCCTATTTTGACCAAACCTAACCACCCTAGCACAAGACTTAGTTCTAGCCATGAAAAATGCACCAAATTGTACCAAGACCTGAAAATAATGAAGGTTTGAAGGGGATTTATCTGGAGATTTGCAGAAAATGTAAGAAGACGTTAAGAACTTGAAGCTTTGGCTGGAAATTTGGCCGAAAACTTCAAGGTTAGAATTAAATCGTTCTCAAAGGTCACCAAAATGCCCCAATTCAGCCAACTGAGAAGGATTGAGAGACAAATATGACCGGGAATGGACGGAGCAAGAAAGGAGTGGTGGAAAGTAAGAGCAAACGCCGGAGGAATACTTGAAAGTTCGCCGGAATAGAAGCAAAGATAATGTGAATGAAAACTGAGAGTGTAAAAAGTGAAAAAAGGCAAAATGACTTCATATTTATAAGGAGGAGACGAAAGAGTTTTGGGAACTTGCAAAACGCCTTAAATGATGTCCAAAAATTGAATTTCCCCCCATTATTGAAAGTCATAATTGAGGAGTGATTACCAAGGTGACGGCGTGTCAACTCTGACAAACCGCCCATTTTTACCAATAGAAAAGTGACATATGGCAAGAAGTAAACCACCAAAATGCTGATCTCGAATGACTGGATAAAGGTGGCGGGAATCATATTCGACAATCAAGAAGTTTCTCGACTGGACCCTGAATTATCCAGATCTCGAACTTGTGGGCTACTGATATGATCACAAGGAAATAAATTTGGGCATGCGTAATTATCATGAGGCCCAACAAGTAAGAAATGGGCCAAGGGCCGAGAGATAGGCCCAAGAAATAGTATAAATGAAACATGGCGGCAAAGCGAGTAATCAAGCGAGAAACAGTAACCCAGGGAGAAACCCACTAAAGCCCACATCTTTGTAATATCAACACAACACCATGATAAGAGCCCACATGGCGGCATATGACAAAGGGACAACAAGTGCGACTATATAAGAGATTAACATTCATTCAAGGATGTCGCCTGATGGCGACAGAACAATCAATAACAATATCCAAAAGCAACCCAAAAGACGTTATTTACGTGTACATTTGGGTAATTTAGGCAACACGTACAAAGTTTTATGAAAAACTTCAAAACTACAAGTATATTAAGACAAAAAAAATTCTTCTCCAAGTATGAAGAGAGTAGATAATTAATGATTATTCATTAAAACAACTCGCTTAATCATATCTATCTATGAAATGAAAGGTTTTTTTGTTTCTATTAATTTATTTTCTAAGTCTCATTATCCTAATTTAACAAAATATTAACTCAGTCAATTTGATCAAAATAAACATAAGCCCTATCTGTGCAAAGTACGAGTTTTCACCTAGTGTCTATGTATTTGAGGATGAGGGGAATAGTAACCAAAACTGACTATGCATTGTTTGCACATTGAAAAGGGAAAAAATGATCTTTATTAAGGGGGTATGATTTTGCAACTATAACGGAAAAAGTTAATGACCATCAACATTTAAGGTAGTTTCTATATTGTTTTGGTTAATTTATGACAAAGTTGAATATTTGAATATTGAGTGGCCTCTATATGGATAACGTTGGAAACTTGGGTGCCCAATTATTATTTTTACCTAGAATAATAGAATGGAATTATTGAACTTCAAAATATAAAATAATACTTTGGAACGGAGAGAGTATATTACTGAAATATTAATTTAATTTTCAGATGTGATTGAAATTTAAAATAATATTTTGGGTACTATATTTCATGTCTAACAACCCAACAAGATATTTGGAAGGTGATTGAGAAATTATATGAAGCCATCAATCCCGGGCGGTAGGGAGCAAATTGACCGAATAAGATTTATTTGGACTGCCCGTCCACGGCTAATATATGTGGTTTAGTGGAAGGCCGGGTTGCTGAGGGCTTTCCAAGACAAAGCCGGCACCGACCGATTGAATGGATTTAGACAGCGCCAAGTGGTCCAATTCCAAATGGACCATACAACCTCACAAAACAGTACCAACAGTATTACTACACACATATATATTCTTCGTCACGAAATAAATGTTGCATTTTTTTATAAGAAAAATGACTTAATATAATTTTATCATTATACAAACTAGTAAAACATGTTTTTTAAAATATTGACAAGTTAATTGCGATATTTATTCCGAAATGAGGTAAGTATAAACTTAGTACATTTTGATTGTATAGCAGTTGTCCGATTAAGTTATATCCTGATTGAAGTCGATATGTGAAAAGACAATAACATTCTTAATAATAATACAAGCAAACCAAATTATATAAAAAAAAAATAGAACTGTTGTTGTGCCGTCCATGCATAAATGCACAAATTCGTACTACACAAGCCAACAAAAATATCTACCCCGTGCGGCCGTGTCATTGCTGATAAATCATCTTTGACTCATTTAGTCTAACCCTCCGACAGCATCTCCGGTTTCAATATCTTTCTTTTAATTCTTTCAAAAAAAAAAAAAAAATATCTTTCTTTTAATTACTAGTAGTTGTATTTTTGTGGCTTGCCTACTAATAGTTTGACAATGTCCAATGTCCAAATGATATACAGCATTTATTTGGCGGGCCGTTCTTTCTTTTTCATTTTAAACTTTCAACTTTAGCACACTCGTCACATTCTGCTAAACAAACTCACGGTGAAAAAAAAAAAAGAAGACAATTTGAGTTAATACTTGCATACATCTAGTGATGAATCTCTTACCAAATAGCTTTTATTCAATCGACATTCAATGTCAATTTTAATAGGAGAGGTCAGGAGTTCGAATCTCATCAATTGCAATTTTTAGAACTTTAAAGGGCCACTCTTTTGTTAGATTAAGTCGTTCATTAATAAAAAAAGTCAATTTAAAAAAAAAGTGATGAATCTTTTATAATTTGGACAAATCTATTTTTTTACAAGATTTTCTCACATTGAGGATTCTCGGTTCGTCTATTATTAAAGAAAAATTAACTGTATGTAATGTAATACTCTCTTCTAACCGATTTAACATTTTTAGTTTATTTTTCCACGATTATTAAGAAACCAAGATAAAATGAGTCAACAATAATAGTGAGTTGAAGATATAATCGTTCAAAACATTATTTATAAATTAAGTCGGTGAAAAGAAGATAGATAAGTAATATTTTTTTTTTGTAATTATATAAATTTTATGAGGAAAAGATAGTACAAAACACTATTTATACATTGTCATTTATGTAATAACGTATAAGAACCTTAAAGTGTCAAATATCAAAAAAGAAAGTAAGAATCTTAAACTTGGATGCCGGAAGTATATCACAATTTTTTTTTTCACAAATATTGATTTGAAATATCCTAGAACCATAAGGTTATATATGAATTGTGTCATATGTACCATTTTTAAATAAAACATTATATATCAGTTAAGATCAAACGGTTAAGGTTATCAAGACTAATGTCGTGATTATATCATCAATAATAATGTATAATTGTTAAATCATCGTTGATGCGTGGTGCGGGCGATTTCATCTCCAAACTTTTGTACATTGCATCTACACAATAAACATTTAAGAAGGTACCTAAACGCCATATCTACAGCCTAAATAGAGAAACGGATGCCACTCGATGTAATATTTAAGCTTTTAGTAGGAAAAATCAAGTTATTTCACTTTAAAAGAAAGTCCAAACAGGACCTTTTTATATAACTAAAACAAACAATTACCAAACCCTCTAATTATCTTCCACCACATGAATTAGCAAAGCCTTGATTCCAATCTTTCGGCACAAATTGATACCACATTCGAACGGCTACAACTATAGTAAGAGTTTTACAAGGCTCTGGAGTATTTATTTTATGGGACCGAAACCTTAATTAATCTAACAATTTTGATTTTTTTATCTATCGGTCAAGATATGATTATCTCGGATCACAGACCCTATGGACGGCGATGAGATTGCTAGATTTGCGGGAACCCTCGAATATTATTTCAAGCAAATCAATTTTCCGCTTATATTTACCGAATAGAGGTTCTAAAACCTATTTTCTTACCAGAAATTATATACATGTATATGATCTTAAACTTCAACTTTACCAAAATCTTGTTCTGTTTTCCACTTAAATTACTTAATTGATGATTTGTAGTCTTTAATGATGCTTTGTGTAAACCGGCCCTTACCCCTTGATTAAATAAATTGATAAAGCAATTAATTGGTCTAAAACTCTTCTAAAAGCTGAAATTATTAGAGGCCCTACAGTGTTTTTGCATCTAATAAAGATAGATATGATATTTTAAGTTACATTTCCTAATGATTCTGTTTTAGATAAAGGGTTTTCACTAATGACAAAATTGTTTTAATTGGTTCAATTTTGCCCTTTTTATATTTAAGTTGTTTTCTTGGTCTCTACTTCTTGGTTATAAGTACACAAGCCCCATGAAAAATGGCCTATCAGTCACATTCAATTCAATCCTTCCAATTCAAGCCAAATCTTGATTTCTTTCCCCTACTTATTCTAACTTTACATTCTTTGACATTAAATACCTTCATTTACATGAACTTCTCAGTCTAGATTGGTGTGTGTGTGTGTGTGAGAGAGAGAGAGAGAAAGAGAGAGAGAGAGAGAGAGATGGCTACTACACCAAATTATATGTCAGAGAAGGAAATGGGGTGTGGGCTAATGGGAGCTCTATTTCACCGAGGCGGTGGCGGCACCGCCAAGGTGAAAAAACCTCCGCAAGCATTGCCACCACTCCCTGCAACCAAAACCATCAGCCCAGTCAACAATTCAGGCAAAAATGGCCCCAAGAGGCGGCGGAGTAGCTCGAGTGAACTGAAATTTATGGAAATAGCCAAATCAACCAAAAACCCTTCTCCAAAAACAGGTAAACCACCAACACCAAAGTCAACCTTGACCAGTCCAAGGCCATCTTCAGCTACAAGGCCTAGTTTGGATTCAACAAATTCCAAACAAAAAGACTTGAAGCTGATTAAAGAGTCATCACAACTCATAAACACTCCTTACACTAGAAAGCTAAGAAAAGAGCCAACTTTCACCGAAAGCGAGCTAAGTATGAGAGTCGCTGTTCGTAAAAAGTCAACGTCAAATGGAACCTTATATCGCGCTTCTTCGGGTAATGCCATGGTTATAGGTCATTTAGGTAATTTAAACCAAACTGGGCATGTCAAGACTTCAGATTATCGTCTTCCCCGAAAGAAAGAAAATATAGAGGACAAGAAGAGACTGCAGTTGGGAAACATATATGGCGGAAGTTTAACGAATAAAATTGATCCCGAGGCGTTTAAGAATATGGGTAATGAAAAATACAAGCAAGGAAGATTTGAAGAGGCACTTTCTTTATATAATGAAGCAATTGGCTTGGATGCAAGTAAGGCATCATATTATAGCAACAGAAGTGCTGCTTTGATAGGTTTAGGCAGACTTTTGGAGGCCATTTTTGATTGTAAAATCGCTATTCGGATTGAGCCTTCTTATCACAGAGCCCATTATCGTCTGGCTACTCTTTATGTCAGGTATATTATAACCAAAATTTCTTATTAAAATTATGAAAATGAAGAAATCAGTGATTTTCTAATAGGCTTTTGTTTTGTTTTGATTTTTGTTTTTTGTGTTGCGACAGACTGGGAGAAGCAGAGAAGGCGGTCTGTCACTTTAAGTGCTCTGGCTCGAAAGCTGAAACTAAGGACATACTTCAAGCTCAAGCTCTTAAGATACAGGTTGGAAAATGCATTGATGCTCGGAAATTACGAGACTGGAACACATTGCTAAAAGAGAGTCATACTGCAGTTCATTTAGGTGCAGATTCAGCTCCACAGGTAAATTGAACCGTTATTTAATCAATTTATTGCATCTTAACATTATTTTTATGCTAATTTGAAATTTTTGCTTAAGCAGATTTATGCTATGCAAGCAGAGGCCTTACTGAACCTCCATAGACACCAAGAGGCATATTCAGCCACTCAAAAAGGACCTAACTTTGATGCCAATATTTGTACACAGTTATTTGGCTCAGTTATTACTGCTAACTTGTTAACGATTCGGGCTCAAGCTTACATGGCTGCTGGCAGGTTAGCGATATCATATTATTTTTTATTTTATTTTTTTGCTAGTTAAGTATAATTCTGATAACATAAAGTGTGACGGAATGATAGATTTGAGGAAGCCATAACTGCTGCACAGCGTGCAACTGATCTAGACCCGAGGGATGAGGTGAAGAAAGTAGCAAAGAAAGTCAAAGCAGTAGGAACGGCTCGGTCAAACGGGAACCATGTATTTAAGGAATGTAAATTTTCCGAGGCTTGTAATGCATATAGTGAAGGATTGGAACATGAGCCGTACAACTCTGTTTTGTTATGCAATCGGGCAGCTTGTCGTTATAAGCTAGGACAATTTGAGAAAGCAGTTGAAGATTGTACTGTCGCAATTAATTTACGACCTTCTTATGCTAAGGCAAGGCTTAGAAGAGCTGGTTGCAATGTTAAGGTAACTGAATTATTATATGGTGTAAAATTATGTGGATACCCTTCAACATACGTAAGATTTTATCTTTTATAATTGTGCTGATATTTTGTAATGTTGTTGGGATTATTAGCTAGAGAGATGGGAGGCTGCCATTCAAGATTACGAGGTTTTGATTCAAGAAAGTTCGGAAAATGAGGAAGTGAAAATGGCTTTGGTTGAGGCTCGGATTCAGCTCAAGAAGCAACTAATTGAAGATGTCAAGGCCATTAAAACTGTTTCTAATCTGGTCAACATTACTGGCAAAGAACATTACAGAAGATATGTTCTATCGCCAGGTAACTAGAAAAAATAATCTTGTATTTGTATTTTTTTTTCCTGTTCCGAGTACGAATTTCTAAATCATTCTTCTCAATTATCAGGAATATCTGTGGCACTTTTCTATGATAAAACATGCCACAACCAAGCGTTGCAGCTCATGGAGCAAACATGCAGTAGATTCTCTTCTGTAAATTTTCTCAAGGTCTAATTTTAACTTAATTAACCAAGTTCAACTTTCAGTCAGGGCCCGACTCTTCCCTGTACCTATGAGAGCTTTTGTAGCAGCATGTTTCCGTTTTCAACCTTCAGTCAATATTTATTACGGTATCTCATAATTAATTCTTGATGAATATAGGTGGATATAGAAGAACATCCTCACCTAGCAGAACTGGAGGATTTTGACTGCAGTCCGGTGTTTAAAATATACAAGAACGGGTCAACAGTGAAGGAAATCCCAGCGGAGAATGAGGAATTGTTGGCAAGCACAATTAGCACGACCGTCCAGGAGCTAATACAAGAGAAAGTAGACAAAAACAACGCTATAACAGTACCCTTGAGAGAAGAGCGTAGTCGTCGACCGAGGGAAGTAAACACTAGATAAACAACACTTGTGTGTTGTTGAGAACATCTACGAGTAGTTATAAGAGAAAAAAATGGGTCGGCTCATTGACAAACTTAGGGGTAAGAAAGATTTTTTTGGCGTGTATTTGTGTGTGTTATATTTAGGATTGTATAGTAACATTTTCCCCTTAATATTTATTTAACGGATTGACGATAAATTTAATGATATTTGCATTTCTTTCAAAGTATTGTAGATCACTTTCATGGTCCTTATATACATTAC
Source organism: Adenophora triphylla var. japonica (assembly GCA_022495995.1). Taxonomy (NCBI): domain Eukaryota; kingdom Viridiplantae; phylum Streptophyta; class Magnoliopsida; order Asterales; family Campanulaceae; genus Adenophora; species Adenophora triphylla. The sequence continues at coordinate 119,813 of JAFEMH010000342.1, forward strand.
ATCTAGTACTATCATTTCCAAAAACATAAACAATTATCACAGTGCCATTAATAAGGCCACCGTTTAAGGTGGGATAACCGTGGAGATGGCCAAAATGGGTCTAAAATTCGTGGGAGGTCCTCACTTCACTGATCGTTGTCCGTGGCCCGTTTGACCCAAGCCCGTGGCCCATAGTTTGCTCAGCCCGCTTTGTATATGAAGCGGGCTTGGATCAAGGAAGTACACACGGACCGGACTTTGGCCCGCGGATCGGAAGATCCGTTTGATCCGTGGCCCGTTGGCCCGTTTACAATGAGGTCCGCACGGACCTATTTGTAAAAAATAGGTTTTTTTTTTATCTACTAAACAATTTATATACTTTAAATTGTTTGATTTTTTATCTTTATTTATATACATATTTGTAAAAAATATTAGTAATAAAAAAAGTCTAAAATATTATTTCCTAGTCAATAAAAAATAAAATAAAATAAATAAAGGGTAGTCCGTCCCTCTTTTCTTTTATACACTTTCATTTGTTTTGTTTTTTATTGTATCTTTTTTCATGTACCTTTTTGTAAAAAATATCAGTAATTGTTAGACCAAGGATACTCGGATATCTTCTTCTCCAAGTCTGTGATCTCCTTCCTAGTTTAGTGATGTATATTAGGTAAATATTGTTATGGAGAATATCTCCCAATCTCCTTCTAGAATTAGGACCCTAAAGCTAGTATATATATTTGTACCTTGTATATACAGTTTCTCAGAATGAATAACAAGAAGTCTTTTAACTCATACATAATTCTTCATGGTATCAGAGCTTAGGTTGTTCTAGTTTTCTAGATGGCTGTTGATGACAACCCTTCTTCCGGCGGCAGTGGTGGTAAGAAGACCTCCGCCGGTGATGATATTACTACCTCTCCATATTATTTGCACCCTTCTGATCATCCGGGTCTGATCATCTCTCCGGTGGTCCTTAAAGGAGCGAATTATGATGAATGGTCCCGATCTTTGAAGAATGCCCTACGAGCCAAACGCAAGTTAGGGTTTATTCTGGCGTCATTCCGAGGCCGGCGTTTGCTTCCTCCGAACATGAGGATTGGTTGATGGTCAATTCCATGATTGTTGCGTGGGTTCTCAACACTGTTGAACCAACGCTTCGATCAACCCTCACCTATGCCGAGAATGTAAGGAAATTGTGGGACGATTTACAAGAACGGTTTTGTGTTGGCAACGGACCGCGAATTCAGCAGTTGAAAGCGCGGTGCAGCTGCGAGACGGTCGATCGGCCGTGGTTGATTACTATGGTAAGCTTAAACTTATGTGGGATGAGTTGGTGAATTATGAACCTCCGTTGGCATGCACATGTCGAGGTTGCACTTGTGATTTATCGGGGCAGTTGGCTAAGAAACAAGAGGCTGAAAAGATTCATCAGTTCTTGATGGGTCTTGATGATGGTGTGTTTGGAACGGTGATCTCAAATATTTTGAGCACGGATCCATTACCATCCATTCAGAAGGTGTATTCCTTGATTATTCAAGATGAGCGTGTTCGGGATGCGGCGAAGACTAAGGAAGATAAACCTGATGTTGTTGCTTTTGCGGCTGGTCGCCAACAAGCTGTTGGCCGCCCCTTTCGTGATAAAACTGGTACTTGTTCTCATTGTGGTAAGACGGGCCATGTCGTAAAGGATTGTTTCCAACTTCATGGGTTTCCGGATTGGTGGGAAGAAAAGGGCAGGAACGCAGCAGCTGCTGGTAGCCGAGGTTCTGGTGGGCGAAGTCGTGGTGACTCGGTAGGGACGGGGACGAGGGCGTGGCACTACGGTCCCGGGCGAATCTTGCTTAGAGGCTCGGCTCTTTGTTCCTTCAGCGGTGCCTCTACAGACTCATCGAGGAAGCTATTCGCCAAAATTTTGCCGGGTTAAACCAAACTCAAATCAACACTCTTGTTTCTCTCCTTAATAATTGCAAATCCTCCGATAACTATCATGGTAAGTCTCGTGACTGGTTACTTGATACAGGTGCTTCTCAGCACATGACCGGTGATCTCGGTTTGTTGGGTAATATTGTTGATATCTCTCCATGTCTAGTTAGTATGCCTAATGGTGATAGTACACCTGCAGTTAAGAAAGGCACATTGACACTAAATATTGATTGTGTGTTGCGAAACGTTTTATTTGTTCCCAAGATGCATTGCTCTTTGATTTCGGTGTCACAGTTGGTTCGGGAGTTGGATTGTATCGTCACATTCTCTAATGACTTTTGTTTTGTACAGGACCGGATATCGAGGACTATGATTGGAGCGGGTGAGCAACACAATGGGGTCTATATTTTTCGGTTTGCTTGCAAGGAACAAGTTAATAAAGTTCTCAAACATGATGATCCGGATCTTTGGCATCAGCGGTTGGGTCATCCTTCAGTTCGAGTTTTGAAATTTATGTCTAGTCTAGATTTTGGTAAAAGTACTTGCTCTCAGAAAATATGTGATGCTTGTTTTCGTGCTAAACAAACTCGTGACAGTTTTCCTATTAGTTATAATAAAGCTTCTTCTCCGTTTGAGTTAATTCATATTGATTTGTGGGGAAGTTATAGAGTTCCTGCGTCATGTGGTGCTACATATTTTTTGACAATTGTTGATGATTTTACTCGGGCTGTTTGGGTTCATTTGCTTAATGATAAAACAGAAGTTCCACAAATAGTTAAGAATTATTGTGCTATGGCTGAGAGACAGTTTAGTGCCCTTGTTAAACATATACGAAGTGACAATGGGACCGAACTTCGTCCTTTGAAACCTTATTTTTTGGAAAAAGGCATTTTGTTTGAATCTTCTTGTATTGGTACTCCTCAACAAAATGGTCGGGTTGAACGGAAACATAGGCACATCTTAAATGTCTCTCGGGCACTTCGGTTTCATGCCTCCCTTCCTATTTCTTTTTGGGGTGAATGTGTCTTAGCTGCTTGCCATTTAATTAACCGTACGCCCTCTCGACTTCTTAATGGCAAAACACCATATGAGGCTCTTCATGGTAAACCCCCTAGTTTTAATTTACTTCGGGTCTTTGGTTGTTTATGCTATGCTCATGTTCAGAGACGGGATAATGACAAGTTTGGTGATCGAGGACGTAAGTGTATTTTTGTTGGGTATCCCTCGGGTCAAAAGGGTTGGCGTCTGTTTGATCTTGAATTAAAGAAATACTTTGTTTCCCGGGACGTGGTTTTCTTTGAGCAGGAATTTCCGTTTCGGACTCCGAGTGTGACTCCTGTTGCTCCGGACACTATGCAGGGCCTGACAGTCGGAAATTCGCCGGGGCTCGTTGTGGATGATCCTCCTCTCCCCACCGAATTCAGGGGGAGTGTTCCTGATCCCGTCCCGGCTCCAACCACTTCTTACGAGACTGAAACAGATTCGGGTTTGCAAGAGCATGATGGGCCGATTGTTTCTTCCGATAATAGGGTGACTGTCAATGATGAAACGGACAGTTTTGGCCGTGGTCAGAGAAATCGTCAACAGCCTGGGTACTTGAAAGATTATGTGCTTCATACAGCTCGCATTATAGACCCCCCCGTGCTTGCTCCTCCTCCGTCAAAATCCTCAGGTACCCGTTATCCCTTACAAAATTATGTCAGTTGTGATAATTTTTCTGCGAAACATCAAGTCTTCTTAGCAGGTGTCACCACTGGCCATGAACCAACCTCTTATTCAGAAGCTTCCCAGGACCCGCGTTGGCGTGAAGCCATGTCAAAAGAAATTGCAGCTCTAGAGACTAATGGGACGTGGAATTTACAACGATTGCCTCCCGGCAAACGAGCAATAGGTTGTAAATGGATATATAAAATAAAGTACAATTCTGACGGGTCAATTGAACGATACAAGGCAAGGTTGGTCATTCTGGGTAATCGACAGGTGGAAGGCTTGGATTATAATGAGACATTTGCTCCAGTTGCAAAAATGGCTACGGTACGGATATTTCTTGCAGTTGCAGTGGCATCTAGATGGGAACTTCATCAAATGGACGTTCACAATGCTTTCTTGCATGGTGACTTACATGAAGAAGTGTTTATGCGTCCTCCACCCGGGTTTGACACTAGCCCTGGTATGGTTTACAAACTCCGTAAGTCTCTCTATGGCCTCCGTCAGGCCCCCCGTTGTTGGTTTTCTAAACTTGCAAAATCTTTGCAAGAATATGGCTTTCTTCAGTCCGGCTCCGATCACTCTCTCTTCACACTTGTGAAAGGTACATCCATACTGTCAGTTCTGATTTATGTTGATGATCTTATTATTGGTGGCAATGATAAGAATATGATAGCGGAATTTAAAAGCTATCTTGGCAAATGTTTTCATATGAAAGACTTAGGTTTGCTTAAATATTTTCTGGGTATTGAAATCTCTCGAGGAGCGAAAGGTTTGTTTTTGTGTCAAAGAAAATATGCTCTTGATATTATTTCTGAGTTGGGATTGTTAAAATGCAAGCCGGCACGGTTCCCTCTTGAGCAAAATCATAAATTGGCGCTTGATTCTAGTCCTCCGTTGCATGATTCCAGTAAGTATAGACGACTGATTGGTCGCCTTATTTATTTGACAATTACACGTCCCGAGTTGAGCTATCCGGTACACATCTTGGCTCAGTTTATGCAAAGTCCGCGTGTAGGGCATTGGGAGGCAGCCCTCAGAGTTGTTCGGTATTTGAAGAAAAATCCGGGACAGGGAATCTTGATGAATGCCGAGAATAACATGAAACTTTCGGCCTACTGTGACTCAGATTGGGCGGGTTGCCCGGTTACTCGTCGGTCTCTTACAGGTTACTTAATTTTCTTGGGGACGACACCGATTGCCTGGAAGACAAAGAAGCAACAAACGGTTTCCCGCTCGTCTGCCGAAGCAGAATATAGATCTCTTGCTGCAGCCACTTGTGAAATCAAGTGGGCTAAAGGAGTTTTGACCTCGCTCGGTGTATTACAAAATGGACCTATGACAATTCATTCCGACAGTTTATCTGCTATGCACATCGCGGCTAACCCGGTTCTTCATGAACGGACGAAGCACATCGAGATAGATTGTCATTTTGTACGAGATGAGATACGTAATGGAGTGATTGCTACTTCTTATGTTCACACATCTCAGCAACTAGCCGATGCACTCACCAAAAGCCTCGGCGAGAAGCGACTTCTTGATTTTCTTTTCAAGTTGGGCATTCGTGATCTTCATGCTCCAACTTGAGGGGGAGTGTTAGACCAAGGATACTCGGATATCTTCTTCTCCAAGTCTGTGATCTCCTTCCTAGTTTAGTGATGTATATTAGGTAAATATTGTTATGGAGAATATCTCCCAATCTCCTTCTAGAATTAGGACCCTAAAGCTAGTATATATATTTGTACCTTGTATATACAGTTTCTCAGAATGAATAACAAGAAGTCTTTTAACTCATACATAATTCTTCAGTAATAAAAAAAGTTTAAAATATTATTTTCTAGTCAGTAAAAAATTAATAAAAAATAAAAATAAATAAAGGATAGTCCATTCCTCTTTCTTTTATATACTTTCATTTATTTAGTTTTTTTCTATCTTTTTTTTAATATACATTTTTGTAAAAAATATCAGTAATAAATAAAATCTAAAATATTATTTTCTAGTCAATAAAAAATTAATAAAACAATAAACACACATTTATAAACCCTAAACCCTATATATCCCATACCCTAACCCTAAATCATATATCTTAAATCATATGTATACCACTCATTAAGTGTTCTAAAAAGCATTAGGCGAATGCTAGGCGGCGGAGTCGGACCTAGCGCCTAGGAGCCTAATCGGGGCCTAGGCGGGGCCGAGAAATTAAGCAAAATTTAAATATATTTCATAAATTTATATATATATCCAAAAAATTATTTTTCAAAAATAACAAAAATTAGCATTGGCCTTGCCTTGGCTCGGCCGGTCTTGGCCTTGCCTTGGCTCGGCCTTGGGCGGTTATCCCACATCGAAAGCTAGAGAAAGAAATCAAAGGCGTGTGGCTCGGCCGTCCGTGTGGCCTTGGAAGGATATCCCACATCGAAAACTAGACAAAGAAATCAAAGGCATGTGGCTCGGCCTTGCCTTGGCCGGCCATGACCTTGGCCGTGTGGCCTTGGGAGGTTATCCCACATAGACAGCAAAACAAAAAAATCAAAGGCATGTGGCTATATAGAGAGGCTGAAGCTGGGATATCAAGCAACACTCGCCCGTGGCTGCCTTGGCTTGGCCGTGGCCCTTGAAATTTAACCCGCCTAGTCAACGCCTAAAGGCGCCTAGTCAACGCCTAATGGCGCCTAATCACGCCTAATGACGCCCACGCCTAAATTGGCTGATTTGCTTATAGGCGCGTCCTTAGGTCCCCGCCTAGCGCCTAGACGGCCGCCTAGGCCGCGTTTTAGAACACTGCACTCACTAGACACTAAACCCTAAACCCTATATATACCACTCACTAAACACTAAACCCTATATATCTCATACTCTAACCCTAAATTATATACCTTCAATCATATTTATATCACTCACTAAACACTAAACCTTAAACCCTATATATACCACTCACTAAACACTAAACCATAAACCCTATTTATACCGTACCCTAACCCTAAATCATATATCTTAAATCATATTTATACCACTCACTAAACACTAAACCCTAAACCCTATATATACCACTCACTAAACACTAAACCCTATATATCCCATGCCCTAACCCTAAATCATATATATCTTAATCATATTTATATCACTCACTAAACACTAAATCCTATATATCCCAATATCCCATATCCTAACCCATATACCTTAAATCATATTTATATCCTATACCCTAAACCCTAAATCATATACCTAAACTCTAAAATATATACCCCTATACCCTAAACCTTATAGTTTATACCACACTAAACACTAAACCCTATATACCCATACCCTAGCCTCTATACCTTAAATATACATATCCTAAACTACATGCATATCCTAAATCATTACCATATATGTAAAGAAATGTTTACTAATATTATTGATAATTGAATATTACATAATAGTAATAATTAAGAGAAAAATATTTAATAATTATAATAATAATTTAACCTTTAAAAAATATTAATAATGCTTTTACTTTACCCCAACCCCTAAACCCTATATTACATATCCTAAAGTATGTACATACCTTAGTTTTTTTCTATCTTTTTATATATATATATTTGTAAAAAAAAATCACTACTAAACAAAGTCTAAAATATTATTTTCTAGTCAATAAAAAATTAAAAAAAAATAGAAAATAAATATAGGGTAGTCCGTCCCTCTTTTCTTCTATATACTTTTATTTGTTTAGTTATTTTCTATCTTTTTTATATACATTTTTATAAAAAAAAATCACTAGTAAACAAAGTCTATAATATTATTTCATAGTCAATAAAAAATTAAAAAAAATAAATATAGGGTAGTCCGTCCCTCTTTTCTTCTATATACTTTCATTTGTTTAGTTATTTTCTATCTTTTTTTATATACCATTTTGTAAAAAAAATTACTACTAAACAAAGTCTAAAATATTATTTCCTGGTCAATAAAAAATTATAAAAAATAAAAAATAAATATAGGATAGTCCGTCTCTCTTTTCTTTTATATACCTTCATTTGTTTAGTTTTTTTCTATCTTTTTTTTATATACATTTTTGTAAAAAATACTAGTAATAAATAAAATCTAAATTATTATTTCCTAGTCAATAAAAAATTAATAAAAAATAAAAACAAATAAAGGATAGTCCGTCCCTCTTTTCTTTTATATACTTTCATTTGTTTAGTTTTTTCCATCTTTTTTATATACATTTTTGTAAAAAATATCAGTGATAAATAAAGTCTAAAATATTATTTTCTAGTCAATAAAAAATTAAATAAAAAAATAAAAATAAAAATAAATAAATACTAGTCTGTACGGACCTTATTAAAAAAAATAGGAAATCCGTTTGGCCCCTGGATCTTCAGATCCGGGCCAAACGCACGGGGTAGAGTATAAGCAGTCTTGGCCCTTATCAAAGCCCAAATATGATGTTTCCGGAATATTCATTATAAAAATTGCGTCGAAAATGGCAAAGACATATTTCTGATTTTTAACAAAATAAACATATACTCCCTCCTTCCCATATTACCTTATCCAGTTGCTACAGTAGCAAGTCAACAGAGATGAACTTTGACCAAATATTAATATCAATCTATTCATTCTAATGAAATTTTAATAATTGCTATTGATAAATCATTTGGTTATTTTATGGATAACAATTTTTAGATTTTTATTATGATAAGTAAATTGATATTAAAGTTTGGTCAAAGTTGAACTTGGTTGACTGAGTTCAGAACAACTGGGGAAGGTAATATGGGACGGAGGGAGTACAGTTTAGTGAGTCATTTTTCTTTATTTCACCATATTTCCAAGTCAAAAAAATTGAAATTCTTTTGCTCCATCGAAAATTATGAAAATAGTACTCCCTCCGTCCCAAAATATTTGTCCCATTTGATTTTTTTGTTGAACTTTGATCATAAATTTATGAGAGATTAATCATGTTCATGAAATTCTAAAAGTTGTTGTTGATAATATTATCAGGCGCGACGGGAGATATACTGACACACACAGGATTACGTAAAAAAAATATTTTTAGCTTTAATAAAATAATTGAGATGTTATAAACAAGTTCCAAACACAATTATGGACCATGAGTACCACCAGCCGCCCACGCCGTTGATTTCATCCCTGTGGTTGCTCATTTGATTGTAGTCTTTACAGTTTAGAAAACACATCGTGTAAAAGAATAGAATGTAGACCAGAGCTAATGAAATTAAGAATGCATTTTGTAGTGACCCAATCTTCGATTAAATTTCCTAGTCTCTCCGTCTCATAATATGATAGTCTTATTTAACCGTTCAAACGTTTTTCAACAATTTGTTTTCATTTACATTACCATCCTTAATGAAGTTTAGTTATTACTCCGTACTACATTACCCCCTGACAATTGTTGTCATTGGACGCTACTCTCTCTTTCTCTCTCCCTCTTCGTCCTTGTTGGGCGGTTTCGAATGTTTAATGATTTTAACTGATTTTGAAATTGATACTATCTTTTTGTTTTGAGACAAACAAAAATAGCAAACGAGATTATCATTTTGGGACAGAGGAGTATTATGCAGTATGCCTAGAGTACACAGCTGTAGTACCAGAGTTCTTTATTATTTTAATGTTTCCAATTATAATTTAAGTATTCAGGACAGCTAAATACTTTCCAAATTACAGTCTGTACATGAAGTTATACAAATACACTTCCAAGAGCAAGTGTAACGCTATTACTTCCGGAGATGAAAATCCACAAAATTGATTAAAAAAAAAAAAACCAAGAATGAGAAGAACACTGAACACTCAACACCGGAAAACCAAATTATTTGTAAGACGAACTGAGATGCTGATTAATTTGGGCGGGATTGCGAACACCTTAATGATCATATGTTAACTTATCATCTTTTCATGCTCCTACTTCTTGTCAATATATCTTTAATCCCACCAACAACCCATGTTTCCTTTGCAATATCCGAAGAAAACTTGTAGAAATCACTTTCACACTTCATCAATTTCTCCAAGCTTTCTCGTTCCCTTTTCTTTTCATCTTCCTCTTCCTCCTCTTGCAACTCCAAGTTCCGTTTCTTCTCCATTTCCTCCTCATTGTTTTCATCTTCATTTTCTTCTTCTTCTTGCCAACTTTTTGCAGGAGCAGAACGACAACGCATAAGTACTAACGCATTCGGTGGTGGCCCACATGGGGGATCATTGATGTCAGAGCTTTCTTTTTCTCGAATATTTTCACACTTCTCTTCTTTTACAATCCCGGGTTGTTGATTTTCTGGTAAAACCGTGAGCCATTTGGAAAATACGGCTTTTGCTGAACCTTCTTGATCATCTAATTCTTGTTGATGATCATCTTCCTCGTCTTCTTCTTCATCATCGTCTGAAGTTACATTTGCATTTGGAAACGATCCAAAGCATCGGAAATCGAACTTGAGACTCCGTAAACATGTCAAGAAACCAAGTGGTCCAGCCAAAGTTGGCCTCTTCTTCTGTTTATTATTGTGAAGCCTTTCAATATCTGCCATAACTGATTGCCAACTCTTACACGGACCTGGCCTGGGCCTCACTTTGATCTGCCCGGCACAAGTAATCCTCGGAGACGTCGGTTCGGAGTAATCCGAGCCCATTTGCTTTGACATATATGGGCTGCCATGACTACCACCACCAATAGAACCACCACCACCAATGCTAGATTTTCTCCGGTGGTGTTTGTGGTGGGAATTATTATTGGGCCCCGCCTGTGCTGAACTGCAAATAGCCTTGGGCATGAGTGTAAGATGGGCCCTTGTAGGAAAACATACCAATAGATCACTAGGAACTCCTTTGCCTTCTCTTCTTTTCATCTCACTGTGTGTTTTTTGTGTGTGTGTGTTTTGTATCTTTTATTCAGAGAAGTACTAACTAACTAGTCTGGAGTTAAGGATGTGTTTGGCTGAGGTTTTTATAAGAAAGGAAGAGGGCATATGTATGAGGAAGATCTATGCCAGCTTTTTCACTTTGCCTTGATGACAATCTGCTTTATTTGGTCATAATATTGAAACAGTGTTTGAGATGAATGGGGGGAGGGGGGGGTGTGGATCACACAGTTCACAACTGTGACAACTACTAGCAAAGCTTAGGGGTTACTTTATTTGCAAGGCTTGTAGACAGAAACACAATAAATAAGGAAAAGATACAACTAAAGAAAAAGTTTGATAGTTGATACCCACGAGCCCTGTTTCATCATCCAATCATACCCTCAACTAGACCCCGAATCGCTCTAGCCAAGTGGTCCGAATTTCGCCACATTTTTTTTTCAATAGATTATATTAATATGACTTGGTGTGGATCTCACACCAAATTAATTTGAGCCGCCCACTTATGAACAAAGAGGACGTGGCCAATTATGGACCGCTCGCAGAGGAGCAAATCCAGTTCCCATTCGACTTGTATTTTGCCACATTTTTTCTTCTTTTTTCCCGATCGCTAAACATATACCAAATTAATTTTAACCGTCCACCAAGGTCAAGGGAGGAGCAAATCCAGTTTCCATTCAAGTTGTCACTCCATTTTGATATGCCAGTTAATTAAGTAAAACTTGGTTCCTCCCACCATTGATCATAAATAAAATAAAATATATTCCCATCCCATAACTAATAGTTGATGTTACCTTCTTTTTTAAGACTGCACCATTTATTTATTTTGGGGAATCTTAGAAATAAACATATCTGCTTACCTAACCCAAATCACCAAATACCAAAATCATTAAACTCCCTCCGTCCCGCTACAAATCACACACTTTTTTCATTGGGCGTCCCGCTATAAATCACATACTTCCTAAAATGATAAAGAATCTTTACTATTTCCTCCACTCATTCTCTCTCCTACATTATTTTAATACTCACAACACCATTATAATTTACTATTCTCTCTCCTCATTCTCTTTCCTATTTTACTTTTACACTCGCAACATTTATATCATTATTTTTTCCTTAATCCACGCGTAAACAGTAACTGTCTCATTTGTAACGGGACGGAGGGAGTATATCATAATTCTTTTCTTTCTTATCAAGAACTCCACATGCTAATCCAACAACAAAACAAACTAACTCTACCTCATTAAAATAACTATGCCACATAACCAAATGTATTGTTGATGCCAAGCATCATTCTATTAATAAGATTTTACAATTAATCAATTCATGTTCAAGATCCAATCTGATAATTGCCAGCAATTCTGCAGACTCCCAAGGCTAAAATCTATCGAATCCGTAATCTTTTTTTTTCAAGGAGTGATGCTTAAAATGACACGTTAACGCTCTCATTATAGATATTTTTTCATCACAATATTCTTTGGCATCTATTTTCCTTAATATGGAGATAATTAACCAGTCTTGTTGCACTTCACCAAATAATAATAATAATAATAATAATAATAATAATAATAATAATAATAATAATAATAATAATAATAAAGAAAAGAAAAGGCAGAAAAGAAAATAAAATAAAAAATAAAGGTGCTAAGGTAATTTAGTAAAATAAGCATAGATATGGAAGCAATTATGAAGGGAGGAGTAATGCAATATATAGTGGGGATTGGGTTGGGTAGCCCCCCATACCCATTTTTCTTGCTTAAGGATTAGACTTCTCAATCTTTTACTTTGGGACCTTTCTTTCTTTCACATGTAGAGAGGGTCTTTAGTATACATCTATGTATGCCTTTGGTCCCTCTCATTAACTATTCTTTTATATGTCAACTTTCTAAAACCATCTTTTTTTATACTCCCTCCGTCTCGTTCGACTTAGGACGTTTTTTCATTTTGGACGTCCCACCCGACTTAGAACGGCCCAAAATGGAAAGTTTATATTACTTTTATATTAAATGGGACCCACTTGTTATACTCACAACAATAATCCCATCACTATTTATCCCACTCATTCTCTCTCCTATTTAATTTTTCACACTCACAACACATCCTCCACTCATTCTCTCTCCTAATATTATAATAATACTCCTTAATCTTCGTGTCGGGAGTGAATGTTCTAAGTCGGACGGGACGGAGGGAGTATATGCTTTAATCCTTAATATTCATGTACCAAATATAAGTGTTGGTTATTAATATCTATTCATGATAAAGAATATTAATGACCCTTCCAAAATTGCATTATGGCCCTCCCCTCAAATTTTTCAATATTAGCCCTGTTAGCCACCCTCACCGATATTTATAGATTCACCACTGTATCACCAATCACCGTACAATGGACAACCCCCTTATTGGGGAGGGGGAGGAGAGGGAGGGGTAGTGAATTAACAAAATTGTCCATCCAAAAATTCTAATAATCCATCTTGAAATCAACTATATCAAGAAAGATTTGAGGTATTTTTACCTGAAGTACAATTTAACTGCACATTTCTCCGAATCCATTTATACACTACTCTCTAGGGAAATGTAACAAGGTGGTTGATGAAGTGTGGAAATAGGTTGGATGTCTAAGAAAAGGCAAAACACTTGAGACCTGGTTTCATATACCCAAGCCAAGCCAAGTTGGTTCGAAACCTACAAAAACCTAAAAATAATAATCTTATCCCAACAGCCTGTAAAGGCTTGAATCAATCACTCCATTACATTACATTACATTACAGGAAGGAGTTTTATATGTTCATGTCATAGGAATTATTTCTTTGTTTTTTTTTTTTCACTGTAGCCAATCCCCTTAATAATCCAAATAGCCTTGGGTTTGTGTAGTTGCTGGTAAGCATATTTAGGTACGTCCAAAATATATTTGAATGTGGTCTATGAGATTTGGGGGGCCTTTGCATTTGCAATCGGATTGCACATCAGTTCAAATTTGTTTATAAAATATAATTTATTTTACGATGAGATCTAACTAATGCTAATAATGTTGTGAATATAGCCCTCCACAACCAAGCAAACCACAAGAATAATAATCGCACACAAACAAAGCAACAGAAAATCAAAAGCACAGAAAAGACAAGAGAAATTGTTTACCCAGTTCACCAATTTGATTGGCTACGTCTGGGGGCACTACCAAGCCAGGATCTTGCACTATGTATGTAGAATTTGTGTTACAACTGAATTGGAGGCGGAACATTGATTATATATGACCTAGGGATTAAACCAAAACCTAATCAAACAAGGAAACTCATGTGACTGCTGAAAAACGGGCCGAGCGCGGCCGCCCTCACCCCGAGCGCGGTCGCGCAACCCTCCAGAAACTCCAACGCCTTTGTAAAATCCCCCAGCGCGGTCGCCCTCACTGTCCAGCGCGGTCGCCCTCGAAGAATTCCACCCGAGCATCAGTCTCTGTCCAAGAGCGCGGTCGCGCACACCACCTGCGCGGCCGCTCTTGTTCCCAGCAACCCCTGACGAGTTTTTCCCCATTGCTTCGATGTCTAGCCCGGTTGGTCCTCTATCCCAACAATCTCCCACCTAGAGATCAACCACACATATAAGCCCCGTATCCGTCTTCAACTCATCCTTGGTGTCCTCCTAGTGCTCACCTCGATCATGGTAGTGCCATTCTCCTCTTCTATTCTTCGAGCCCAATTGAAGCTTTGCACAGCTTCAATTTATTAAGATTCACAACATTTGTCAACATGTCAGCTGGATTTTCTGATCCCAATATCTTCTCTAGCCCCAAGATCTTCTCCTCCAAGAGATGTCTGATGTAGTGAAACCTCAGTTCAATGTGCTTCGTCCTCGAATGAAACGCCGGATTTCTTGCCAAATGTATTGCACTCTGACTGTCGCTGTAGAGAACGTTACCACTTCGCGTTTTCCCAAGTTCACCCAAGAAGTTACTGCGGCCCATACCATCTCTTTACTCGCCTCTGTCACTGCCACATATTCTGCTTCAGCCGATCAGCGCCACGATCTTTTGCAATTTAGAAGCCCAGGAGATAGCTGTACCACCCAATGTAAACACATAACCCGTAGTACTTCTCCTCTTATCAAGATCACTTGATGCCAAGTCCGCATCAACATAACCCGCTAACACCACTTCCTTGCTCGAGAAACACAGAGCCTTACCAAAGTACCATTCTTCAAATAACGTAGGATCCACTTAACCGCTTCCCAATGTTGCTTTCCTGGATTGCCCATGAACCGGCTGACTACTCCCACCGCATGTGCAATGTCCGGCCTTGTACACACCATTGCATACATGAGACTCCCCACAGCTGAAGCATATGGAGTTCTCTCCATCTTGTCACGCTCCTCCTTGTCCCTAGGCGAGTCTTTCTCGGATAGCTTGAAGTGCAAACCCAATGGCGTCCCTGTTGGCTTCGCCTCTTCCATACAAAACCTTGCCAAGACCTTCTCAACATATTCTGCTTGTGAAAGAACCAACTTGCCCGACTCCCTATCCCGATCAATCCGCATGCCCAAGATTTTCCTTGCCTCTCCCAAATCCTTCATCTCGAACCGTTCTGACAACTGAGTCTTCAACCTGTTTACCTCTCTACTGCTAGAGCCCGCTATCAACATGTCGTCCACATATAACAGCAAGATAATATACCCATTGTCCGTGTTCTTGAAGTAGCAACAATGATCCGCCTCACATCTGATAAAATCAATGTCATGCATGAATCCATCAAATTTCCTGTACCACTGCCTAGGAGCTTGTTTAAGGCCATACAAGCTCTTAGTCAATCTGCAAACTAGCTCCCCGCTACCCTTAGACAAGTAACCCTCTGGCTGTACCATGTAAATATCTTCCTCCAAGTCCCCATGAAGAAAAGTTGTCTTCACATCCATCTGTTCGAGCAACAAGTTGTCCGCCACTACTATCCCCATAACCATTCTGATAGTGGTCATCTTCACAACCGGAGTGAATACCTCGGTGTAGTCAATACCGTACTTTTGCTGAAACCCTTTTACAACCAGTCTTGCCTTATAACGCTTGCTACCATCTGCTTCCTCCTTGATCCTGTAAACCCACTTATTATGCAGTGCCTTCTTCCCCTTAGGTAGTTTAGTCAACTCCCAAGTTTTGTTGGCCTTCAATGAGTCCATCTCATCTTCCATCGCAACTTTCCACTTGTTACAAAGTGCGCTACGAACAACCTCCGCATAACATTCCGGTTCCCCATTATCTGTCAATAGCAAATAATAATTGGATGGAGTATACCTGTCAGGCGATCCACGCAACCTGCTGGATCTACGCAGCGGAATATCCGGTTTCGGAGTACGTGGTTCATCTTCAGTGACCTCCTGACCATGGTCATCATGAACCGTTCTGCTCCCACCCGAGTTAGGAATATCCACCTCTACAATCTCCGGTTCCGAACTAGTGTCATCAGATGCTCCCTTTCTGTCCTTGTACAATACCTGTTCATTGAATACCACATCTTGACTACGAATAACCCTATGATTTTGGTCATCCCAAAGCTTATACCCGAAGTCATCCCCGCCATACCCAATAAATGTACACTTAACAGATTTAGCATCTAATTTAGTTCTCTCAGCAGAATCAACATGAACATAAGAAACGCAGCCAAATATGCGAAGAAAGGACAGATTTACCTGCTTGCCACTCCATGCTTCCTCTGGAATTCCATTCCCCAATGGTACCGATGGTCCCCGATTGATCAAGAAAGCTGTCGTGTCAATCGCATATGCCCGAACGTCTTCTAAGTCCACACTTCAATCTCATACTTCTAGCCCGCTCATTCAATGTTCTGTTCATCCTTTCTGCTACCCCATTGAGTTGTGGTGTCCGCTTTGGAGTCTTCTCCATACGAATCCCATTCGCAGCACAGTATTCCCTAAACTCACCAAGCTCATACTCCCTACCATTGTCTGATCTCAAGCACTTAAGCTTAAGTCCCGTCCGATTCTCCACCAAGGCCCTCCACTTCTTGAACACCTCGAAAGCCTCATCTTTCCCCTTCAAGAAATAGACCCAAACCTTCCTTGTAGAATCATCAATGAAAGTCATGTAATATGACGCACCACCCAGAGATGTAACCGGAGATGGCCCCCACAAATCCGTGTGAACCAATTCCAACTTTGCTTCCCTCAAACCCCTACCTGTCCTCGAGAAATTATTTCTCCCTTGTTTGCCAAACATACAATCCTCGCAGATCCCCACGTTGATCGTCTTCAAACCCGTAGTAGTTCCTTTGAACAAAGCACCTCCATCCCCGTCTCACTCATGTGACCCAATCGACAAAGGCCACAAATCCGTATCACCCTCGACCGGCCGCCACCGCGATATCGTCCTTGGTGTTATTCGCCAAATACAAAGTCCCCTCCTTATTACCCCGAGCGATCTCACAATCCTCCTTGGTAATAACCCGCTTCTGCAGCCGAATGTCACCTTGTAACCTTCGTCGTCCAACCGCCCAACCGAAAGTAGGTTCTTTTTCAAACTCGGAATGTGTCCGACCCCGTTCGGATGTAGGACCTTCCCGTCGATGCTCCTATTCCCGACATCCCCTTCCCCTTGATTTCCAAAGGCTCGCCATCCGCCGAGATAGACCTTCCCGAAATCACCTGAAGTGTAGTTTTCCATCTCTTCCTTATGCCCGCAAGAGTGGAATGATGCCCCGAATCCAAAGCACCCATGATTCTAGTGCACTACTAACACTCGTAACCAAGCACATCATCACCTTCGATCGCCACATTCACCTCGATTGCCCTTACGATTTGGACAATCCCTCTTGAAGTGTCCCAATTCCTTACAATAATAGCACCGAATGTATCCCTTCGCAACCTTCGGTTTGTCCTTGGTCTCATCGGCTTTGCCCTTTCCACTCACCGCGTTCTCCCTTGATTCGGTCCTCCCTTGTTTGCTAGTACCCGGCTTCCCTACTAGTAGTAGCTAAAGCCGCTCCCGAAGTACTTGATGTCCCCAACTTCTTCATGCGATTTTCCTCACCTAAAAGAAAGTCTTTAACATCATCATATTTCAATTTTTCTTACCCGCCGAAGCGTTGATTGCAGCCACCGTTCCGCTCCAACTTGCCGGTAAAGAAGCTAGCAACAAGCATGCATGAACCTCATCATCGAACTTGATCTCCACCGCCGTCAATGAATCTATGACATCCATAAACTCATCGATGTGCTTAGCCAAGGATCCTCCTCTCACATCTTAAGACTACCCATCTTGCGTATCAAATCAACCTTATTTGCGGCAGACGGAGTTTCAAATCTCTCAATAAGATAATCCAATAGCTCCTTCGTGGTTGTCGCCTTCCCGGTAGTCTTCGCAATCCACTTTGACAAAGTAGATCCGACTCACCCCTGTGGCTTTCCGATCCATGAGTTCCCATTCCTCCCGACTTACATCTTCCGGTTTGACACCCTTCGCAGGCTTGTAGAGATCCTTGTTGTACAAGAGATCCTCAATCTGCATCCTCCAATATTCGTAGTCAGACCCATCGAATTTCTCAACCGCCTGTTTGTCCTTGCCCATTCTTGATTGCTTGGAACAACTCCCTTGATCTTGGAACCAAAAGCTCTGATACCAGTTGTTGTGAATATAGCCCTCCACAACCAAGCAAACCACAAGAATAATAATCGCACACAAACAAAGCAACAGAAAATCAAAAGCACAGAAAAGACAAGAGAAATTGTTTACCCAGTTCACCAATTTGATTGGCTACGTCTGGGGCACTACCAAGCCAGGATCTTGCACTATGTATGTAGAATTTGTGTTACAACTGAATTGGAGGCGGAACATTGATTATATATGACCTAGGGATTAAACCAAAACCTAATCAAACAAGGAAACCGTGATCGTGAAAAACGGGCCGAGCGCGGCCGCCCTCACCCCGAGCGCGGTCGCGCAACCCTCCAGAAACTCTAACGCCTTTGTAAAATCCCCCAGCGCGGTCGCCCTCACTGTCCAGCGCGGTCGCCCTCGAAGAATTCCACCTGAGCATCAGTCTCTGTCCAAGAGCGCGGTCGCGCACACCACCTGCGCGGCCGCTCTTGTTTCCAGCAACCCCTGACGAGTTTTTTCCCCTTGCTTCGATGTCTAGCCCGGTTGATCCTCTATCCCAACAAATAAAAGATGTAATTTATTTTTACTCTCTTCAACAAAATGTAACACACCTCCAGCCTCCTACTACTATAAGATTGAACTCATGTTAGAAAAAAATATAATTCATCGACTGTGAAAATCTGACTGTTTTGATGTAGAGACAGCAAAAATTCTGAATCACGGATCCATGGTCAATGGGGTCCAATGGTTAGGTACAGAGAATGTAAGACTAAAGTGTGCTTACAAAAGGCTAGTGTAGTGCATTACTCCACTCCATTATGAGCAGTCGAACTCTTGTACTTAGACATCATAATATATCATGAAAAAGTCACAATCGATGAGTTTATTCATGTAAAAAGCAAATATTAATCCCTACCACGATTTCCAGTTGTTGTTGTCACATGTCGATTTTCGTCGATTGAAAAAGTGCGTCTAGAACTGCATTCTAATGTGTTTTTTTTTTCTCTATTACAAAATAAATATCTTTATTTTAGAAAACTAAACATTATTTTGGAATGGAATGATTATTAATAATTTGTTGGGAAAATATTTAATTTAATTGGGATTGTTATGCCTTGGCCTTCCGGTAATAATAAAAGTAAGATAAGATATGAAGACTCCCTCAAAAAAATTATTCCCCTATGACTTCTGGGTTATGTTAGGATTTTGGTCCCAACCACAATTTCTAGGTTGATAAAGATGCAAGCACAAAATAACAATAATAGCAAGAACAAAATTAATACGAAACAAAATTGAAAAACAATGAACACAAGAGATTTACGTGGTTCACCAACTTGGCTACGTCCACGGGCGACGGATAATCAATCCACTATAATCAAGAAGAGTACAAGGAGAATCAAGGTGAAAACCTTTCACACAATCTCACAATCTCTCACAATAGTAAATAAACTAAGCTTTTTTCTCTCTCTCTCTCAATATCACGGCACAAGGAGGCACAATGACTAAAAGGAGTATATATATGGCTAGGGCAAAACACAGCAAACGGCAGCACAAACAAAGCCCAGCCCGTCACTTGAAGACGCGAGGCGCCCGCCTCAATACCACCAGGCGCCCGCCTGGTACAAGCACCAACTGAAGCCATCATTCGATAGCCGAGGCGCACGCCAGAGACCAGGCCATGCGGCCGCCTCAAGGCCAGCAGCCAGGCCACCCTTCTCGGCCATCCAAGCGCCCGCCTTGCACCAGGTGGGGCGCCCGCCTCGGTTCAGTGCCAGCCATCCTCCTTTGTCAACAAATTGAGAGTCACACCCAACAGGTTATTATATTGTGGTGACAAAGATATAGGAATGCTTTAATCATCATGCGAGTTGAATATTTGGATAAGGTAATCAGCAAGAAAGAGCACACAATTTATGGGTGTGGGGTTGGGTACCTTGCAATAATCTTCGGGTGTGAGAATTAATACATTATATAAAAGAAAAAACTGTATATGAGAAAGATAATCTCGTAGACACAGCATACCATTCACCTGGAAAGAAGGTTTATTTATAGAAAATGTAAACTGTATAAGGATGTGTATAAATGTATAAGAGGAAGTCCAGGTCTCTTCAAACGATTTCTTCTTGTTGTCACAAATCGATTTTCATCAATAGCTTTGTCAAAAACTGCAAACAGTATTTGTGTTTATTAATAAAATTTTGTTGTCAAACTATTTATGGTAATTGGGATTCTTATGCCTAGTATAATTAAGATAAGATATTTAAAACCATCAATTATTTGAGTTGAACCCACAAATCAAGATGATCAATCCTTGTCACATTGTTGATGATAATATATGAACTCATAATCAAAGCATTCAAAAAAAAAATAAAAAAATTACATGTGCTTAATCTAATCAGTTAATTATTCTATCTATCAATTATTTAAGTACTATTTGGTGGTCCTTTGATAATTGTTACTAATAGTGGGTATGTGGACTTGAAATTGAAAGTTTCCTTATATGGATCTCTATAATTCATGATTCATTTTTCATGGTTCAAATCTTGGTTACCACTTTGTTTATTACCTTCTTACAAGTGATTCAAAAATTTATATGTTTGAATAATCTCATTTTACATACATGGATGATTGATATATTGCTTAGGTGGAGGGTGGAGAAGGCCTCCTCCCGGTGGCGCTCGCTTCTACCTCAATTAGGCGAAATGGATCGGTTAAACATTTCATTAGGGAGCCTGTTTCTTTCCATTGGAATTATATCTCTAGTTACCTCATTCTGTCAAAACTTTCTAAGCAAGATTTGGTCGACGAGTTTTTTTTCAGGATTTGTGCACTGCAAGTAATATAGCAGGGCAGGATTTTTATGCTATCTTGATCTAGTAGACCGAAGGTAAGGAAGAGCAACAAACGAAGAAAAGGCTATCGTAGTTCCTCCATATTTCTAATTCTATTTACTTTTAGGTGTAATATTAAATTTTTGTTTGACATAGATTAATTAATTATGTCTTTTTTTCTTGAAAAAAATAATGCATTACTTGTATTAATAAAATGTAACTAAATGACGCTCAACAGCAATCAGAAGCTCATCCAAACGATTAGAAACTCTACACGTATAATCGTCGACAAACTATCTGCCACAATAAAAGAGCCCAGCACATATCGAGTAGTGATGTACAACCATACACCAAATCTCCAGGAACTTATCTTACGACGAATGACATGTGATGCACAAATGTTTTTCCAAACAAAACTCGGACACGACCCAATAATGGACTTCAGAATCAGAAAACCTTCACATGGGAAGAATTTGACTTTGAAGACATGACAAATTAGCATATTTGGGTATGCAATAAATATCCAACTAAGCGTCTCAAACATTGTAATGCACAAAGGCTCCCAACATATTGGGAAGAAGGCAAACGCGCTCGATAAAGGAGAGAACATATACTCCCTCTGTCTCGAAAAGTCTGTCTCATTTTGACTTTTATGGTAATCTCAATTGAGTTTTACCATAATTTTACAAAATTCTAGATATTCTTGTGCAATTTTAAATTTATTGATAGTATTTATAATGGTGAAATAGTAACAATTTTTAAAATTGAATAGAATATGTAGATTTTCATAAAAATATGTTCAAAATTCGATTGAGTTGATCATGAAAATTAAAGTGAGATAATTTTTTCGAAACAGAGGGAGTATAATATAACAAGAAGTAAGAAAAAAATATTAAGATATGAAAGATATGGATATCAAATTATTTTTGTAGCGAACATACAAGTGATTGACCATTGTAGAAACTTGAAATTGCAATGGACAAATCTCTAATCCATGAAAATTGCTGGTCGCATCAATCAATTTATTTATTAAAAATTTACAAAATAATAAAGTAAATATGATAAGATCATTAAACAATTGTTTATAATCTCAAAATTGAGATTACATACAATTATTAAAGATTAATCGTTAAAATCAAGCGAAAAAACAATAATGAGAAAGAACAGGAGGAAGACAGGGAGCAGAGTGAGAATTGGTTTCCAAAACCGTATATTAGTTTTTAGGCGCAATTACCAAATGGTGCATGAGCTTAATGAATTCGACCACCTAGTACACACAATTTGGGAATTAATCACCAGGTCCTTTCATTGTAGATGGACACGGGTGTCCCTAGCAAATTTGAAGGAAATTGCAGTCATGTCACTCCTTCTAATGACGTGGACGCGCGAGGGAGGTTCCTTCCAGCTCATTTCTCCTGTTTCTCTCTCCCCTTTCTCTCTTTCTTTTTCCCCCAAAAACTTTAAAATCAAATATCTTTAGATCCCTAATTAAGTCCAAAAAAAATAATTGAACCACCGTTGTGTTTGTATCGTCAATACGAATCAAACTATTATCATCAACATATAATTTGAAACAACTTTGAGAAGTTCACAATTGTTTCATGTTCACAATTAATTTTTAGAAGCTTACAGTTGTTTTTCACAGTTTTTTCTAATAACAAATAAGAGAAGTTCACAGTTGTTCTAGCAAATTGCATGATTTCTACATGAAAATGGCTACCATTTACTTAATTCACAGTTGTTTTTAATTAAGTTCACAATTATTTTTAGTGTTTTATGGCCTCTATTTTTGCAATTTTATAAGATTATTTGACATATTTATTGAGTTCACAACTGTTTTTGTTAAGTTCACAGTTGTTTTAGTTAAGTTCACAATTGTTTTATACCTTTTAAGACTTATATTTTTACTATTTTATGAGATTATTTGGCATATTTGTTAAGTTCACAATTATTTTCAGTTAAGTTCACAGTTGTTTTAAGTCTTTTATAGCTTCTATTTTTGCAATTTTATGAAATTATTTGACATATTTTTTAATTTACAATTGTTTTTAGTTAAATTCACAGCTATTTTAGTTAAGTTGACATTTGTTTTTAGTCTTTTATAGCATCTATTTTTGTTATTTTATGAGATTGTCTGACATAATTTGTTAATTTACAGTTGTTTTTAGTTAAATTCACAGTTATTTTAGTTAAATTCACAATTATTTTTAGTCTTTTTTTACCAACTTTTTTGTAACCATATTTTGGGCCCCTAGTATTATCTAGTAATTAAAGTAAACTTTGTTAACACACTAAAAAACGAATCAAATACATGTACATTTATCCCCGTAGATAATACTAAGTGTTACTTTGTTGACTTTCAGAAGGACACCAATAAATATATGTTGAGAAATAAAAAGAGTAATTATACTTTGCTTGTAAATAATTTATTAAGCGAGCAAAGAAACCATAACATAAAATTCATTTTCAATAAAATGTTACTCATTAAATTATAAATTTTCTATGTTTCAACTATAATGAAAGTGAAACATATATCTAATCTGTAATAGAAGCCTATTATATCATATCTGAATTCAAGAATAAGACAAAAGGGGACACAACCTCCTTCATCCACTTCACATCCAAATTAAAACACAAAATACAGACTCCACTCTTCATTCTTCTTTTGTTTATTCAATACAAACTCCGACATAGCAGGTCCCGACTTGGTGATAAGCTCGTAATTTAGTAAACATCATCATTAAAATAAAAATAATTGAGTTCCTACAAGATTTGCAACTTAAATAGTAACAACTGAAATCCATAACATTGATTATTTTTTTTATAGTTAGAAAACATTAAAGTCAAAGACAACTAAAAGAATGGCAATGGATTCGTAAATTGAATCAAACCAATATAATTAGATAAATTAAGAAATGTTAATGAACTTTTTGCTAGATGAACGGGGCTGAAATTAACCGATGGCCAGGAGTTGTCAATCAGGGAGGAAGCGCCGCCATTTTTGCAGATCTGGCTGGTAATAATGGTGAACTATATATATCAGCGGCTAGGATGACATTAGTCGCCGGATTTGGACGAAAAGAGAGAGGGGGAGTCGTCGGAGGGGTAGGGGTCGCCGGAGGTGAGAGAATGAGTCATCTGAGGTAATTGTAGAGAGACAGAGAAATGGCGTGTGTGTGTGCAGCATTGTGTGTCGAATGAGAGCGTAGAGAAGGAGAGCGTGTCATTGAACAAGAGAAGGACTTATTGAAATTTGGTTTATAATATTGGATTAGGTGGTTAAATCTCAAATTCCACTATACTTATTGATAAATTCTCTTAGGGGGAACCGGCGATAATTTCCCCGATTTTTACAAGTTGATTCTTGCACCATTATGTCATTTATTACCGAGTATATTCAAATTAATGTGGATTTTAAACAACGTTCGATCTTTATTTTTCCTTTATTTCAATTTTTTTTGTTATGCGAGTTTTCTTGAAATTTTATAATTGACAATCCCAAATTAAGCCCATTTACTGTATGCATATTGTATGCATATTGGGCTAACTTTATGTGAGAAAAGATCAACCTTTTGGGCCTAATCTAGGCTTGCAAAAGATTCTTCGGACCTAGTTTGAACCAAGTTGGTTCCAAATCATTGATTAGGCGGTTAAGAATTAAAAAAAAATTACGAAGTTTCAAAATATTTTTAGTATTTATTATAATCATAACAATTTTTCATTTACTATTTTCTACCTCACTTTATTTTCCCTATTTCACTATTTAAATTCACAACATGTTAATATGATATATTTTTTTTAATTTTCATATAAAATTTTAAAATTATAATTTAAGATGGAATGGAGAGAGTATGTATATTAATACTTAAGGTTGGTCCCGCTTTAACATTTTTAGTTAACATAATTGAAATTTGACCCTCATTTTATAAAAATCTAATTATATCTTCATAATTTTAAAAATTGTTATTGATTAACAATTAGAAATACTATCAATCAAAAATTCTATATTTGTATAGAAATAATTAGATTTTCATAAAATTATAGTTATAGTTCAATTGAGTTTATTAAAAAAAAAATCTGCAAAGAACCAGGAAAGGGGGATTTTTTTTCTCAATTTTTTTTTTGAAAATATAATTCCCAAAATAACAACCCTTCCAAACTATTTGTCAAAATGTCCATTTTTTTGAAACTCGCTAAATGTTATATCGAGTTTGATCTTTGTACGTTGAAACTCGCCAAATGGAATGGCGAGTTTATTTATTTTTTTCTCCAGACAATTTATCATGTATTAAAAAAGTATTTATTAAATTATAAAATCGTTAAATGAAATGGCGAGTTTATTCGAATTTTGTTTTTTCAGATAAGATAAATTTGGAAATAGATTCTTTCAATCCCTAAACCAATTGTTGAGAATAGAGAGAAAGGGAGAAGAGTGGTTTGAAAAATACTTAATTTTTATATCTTTCAACTTCATAATTAGTCAACATTACAAATCAAGTTAAATCTTCAACATCTCAATCATTATATATACTTGTGTTTACATATAGAGTTAGTAATATATATATATATATATATATATATATATATATATATATATATATATATATATATATATATATATATATATATATATATGTAGGTGCTCAAATGAGAACCGTGAGAATCACTTGTATACACTTGTTTACAGTAGATACTTAACTACTGTATACATATACAGTCTACTGTATATATATACAGTAGTTAAGTATCTACTGTATACAAGTGTGTAACTACACGTATACACTTGTATACTGTAGCTAAGTATCTACTGTATATGTATACAGTCTATTGTATATGTATACAGTAGCTAAATATCTACTGTATACAAGTGTATACAAGTGGTTCTCATGGTTCTCATTTTAAACGGTTCTCATTGAAGCGTGACCGTATATATATATATATATATATATATATATATATATATATATATATATATATATATATATATATATATATATATTGAATGTTAAAATTAGGTTTTTTTTTAATATTTTAACACTTTGATTTTGTAATGTAGGGTTAAAAATGAACGAAAATTCACTCATTTTTACGTGCTATTGGAGAAGTGATGATTAATGTCTATTTGATGGTTCTCATTTTCAAAAAAGGCCGAAATATGCGATTAGGGCTCATTGTAGATGAAGATACAGTTAGAGCTGTCAAAATCGAGCCCGACCCGTAGGCCCGGTCCAGCCCACCCAATTTTTAAGGGCCTGGGCCTCAAATTAGAAGGCCAGAAAAAAACCGGGCCCCTTTGCCCCGGTAGGCCCGTGGGCTCATGCTACCCGAACATGAAAATCCCGGCTCGATGAAACAGTTGACAAAGTCAACACACTAAAAAAATAAACACAAGCATAGGTCGAACAACAAGGATAATATTGAACGATGCATACTTTCTACCTTTTATTAGTGCTTAATATTAGGGGTGTAAATGGTTAGGTTTGGTTCGGTTTGGGCTAATTTACGGATCAAACCATTAGTCATCGGTTTGAAAAAATCTCAAACCGAATCGAACCATGAAAAAATCAAATCGAACCGAACCAAACCGCCATGGTTTGGTTTGGTTTGGTTTGAACCGTGGTTTGATTTTAAGGTTCGAACCGCGGTTTACACAATTCAAACAACGGTTCAAATCATGAAATAGAACATTGCTTAAACCATTAACTAGAACATGGTTTCAAACTACACAATTTATTGTCATGTTTGTTTGAATTTCCAAACATAACATACATAAGAGATTCAGTATTTAAATACAACTTAAAATTGTGCTTCAATATTTATGATAATAACATGTCATTTGAGTACTTGTAATGGTATGTGCTAAAGAGTGAATTAACATTATTATAAAAAGATTAATCAAAAGAAAAAAGGGTTATGGGCTAAAACCCATGAATAGAATTAGGGGTTTTCAAATCCAAATGTAAGGTGAAAATGAAATATATACATATCTACTGTTAATATTGAACGATTTGGTGGTTTGGTTTATTGGTTCGTGAAATTACCCGGATTTCGCGCGCGGCGAAAGGCGGTTGTCTTTCGCGGAGGGTTGGTGTCTGAGACCTCGCTTCATGGGAAGGAAAATGAGGAGTCGCCACGCGGTTTTGTATTTTGAGCCCAAACGTTGAGAAACGGCTTTAGTGAAAATGGTGTCATTTTTATTGGTAGCAAAAACTTAGGAAAAGGCTTTGAAAACAGGGGATCATTTTTATTGGTAGCAAAAACGAGTAAAAAGCTTTTTGAGTACCAGAGATTGTTAGGTTCGGAGGTCACGTTACGTTTCGGGAAGAGTATTACGAGATCACCCGAAACGCCTCGTATGACGAGTCTTTCTACCTTTATCGAAAATCGTGTGTGTGTGTTTTGAAATGAGGGCTTGAATGACAAGCTTAATCTTGGTTTGAATGTCAAACGTTGATTAGGTGACTTTGTTTGAAAAGACGAGCGTTTGAATGACAAACGTCGGTTTTGAGTTTGAAATGAGCGTTTGCGTGGCAAACGTCGATTTTGGGTTTGAAAAGGAGTTCGAAGGTCGAACTCCGATTTTTTGAACCGGGCGAGTCATTGTTAACGATTTTTACGGGAAAAAGCGTATTAAATGATTTTGAATGTCAAGAGTCGTCTTTTAGTTTGAACATGAGCGTTTGGATGCCAAACGTCATTTCGCGCATTTTTTGAAAGAGAGTTCGAAGAACGAACTCCGGTTTTGAACCGGGCATTACATTGTTAACGATTTTTACGGGAAAAAGCGTATTAAATGATTTGCGATCAACGAATCGGGTTGCGACTCGGACTTTGAAAAGTAAATACTATCACGATCCAAATGGGTCGGTGTAGACACCCCATTCTGAACTCATAATTACATGATTACACTACTCTTCGTCTCTCTTTTATGTTTTGATGAAAGCATTTCAGTTTCGGCATGTTTCGTTAAGTTTCTAACTAACCTCGTTAGTTTTTGACTTAACTGACTAACGGAATATCTGAAGAGGACAAAATAGTCATCAGACTAGATATCTCGCACGAGATATCATATCTCGCGCGAGATATCCCCTCGACAGGATGTGCAGAAATCACTCTCCTTCTCCGTTTCAACCTCCTTTCTTGATAAACCTCATCTAATCCGGTTCTTCAATCAGAATTGAGTTCTGGAAGCTTCCTAGGAGTGTTTTACCTCTCCACCTCTACCTCTTAAACCCCTATAAATACTTGGTGACTTCCACTGTTTTAAAGGTCCAGAATTTCACACAACACACACAATTTGTTGGTTTCTTTCCACGAAAGACTCCTTCAAATCACTCACAAATAACTCCTAAATTTGTCCTTCAACCACGTTGATTGACGAACATCAAGGCTCAAGCCTAGCATCAAGGCGAAGCTCTGTCCGCATCAAGATTTGACTCTCAACTTGAGTCGAAACTCTGCCCAAATCACTTCTCGATCGAGAAGACATCTTAGAACCACGTTCTAAAATCAAATCCTCCCTAAACGCTAGGTAAATTCCTATACTTTTACTCTCTTCTTCTCAATCTCTCTCTATTGACTTTTAGAGTGGTGTAATCCCATAAAAAGGATTGGCCTAGAGTCCCTTCAATCGATGAAGGCGATCTCGAAGCATACAATCCGACATTCCTAATTAAGAAATTGATTAGGGTTTTCTTGTTATTTATTTAATTAGTAATTAAAAAGATTGATAATACTCAATTGGCAAGACCGATCTCCGGATTGGGTGGAATGGATGCTCCTCGACCTACCCATTCGATAACTTAACCCCCGAACCCTCAAATCTCTTTAAAAACAAAAAGGTTTTTCTTATTGTTTTCCTAAATAAATAATAAGTGGCGACTCTGTTATTCAAAATTCACGCATCGCTACAGTTTGGCGACTCTGCTGGGGAGAATTAATTAAGAGGGTTAGACTTGCGTTACAATTGAGTATTATCAATCTTTTTTTTTCTTTAAAAATTCTGATTTTTCTGGATTTTTTAAAATTTTTTCGGCACTGTTTTCAAAAAAAAAAAACTGTTCAAATACTTATCCCGCGCGAGATATACTAATCTCGCGCGAGATTTACATTCGCAAGAAAAGGCCAAATTAATCTTGTGTTGTTTGGCGGCGGCATCAGAATAAGGCAAAAGAAACAAACCCTTTGTTAACTTTTTTTATTCCACTTTAAAAGGTGGACCTTAAAATAAAATTAAAAAAAAAATATATCCTCCACTCCCTCTCTCGTTATTCAAGTGGATTACAAAATAAAATAAAACAACTCCGTTGACTTTCCTTCCTCTAAAGTTTGGACCGCACAACCACATCAAAAAAAAAAAAAAAAATCAAAATCAAAAAAGCTTCAAAAATTTTCAAATAAAAATCCGTAAATTTCAAAAATAAATTAGTATTATTATTTTGCTTGTGCTAACTTTGCGTAGAATAATTTTAATTACTCGAACTATATACTGCGTGTGATTGGTTATTTAATTTAAAGTCCGGTCTATGGAGGATTCGGGAGTTGTAATTTAAATTAATTTATCTCTCGCTCTCTATCTCTTTAAGTGGAACTACGACGGCTGAGTCTTCCTAATTTGGGAGAAACGTAGGCAACCACTTGGTGCGGCCATTATCTCTTTCTTTTGTTTTCAAAAAAAAAACTTTCTATTTTACTCTATCACCTAGATTGACTCTCACACACGCGCACTCATATATAACTGTCATTACACTACATACCCTCTATAAACCCGGACCCACACTAAGGACGGATGACGGTAACCACCTAGTCGCCGGTCTCTCCGGGTTGGATCATCCCACTCCGCGTATTCAATCCACCTAGATTGTCATATCGCGGGGAGCCTAGCCTTCCGGCCACTGCATCGCCACATATCATGTAGATTGACTTTTAAGACACTCCTTGACCGGTCGGTTTGATCTTGGAGTCCTTGTAATCCCTTGTCAAGATCGTTTTGTGCAATAATCCACGAAAAAGAAATCAATAAATTGTCGCTTCAATTGTCCCTTCGAAAACGTCCCTACGGTTGTCCCTTCGGATTTGCCCCTAAAAAGAGAAAATTTTCTCATCAAAATTATTGCACAAAACTTGATGTTACTTTGGATTACTCCGACCCCTAGGTCCCTAGGTTTGGTTCTTGAACTTTAGAAACCCCCAAAACGGATTTTCCGTCCGACCAAAATTAGGATTAAAATCAGAAAATTGTGACTTTCCGTGGTGAAGTCTCGCGCGAGACTACTTGTCTCGTACGAGATAAGTGTTCGGTCCTTTCGTGTTTTGGCCAAAACCTTCAAACCTTCAAGCCTTCATTCACCTTATTCAGCCGACTTGTTGGGACTCGATCATGGTTTAACACGGTTGCTACACGTCTAGGTTCTTCGCCAAAGCTCGACACGATGTCTGCTTCTCCTTCTACCACCGAGGCCGATTTCAACGATGCTAAGGTCCAACCCATCGAAGCCATGACTAGGTTGGATGAACAAAGTAAGCAAATTGATGAGCAAAACGCCCAAATGGCCGCCCTCATGAAAGAACTCAACGATTTAAAAGTCAAGAAAGGAAGAAAGCAAAAGCAGAAAGTGGAATCCTCCTCCGATGAAGAGGAATCCTACACCAAAGTGAATAAGAAAACCAAAAAGTCAAGCAAGAAAAAGGAAGAATCCGATTCATCCTCTTCCTCATCATCCTCCGATGACGAAGGACATACCTCCAAGGGCACTAAAACCAAGAAAGAAGGCAGTGGTGAAACTACTAAACTTGGTGACCATGTTACTAAGAACTACCTCGAGAAGAAGCTTGCGACTCTTGACACTTCCAAGGGGTCATTCGTTCCATTTGATCCCGATGCTCTTCAACAATCCATCACCAAGTTTCCTCGCAAGTACAAGACACCCGATATTGCCAAGTTCAATGGTACTACCTGTCCTCGAGCTCATGTTGAGACCTACACTTGGGCCATGCTTCCAATGGGCGTTGATAACACAATCTTGGCCCAATGCTTTCCTCAAACTTTAGAAGGTGCTGCAAGGGATTGGTACATGTCTCTTCCTACGACTACAAGGCTTGATTGGTCATCCGCATGTTTGGTCTTCCAAAGGCAGTTTGAAGACAACTCCACTTACCACCCTACTAGGAGGGATCTTGAACAAACCAAGCAACATGCAAATGAGTCCTTTACTGAATTTGCTAGAAGATGGAGACTCAAACTCACTGAAATTGTCGAAAGGCCTACTCTCAAAGAGCAAATCCACATCTTCCTCCAATGCCTTCGTGATGAATTTCAAGAGAAGCTCGCCGGTAACTACTTTCCTAGTTTCAATGAACTCCTCGAGTCCGGAATTAGGGTTGACGACTTCCTAAAAAGCAAAAAGAAGGAAAGTAACTTCCGCTACAACAAGCCCACCACAAATAAGGATGCTTCAGTCAACGCTATTGCACTCAGCCGCCCCAACACCGGAAAGTATTCTGCTGTCCCTCCTCCCGAAAAGAAAAAGAGGCACTACGACAAAATTGAAGGAATCACTCAAGAAGAACTCTTCGATGTGCTTGTCCAGAATGAAAAAATCAAACCAAGGGAAGGTGGTCCTCCGAAGGATATGGGTCCGAATCATGCTCATCACTTATTCTGCAAGTACCACAACTTCACCGGCCACGACACCAACTCTTGCCATCACTTGAAGGACATCATCCAAGACCTCTTTGATAATGGAGATCTAGAACGTCCCAACTTCGTCACCAATCCTCTCCCTCGTACTCCATGAAGAAAATGAAGCTCCGAGAAGAAAAGCTGCACTTACCACTTTGGGGCTACCACTATCCTCTCCCTTTCTCCTTTGATAGAAGTAGATTAGGTTTTAAATTTCCAAGTATGAACTCGAAGAGTCGTTCTGTCTTTCTAGTACTCCTCACCTCCTCTAGTTTGTGTCTTCTAAACTATCGAGTCTGTTCTTAAATTTCTCAATAAATTAAAGTAATTTCTTTTCCTAAACACTTTCCCTAAGGTTGTTCTACCTCATGAATATCATTCAACTCGTGCAAAATAATGGACCTTCCATTCCCTAAATCATCGTAAAAATAGAAACTTCTAAGCGAATTTAAGAAGAAGTTATCCTTAGGAGGCTTAAGGGCTAAACATTACCCCTACTGAAAGTCAAAAGTTCGACAAGCGAAGAAAGCCAAAGGTGCTGCTGTCAACATTCATCCAAAGAAAAGTGTGGCTACTCAACTCAAGGCTTTGAGAGTACAAAAAAAATAAAAATAACAAGCTCGCTAGGACGAAACTCCTCAATTCGTCATTGGCAAAAATAGAGCATCAAAAAAAAAAAAAAAAAAAAAAAAGCCTCTCAAGCCTTCATCGCCCCACAACAAGGATGGAATTTCAACAAAGGCAAGAAGGACTCCCCCACAAAGAAGAGGAGTCAAGTGATACCAACAAAAGAAAAGAGGATTCCTCAAAATCCTCCTACATCAAGTGAAGAAGACTTTCAGTATCAAGAGAAATGTTTACGCTTAAGTCATACTAATGATTGGCTTCCTTCTCAAACTTATTTAGAAATTTCTAGATGATGCATGGTCCATAAAAGGTAGAATAACTTTTCTAGATCTTTGAGCCAAGAAGCGTTTCTCGTTGAGTCTAGGGGCTTCCTGTTAACCACTCTCATACACACTCTTGAAATTCAAGCATCAAAAATGGGGCTTCCCATCCTTTCCTCCCCCAGTCAACCTCTATTTCAACTCTTCAAAATAATCAAATCTGCATTAGGGGCTTTCCTCTTTGTTTCCCACTCTCATCATCAGAGAATACACTTCTCCAAAAAATCAATGCTTGGATCACCTTCCAATGAATAGAATCCGTCTCTCCTAAACTAACTTGAGATCTCATTTCTCTCCTCAATAAGATTTTCTCCTCTGAGTTCTCTTCGAGTTACATACTATTCAAAAAAAAATGAAAAAAAAAAGACGCAAAAGAGATGCCCGCTAGATTGAAAACCCGAAAGGGCGATCTAGGCAAAAACCAGGGTGCGCACTAAGAAGAAAAAAAAATCAAAGGACAAAGGGAGAGTATTCTTCAGCCTTCTTCATCGAGCATCATTCTATCTTCTTCAAATTAAACCAACAAGGAGAGTCTTCTTCGATCATTTTCAAATCAAGAGAGCTGCTTCACAAGCATGTTCACAAAGTCATCTACCACTTGCAAGAAACTTGGGGCTTGAGACATCAAAGGGCTTTGGACATAAAGCCATTACGACAGTCGACAAATTTGTAGTCGTTTGCCTCCTAGAGACACGACTCAAGGAGAAGTAAGAATGAAGATTCTCAACAGACCGAGATGTGTTCACACAAGGATACTCATCGAACGAAATTCTAAAACAATACAGCCTCGCTGACTAGCAACAGATTCTGCACAAACCTGATTTGGTCCCAACTTGTCAAACACAAGTTCACTCATATATTTCGCCCCTCTCAAATACAAATCCATACACATGTCCCTACATTTCTATATACCATACATAAACTCACCACCAAAATGACCAACCGGCCATTTACACGAACAGACGTGAGCACCACCACGTAAGTCCAGTCAAACAACTAAAATCTGAAAAAAATCTACTTGGAATCTTTATGTGCTGACAGGTACACAAAGGTAAGAATCATTCGGTTCTATCCGAGACCAGCATGCATATATCCTTGCATTACAGGGGCCGACAGAACCTCTACCTCAACCGACAACCTCAAGTCCGTAACCTCGGCGACACCAGCAAAGTCTGTGACGGCAGCAAACTACAAGTCCGTGACCTCGGAAACAACTTCAAAGTCTATGATGGCAGCAAACTTCAAGACCGTGACCTCGGCAACAATATCAAAGTCTGTGACGGCAGCAAACTACAAGTCCGTGACCTCGGCAACAACTTCAAAGTCTGTGATGGCAGCAAACTTCAAGTCCGTGACCTCGGCAATGACAACAAAGTCCGTGACCTCGGCAACGACAACAAAGTCCGTGACCTCGACAACGACAACAAAGTCCATGACCTCGGCAACAACAAGCTACGTCAGTAACCTCGGACGGCGCACTTCAACAACTTCATCAACAAACCGGGTATCATCAGAATTGGGTCAAGTCCTTGATTCCTCAGTATGAATTTACCTTTTAAAAAAAAATGCCTCTTCAATTTTCAAAATGCTTTTCAAAATACCTAAAATAGCCTTTTTAGTGTTTTGGAGTCGAACTACGTTTGGTCTGATTTTCTCTTAGAGATACGTAGGCAGCCGTGCGGCACGACCATCCCAATGTTCAGAATGATGTCTTTTCTATCGACGACACTTCTTCTTTCATAAGACCTGTCACCGAGGGGCTCTGTAGACACCCCATTCTGAACCAATAATTCATGATTACACTACTCTTCGTCTCTCTTTTGTGTTTTGATGAAAGCACATTAGTTTCGTCATGTTTCGTTAAGTTTCTAACTAACCTCGTTAGTTTTGAACCTAACTGACTAACGGAATAAACTGAAGAGGACAAAATAGTCATTAGACTAGATATCTCGCACGAGATATCATATCTCGCGCGAGATATCCCCTCGACAGGATGTGCAGAATTGTGATTCTTCTCCGTCCCAAATTCTTTTCTTGATAAACCTCATCTAATCCGGTTCTCCAATCAGAATTGAGTTCTGGAAGCTTCCTAGGAGTGTTTTACCTCTCCACCTCTACCTCTTAAACCCCTATAAATACTTGGTGACTTCCAAGGATCAAGAGGTCCAGAATTTCACACAACACACACAATTTGTTGGTTTCTTTCCACGAAAGACTCCTTCAAATCACTCACAAACAACTCCTAAATTCGTCCTTCAACCACGTTGATTGACGAACATCAAGGCTCAAGCCTAGCATCAAGGCGAAGCTCTGTCCGCATCAAGATTTGACTCTCAACTTGAGTCGAAACTCTGCCCAAATCACTTCTCGATCGAGAAGACATCTTAGAACCACGTTCTAAAATCAAATCCTCCCTAAACCCAAGGTAAAATCCTCTATTTCTCTTCTTCTTCTCAATCTCTCTATTGGCTTTTAGAGTGGTGTAATCCCATCAAAAGGATTAGCCTAGAGTCCCTTCAATCGATGAAGGCGATCTCGAAGCGTACAATCCGACATTTCTAATCAAGAAATTGATTAGGGTTTTCTTGTTCTTTATTTAATTCGTAATTAAAAAGATTGATAATACTCAATTGGTAAGACCGATCTCCGGATTGGGTGGAATGGATGCTCCTCGACCTACCCATTCGATAACTTAACCCCCGAACCCTCAAATCTCTTTTTAAGGTTTTTCTTATTGTTTTCCTAAATAAATGATAAGTGGCGACTCTGTTATTCGAAAATTCACGCATCGCTACATCTATGTGCGGCAAAGGGAAAGGATCTTTTGGGCAGGCTTTATTTAAGTCGGTGAAGTCGACGCAAACTCGCCATTTCCCGTTTCTCTTCTCTACCACAACCACATTCGCCAACCATCTTGGATAATCGACCTCCCGTATCATGTTGGCTTTGAGTAAGCGCTCTACCTCCTCCTTGATGATCTGATTTCTGGTTTCTGCAAACTTTCTACGTTTCTGGTGCACTGGTTTAAAGCTAGGATCTACGTTAAGTTTGTGAGTGATGACATCTTTGCTAATGCCTGTCATGTCATCATGTTTCCAAGCGAAACTCTTTATTCTGCTTCTTAATAGGTTCACAAGCTTCTCTTCTATATCTGACGGGATGTCCGTGCCAATAAGTACTTTGATGTCCGGGTTGGAAGGATCTAACAATACTTCTTTCACATCATCTTCCCTAGCTTCCAGGACTTCACGTACTTTCCTCGGTAATTGCTATGCTTGTTTTGGAGATGTAGATGCCTTCATTGAAGTTTTGTAACATTCCTTGGCCACCCGTTGATCATCAGTAAATCTTAGCGACACCCCAAGGTGTTGGAAACTTCACACACCGATGGTAAGTGGAGGGTACGGCCTTCATTCCGTGAATCCACGGTCTTCCAAGATTGACATTGTAAGATGTTGCGCAATCAATTACACGTAACCGTTCTATGGTAAGCCGAGGCCCTTTCGAGTATATTGGAAGCTTTATCTCCCCACCGTTTCTTTGACTTCACCACCGAAGCCTACCAAAGATCAAGACTTTTTGACAATCTCCGATTCTCGGGATGTTCATTTCCTTAAGGGTACCCAACATAATAAGATTGACTGAGCTGCCCCCATCTACCGTAATACGTCGTATTGTACAGGTTGGCGATCTGCAAGGAAATAACTGCACGTCATGATGGGGCTCCGGCAAGTTATCACGATCACTTTCATCAAAGGTAATTGGATCCGGCAAGGTGTCGACATCCTAGGCCGTCTCTCCGGCTTTTCCTCTTTTGACTCCTTAGCGTGTCGTTTTGCGGCGTAATAGGATGTTCCACATATTTCGAGCCTCCACCGATGAAGTTGATCACCTTTGTTGATGCCGGGGGAGAAACCGGCCTTTCGGCTTCATGAGGAGCTTCGCATTTTCAGCCTTCTTCTTCTCGGGATCCCAACAACTCCTTAAGATGTCCTTTCGAGAGCAAGTAACCGATCTCCTTTCTTAACGCGATGCAGCTTCTCGCAACGTGTCCAAAGTCTTCATGGTAAGCGCACCATTTTGATTTGTCACGCCATCCCGTGGTTTTGTCCGTTTTCTTTGGCCATCTCGGCTTTGTCTCCTAGGTTGCCCATTGCATAGAGTACACTGAAATGTCAACGGAAAAACAATAATCGAAATGTTAGGCACATTATCACTATCTTCATCCTCACCGTCTACCGAATTAATTTTGCTAGTGTCAATTCTCGGATAAGGATTGGGACGGTTGTTCCCGCGATGGGACGATTTAGTCTTTCTGTCGGGATGGTCATATGTCGACATCTTGGATGACGACTTCGATCTTCGCAGCCTCATCTTCCTCCAGCCTTATGAACCTTAATGCCCCGCTCCCGACTTCTTCTAGCCGCTTACAAGGAGTCATTACCAAATCTTGATAATACGTGAATCTTTCTTCAACCCCATTTTGAATGCTTCGTGGTCAGTCGACATGTCAAGATTGGGAATTTCTAACACCTCCTTATTGAACCGATGGACATAATCCTTCGTAGTCTCGTTAGGCTGCCGGGTCACGTTGTAGAGATCACTTGTCAACTTTTCAAATTGTCGATCGCATGAGAATTGGTTATAGAACATGTTGATGAGCCGGGCGTATGAACCAATTGAACCTAGGGGTTGCCTAATCAGCCATTTGAGAGCCGGGTCCGGACAAGGTGGATCCAAATCCCCGCATAAGCAGCCTCCGTATTGAAGCGGGATATGGATTATGTCCATCTTTTCTTGATAGTGTGCAACATGCTCCTGGGTCCGTGGTGCCGTCGTACAACTTCATAGATGGTAATAAACGCTTCGGGATGTCGATATTTGCAATTGCTGGGCAAACCGGGATTGATTGTAACAGCTTTGGGTCACCGGTTGAATTAGAGGAGTTACACCTGCACGTTCATTATCGCCTCTACGAGATCCCGCATCTGTTTAGCTAGTGGGTTTCTGCAAAAGGGTCAACCATAGGAATACGATTGAAATTATTATTATTGAAAAGATTATTTAGCAAACCAGTAATCGTCCGTAGTAGTCGTGACAAGAGTGTTGTCTATAAATGGAATGAATGGGGTGAATCCAACGGAAGATGGCGTCAATGGGGTGTCCCTGGCAAAGATGTCGACATCATTAAAGATGTCGGAGGAGAACCGCCCATTGGAATGAATTCATTCTGAAATGTAGATCCTCCGGTGTTGTCAAAGTTGAGAATCCTTGCACGCAGCGGTGATATATTCTCAAGTCGAGATGCGATGAGCTGTTGATCTTTCTGCATCTTAATCATGGAATTGGTCAACACCTTCGAATTGTTATCTTGCTGGTCCAACCTTTGATTCAACCTGGTCAAGATACTCCGGATGTCAGCATCTGCATTGGAAGACGTTGCCCCCTTTTGTGGAGTCTTCGTAGGTTAAGTTGGCTGAGACCCGGTCTGAGGAGGTGGTGGTAACAAGCTGGTTCTACCTCCTGATGTGGGAACAACGGCGGGACCTTTGCCGGCGGTGGACACATTGGGGGGTGCAGACATAGTGAATTTGATTAGGAAATGTTTCAAATAACCGATAAACCACGAGGCCCCTCGGTGGGCGCCAAATTGTTTTGGTAGAAAAAACAATAAAGTAGAATCTTAACTAGGTTTAGTGTGTGGATTGAATACTAAGGAGGGAACTATGGAATTCGATTATATGGAACAAAAGAATGAAAAAGAGATAATGACAACACGATTTGTTAACGAGGAAAACCTTGGAGGTGATAACCTCTTTGGAAAAAACCCCGGGAGTTAGGTCTCCAACCTTAAAGGTTTCACTATAATGATCACAAATACAACTTTGGAAGATAATGGAGAGGATTACAAGAGATTTTTGTGTAGAGTGTGTGCGTATGAGCATGAATGTGTTTTTCCGTCTCCATTTCCCCTTAAATACAAGTAGATATGAAAGAGTCAATATGGTTCCTATAATCTCGGCATTTTGGTTTATCACTTCAACCTTAGTGAGACCAAGTCGCCCTAGCCGTTTGAAGGTCTGTTGAACGTGCTTGGAGATTGTTCCGCATTCCTCTCTTAATTACTGAAAAATAAGAATAAGAATATTAGGAAATATTGAACAAGTAAATATTAAAACAATACTTACAGTGTAATGACATCTCGATATGCAGGATCAATTGAAGATGTCGCCATGTTGAAAAATGCCCACAACAAGAAGCGCCCGAGTTCGAACCCCAGTTTCCAGACGATGGAATCTTCGTGATAGAGGGTACAAACCGCTGGCAGTTGTTCTTCGACGGTGCCGCCAACAAAAGGGGCAATGGTATCGGCATGGTATTGGTTGATCCAAAGGATGTGCACACCCCCATCGCTATCAAGTTGAATTTCCCGGCTACTAACAACGCCGCGGAGTATGAAGCTTGCATAGCCGGCCTCGAGGCGGCCTTGGAACGAAATGTCGAAAAGTTGGAGGTGTACGGAGACTCTCAGCTAATCATCAATCAGGTATCCAATAAGTGGAGAACCGTGGACCAGTACTTGCAAATGTACTATGCCTACATGGAGGATCTGATCGACCAATTCAAGGAGGTCACGTTCCACTACCTACCCCGGGACAAGAACAGGTTCGCGGATGCCCTGGCCACTTTGGCCTCTCTGGTGGAAATCCCAGAGGGAAAATCAGTAAAACCATTCAGGGTTGGGAGGCGCGAGAATCCCGCCTACTGTTGCCAGATCGAGCTAGAAAAGGTCGATGACTTGTGGTACAGTCAGATCTTTCAGTACCTTAAACATGGCGAAGCTTCGTTCCCAACGAAAAAGGATGGTAGGCTAAAAGAAGGCCTCCGCGCAAAAAGCTAGCAAGCGTTAAAAAGGTTGTCTGCACAGTACGTTATTCTGGGAGATGACCTATGGAAAAAAAGGCACCGAGGCCCACTTCTACTCTGCATCAGCAAGTCTAAAGCCAGAAAGGTCATGGAAGAAGTCCATGGTGGCGCATGTGGACCACATATGAACGCCCGAGCCTTGATGTTCAGCATACTCAGGATGGGTTATTATTGGATCTCCATGGAAACTGACTGTATTCAGTTTGTGCGAACCTGCGATAAGTGTCAGCGGTTCTCCAATCTTAACCATATACCTCCTCATGATCTCTACTGCATGAGCACTCCCTGGCCATTCGCAACTTGGGGGATCGACGTTATTGGGAAGATAACTCCTGCCGGCAGTAACGGGCACGAGTTCGTTTTGGTCGATGTGGATTACTTCACCAAGTGGGTTGAAGCAGCGTCCTACAAAGTCCTCAACTCCAAAAAGGTGGCCCGTTTCATAAAAGAAAACATCCTGTGCCGATATGGAGTTCCAAATGAGATTATCTCAGATAACGGGTCACATTTCGAGGGACACACCGACAAACTGCTCGCAGAATTCAGAATCAAGCGACACAAGTCCTCCCCTTATCGCCCTCAAACCAATGGTGCTGTCGAGGCCGCAAACAAGAATCTAGAAAGGATCATCCGGAAAATGGCTGAAAGGAGCCGGGATTGGCCTGAGAAGCTTCACTTAGCACTTTGGGGCTACCGTACGTCAGTAAGAACTGCCACCGGTGAAACCCCGTTCGCTTTGACATATGGGA
This sequence comes from Adenophora triphylla var. japonica, assembly GCA_022495995.1. Lineage (NCBI taxonomy): Eukaryota > Viridiplantae > Streptophyta > Magnoliopsida > Asterales > Campanulaceae > Adenophora > Adenophora triphylla. The sequence goes on from JAFEMH010000342.1 coordinate 159,993, forward strand.
TGAATGCCGTTCTACCCATTGAGCTAGAGATACCCTCTCTACGGGTCCTGCTTAAAAATGAAGTCAACGAGATAGACTGGCTTCAGAGTCAACACGACGAGCTAGCTCTTTTAGACGAGCGGAGGCTTAAAGCAATGGAGCACATCCGAGCTTATCAGAAGCGCATGGCTAGGGCCTTTGACAAGAAGGTACATCCCCGCGACATTAAAGTGGGTGATTTGGTCCTAAAAGAAAAGCCACCGAATCAGTTCAGTCCTCTGGGCAAGTGGGCACCAGTCTGGGTAGGCCCGTATCTGGTAAAAGAGATTTTCTCCGGTGGAGCAATGAAGTTGACGGATTTGGATGGTAACCCCTTCATGCACCCGGTGAACGGCGACAAATTACGCTGTTATTACATCTGAATCGAGTCTCCCCCTCTAAAAAAAAAGAAGAGAAAAAAAAAAAAAACAAACAAAAACAAAAGCGCGAAAATAATGTACCCAGGCGAGACTAAAAACCTCTCAAAGGCAGTCCGTGCAAAACAAGGGGCGCGCTAGGTGCTAAAGAATATACCCAACTAGGCTGAAAACCCTAAAAACGGGCGGTCTAGGTAAAAAACAGGGTTGCACCATTTGTCCCCCTTCTATCTATCCCTTTCTTAAACACAAAGGTAATTGGGTCGAACTACGGACACCTGAGCCCCTCAGTCCAATCTGTAAAAGGGGAACGTAGGCAGCCGTTCGCGGTTCGGTTTAAAAAACATAAAAATCACCAAATCCTGTCAAACAGTTGTATTTGGGATTACCAAAATGTGTCTTGATTAAGCTCTGAAGTAATTTCAACTTTCATCACATTAATACATTCATTGATGAGTTCAAGCACGGTTTACTCTCGACTCATTAACATTAGCAAAATAATATCTTTTAAAAGGTACATCTAAATTGTCTGTGTCGGCAAATAAGGGATACAATGACTGGTCACCTAATCCTAGTCGCTCGTTCCCACTCCCGAGTTAGCATTCTTATGCTTCCTCTTCCTTGGTCCTCGGGAGGTCTTTGGCTTAGCCATATCAAACAATCCTGTCTCCCATCGCCCCGGCTCTGGAATAATACGAGTCGGTGAGTCAACCAATCCGGCAGCTCTCAACGCCGCCTGGGCAGCTCTCCACTCTCTCAGAGCTGTCCTCCAAGCCATAATTTCAGGGTCATCCCTCATTTTGGCTCTCCTCTCCACGAGTCTCTCAAAATCCGCTGCCGGATCATCGATCACATTGTCGGGGTCAGCCTGTGCCTCAGCATCGCGTAGCTCCAGGCTAGATTGGTCTCCTCCTCGGATTCCTCTGCAATACACTTCAATGGTGTGCTGGACTGGTCCCATCTGCTCCCCATACCAGATCAAATACAAGGTGGATAGATATGTGATCCCCCGAGTCTTCCGTATCAGTGTATGAGTGGGAAAAGCTGCCCCTGAAAACGCCCTGTCAAAGAACCTAAGGGTCCAGACATCAGTCATGTCAAGAAGAATGGTATCCCGAGCCATCTACTCTCTGAACCCATCAACAGCCTGCTGTGGGTATCCATACTGCCTCTGAACAAGCAAGGGGATACTGAATGACGAGAAGTGTAGTCCTGGCAGCCTCACTATAGCAGAGCCATCCTGCCTACCGCTCATGATCTCGAGCCTCCATCCGGGAACCCGATCTTGGATATCGGTGGTAGTATACACGGCCGCCGCTCGCCAACCTTCCCGTGAAGCCTCGGGAGCCACTCGCCTCGCTGCGTAACCCAAGGTGCCGCAGCCTCATCCAATGTAACGGGGAAATAAGCCTCAACCGCTCAAAGAGCCACAATGACAAAAGACCGGGGCTTCCGCGTCCCACGTGCACCGACCCTCCACCGGCCGGTCCATCCCGTGATAGGTCTCTCGCCAAACAGAATGGGAACTATGTCTCTCTCCCCGCCGGGTCGAACCTCAGTCAGTGTGATTCCTCGAGAGCCCCGCATCTGTCTAACAACTCCCAGCATCAAGCCGGAGCATACCCCATCATACTCATAGAAGCAGTATAGGGAGATCATAATCAGCATGAAAATGTCCATGGCTGTAGATAAGTCAAACTGTTCTGGGCTTGACACAGCCAATCGGGCTATATGGGCCAGGTCAACAAAGGACAGGTCAAGAATCAGATCAGTCACCTGCTCTGCGCGAAAGCCCAAGAAGTCGGCCAATTGCTCAGTCAAAGGTCGCGGATCTCGCGGGAAGACAGGATCTCTAAGCTCAGCTCCCCCAATCAGTGCACGGAACTCCTCAATCGTGGGTGTGAGATCGTTATACGAGAGGGTAAAGACATGCCTCTCCCGGTCCCAGTGTCTGGATGCGGCGCGGAGAAGGTTCCAATCTACCGCCCACTCCTTCAATGCCCAGATACATTTCAACCCATATCGTTGGTCAATGAACCTCCTATTGTTGCTGCGATGACGGCGGGTCAGATCTATGAGATCAGAATGAAATTGACGCTCTTTGGTCTTAGATCTGTTGTCATAATGTTCCATTTTGGACCAAAGATCAAATCTTGGGGCTAATTTTGAGGTGGAAGACAAACTTGACACCTAATGTGGCTACTGGAATGAACTGTTCCCGAATCTGCCTTTTATAAAGTGCTGAAACTTGCTGAACAAGAAACCTGTCCCACAGACTCTCTATGTCGTGCGACATAAAGGTCCCAAGAAGCCCTGTGTCGGACGACATAGAGAACTACATCAAGAACAAAGAATACAGCAATCGGCAACAGCAATCCCAAAGCGACCCAACGCTTGCTCAAAAGACCACCCAAACCTGTTCAAAGCACCACAAAATCATGCCTAAACACTCCCCCTCGCTCATAAAGCCCACGGGAGAGGATGTGGCACATCCAACACACCCACAGACACGTAAATGTCACCCAAAGCATACAAAAATCACAAAAATACCCCAATACATCAAAAGCCACCATTTCCGTGCCTTTCTTGGGATGAACTCGTGCATATGAACCAGCAAATACATAAATAAATAAATGTTTTGGCTGTCAAAATACAAGAACAATAAAATATTTGTTTTACAATCCCAAAAGAACAAAAATAGCACATGCATTTCTCCTCTCTCCTAAAAGAGTCAAAGCATGGCAAAAGGGGACCGTCGTGATCACTCCGACTCGGAGTCGTCATCAGAACCGTCCTCCTCCTCAGAGCCGCTGTCATCCTCAGCGCTGACTACCTCCTCCTCGGAGCCGCTCTGCTCCTGGCCATCATCGCCACCCTCCGGCACCTCATGGATCTCGCCGTCTGAATCATCGCCCTCATAATGCGCCCAAGGCTGGGGCTCAGCATAATACCCCTGCCACTCAGGAATAGTGGAATAGGGGGGCTGGTAGGGATCATCCTCGCCATCATCATCATCAGGCTGGGGCTGCTGACTAGATCCGCCCGCCTGCGAACCAGAAGGAGCAAAAGTAGGTCTGGGCCTCTTCTTCGGAGGCACTACATCATCAGGACGGGAGCTGCACTTCCCCTTCCAATGCTCCGCGCTCCTCTGAAACTGGCGCATCATCTTCACAGCACCGGTGAGCGCCTTCGCCACCATCCTAAATGTTTTGGCTGGAACCTGTTCAATGAAAACAGAAAAGGCAGTCAGAAGCAATCAATGCAGACAGTAAAGTGGTTAAAAGCTGGAATAAATCAGAAAAAAGGGAAATTACTCACAGAAGTAGTCCCTCGGGGCAGCCGCAGATGCGGGTGAGTCTCGGACATATCAAAAGAGGAGCGGCGAACGCCCGGCCTCATACTCAAAAGATCGGGAGGCGCCGGTGCTCGCATCCCCGCTGCCCTCCTAGCAGCCATAACCTGAGGAGTCACCAACCGGGTGAAGACAAAGTAGGCATAACCACCCTCCTCATAAAACTCGGCAGCGTCAATGCCGGTCCGCAGCCGCTCCAAATCAGGCAAGGCCCTAATGTGCCATATCCCCGGAGGAGGATCACGAGGAACACGAGCAGCCGCACCAAGACCATGCTGCCTGCTCACTCTCTCCCCCAAGTACAGGGCATCTCCCTCAAGGCCGATCAAGAGCCTCCTCGTCCTGGTCACCTGGGCGGCAGCACCAACCAAATCCTCACCATACCGGCCGTGCCAGGGGAAGTGTCTCAACCCGACAGGAGTGCCCCTCAGAGCAATCATAATATCATGGTAACAAGCCGTCTTACGGGGCTTAACCCCGTCCACCTTCCGGCTCTCTCTCACCCCGAAAGTCCAACGGAGAATGGCAGGGAACAGATCTGCCGCAATCCTCTCGGGCACGACCTGTGCGTAATGTAGAACACCTCATAGGCCCACACCCGAAATCGTAGACAAAAGACTCTCGGTGTGCAAAGAATAAGATGAAATGAAGACAGAAAAGTCAAGTGCAACAGTCAATGTGCGAAAAAAGCAAAGGACATACCTCCAGCACAGTCTGGTAAAAATCCAAAGAGGTCACGCTGCCTCTGCTCACCTCATCCAGGCCCCTGTACACCTGGGCTAAACCAGCCTCTCCCCAAGAAAAGGTGGACACCTGGTCCCAATCCCGAAGAGGCTCCAACAGAAGAGTCAATGCCGTCGTAGAGGCATTGCAAAACAGGGTGTCAGACAACCCAGCCCAGACGAAGGCTCTAGCTAGCTGCTCAGCAGTAACCACGGCGGCACCCTCAGAAAACAGACGACTCTAATCCGTCAAAGCAGAATGCAGGTCCGCCAACGGGACCCCATTGCCCTTAAGGCGAAAAGTCATGCCAGTCAAGGCTCTGATGGCGTCTGGGCTCAACACGCCAGGATCCTCAGTAAAGATCGGCCTGTCTGTAAACCGCACCGCAATAGCCGTAAAATCATAGGGAGTGATGGTCGCCTCACCCCAGGAAAGATGGAAAGTGTGGGTAGAGTCCCACCAGAACTGCCTGAAGGCCCGCACAAGCTCCACGCTCCTGGCCGTGTCCCCAAAAGCTCCAACAGCTGTGAAGAATGGTCCAAGACCAAGAAGAAAGACCAGTCCCTTAGGACTATCCGACAAATCAGAAGAGCCCGGTAAAAGACCCCAAATGGTCGCAATCGCCTCAGGAGACCCCTTTGTCCGCAAGGTCTGCAGGTAAGCACAACACAGGTATCAAAAACCATAACAATATGTGCATGCATTCATACACAAAAATCATCACTAAATTCTTTCAAAATAAGAAGAAACAGAAAAGGAAAAATCTTTTCAAAAACACATTCATCCCATGCCAAGCATGCAATCCCTTTTTGGGTGCGATTTCCCCCAAATTCCAAATCTCAAACCCTAGAAATCAAATTTCAAGGGTTAATGTCTAGAATGCTTACCCCCTTCTGCTCCATGGTAGAAGTGTGAAAGTCGAGGCCCGGGTAGAGGCCATTCCCCTCCGGAGATCTCTTCCGTCTATTTCGATCGACGAGTCTCCTCCTCTCGGACAAGACTTGTTGTACATTCCTTCTCGCTTCGGCTCGCGGAGGCATGATCGAATTCGTGATTTAAATCAAAATCAAAGGAAGAATTTTCGAAAATTTTCTCCTCTCCTCTCCTTGTTCTCGGCGGCAAGTGGATGGTTTTAAGACCTTTGTCTTACGACTGCGGTTTTAATTGAATCTCGCACAGGAACCTTCCCATGTCGGACGACACCCACAGTCCAGAAGGGTGATTTTCCCCTTTTGCCCCTCATTAAATTCTGTCAGCCTATCTTGGCTGCCCATCATCAAAATTCATCATTTTAGTTGGGCTCAAATACCCACCTCTCTTTCCAATACACACAGACACAATGGCCCGGAACGGCCTTAAACTACCCGGTCCGGAAAGACCGTACAGATTTCCAACAACACAATGGCCCGGAACGGCCTTAAACTACCCGGTCCGGAAAGACCGTACAGATTTCCAACACAACACACAATTGGCCCGGAACGGCCTTAAACTACCCGGTCCGGAAAGACCGCACAGATTTCCACAGTCAAATTAGCGGGTGACTCCCAAAGAAAAAAGTCAACATTTCCAGCGGGTGACTCCCAAAGAAAAAAGTCAACATCCCCAGCGGGTGACTCCCAAAGAAAAAAGTCAAATCAGCGGGCGACTTCCCAAAGAAAAAAGTCATATCTTTCAGGGTGACTCCCCATCAAAACAGTCCAACCAGCGGGTGAGTCCCAAAGAAAAAAAAGTCAACGTTTCCAGCGGGTGACTCCCAAAGAAAAAGTCAACATCCTCAGCGGGCGACTTCCCAAAGAAAAAAGTCAAATCCTCGGGTGACTCCCCATCGAAACAGTCAATCTTCGGGAGACTCCCTTGGAGCGATCAATCTCGGGTGCAAATGCCCATCTTCGGGGTGACTCCCCTTGGAACAGTCAATCTCGGGTACAAACGCCCATCTCCGGGTGACTCCCTCGAATGGGTCACTTTCGGGTACAAAACCCGTAGCCTTTCATTTGGCGCCCCATCCTCAACGAACTAAGATTCGGCTTGATTCCCCCACGGGATACGTAGGAATCCTCTTCATAAGAGGTCCAGCCACTTGACCATCTTGGTCACCTTTTTCCCGGCCATTCGTGTCCGGCTCGGGATTCTCATTTTTTATCGACGACCCCGCTTCCCGTGGAAGTGACATCGCCGAGGGGCTCTGTGAGTACCCCGATCCAAACTCAAGTTTTGGATCCAATCTAATTAAAATTTGGGCTTACACAAAATTGCTAAGAAGCAATTAGAGTCCAAAAATCCCAGCAGTCCACCAATCCATTGGGCCTGCCAGCCACTCGGCCCATTATGGCCAAAAGGTGTACGCTGTCGGACGACATGGACATTAAGGCGGTTTAACTACCCCTGTCGTCCGACATAGGAAGCTCAGTCAGGATGCCTATAAATAGAAGGCATGGCTGATCATTTTGAAGGACCAAGAAGGAGTATTAGAGAGAATACCAGTATTCTAGGGAAAACTCTGTCCAAATAGAGTCCCCTCTCTCTCTCTCTCTCTTTCATACACTCACACACACACTCACCTCCCTCCTCACACACACACACTTCAAAGCCAAGGTCCAAAGAAGCCTCCTTTATTGGTGATTGAAGGGGTAGACACCATACTATTGGTGATTCTACTTCGTGGACTACAATAGGTAGACACTAAAACTCTCTCCCCTTTTAAATAAAGTCTTTAAATATACATTGCATGCATACTTGCTCTCTTACCATGTAGAAATTGGGATTTTGCATGACAAAGGTGGTGGAGAAGTGAATCTTCAATATTCACTTCTCCCCACCTCAGATCTGGACATTTGGTCATCTTAGGACCAAAAAAGATTCAATCTTTACGTATTTGCATGGAGTTAGGAGGTGATGGCTACTTCAAAGTGGCCAAAATCATGTGATTTATCAAACTTTGGCCACTAAAGCCATGTGATCCTCTCATTATACTCATATATTATTGTCATATTACTGCTTACAGTAGCTAAACATGCCTGGTTTGCCTTGAGGAACAAAAGGGAAACAAACAGTCTGAAGGGCACAGAAATGGCCTATCTATGTCGGACGACATAGGACTCCTTGGAGATCCTGTGTCATACGACATAGAGATCCCAGAAAGCTGTAAATCTATTCTTGGACTTCAGATCTGTCCAGTTCATCCCCTTCGCAACTCAGAGCTTTCCAAAGCATTTATGTGGCTCATAAGCCACTATTTGAGTGCCTACGATCTGATTGGGTGCGATTCATTGGAGGCGGATTGTCATACGACATGGATAACATTGGATGTTCCATGTCTCATGACATCCGTATCATTCAAAGCCTATCGTGACTTTGATAACTCCCGTCAATCCCAAGACTGATTTTAGACCTTTAAATAGTGTCTTTAATGAGTCCAATAAATATCTTTCCGTTTCCAGAGTAGCTTTACCTCTGTAAGGGACAATCTGTCCATGGCTCCTTATGTCGCCCGACATCCTCGCTAAGAGAAGACTTGTTTCGGACGACAAGGGAACTCCCTGGGCAGACTGTCTCAAGACTTCTGCCTTGTGATAAAAGATATCACGTGTAAAAAGGGTGCGGCCCCCTATCATGGCTCGCAAGTTGTATTCAGTTCCATACCATTAATGAAATTTAAGGCTTGCACACTTTACTTGTTGACACACATCGCACACACATTTTTGAATGTCCATATTTGTCCAAATGTTGATTGAAAGTCCCGAAAGGGGCGTGTTGGGTGAACTCTCTAGTTCTTCCCAACACGTAACCAGACTCCCGGACTCAAAATCTCTTAAAATTAGGTTTTTCAATGTTTTCCTCTAAAAACGGCGTGGCGACTCCCAAAACAAACCGAAAACTCCCTTTTTTGCTTCAAAAGCAAAATAAAAAATAAAAAAAAGAAAAGGGAAAAACGGAATCAAACATTCTTTCTTTTTTTCGGGGCGAGCGTTCATTCAACTGCGCATCATAATGCTTTAAGACACATTCTGAAAAATCTCTGTTTTACTCAGAAAAAGAATTTTAGTGACCGCACACTACTCGCACTTGCTGCCTCGGTACACCGCACTTCACGTGCACTTGCTGCCTCGGTACACTGCACACTACGACCCGTAACCCGGGATGGCCTTATCAGTTGCACCTCGGTTGGTCTGCCAGACACCTTTCGAGGGCGCATGGGGTCGTCCCAAACAACCCATCCTAGCCCGTGTAAGCCATGCACTCTTTATGTCACACTTTGTCCAAGACCCCGATTGGTTTTTGGCTTAGTTCGTGTCATAAAGCCTAAGTGTATGTTTTTTACGCCGGGTTCCGCCACGAGTCAAGCTCGAGAGGTTGAGACCGAAGGTCGTTCCCGACCCAAAGTCTTGAGCTTTTCAGCCTTGACTTTGACGCGGAGCTCTGCCGAAAAATATACCCGAAGGTTCAATGTGATGCCGTTTCACCAAACCTCACCGTATGTACCGTGCCAGCCACAACTTGGCCAACGCCAAAAGCTAAGGTCCCTCGCACAAGCGAGTCAGGAGAGGTCATGCCAAAATTTTGGCACGATCCCCGCCTTAACTTAAGGACGTTGACTTCGACTGTGGCCCGTGCGTCACATATGTTAGAAGTTTGCGTGATCAGCTAGCCTTAAGTTCACTTTTTCCTTTGTCGGTGGAACTCGCTTGCCTTATAGGACCTCGCTCGGGATAGTCCGTCCCGAGAAAGATGATCTACAAATGGAAACGAGGGGCTTATAAGCGTAGTGACGAGATCCATTGATTAGAGCTCTAGGATTAGTTGCGAAAAAGAAGACTTGCTCTTTTCCAACCAATTAGGACTCTAAGAAAACGCGCTTTAAGTAAACATTAATCGGTAACTGCACATTGCACAAGCCCTAAACCTTGATCCAAATCCCCCTTTTCCGAAGCCTAAACCCTGCCTTTCGTTCCCTGCAGCGAGCAGAAAGTGGTTCAGATTTCCGGGTCAGCGCCTCGCCAGAATCACCGCTACGGCAGCGTCAGACAGTTCTTCGGTTCCCTCAGTTCCCTCAACCAGAATTTCCGACATGTCTAGCTCACCGAGAAATCGTGACGAGAACGGACCCCCGCCACCGGTAACAGATATGACTTTGGAGGAAGCCATCCGGGCTTGTGAGGTTCACAAGAGGCGAAAAGAAGATCGCGAGAATTTCGTGGTACGGCTTTCTGAATGAGCGAGGTATAGCAGCTATCCCCCAGTCAGACGGTACTTTTGTCCTGGTCGAGGATGACGATTCCCCGAAACCAGTTCCTCAAACCTTCAACCAGGTTCCTCTCCCGCCAACTTACGGGATTCCTTCGAACCAAGGAAACAGCGGACCTAGGCTTCACGTTGCCACCTCCCAGGGCAACCCTGTCATATTTGGCCAGGCCATTGCTACTCCCATCACTCAATACCACCAGCGCACCGCTGGACCATCTCAGACAGATACCAATATTCTTCAATACCCTCCCGAGTTCGTCCCGTTGCCTATACACGAATCCCAAAACACTGGGGACAAACCCCGATGCAGTTCAGAAAAGGCCCCCATATATTCTCATATATCAAGCCTTCCACCTCCAATCACTACCGCTCACGTGATAGCACCCGGCACCGAGCCTCACAGTCCACCACTGGACCTAATCTTAGCCTGGATGGTCGAACAGATGAAAGACCTGAAAGCTACCATGAGCAGCTCAAAGCAGGAAACGCTCAAATCCACAGATTCGGGAATGGTCACGCCTCTCCCTGCCAAGTTCAGAATGCCGGAGATGGACCGATTCGACGGAACTGAATGTCCTCAAACGCACGTCGACACCTACGTTCTCGGCATGAGAGCGAAAGGAGCAACCCTCCAGTAAATGGCCGACCACTTCCAGCATACGCTCAAAAGTTCAGCGTTACGATGGTTTCTGAGGGTCAAGCATGCGGATCGCCACACCTGGGATCAGATCAGTAACATCTTCCTGGAACGGTACCGATCCAACTTAGAGTGGGAAACGAGTCGCGAGGACTTAATCACCACTGAGCAGAAAGCGGATGAAAGCTTCGGAGAATTCTACAAGAGGTGGAGTTGGAAACTCTCCGAGATCATGGAGCCACTCTCCAAGGATGAACAGATGCGGATCTTCAAGTCCTGCTTAAGACCGTCCATCAGAACTCTCATCAGTCATCATTTCTTCCCAGATCTCCGGGCCATGGTCAATGCCGGCTCATAGTTCAAGAAGGATCTCAAGGAAAAGTTGGCTACCGCACGGCCATACGTATACCAATCGGCAGCTGCATTCAATCCCGCACCGGCCCCCAGCAAAGGAAAAGATACGTCTGTCAACTACATCCATCAGGGACAACAGTCTGGCAACAGAAACCCAGTCCCGCAAAGTAATAACTCCACTTCGAAGCAGTCTGTCGTGCACTTCAACAAGTTGGATATGCCACTGAGCAAGATGCTGGAAGGGTTAATCAAGGAAGGTCTCCTTAAACCCGTTGCAAATTACAAACCCAAGAATCCCCTAGTCAACGCTGACAAGAGCAAGTACTGCGCCTTCCACCAGTATCACGGCCATACCACCGACAATTGCGTGGGGTTACGATATGAAATTCAGAATTTGATAGAGGAAGGAAAGTTGGAGCGCCCCCGTGGGCCCAATACAGTCGGAAACCCTTTTCCGAACAACAACAACAGTGTGAATTCCATTGAGTGGGTGCCCAAGAAGATTGCCGCAGAGCCAGTCCCTCCGCCTCTTCCAACCGTGTCCTCCTCAAGTGTCCACATCAGCTACAATGTTTGTGACTGCTCCGCCTGCCTGGAGTACTAGTCCCAAGATGTGGTCCGGAGCAATCCTTCGAAGAAACAGAAGAAGAAGTCCTCTCAACAGCAACTGAGAGAAAGATATGAAGCTGGAGACACCAGTGTGGGTACACTTGGAGAGCCATCCGGGAAGTTCGAATACTACGTACTCTACTCCAGCCAGTCCTCCCTTCCTCCAGGCCATGCAGCTTTAGAGCAGACAGGGGTAGGAAAGCCAAAAAGTCCCGATGACACCAGAGTTTAGACCTTGGGACACCGGAATACCTCAGATCTTGGTAATCTCACTACCAGTCAGAAGCCTAACCCCCCGCGGGATCAGCTAAGATTCAACTTGTCCAGCTTCCGAGCCCGGACCGGCAAAGGAAGATCAAAGTCAGCTTGGCACTCGCACTCGATCAACGTGCTAACCAAGGGCGGCAACCGCCACAAATGGCCTCAACACAATCCCGAGGCTCCAGCAAAGGCTTTACCTCGCAAGAGGAAGATAGGAAACGGATAGCTGGATGACTCTCCTTCTCCGGATAGAGATCAGATCTACGATTCCCGACTGTATGGCAGTATGATCACGTTCTGTGATGAAGACCTACCGAGAGATGCCTCGGGGCACAATGAAGCTCTGTACATCACTCTCAAGCTCAACACCATAACACTCCCCGGAGTGTTGGTAGATAACGGGTTAGTTGTTAACGTCCTCCCTCTCAGCATGATGCGAGCCCTGCGCATCAACGAAAGCCATCTGATTCCGTCTACTCGGACTATCAAGGCCTACGACAGCACGTCTCGTCCCATCCTGGGGACGGTGACTCTGGAACTCTGGTTCAAAACCCAAATGGTGCCAGCGAAATTCCACGTGATGGACATTCCATCCGAATTCAACGCTCTGTTGGGACGCCCTTGGCTGCATCACATGAAAGCCATAGCTTCCACTCTCCATCAGTGCGTTAAGTTCATTAACCGGCAGGGAGATCTTAAAGTCATCAGAGGGGACGGTTTCCTCATAGGAAACGAAGCCGAGACAGCAGCCAAGCGTGCCCGCAGTCAGGCACCGGGGCTACCTCCTTCAAACCGACCAGGGGACTATCGGAGCAAATCTCATCAGAATCCCTCAGAGTCCGGAGATGCTAACTATGTAAACGTACTCGAGCTGGCAGACCCTGAAGCAGTCCGATCCATCAAGTTCAACTATCGTTTCCAACATTTGGAGGCGTATTGGAAAGAAACACCGAGCATCGCCATGATGCGGGCACATAAACCCCGTCTCCAATCGGAGATTCGTCGGCATTCTTCAAACCAACTCTCTCGGCCCCCGCTGTGCGAAGAGATTTTTGTGATGAAGGTCAACAAGCACCGTCACACTAGTGATGAATGCATGGAAGTCGTATGGGATGTCCTCCATGAGGAACTACCCGCGGCACCCCTCTTCTCCAGTGAAGGGCATGATGTTTTTCTAGCAGCTCAAAGAACGCACCCGACGCAATACGTCCCTACGTTTGGGTTGAGCCATCGACGACGACGAGTCGGGACTCTCCGGAGTCGAGGACGCGGGCACTCCGCGGCGGACCTCTCGCATTCACATGCTCGGTTTCGAAGACGGCACCTGCTCCGATCGTGTCACCTATGACCAAGGCTCCATCACTATGGAAATTGTCAAGCTCAACGTCCAAGCATGCACGGCTATCCGACAATTGGAAGTTCTTGGTTGACACGACAAAGAATCCTCTCGATCAAGTGATCGACGACGACTTCGTCAACATCATCTATTCCGTATATCCCGATGATACCAAGGATCCGGTCCTTATTGTCGATTCGCAATGCCAAAGTTACCCTCGACGACCGCCCGCTCATGGTAAACGAGGCTCGCTAACCGAGCTCGAGCTCATCATCACTTCCGAGTACCGGCCCGGCTGGCAATCGGCCCGTGCCGTCGCCAAGCTTAAAGCCACAAGCGCCGTCAAGGCCAAGGGCAACAAATGGGAGACCAAGCTCCTCACCCCGTCACAAGTCGATCAACCTCGGGAACGCTTTCGGCAGCCCACCCCGAAAACATCTCGTGAAGGTCTTCCCCGCAAGACAAAGTCGGCTTCCAACGCGGAAATGACCACCTCAAGCATCAACATGCTCCAGTTTGATTCTGCTCCCGTCGTCACGGTCACGGATTCGCACATCCCGCCAGCAGATCGCTAGCTCGATAGACTTGGCGATCGAGCGAGATCACGAGATCACAACATTGCAGAATTCAACACTCCCGTGTGTTCAATCATGCAGATATGGGCGAATTGCTTGGTAACCGAGATCAAGGAAGGCCGCATGGAATGTCCCAGTCCGACTTCCTTCATCAACATCATCCAAGTGTTTCCGCCATTCGGAGATTTGGATGTGATCACAGTTCTGGACACTAGCCAGACGGTGCGTACCTACGGAGACTGTTTAGCTCTCGCAAGGAAGGCCCTCATGGAACTAGCCGCTCAAGAAAACCGTCTCTGGGACGAAAACCAAGCTCAAAAGACCGACAGGGACCGAGCCCCTAAAGTGTCACAAGCAGCCTTCGCAAAGCTAGAGGCCACTCTAGACCAGTTCGACCTCAGGGGTTTTGCTCACGGCAACTTCATCGACTACCGTCTGTTCTCATCCAACCCCCTCTGCCAGGCGAGGGTGGTCAACGGTCCCGATGACCTAGGAGATGGAATGGCACGGCAGAACAAATCTCAGTGCTTACCTCCCCGATGAAAGCAAGTTCTCTGTGAAGACGACGATGAAGACGATGAAACCATTCTCTTCCAAGCCGGGCATGAGGTCAACAAAACCGGAATTCCAAGGGTCCTGGGAGGATGGAGACGGATCATTTCCGCACTCAAACTTAAAGGCCAACTTGGGGAGGAAGGCTATTAAAAAACAAGAGGAAGATGGAAATTCGTCTCGAGCAACTACTCAGGGAAATTTCACAGACTGCGACATTCGTTTACAAAAATGATCAACTGGGATAGCAACCAGTCACATGGGCAGATGTTCGGGAAGCCGTGTACTCACCTTTCGACATACCCGCCACTCAGATAAAATAGAAGGGAAAACTCTCCCCGATGGAGGTTTACCTAGACTGCCGCACACAGTTCAAAGAAGCACTGGCTATTCTCACATGGGAAGAAACGCAGGCGCTAACTCGACGCAGCTCGCCGCAAGAAAGTTGATCTCGGGCCAAGAGCGGAGGAAAATTAGCAAACCTTGAATATCGCTGCACCCAACTCCGTAATGCCCCGAGTATGCTCAGCAAGAAGGAAAGGAACGCGATATACCGTGAAGAGATCAGGAGACCGTTCGCTTGAGCCAGAACTCTCCAAACTCCCGGAGGGTCGCAACGCACGCCAGCCAGTAACCACTGCGTGCACCGACGTTCGAACAACTGCGGAAATCCGTAAACTACCTCCCGCGGAGGCACCCAAGCCGCATCTTGGGACGTAATCCGTCAAGCCGCCGAAGCTCCCGGAATACGTCTACAATCAATGAGTTGAGGGAAGACATATGGCCCTATGCTACGAGGAATCCTCCTCTAACTATGGCTCAACTCGAGCGGCCTATTCGTAAGGAACCAAACCCGATGTCGCCGTTCTAACCCGATCGGGTCAAATCCATGCATTACCACCTAAGGCCACTAAAAAGCCGCGGAGCCGTAACCGCAACCCGCCTCGCCCGAAGACACAAGTTCTCGTGAAAGAGGACCCGATCCTCACTCGCCAAGCACCCAGCGAATATTTCCCTTTGGTCCCCGCTCACATCCTCTTATCCTCACAAGCTCAAGCTAGAGGAAAGCTCGGCCCGTACCATGGTCCCCGTGGACGCAACCCCGCACGAAGTCATTCGATGATCGGCAACATCCACTACGGCAACATTATCACCTTCACGTATTTGGACCTTCCAAAATTTGGGGCCGATCACAATGAGCCACTCTACATCACCCACTGACGAGCGTCGCCTTCCCGCGTGTTGGTAGACGGAGGTTCCGGAATGAATGTCTTGCCCGCCAAGATGATGGACTCCGCTTGACATCAAGCCCACAGATCCAAGCCTTCAGTCCACACTGTCAAGGCCTATGACTCTACTTCCCGTACAGTTCTCGGGGTTGCTACTCTTAATATTTGGTTCGGCAAGCGGATGATTCCCACCGAATTCCAAGTGTTGGACATTCCAATCACCTTCACAGCCATCCTGGGGCGTCCCTGGCTGCATCAAAACAATGGCGTGGCATCCACCCTTTACCAATGCCTCAAGTTCATGCAAGGCAACGAGCTAACCACAGTCTATGGCGACAGCGTCACCACCGAGGGGACCAGCACCAACGAAATTCCAGTGTTAGAAATCAAGCATAATGACGACATGGCATTAACTGGATTCACTCTGGAGACCTCCAAGATCCAAATATGCAACGTGGACCTTCCACTGTCTCACGACAAGATCCCTCCTGCCATGAAGATAATGAAACTCATGAACTTCATCGTAGGACTGGGGCTCGGCAAAAGGTTACAGGGCCAACACCAAGTCATCGAAGTCAAGGACCACACCACGGTCCAGGGGCTTGGCTATGTGCCAACACCAGCTGATATCAAGGAAAACAAAAGGCTCGCCCGCACCAAGGCAACAGCCCGCAAAAGGGGAACCTCCGACGGCACACCCAACCTCCGACCTTACAGTTTCAACCTCGCTCATTACTTCACCAAGGGAACCAACAGCAGAACTGAGGGGACCGACAAGGGAACCAACAGCAGAACTGAGGGGACCGACAGCGGAACCGACAGCCAGTAACCGAGGGGACCGACAAAGGGAACTGATGAAGATGAGAAAGAAGCAGTGATAGTCAGCACCGAGACTACAGAAAGGATGGAACAGCTAGCACGGGACCTCAAGCACTTTAGAGGACTCAAAGCTAATCCGATAAGGGGAGCGTTCCTCGACATCACGGCTCTACCTAGACCAACTACCACCACAGTCCAGTACGAGTACACATTCAAGGGAATCCCAGACTTGGAGGAGCAACTCAAGGTACTCTCCATGGGAAACAGATTATTCGGATCAGCCGCCGAGGCCACATTCGAGACAGTAACTCCAAAGCAGAAGGAACCAGAATTCATAGAGGATGCTCTCAGTGGACCAGCTCTACAGAGTCTTTTTGAAGAAGTCATGGAGGTGCCAAACCTGATTGACCTGGGCTCCGAAAACAACATGATCGCCATGATTGGGACAGTAGAAGCCAAGCCTCTCGATCCCCGCACCCTCATCAAGCATCTAGTAATGCCACTGAAGAATTGGGTAACTTTCACCTGACCAAGGGCAAGCCAGCAGAATCGGAAGACAAGCCGGGCCCGCACCCACATCTCCCTAAACCCGGTCTCAAACCCTCCGAGCCGGCCCTTGTAAAAGTCCACCTTCCGAGTCGTCCAACGGCCTTACGGAAGACTATGATAATGTAGCCAACCATGTATTTCCGTTCTTGTTCAATGAAAAGTCTCGACCTTTCGGAGTATCCTCTCATTGCCACTTTAACAACCGATAAGTTAACAAACAACTTAAAAGACGTTAATAACTTAATTGGTAAAGAAGCATACATTAAACGAACAATACATTAGAGAAGTTCTCGAGCGTGTAGTTGACCAAGAGGACAACCGGGCCCAAGCCGCCGAAGAGGTTATGACCAAAGTGAACCCGGGGTCGCGCAAGAGCCTAAAGAGACACAAGCGGGCGCTTTTCGCCGATGCGTAAAAGAAGCCCCGATAGACCTCCTCCGGAGTATGTTGACGTGTTCGCCCGGTCATACCAGACATGCCAGACTCGATCCCTCGATCGTGGAGCACAAAATTCCCCGGATCCCGAATCCAAGCCTCGTCAAAAAAGCCGCACAAGATCAAGCCGCAGTGGTCCTTGCAAGTTAAGGAAGAGATTGAGAAAATGCTTCGAGTTGGTTTCATCGAGTGATTGAGTACCCGACTTGGCTCTCCAATATCGTGACGGTCGCCAAGGCCAATGGAAAGGTCGATGTCGTGTGGATTTCCGGGATCTCAACAAGGCCACCCTAAAGATGATTTCCGCCGCCTAACATCGACATGTTGGTCGACACCACGACAAATTTCGAAGTAAAGTCCTTCGTGGACGGGTTCGCCGGATACAACCAGCATCAAAATGTCCGAGGAGGATCAAGCAAAGATCGCTTCACCACTCCGTGGGGGACATATTGCTACACGGCCATGCCGTTCGGTCCGAAGAACGCTGGGCTACTTACCGGCCGCAATGCCCTCTTCCATGACATGATTCACAAGGAAATCGAAGTATATGTCGACGACATGATCATCCACTGCAGGATCGACATGCAAAGACATGACAGATCCGAGAAAGTTCTTCAACAGACTCGTAAAACACTCCATGAGATTGAACCTCGCGAAGTACACCTTCGCGTCAAGCGCGGCAAGGTACTCGGGGTACATGGTTACGTAAAGGGGTATCGAAGCCGATCCCAAGAAAATCAAGGCCATCATCGACATGAAGCCGCCTCAAACTTTGACAAGTAAAAGTTTTATGGGAAGACTTCAAGACATCAGCCGCTTCATCAACCGCTTGACATCTCTCTCGCGAGCCAATGTTCAAACCGATGAAGAAGAATGCCGACATCAAATGGGACTCCGAGTGCCAAACAGCTTTTGAGAAAATCAAGACCTACTTGGTGAATCCCCGATTCTCGTGCCCGCCACATGAAGACAAGCCACTACTCCTATATCTCGACAAGAATGTACACGTCAATTGGAGTAATGCCGGCACAAGAACGTAAAGATTCCAAGGTTGAGCATGCAATCTACTTCGTAAGCCGGAAGCTTCAAGGAAGTGAACTCAGCTACTCAAGATTAGAGAAAACTTGTACCGCCTTGGTATGGGTAGTCGGGAAATTGAAACACTACATGCAATCACATTCTGCTCCCGGTCTCCAAAATGGACCTCGTCCGATATCTCTTTGACAAGCCATCCCTGTCAATGCGACTAGCCAAGTGGTCATTCTTCCCGGGCCGAAGTTCGACATCAAGTACATGGTCGAAAATCCACAAAGGGCAAAGTAATGGCAGATCACCGGCCGACTTCCCAAGCAAAGGGAACCCAAGGGTCCCGATCCGCAAATTCCTGATGACGGAATCTTTTCACTCGACAGCGCGAACCGCTGGCAACTCTTCTTCGATGGGGCAGCCAACAAGAAGGGAAATGGTATTGGAATGCTCCTTGTCGATCCCAAGGACGAGCATACTCCCATAGCCATCAAGTTGAGTTTTGAAACAACCAACAATGCAGCTATAATACGAAGCTCGTGCAAGAAGTTCCGGAAGCCGCCTCGAGCGCAACATTTCGAACCGGATGTGTATGGAGACTCGCATTGATCATCAATCAATTGTCCAACAAATGGAAGACGGTAGATTCGGCCTCCGTAAGTACCACACGTACATGGAGGAGCTCATTGCTCGCCTCAAGGACATCTCTTTTCATTATTTGCCAAGAGACAGGAACCGCTCGCGTACGCCCGGCAACCTCGCCTCTCTTGTCGAAATTCCCGATGGAAAAGCAGTAAAACCCCTCAGAATAGGCAGACGGGAAACACCCGCCTATTGCTGTGAGATCGAAATAAAAAAAGAAACGATCGACGAACCCTGGTACAATCAAATTTACCAACACCTCCAAAACGGAGAAGCTTCCTTCACAAATGAGGATGGAAAATACAAAGAAGGGATCAAAGCCAAAAACATGATGGCATTAAAACGACTGGCATCCCATTTCTTCCTTCTGGGGGGGTATGTTGTACAAGAAGCGCCACCAAGGACCACTCCTTCGGTGTGTAAACAAAGAAAAAGCCAGCAAGCTAATGAACGAAGTTCACAACGGAACCTGCGGTCCGCACATGAACGCCCGAACATTGACACAGATCATCCTCCGTATGGGATACTACTGGATATCAATGGAAATAGACTGCATCCAGTTCGTCCGAAGCTGCGACAAATGTCAACGGTTCTCCAACCTCAATCACATCCCTCCTCATGAACTCTTCTGCATGACTACACCATGGCCTTTCGCCACATGGGGAATCGACGTCATCGACAAGATCACTCCACCAGGGAGCAATGGTCACGAGTTTATTCTAGTCGCAGTCGACTACTTCACCAAATGGGTAGAAGCTAGATCGTACAAAGTACTGAATTCTAAGAAGGTGGTCGAGTTCATCCGAGAGAACATCATGTGCCGATACGGAGTGCCCAACGAGATCATATCCGACAATGGGACCCACTTCGAAGGAGATTGTGACCAACTTCCAACCGAATTCAGAGTCACACGTCACAAATCTTCTCCTTAAAGACCATAAACCAATGGTGCAGTAGAGGCAGCCAACAAGACTCTCGCCATGATAATCAGGAAGATGACCACCAGAGGTCAGGACTGGCCCGAAAAGCTACATCTAGCCCTCTGGGGATACCGAAAATCAGTCAAAACCGCCACAGGGGAGACTCCGTTCGCACTTACCTACGGAATGGAAGCAATGTTACCCGTGGAATTGGAAATTCCATCCCTCCGAGTCCTCTTGGAAAACGGGATCAATGAAGTCGAATGGCTACAGAGCCGTCACGACGAACTTGCTCTACTCGACGAGCGCAGATTGAAAGCTATGGAGCATACTCGAGCCTACCAAAGCAGAATGGCCCGAGCATTAGACAAGAAAGTCAAGATCCGAGACATCAGAGAAGGCGACTTGGTGCTAAAGGAAAAGCCTCCTACGCAGACCAATCCCCTCGGAAAGTGGGAGCCTACCTGGATAGGACCGTTCGTGGTACAAAAAATCTTCTCCGGAGGAGCCAAGAAGTTAGCAGACTTGGACGGAAACCCTTTCGTTAACCCCGTGAACGGAAGCAAGCTCTGCAGATACTTCGTTTGAGGAAGAGCACGAGTCAACTCTCCTTTCCCATACACCACCCCTTAGTAAAATTAAAGTGCTAAAAGAGTAATACCTAACTGGATACATTCCCACTAATGATCCAGGTTGCACTTCTTTTGTCTTTGTTTTTCTCAAATTCACCTAAAGTGTCGAACTACGGTGACCCGAGCCCCTTAGTCCAATTGTAAAAGGGGAACATAGGCAGCCATCATTGGTTCGGTCTAAAAAAACAAAAAAAATGAAATACAATAAGCATCAATTGCTTGTGTTTCGAAAAACTCTTTTCAATTAACCTACAAATTCATTACGGTTAAAACAATCTTTGATGAGTTCAAGCACGGTCAACTCTTGACTCGCTACACGCTAGCAAAACTACAATAAAACATTAATCGCTAATGTGTCTCGCAATGACAATGGGTGGATACTCGGGACAAAGAAGGTCAACCTAGTTTCCCGTACTTGGTCCTTCATCCTTCTTCCCCTTCCCTTTCCCACGACGAGTGTTCTTCACCTTCACAGGGAATATTCCGGTAGTCCTTCTACCTGGCTCAGGGACCCTTCCCGATGCCTCCGTCAAGCCTGTAGCTGTCAACGCAGCCCTCTCCCTAGCTCTGTCTCGAGCTGCCTCACTTCGAGCCATCATGACCGTGCTTTGATTGGCCTCCCGATCAGCATTGGCCTCATAGTCGGCCCATGTCGTTCCCGCACGATTCCTGTGGTTAGCTCCCGCTCGCCTCCTCAAGGTCGAGCTGTCAAGGTGGCCAACACCCAACAACTCATCCCGTCTCCACAAAATAGACATCTCGTGTCTCCCTATACACTCTTCGTACTGGCCGTATATCACGCCGATCGAACAATGCTCCTCTCCGGTGAAAGAGAACCCCGGCAGAAAGGACGTGTATTGCCACCACCGTGTGAGCAAGAATAGCGTCGAAGGATCTTCCATCGCCAGAGATCCCACCTCGAAGGTAGCAAAGATGAACTAAACCCGTCAATGGCACCCGCTCCACCGCATCGTCGCAGCACCAACGATGGAATATAGAAAGACGTCTGAGACAGCCCCGACACTCTGACAACTAAGTGACCCTCCTGAGCGGTCCGACAAGTCTCAGAACTTCCAGCTGGGAACCCACCATCGCAAATGATGCGTGCGGAGTCTCGGCCATCCGTAGCTCCAGCCTCTGATTGTCCCCTATCACCGTAGGACGTCGAGAGAAGGACCAAGCGTCACAAGACATTGGCACCTCGTGCATCATCTCAGCCTCTCCTTAACCACATGGTAAGCATAGCGGTACTCCCTCCCCATATGTATCGGCTACCGGTCGCCATTCGACCTATGCCCAGGAACGTCTCGCCCAAGACCAACGACACGATGTCTCCCCCACTCCGGCACTGCCTCACCAATTCCAGTACACTGTGATGGCACACACCCATAGCGATCGCGCACAGAGCAAACACGTCCCACGCAAAGATGCTCCCCTCAGCTCTGGCAAATCTATCGGGCAGTCCCGAAATGTCAACATAATCGCATTCGCACGCATCTCGTATGCTTCTCCAGCCGAGATACCAAGCAAAGACACTAGCTTCTCAACAGGGCCATGCCACCAAAGATAAGGAAGAACTAGCCGTTCCGTCTCGTGTTCTCCTGCACGGCCCGGAAATCTTCGAACGTAGGAGTGATTTCGTTGTACGAGAAGTTGTACACATTCCTCCATACATCCTGCAAATGAGCCGCTCTCAAAAGATCCCAATCTGCATGAGCTCCTTCAAAGCCCAAACAGATTTCATTTCCGTAATGACCTTCGAAAAACCCTTTGTTCTGCCTCGTGTGGTTCCGTACCCACGACTGAAAATTTTCCAGGTATCGCTCTTGCATTCGAGACGATAGCTTAGGAAAGGGAGCCATGACAGAAAGTGAAGAAAACCTTAAGAAGTGGAAAGAAATTCAGCCAACTGATCAAAGCAATGCGCAGTTTCTTACAAATTGCAAAGCTGAAACTGCAATTTAAAAGACTCTGGAAATTCACTCTCAGTCCGACCGAACTCCCCTTGCAGTTGACTTGGTCAACTCTCCAGCCAGCTGCTCCTAAATTGGAAGCAATTCCAAACAACACCCTATTCATGCCTTATGAATCTGCGTGCTGCCCCTAGTTTCATTCAACCAAAGCCAACACCTCTTTCGCCCCGGGCTCATGCAACAGTACAATTAATTAAATATCAGTGCATATAGGCTTAATTTTTGACCCGTTCAATTTTTTATGCATGTTTCATATTATTTATTTTTGATTAACCTACTTCCTTATTTGCCGAAAATAACAGAAGGTGGTCACAGAATAAATGTGCGAAGAACAGGTTCCGCCCCACGGGCGCCTTTTCAAATACAGTTCAAATCAAATCGTTCCGGACGATACATACATTTTGTCTAAAAAAAAAAAGAAGGCAGTAAAGGAGGACTACTCCGAGTCCTGCTCGTCATCCGAGCACTCGATGCACTGCTCCGCAGCTGCCAGATCCGTCGCAAACAGATAATCCCCGAATTCCTCCAGGCGGGAATATGCAAAAGGCCTCCTCGGCGTCCGCGAACTCGAGGACTCTTCCCTCTCGTGCCCCGAGTGCGAAGAGGGATGAGCTCCAAACCCAGCCGTTCCGCCCGCGAACTGGCCAAATCCCTGTACAAAGTCCTCCCCACCAGCCGTGGGAGCAGGCGAACCTCTCGGCCTAGACGGCCTCGGCTCACGGACATCCACGCTCCTCCGGGAACTGCACCGCATGAACGCCACGAGCCTCCTAGCGTAGGCAGCCCACCCGTCCACCAGTCTCATAGCCTCGTTGTACGTACGGCCAGACACCTGCGAACCAGGAAGGTCATCAAAAGGACAAGCAGAAAGTACAGATGCAACATTTGCAGAATGCTACTATCAAATGCAGAAAATCGAAAAAGTGCTCACCGAAGTGTTGGGGTCAACCCTGTACCGTGATCTCGGCTCATCCGGGAGCGGGATCACCAGCCGCCTGCGCGAACTGTCCAGCCCCTCGTACGCCAGCCTAGCGTGTGGGAGCGGGAGATCTCGGGGATATCCAGGGCCCTCGCCCTCCCTGTGCTGCACCTGTGGGCTCCTCAGCCTCATCCTCAAGAAAGTCTCATAGTCAGCCCCCGCTATGATGTACATGATATAGAACACGCCCTGTCTATACCTCTCCAACTCATCCATCAGCATCGACAGAGGATGCTGCATGCGCAGAGGCGGATCCACCGGCACCATCGGAAGTGACCCCGGGCCATGCTGACGGGTCACCCTCTCCCCCAGATACATAGCGTCGCAGTGAAGTCCCACCAGGAGCTTCCGCCGCCGCGTAACCTCGCTAGCAACCTGAACCACGTCCATATGGAACCGACTCCACCAGGTCAGCTGGATCCTCTCAGAGAACTCCCGGTTCAGGGCCTGGGACACCTCCTCGTATGACAGTCAAGTGCCCACCCTCGACGAGACCGCCTTCTTCGACCTCTTCTGCCAAACCAGCATGGCAGGGAACATGGGTCTATACGCCTCCCTAATGTCCCACTGCTGCGGACTGAACACCTCATAGCACCAGACCTGTCAAGTAAATGAAAGTTATGTCAGCTACAGAACAGATACATACGAGTACATAAAAGAGACAAGGAAGAGAAAAAGACGTGAACTTACATCCAGAGCAAGCGAGAAACAACTCAGGGAGTTCTCCTCTCCCCGCGAGAACCTGTCCAGGGAATGGTAGAGCTCGACCAGTCCAGCCTCCCCCCATGCATACCCCCTCACGGCATCCAAGTCTGTCAGCGACCCGAGCAGAGGGAAGTGACAGGATGTATCAGAAGTCGGGAACGAAGTCCCTGATAACGCGAACCAAATAAACCCTCGAGCCAGGCGCTCCGCGGTCATCCTCAAAGATCCAGCCAAATAATCTGCGATACCCCCCTCCAGATGCCTCTCCATCGGCCTGTACCGAATGCCTAAGCCCCTGGCATCAGTAATATCAAAACCCAGCAGCTCCGACAACTGCCCCGGGGTATAACCATCCACCCACGCCAGCGTGTTGCCATAGGTCGGCAACCCGGTGATAGCAGCAAAATCAGTGGGAGTCACCGTCGCCTCCCCCCATCTGAAATGAAAAGTGTGGGTCGTATCCCACCAGTACTCGCTCAAAGCTACGTACATGGACCTGGCCCTCTACGTCGCAGCTATCGCAGCTACCGCACTAATAAATCCAGCCAATCCGGAGTCAAGCACCAGCTGCCGTGGACTCCTCTCTCCCTCTCGAGCATTGTCCGGAAATACCTCCCACAACGCTCTCACTGCCTCAAAGGCTCCCCGACTCTTATGATTGTGGACATCAACTGTCCCTCGCCCCTACAGGTGAACAAAGCAAAAATACGTTAAGTACAGAAGCAACGTCAACAGAATGCATGAACTCATGTCAAAAGGATGCAGTGCAGATACGGTTCTCATTCATTTCCTAACACATATTTCCATTACTTCGAAAACTCCGTCGAAACCGGAACTTTCAAAGCACTTCGAAAACTCCGTCGAATCCGGAACTTTCAAAGCACTTCGAAAACTCCGTCAAAACCGGAACTTTCAAAGCACTTCGAAAACTCCGTCGAATCCGAAACTTTCAAAGCACTTCGAAAACTCCGTCGAATCCGAAACTTTCAAAACACTTCGAAAACTCCGTCGAAACCGGAACTTTCAAAACACTTCGAAAACTCCGTCGAATCCGGAACTTTCAAAACACTTCGAAAACTCCGTCGAATCCGGAACTTTCAAAGCATTTCGAAAACTCCGTCGAATCCGAAACTTTCAAAGCACTCCGAAAACTCCGTCGAAGTCGGAACTTTCAAATTCTTTCGAACATTTCAAAAATTTACTCCGTCCCGAATTAAAGCTACTTTAATTTTGGAAGATGCATCTAGGCATGGAATTTTGCAACCAAAATTTTTATGTCATCTACCCATAGTGTCAATTGAACTACATCCTAGTCAATTTCGACAAAGGTTCATAGCAAAGTCAAAAGACCCAATCCGGGCACCAAAACCCCTAACTCATTCCTAGTCAAATTTCTAACATTTGAAGAATGCACATTCTTAAAATTAATGGAATTTGAGGGAAGCTTACTTGTCTCTTGATCCCTCCTTTGGAGTTGTGTTTGTCCCTAGCAGGGTAGAACTCCGCCGGATTCAATGGATGAATGTTGGTTCGAATGGTCCGAACCAACCGCGTTCTTTCGTCATCGGTCCTTCCATGACGAGCCATTGGTTCCCAATCACCTTCCATAGCAATTTTCCTTAACAAATCTGAGCAAATCTCACAATTTGGGGTGAAAACTCTCTCCTCCTTTCTCTCCTCTCTCGTCAGAAGTAATGGGGGAAAAGGTTTGGTTTGCGTCGGACTTGGAGCTGATTTGAATCTGGTCAAACTCAGTCCAAGTCCGGCCGGACTCTTAGTGCACTAGAAAAGATTCCTTCCAATTCAGCCCCTCAACTTTGGGCAGTTCCAATTTTACCCCTTTTGGCCTCCAAAAGTGTAAAATTTCCCCCAGTTAGACATTTCTAACACCCCATCCCCCGAGGATAAATTCCCACTTAGTTTTCACTAACGCTCGTCTCTAAACGTTAAATTCTCAGTTAGTTTTCACTAACGCTCGTCTCCAGACGTTAAATTCTCAGTTAGTTTTCACTAACGCCGTCTCTGACACGTTAAATTCTCGCTAGTTTTCACTAACGTTCGTCTCAGAACGTTAAATTCCCCGATCGGCGTTTGACATTCAAACGCTCGCGCTCGTCTCCGCACGTTAAATTCTCTCGCTAGTTTTCACTAACGTTCGTCTCCGCACGTTAAATTCTCAGTTAGTTTTCACTAATGCTCGTCTCCAGACGTTAAATTCTCAGTTAGTTTTCACTAACGTTCGTCTCCAGACGTTAAATTCCCAGTCGACGTTTGACATTCAAACGCTCGCGCTCGTCTCCAGACGTTAAATTCTCAGTTAGTTTTCACTAACGTTCGTCTCCAGACGTTAAATTCTCAGTTAGTTTTCACTAACGCTCGTCTCCAGACGTTAAATTCTCAGTTAGTTTTCACTAACGTTCGTCTCCAAACATTAAATTCTCAGTTAGTCTTCACTAACGCTCGTCTCCAGACGTTAAATTCTCAGTTAATTTTCACTAACGCTCGTCTCCAGACGTTAAATTCTCGCTAGTTTTCACTAACGTTCGTCTCCGCACGTTAAATTCTCGCTAGTTTTCACTAACGCTCGTCTCCGCACGTTAAATTCTCGCCTAGTTTTCACTAATGCTCGTCTCCAGACGTTAAATTCTCAGTTAGTTTTCACTAACGTTCGTCTCCAGATGTTAAATTCCCAGTTGACGTTTGACATTCAAACGCTCGCGCTCGTCTCCAGACGTTAAATTCTCAGTTAGTTTTCACTAACGTTCGTCTCCAGACGTTAAATTCCCAGTCGACGTTTGACATTCAAACGCTCGCGTCCGTCTCCGGACGTTAAATCTCCAGTTGACGTTTGACATTCAAACGCTCAATCATGTCCCCTGACATTCCAGTTACAATTCCGTCTCTCGACATCAAAAATTTTATTGGTTTTCACCAATGTTCACTATCCCCGGCCGCCAGTCGTAAGCCCGATCGTTCCACCTCAGCGGCCATCAAGGTAAGCCCGCACAACAATCCCTCTTCGGCCATCAAGGTAAGCCCGAATGCTCATCCCCAGCAGGATTCTAAAGAAGAAACGTCGATCCTTTCGAGTTGTTAATAACGCCAGTTTAACACAACCGTTCCCATCATTTGCCACCCTATCCCCAGAAGGATAAACCTGGCAGTCAACGTAAGCCCATCATCCAAGGCACAAATGCCTTCGTCTCAGGATAAACGTATCCTCGTAACTCCGGTTTGAGGCGCCACACGCCCTCGTATGCTTCACTAACTCTGGTTTGAGGCGCCACACGCCCTCATAAGTATCAGCAACTCCGGTTTGAGGCGCCACACGCCCTCGTATGATCCAGCAACTCCGGTCTGAGGCGCCACACGCCCTCAAAGGTTTCAGAAGTCCCAGGTTCAGACGCCTCACAATAGTCTCCATTCAGGTTCCGGTACCTCGCAATGGTCTCATTCAGGTTTAGACGCCTCCCAATAGTCTTGCTCAGGTCAAGGTCCCCACGCGCGGCTCCTTGCACCTTCGAACTACGATCGACTTGATTCTTGCTCGGGATACGTAGGAATCCTTTCGCTAAGGGTCCACCACCGACCGCCTGTGTCTCTTCCAAAGTAAGGCATCCCGATTTGGATCCTTATCTTTTTTCAACGACCCCACCTCCTTCGAAGGAGACGTCGCTGAGGGGCTAACTGTAAGTTCCCAAATCCGGATCGTCAAAATTCGTCAGAAAGTTAACCGAAATCCGTTAACTGGCCTGCTCCAGGTTAATCGAAACTCGTTAACTCCCCGTTGCCATGCCAACGAGACGTCCCGGGACTGCCCCGTGCATCCCAACGTCGAAACGTACTTAACACACGTCATCACACGTGAAAGTACGGCTTTTCCTGAAAAACTCACTTTTCGGCACTTTCTGGGGGCATTTCGGACATATTCCGGACTGTTATTTTAAAAAACGGACAAAACCGGGACCCGGGAACGAACTCCCACATCGCTGGTGACTCATGGACGCGTGGCAAGCATGCCACCTCCCTCTAGTCACCTTTCAATAAAAAATCAAGGCCAAAAGACTAAAATACGCCTGGTATACAGTCTCAGTCCGGCCGGACCTCCTTTGCAGACTTCAGAAATTGCCAGCAAGTCCCTCAAATTTCCAAAGTACCACAAAACCCCCTGGATTTCGCCTAAGTCCCACTGACTCCTACTGAAATTTCACCTATAAATAGATAGGCTGTCAAAGCTATTTGTAACAACAAAAAATTCACCCCTTTCACCAAGAAACTCACGGCCTAAACTGGTTCTCCCCCTTCCCGAGCCCAGTTTTACCTCATTTTGCGTGAAAACTCCGTATTCCGATCAAATACGCCCTCCTCCACTCCGAAACACCGTTCCAAACTACTTTCTGTATCTCGTATACACCCCTCAAGCCAAAGGAGTCGACCCTAGCCATAGGTATAACTCCCTCTCTCTAATCTCTCGTTTCGTCTCGATTTACGCGCCAGTCGCTACAACCGTTTCAAACAACGTTATTGAAATGTAGACGCCTCCGTCTAATGGTGTCCGATATGTTTTAGCCCCGCGATCCTCTTCTCTTCCCGTAAGAGAAGTAATCACGGGTTAAAACGACATTTCGACCCCGTTCCGTTTACTTTTTTGTCATTTACAACTCCGGATCGATCGATCCGTCGATCGTCATTTACTTTTCTGTCATTTACAATTCCGGACCGTTTGATCCATCGAACGTCCTTTACATTTCATGCAACTTTACCACTTCGAGCCGTTTTGGCTCGTCGATCGTCATTTACAATTCCGAGTCGTTTGGCTCGTCGATCGTCATTTACGATTCCGGATCGTTCGATTCCGTCGATACCGCATTTAAATACTGTCATTTACAAGTCCAACCCATTTGGATCGTGATAGTATTTACTTTTCAAAGTTGGAGTCGCAACCCGATTCGTCGATTGCATGTCATTTAATACGCTTTTTCCCGTAAAAATCGTTAACAATGTAATGCCCGGTTCAAAACCGGAGTTCGTCCTTCGAACTCTCTTTCAAAAATGTGCGAAATGACGTTTGGCATCCGAACGCTCATCTTAAAACTTAAAATCTGCCTTTTGACATTCAAAATCATTTAATACGCTTTTTCCCGTGAAAATCATTAACAATGACTCGCCCGGTTCAAAAACCGGAGTTCGACCTTCGAACTCCTTTTCAAAAACTCAAAATCGACGTTTGCCACGCAAATGCCATTTCAAACTCAAAACCGACGTTTGTCATTCAAACGCTCGTCTTTTCAAACAAAGTCACCTAATCAACGTTTGACATTCAAACCAAGATTAAGCTTGTCATTCAAGCCCCCATTTCAAAACACACACACACACACGATTTCGAGAAAGGTAGAAAGACTCGTCATACGAGGCGTTTCGGGTGATCTCGTAATACTCTTCCCGAAACGTAACGTGACCTCCAAACCTAACAATCTCTGTTACTCAAAAAAGCTTATTACTCGTTTTTGCTACCAATAAAAATGATCCCCTGTTTTCAAAGCCTTTTCCTAAGTTTTTGCTACCAATAAAAATGACACCATTTTCACAATATCCGTTTCTCAACGTTTGGGCTCAAAATACAAAACCGCGTGGCGACTCCTCATTTCCTTCCCATGAAGCAAGGTCTGAGACACCAACCCTCCGCGAAAGACAACCGCGTTTCGCGTCCGCGCGAAATCCCGGGTAATTTCAGATGTGTCACAAATTTCTGAACCTCCACTAATGAAATTGATCACCTTCGTTGATGCTGGGGGAGAGACTGGCCTTTCGATTTCATGTGGAGCTTCTGCATTTTCTGCCTTCTTCTTTCTAGATCCCAGCAACTCCTTAAGATGTCCCTTTGAGAGCAAGTAGCTGATCTCCTTTCTTAGTGCAATGCAATCTTCTGTAACATGCCCAAAGTCTTCATGGTAGGCACACCACTTCGACTTGTCACGCCATCCCGTGGTTTTATCTGTCTTCTTTGGCCATCTTGCTTTGTCCCCCAGGTTGCCCATTGCACAGAGTATACCTGAAATGTCAACAGAAAAACAATAATCAGAAATGTTAGGCACGTTATTGCTATCTTCATCCTCACCCTCTATTGAATTAATTTTGCTGCTGTCAATTCTCGGATAAGGGTTGGATCGGTTTTTCCTGCGGTGGGATGATTCGGTCTTTCTGTCTGGATTGTCATATGTCGACAACTTGGATGAGGACTTCGATCTTCGCAGATCATCTTCCTCCAACCTTATGAATCTCAGGGCCCTGCTCCTGACTTCTTCCCACCTTTTACAAGGAGTTATCACCAGATCTTGATAATACTGTGAATCCTTCTTCGGCCCCATTTTGAATGCTTCTGTGGCTGTCGACATGTCAAGATTGGGAATTTCTAGCACTTCTTTGTTGAACCTGTGGACATATTCCTTCAGAGTTTCGTTAGGCTGCTGGATCACATTGTAGAGGTCACTGGTCAGCTTCTCGAATTGCCGACTGCATGAGAATTGATTATAGAACATGTTGATAAGCTGGGCGTACGAGCCAATTGAGCCTAGGGATTGCCTAATCAGCCACTTGAGAGCTGGCCCAACTAAGGTCGATCCAAATCCTCTGCACAGGCAAGCCTCCCTGAATTGAAGTGGAATATGCACTATGTCCATTTTCTCTTAATAGTGGGCAACATGCTCCTCTGGATCTGTGCTGCTGTCATACAACTTCATGGATGGAACACTGAAATGCTTCAGGATGTCGACATTTGCAATTGCTGGGACAAAGCGGGACTGATTGTAGTAGTTTTGAGGTACTGGCTGGATTGGAGGAGTTACACCGGGCACGTTCATTATCAGCTCCCTGAGATCCTGCATCTGCTTAGCTAGGGGGTTACCTGCAAAAGGGTCAGCCATAGGAATACGATTGAAAGTATTATTATTGAAAAGATCATTCAGCAAACCAGTGTTGTCCGTGGAGGTTGTAACAGTGGTGTTGTCAATGAATGGAATGAACGGGGAGAATCCTGCTGAAGGTGGCGTCAATAGGGTGTCACCGGGCAAGGATGTCGACATCATTAAGGATGTCGGCTGATGAGTTTGAGGCGGAACACCCATTGGGATAAATTCACTCTGAAGCGTAGATCCTTCGGTGGTATCAAAGTTGAGGTTCCTTGCACGCAATGGTGAGATGTTTTCAAGCCGGGAAGCGATGAGCTGTTGATCCCTCTGTATCTTGATCATGGAATTGGCCAACACCTTGGAATTGCTATCTTGTTGATCCAACCTCTGATTCAGCCTGGTTAGTATACTCCTGATGTCGGCATCCACATTAGAGGAGGTTCCTTCTTTTTGTGGAGTCTTAGAAGGTTGCATTTGCTGAGGTCCTGACTGAGGAGGTGGCGACAATGAGGCAATTCTTCCTCCCGTCGTTGGAGTGACGGTGGCACTCTTGCCGGCGGCGGAAACATTGGGGTTGGTTGACATGACGAACTGTTTTAGGAAATGATCCAAATAATCGATAGACCAAGTGGCCCCTCGGTGGGCGCCAAATTGTTTTGGTAGAAAAAACAATAACGTAGAATCTTAACTTGGCAAATGATGGATTTAAATAACAAGGAGGGGACTTTGGAATTCGATTAAATGGAACAAAAACATGAAAGTAAAGAGTGACACAAGAATTTGTTAACGAGGAAAACCTTAGAGATGATAACCTCTTCGGAAAAAACCCCGGGAGTTAGGTCTCCAACCTTAAATGTTCCACTATAAGAATTGAGATTACAACTGCGGAAGATAATGGAGAGGATTACAAATATTGCGGGTGTAGTGTGTGTAAAGAATCTGTGTTTTTCCGTCTCCAAATCCCCTTAAATAATAACAACTAGACGGATAAATGTTAGTTCCTACAATCTCGGCATCCATGCTTATCTCCTCAACGTCCACAAGACCAAGTCCACTTTGCTGTTGAAGAGAGGTTGAACGTGCTTGAAAGTATCCCGTATTTATCTATTCTGTAAAATAATAATGGAAAATATTATAAAAAACGAATTAGTAAATATTAGGTAATACTTACAGTAGAATATCATCTTGACATGCAGGAGCAACTGAAGATGTCACCATGCTGAAAAATACCCATAACAATGGATAACTTGGGCGAAAAAGCAAGATGGCCCAGGAAGAATGAAAAACCAACAGCTTGGAAGGACAAGTCTAAATGGTGTGCATACCATGAAGACTTTGGCCATACTACAGACAACTGCATTGCCCTTCGTAAGGAGATCAGTCATCTATTATCTAAAGGCCACCTTAAGGAGCTGTTAGGCAGAAGGAAGGGGCGTGCTGAAGCTAAGGATTTCCTTCCAGAAACACCTCAGTCACCCCCAGCAGCAACAAAAACTATCAATGTCATCTCTGGAGGCTCAAAAATCTGTGGCACAACTTATTCGGCTGCAAAACATCATGTCAAAGATTCAAAAGAAGACAAACTCAATACACCAGCCTGGTCTTCTTCAAGATGTGAAGATCGGCAGATAACCTTCGATGAAGATGACGAGACAGATATCATAGGTCCCCATCATGACGGTCTAGTTGTCACCTTGCAGATTGCAAATTGTAAGGTAAAGAGGATTCTCATCGATAATGGAAGTTCTGTTAACTTGATGATGTTCAACACCTTGAGGGAAATGGGCATTCCAGATTCTGAAGTTGTAAAGAACTCTTCTGTATTAATTGGATTCAGTGGTGAAACCAAGCAAACAGTCGGAGAAATCAAGTTGCCCATATATGTTGAAGGTGTCAGCTCTATGGAGAGGTTCTGTGTTATAAACTTCCCATCTTCTTACAACGTCATTCTAGGTAGACCTTGGATACACAATATGAGAGCCATCACGTCTACATATCACCAATGTGTTAAGATGCCCACGCCTTGGGGAGTAGTCAAACTGAAGGGAGATCAGCAGATCTCTAAGGAATGTTACAAGACATTCATGAAAGCTTCTACTAATCCTCGTCAAGCATAGCAATTAAAGAAAAAGGTCAGAGATGTTCTAGAAGCTATGGAACATGAAATTAAAGATGTACCCAACGACATCTCTGATCCAGAAAATAAGGTGTTAATTGAAACAGACATCCCTCAAGATGTAGAGGAAGAGTTAATAGAATTTTTGAAGAGCAGATTCAGGTGCTTTGCTTGGAAGCAAGAGGATATGACAGGGATAAGCAAAGATGTAATAACTCACAGGTTGAACAATGATCCCACTGTTAAGCCTGTCCATCAGAAAAGAAGGAAATTTGCTCATGAACGCAATCAAATCATCAAAGAAGATGCAGATGTTGTGGGTATTTTTCAGCATGGTGACATCTTCAGTTGCTCCTGCATGTCAAGATGTTACTCCACTGTAAGTATCGTTTTAATATTTACTTATTTGATATTTCCTAATATCTTTATTATTATTATTTTCCAGTGAATAAGAGAGAAGAATACGGGATATTTTTCTAGCACGTTCAACACATCTTCAACGGCAAGGATGACTTGGTCTCACGGACGTTGAAGAAGATAAGACTATTCCCGAGATTGTAGGAACAACTTTTACCCATTCAAACTTACTTATATTTAAGGGGAGATGGAGATGGAAAAACATACATACTCTCGTACACTCACACACTCTACGCACATCTCTCTTGTAATTCTCTCCATCATCTTCCACAGTTGTAACTCAATTATTATAGTGAAACTTTTAAGGTTGGAGACCTAACTCCCGGGGTTTTTTCCAAAGAGGTTATCACCTCTAAGGTTTTCCTCGTTAACAAATCGTGGTGTCATTCTTTCTTTTTATGTCTTTGTTCCATTTAGTCGAATTCCACAGTCCCCTCCTTGTTATTTAATCCACACACTTGTCAAAGTTAAGATTCAACACTATTGTTTTTTCTACCAAAACAATTTGGCGCCCACCGAGGGGCCTCGTGGTTTATCGGTTATTTGGATCATTTCCTGAGCGAATTCATCATGTCTGCACCTCCCAATGTGTCCGCCGCCAGCAAGGGTACCGTCGTCACTCCAACATCAGGAGGTAGAACCAGCTTGTTGCCGCCACCTCCTCAGACCGGACCTCAGCAAACTCAACCTACAAAGACTCCACAAAAGGAAGCGACTTCTTCCAATGTAGATGCTGACATTCGGACTATCCTAACCAGGTTGAATCAGAGGTTGGATCAACAAGATAGCAATTCCAAGGTGTTGGCCAATTCCATGGTCAAGATGCAGAGGGATCAACAGCTCATCGCTTCGCGGCTTGAAAACATCTCACCATTGCGTGCAAGGAACCTCAACTTCGACAACACCGAAGGATCTACGCTCCAGAATGAATTTATTCCAATGAATAGTCCACCTCAAACTCCTCACCGACATCCTTACCCTGGGACACCCTAATGACGCCACCTTCAAGGATTCACCCCGTTCATTCCATTCATTGACAACACCACTGTCACAAATACCACGGATAACTCGGTTTGTCGAATAATCTTTTAAATAATAATAATTTCAATCGTATTCCTATGGCCGACCCTTTGCAGAAACCCACTAGCCAAACAGATGCAGTGATCTCGTGAGCCGATAATGAACGTGCCCGGCATAACTCCTCCAATCCAACCAAAGGTCTCGTAACCGCTACAATCAATCTCGGTTTGTCCCAAAGAATTGCAAATGTCGACATCCCGAAGCGTTTCAACGTTCCATCTATGAAGTTGTATGACGGCGCCACAGACCCAGAGGAGCATGTTGCTCACTATCAGGAGAAGATGGACATAATCCATATTCCGCTTCAATTTCGAGAGGCTTGCTTATGCAGAGGATTTGGATCAACCTTGGTTGGACCAGCTCTCAAATGGCTGATTAGGCATCCCCTAGGTTCAATTGGTTCATACGCCTAGCTTATCAACATGTTCTATAACCAATTCTCGTGTAGTCAACAATTTGAGAAGCTGACAAGTGATCTCTACAATGTGACCCAACAACCTAATGAAACTCTAAAAGATTATGTTCACCGGTTCAATAAAGAAGTACTGGAAATTCCCAATCTTGACATGTCAATGTACTACGTAAGCATTCAAAATGGGATTGAAGAAAGATTCACAGTATTATCAAGATTTGGTGATGACTCCTTGTAAGCGGTTGGAAGAAGTCAGGAGCAGGGCATTGAGATTCATAAGACTGGAGGAAGATGAGCTGCAAAGATCAAAGTCCTCGTCCAATTCGTTGACATATGACCACCCTGACAGGAAGACTGAATCATCCCATCGCAGGAACAACCGTTCCAATCCTTACCCAAGAATTGATACTAGCAAAATTAATTCAATAGACGGTGAGGATGAAGATAATGATAATGTGCCTAACATTTCGATTATTGTTTTTCTCGTTGACATTTCGTATACTGTGCAATGGGCAACCTAGGGGACAAAGCCGATGGCCAAAGAAGACGGATAAGCCTACGGGATGGCGTGACAAATCAAAATGGTGCGCTTACCATGAAGACTTTGGGCATGTTATCAAGATTGCATCGCACTAAGAAAGGAGATCGCCATTTGCTCTCGAAGGGACATCTTAAGGAGTTGCCGGGATCCGTAAAGAAGAAGGCCGAAAGTGCGGAAGCTCCTCATGAAGTCGAGAGACCAAAGATCTCCCCCAAAGATCAACAAAGGTGATCAATTTCATTAGTGGAGGCTCAGAAATATGTGGCACTTCCTATTCTGCCGCAAAACGACATGCTAAGGAGTTAAAAGAGGAGAGGCCAGAAAGATAACCAAGAATGTCGACACCCCGCCATGATCCAATCACCTTTGATGAGAGTGATCGAGATAACTTGCTGGAACCCCATCACGATAGCCTAGTTATTTCCTTGCAGATCACCAATTGTACAATCCGGCGTATCTTGGTTGATGGGGGTAGCTCTGTCAATCTCATTATGTTGAGCACCCTCAAGGAAATGAACATCCCGTAATCGGAGATCATCAAGAAATCCTCAGTATTGGTAGGCTTCAGTGGTGAAGTCAAAGAAACAGTGGGGGAAATAAAGCTTACAATATACTCAAAGGGCCTCAACACCATGGAGCGGTTCTGTGTAATTGATTGTGCAACATCCTACAATGTCATTCTTGGAAGACCATGGATTCATGGGATGAAGGCTGTCCCATCCACTTACCATCAGTGTGTGAAGTTCCCGACACCTTGGGGTATCGCCAAAATATACAAAGGATCGCCAGTGGCCAAGGAATGTTATAAGACTTCAATGAAGGCGTCGACATCTCCAAAACAAGCATAGCAATTACAAAGGAAAGTACGTGAAGTCCTGGAAGTTAGGGAGAACGATGTGAAAGAAGTATTGCTAGACCCTTCCAACCCGGACATCAAGGTACTTATTGGCAGTGACATCCCATCAGATATAGAAGAGAAGCTTGTGGACTTATTAAAAAGCAGAGTAAAGAGTTTTGCTTGGAGACATGATGACATGACCGACATCAAGAAAGATGTCATCACTCACAAACTTAACATCGATCCTAGTTTTAAACCAAAGGCACCGTAAACGAAGAAAATTTGCGTAAACAAGAAACCGTATCATCAAGGAAGAGGTAGAGCGCTTACTCAAAGCCAACATGATCCGAGAGGTAGATTATCCAAGATGGTTAGCAAACGTGGTTGTAGTTGAGAAGAAGAATGGGAAATGGCGAGTCTCGTGTTGACTTCACCGACTTAAATAAAGCCTCGTCCAAAAGACCCTTTCCCTCTCGCCTCACATAGATTCGTTAGTTGATGCCACATCCGACATGAACTCCTCACCTTCATGGATGCATCTTCGTGATTCCAAAGAAATCCGTATGGAACCATCCGACCAGAAGACACCGCCTTCATAACGCCAACAGTATTTATTGTTATATTGCTATGCCTTTTGACTAAAAAATGCAGTGAAACATATCGTAGGCTCGTCAACAAAATGTTCAAAGATCGATTGGGGACACAATGGAAGTATATATTGACGACATGGTAGTAAAATCCAAGAAAGCCGAAGATCACATAAGCAACTTATCTCAAGCCTTTGACATCTTGGATTGTTTCAATATGAAACTTAATCCAAATTAAATGCAACTTTGGAATGAAGGCAGGAAGTTTTTGGGTTACATGGTTACTAAAAGAGGCATTGAAGCCGCCCTGCACGTATACGTGCTATTATTAACCCGTCGTCACCTCAATCCGTCAAGGACGTCCAAAGATTGACAGAAAGATTGCCGCACTCACTGTGTTCATTTCAAAATCCCTGATCGATGCAAACCTTTCTATGACATCCTAAGGAAGAACAAGAAGTTCCAAAGGGGAGAACCAACATGAAGAAGCCTTTCAGAGCTCAAAACTTACCCGTCGACACCTCCATTATTGGCCAAGCCTCAGGAGGAGGAACATCTTTACATCTACCTCGGGCAAGATCGTAAGGCGCCGTTAGTGCGCCTTGGTGGCGTAACGAGATGGTAGTCGCAACCCATCTACTATATAAGTAAGACACTTTTAGATGCAGAGACCAGGTATTCTCATTTACGTAAGTTAATTTTAGCTTTGATAACTCGCTTCTATTAAATTAAGGCACTATTTTGAAACACATACTATAATTGTACGCACTAACTATCCTATTAAGAATGTTATGAGAAAACCAGAGATGTCGTGTCGAATGGCGAAGTGGTCTGTACAATTAAGCACATACGACATTAAATATGAGCCCGTAACAAAGAATAAAATCTCAAGCTTTAGCCGATTTTGTGGCCGACTTTAGTCCAACCATGCAACAAGAGGTGGAATTGGAGGTTCAAGAACTTCAAGATGATGACATCCTCAAGATCCGGACTCTCTACACATATGGTGCTTCTAACATGAGAGGTACAGGTCTTGGTGTTGTACTAAAATCGCCACAAGGGGACATAATACCACAATCCATCACCGCAGCTTTCAAGGCCACTAATAATGAAGCAGAATACGAGGCATTAATTGCAGGTCTAACAAATGCCCAGACCTAGATGTCAAGCATATCCGGGTGTTTATAGATTCTTTGCTAATTGTCAACCATTACAATGGATCCTACATAGCAAAAAATGCAAAGATGACGACATATTTGGAAATTGTAAAAATTCTGGTGGCCAAATTCAAAACATTTACTTTGGAACAGATTCCACGAGGAAAATTCTCAAGCAGATGCTCTGGCAAACTTAGGTTCAGCCTTCAAAAGCATTTCACATACAAGCATCCCAATTGTGCATGTTGACATCCCAGCAATTGATCATCTTGAACTGTTCGTTCTAGATGTCGACGTACCTTCCCCTCCAGCAGCAACTTCTTGGACAACTCCTATTGTCAAGTATCTCTTAGATGATATGATCCCAGTCGAGGAGAAAAGTTCTAGAGCCTTTAGGGTAAGAGTATCTAAGTATTTACTTATTGATAACCTTTTGTTTAGAAAATCTGCTGCAGGTCACTACTTAAGATGTCTAGAAGCGTACCGAGCCCATCAGGTTCTCAAGGAACTGCATGAAGGAGAGTGTGGAAATCATACCGGGGGCAGAAGTATGCATACCAAGGCTCTGAGGATGGGCTATTTTTGGCCCACAATGAGAAGAGACGCCGCAGACTATGCAAAGAAATGTGACTCCTGTCAACGACATGGGGACATCCTGCACCAACCAGCAGAGCTATTGCATCCTATCCTGTTGCCATAGCCATTTATGATTTGGGGAATGGACATCATAGGAAAATTACCCAGGGCACCAGGAGGAAGAGTATTTCTATTAGCTATGACAGACTATTTCTCTAAATGGGTAGAAGCTGAGGCGTACGTACAAGTTCGTGACAGAGAAGTAATCTCTTTCATCAAAAGAAATATATTCAGCCGATTTGGGATACCTTTAGAGATAATTTGTGATAACGGCTCCCAATTCATTAGTAAGAAAACCCAAGATTTCTTGACATCTTGGGGAGTCAAGATGGTGACATCTTCACCTGTTCACCCTCAAGCCAATGGACAAAGTGTAATCTAGAAACAAAATAATCATAAGCAACTTAAAAAGAGATCGAACCGTAAGAAAGGACAATGGGCAGAAGAGTTGCCAATAGTTCTATGGGCTGACAGGACGACATCTAAGAACGCTACTGGTCAAACTCCCTATTCACTTGTATTTGGGACAGAATCAGTTATTCCAGTAGAAGTACTTGTACCTACGGCCGGATACAGTTTGTTGACATCTGAACATAATAAAGACATCTTGACATATGACATGGATACCGTAGACGAACTAAGGGACATGACCAAAGTTCGGATGGCAGCATATCAATAAAGGGTAGCCAGATCTTACAATAAAAACGTAAGGGTTAGAAGGTTCCAAGTAGGAGATTTAGTCCTACGAAAGGCATTCCAAAATACAAAGGAGCTCAATGCAGGCAAGCTCGCTCCAAAGTGGGAAGGACCCTACCTGATAGATGCACAGGCCGGGAAAGGAGCATATCGTCTGTCAACCTTGGATGGCCAAATGATACCACGAAGTTGGAACGCCATTCACCTTAAAAGGTATTACATCTAAACAATGCACCCCTTTAACTCATCTCATCCCAGGTATGGACAATCCTTTATTTATTTGTAACCTTCCATTTTCCTATTTACTATTTTCTTACTTCATTACAAATCAAGATGTCACTAACACAATTTGTGGAGAGGCTTCAACATAGTTGACGTCCATTTTTAACATGTCTTTGTCTTATGAGCTGTTGACATACGGAAATGGGGACATATCGAAAGTACGCAAAATTAGAAGAACAACGAATTCTCCTCCGTCAGAGACTAGCCATCTCTTCTCAAGTAAAGGTACATAATCCCTTCTAAGGTTTAAAGAGTTAATTACCTCTTTCTTAAGATGTTAGGTTACCACACCTTCGCCTGGAGCGCAAGTTATCTCTTTAATTGAGGTGTGGGGTGGGCCTATATGGGTAAACTCATATAGCTTACCCATTCCCACTCAGTTAAATGATTGATCTCATATTTTATTCTTATAGTTATGACATGTACGTGTCATCTTAAGTATCTACCGCATTGACATACTAACATGTCACCTTACGAGCATAACAAATAACCATCCAAAAGAAAACAATCCTTGACATGCTTGAAAATTACTAAACCGCAACTAAGCTAAAGTTACCCTAAAAACATCCTTAAAAAGTTAAAAACAACATCCAAACTACCAAAGTTAAAATGCAAAAGTGTTGGACCAACCCAACACATAAGAGAAATTGTCTTTGGTCCTTATGGACCTATTACATAACCAAACCAAAATTAAAATTGTCTTTAGGGATTCCACCCCAGTAATACCATCAAAAAACCAGAACAGAGTTATTTTACCTTTTTCAGGTGACATCCGCCACAGGTGTTGCTTTGGGGGTAACTTCTCCAAATTCTGCACTTCCTTCTTAAGCATCCTACTTTTTGTGTTTTCCTCCTGAAAGTCATTCCATGTCGCTGTCATGAGCATCATCAACCTGTTCAAGATCCTTGGAGCCCTCATTCATCTTTTCATCATGGATCCGCTGCAAAGCTGCCTTTTCATCATCCAGGTTCCAGTTCACATGCTCTCCTGCCTGATATTCCTCAATCATTTGGATTCTAGTTTCAAAAACTGCTTTCACAGTTTCATGCACCAAGTCATCCCGAAGTGCTTCAATCTCCCTTTCATGCCTGATATCAACACTTGCAAGCCTGGACCGCCATTTTAAAATCTCTTCATTTTTGTCCCTGATTTCCAATCCCTTTTCCCTCATTATCCTTGCAGCTTCTTTCAAATCCTTCTCGTATTCGACCCTACTCATATAAAAGGTATCACATTTATCCCTCCATATCCTGATCTCTTTGGATATTAACTTAGCCATCGAGACAATCTGTCATCAACGAACAAAAAAGACATTTTACCAAAATATAAATCAATGTACCAAAGATCCAAATTAACTCTTACCTGATTCTCC
Source organism: Adenophora triphylla var. japonica (assembly GCA_022495995.1). Lineage (NCBI taxonomy): Eukaryota > Viridiplantae > Streptophyta > Magnoliopsida > Asterales > Campanulaceae > Adenophora > Adenophora triphylla. Next base: position 200,983 of record JAFEMH010000342.1, read on the forward strand.
AACACTTCTTCATTCCAAATTTGCTTCTCCACACCGGAGATCTGGTCCACCCTTTTTCTTTTCAAGGTAAGCTTATTATCCATCTCAGGTATGGTCTCTTCCGCTTTCATCTTACCTTTGTATTTGGCCACAATATCATTCTTCGTAAAGCCGGATCGAGTCACTGCATATAAGGATATATGTTAGCACGGATTTAATAGAGTCGCCAATGCAATGACACATTGATTTTGACTCACTTTTTTGGAGAACGTCGTGACTATGTATTTGAGAAAGAAGGATAAAAACTGCACCCTTTAAGGCTACTCTCACCATAATATAGTAAGAGACGTCTGATTTAGATAAGAATTTGAAGAAGATTCGATGATAACGATGGTTATCAAGAATTACGGTTACTAGTTCCTATCGAGACTCCTTTTCTTTCCAGCCGCCACGTATCCTTAACCGTCCCATCATGCAAGCTGGCAGTTGAGCATTTATTGGGAGAAAAACATTTGCCTCTTCAGTTGCCAAAATAGCCAAATGTTTTTGGGGACAAATTGTTGTGGGTATTTTTCAGCATGGTGACATCTTCAGTTGCTCCTGCATGTCAAGATGTTACTCCACTGTAAGTATCATTTTAATATTTACTTATTTGATATTTCCTAATATCTTTATTATTATTATTTTCCAGTGAATAAGAGAGAAGAATATGGGATATTTTTCTAGCACGTTCAACACATCTTCAACGGCAAGGATGACTTGGTCTCACGGACGTTGAAGAAGATAAGACTATTCCCGAGATTGTAGGAACAACTTTTACCCATTCAAACTTACTTATATTTAAGGGGAGATGGAGATGGAAAAACATACATACTCTCGTACACTCACACACTCTACGCACATCTCTCTTGTAATTCTCTCCATCTTCCACAGTTGTAACTCAATTATTATAGTGAAACTTTTAAGGTTGGAGACCTAACTCTCGGGGTTTTTTCCAAAGAGGTTATCACCTCTAAGGTTTTCCTCGTTAACAAATCGTGGTGTCATTCTTTCTTTTTATGTCTTTGTTCCATTTAGTCGAATTCCACAGTCCCCTCCTTGTTATTTAATCCACACACTTGTCAAAGTTAAGATTCAACACTATTGTTTTTTCTACCAAAACAGTAGATAGACTGTTAAAGTCAAAGATGATTATAGAAGTTAATTATTCAAGATGGTTATCTAATGTAGTGGTGGTGGAAAAGAAGAATGGCAAGTGGCATGTATGTGTTGACTTTACCGATTTGAACAAGGCTTGCCCTAAAGCTCCTTTTCCCTTACCATATATTGACTCATTAGTCAATTTCACAGCCGGACATGACATCTTGACCTTTATGGATGCGTCTTCGGGATTTCAACAGATTCAGATGGAACCTTCAGATCAAGAAGATACAGCCTTTATGACCCCGGAAGGAATATATTGCTACGTAACAATGCCCTTTGATTTGAAGAATGCAGGGGCAACCTATTAACGGCTAGTTTACAAGATGTTCAAAGACAAGCTAGGAAAAACTATGGAAGTTTACATTGATGACATGGTGGTCAAATAAAAGCATATTGAAGATCACGTACAGAACCTTGCAGAAGCTTTTGACATCTTGGAAGCTTTCAACATGAAGTTAAATCTATCAAAGTGAAACTTTGGGGTTCGAGCTGGGAAGTTATTAGGCTACATGGTGACAAAATATGGGTATTGAAGCTAGCCCAGAGCAGATTAAAGCAATTCTCAACCTGGAATCCCCAAACACAATCAAAGACGTGCAGAGGCTGACCGGTCAGGTAGCAGCCCTTAACAGGTTCATATCCAAATCATCTGACAGATGCAGGTTGTTCTTGACGTCTTGAGAAAGAACAAGAAGTTTCAATGGTCTGAGGAGCATGAACAAGCATTCAATCAACTCAAAGAATACCTTTCAGTACCACCATTACTATCTAAACCGGAGCAAGGTGAACCACTCCTTGTATATCTTGTTGTCTCAGAAAATGTCGTTAGTGCCGTCCTGGTAAGAGAATTACAAGGTGAACAACATCCTGTCTATTATATAAGTAAGTCCCTCATAGATGCTGAAATCAGGTACACTCATCTTGAAAAACTTGTTCTTGCATTAATAATTGCTTCAATTAAATTACGTCACTATTTTGAAACACATCCTATATCTGTTAAAACTAATTTTCCCATTAGAAATGTTATGAGAAAACCAGAATTATCAGGAAGGATAGCAGAGTGGTCCATACAACTTAGTACATACGACATCCAGTACGAGCCTAGGACCGCTATCAAATCCCAATCTTTGGCTGACTTTGTAGCAGACTTTAGCCCCAGCTTACAACCTGAAGTAGAACTGGAGGTACAACAACTTGAAGGTGACATACACTCAACATGTTCACGGATGGTGCTTCAAATATGAAAGGAACAGGTCTGGGCATAGTATTAAGATCCCCACAAGGTGATATCTTTCCTAAGATGTGTCTTGTGAATTTCATGCAACGAACAATGAGGCCAAATATGAGGCCCTCATTATGGGTTTAACAACTGCTTTAGATTTAAATGTTAAACATATTAATGTCTATAGTGATTCCCTATTACTGGTTAACCATTTTAATGGTTCTTCAGCTAAAAATTCTAAGATGACAGCGTATGATTCTTGCAAGCCGCTTCATCACTTTCACCTTTAAACAAGTGCCTAGGGAGGAAAATACAGAAGCAGACACATTGGCTAATCTAGGGTCAGCATGTAAAGCGCTGATAAGCAATATAATCCCTATTATTTACATCAAATATCCAGCTATAGAGCAGCCTGAAGATTGCAAACAGATTAATGATCCAGTAACGTCATCAAAAGATAACAATCAAGAAGCATCTTGGACTCAACCCTATTATGAGTACCTTCACAAAAATATGGTTCCTCAGGATCCTAAGGCAGCAAGGGCTTTCAGAATGAGGGCATCTAGGTTTACTCTAATTGAGGGAATACTCTTCAGGAAGTCATATTCAGGTTTGTACATGAGATGTGTAGAACCTGGTCAAGTTGCTGTCATCTTAAAAGAACTGCATGATGGCAAATGTGGGAATCATTCTGGGGGCAGATCGTTCTAAGATCAGGATATTACCGGCCAACTATAAGACAAGATGCTGCAGCATATGATAAAAAATGTGACTCTTGTCAAAGGCATAGCAACATTTTACATCAGCCTGCAGAACCTCTGTATCCCATAGTGTCCTCCTGGTCTTTCATGCAGTGGGGGATGGACATTTTGGGAAAGTTACCTAAAGCTCCTGGGGGCAAATTACTCATGTTGGCAATGACAGACTACTTTTCGAAATGGATTGAAGCAGAATCATATGTTCAGATCAGAGATAAAGAAGTTATTTCCCTCTTAAAAAGGAACATCCTGAGCAGGTTTGGGATTCCATCAGAAATTATTTGTGACATATTGATCACAATTTATCAGCAAGAAAACCAAGGACTTCTGTGCAAGATGGGGGATAAAACTGATAATGTCAACTCCAGTCCACCCTCAAGCAAATGGACAAGCTGAGTCAAGCAACAAGTTGATTATTAACAACTTGAAGAAACGTCTTGATCAGAAGAAGGGAAGATGAGCTGAGGAATTACCTTTTGTACTTTGGGCAGATAGGACGACTCCCAAGAATGCAATAGGGCATACTCCTTACTCACTGATATTTAGCACAGAAGCAGTAATACCTGTTGAAGTTGTGATACCAACCGCAAGATAGGGTCTCACGACTCCAGCTGGCAACCAACAAGCTTTGACACAAGACTTGGACACTGTGGACGAATTGAGAGATATTGCTAAGATTAGGATGACAGCTTATCAACAAAGGATAGCTAGAGCTTACAATAAAAATGTTCGAGTGAGAAGATTTCAAGTTAGAGACTTGGTTCTCAGAAAGGTCTTCCAAAACACTAGGGAGTTAAATGCTGGAAAGCTAGCTGCTAAGTGGGAAGGCCCATATCTTATAGATGCTGAAGCAGGAAAAGAAGCATATTGGCTATAAAGTCCAGATGGTACACGGATCCCAAGAAGTTGGAATGCTATTCATCTTAACATTACTTTATGTAAGTCTGAACATGATAAAATCCAGTCCAAATCAGGTACGCATTGTTGAATAATTTAATTCTTACGTCTTTCATTTTTATTCTTTATCCCTCTTAGAACAATGCTAACTTAAGCATCAGAGGGGTGTTAGCTAAGCTAACACCCAACCCTAACATATGTCTGTCTTGCAAGGTATTTCACAGTTACATATTCAAGATGTAAGACAACCAGATCTATTTTCGAAAGGATGAAGATAATTTACCTCAGTCAGTCTATTCCATAAACTGAAGTTTAAGGTACACACCTTCTAAGTGCTTAAAAGATTATTCATCTTTTCTCTAGTATAATTGGTTATCAAAACCTCGCCTAGGTGCACGTATTTCACACAATGTGAAACAAAGTTCTAAAGGTTGTAACATTTTCATGTTACTCACAAAGTTCAAGAACTTATACACATTCAGTATTTTCATACGATCAAAAGAGTTACTAGATCAAAAAACTAACTGCTTACCTACTAAGATACCAAAAATAATGTCATCAACATGACATCCTGAAAAAACCATAACGCCAACAAAGGCATACCAAAATATTACAGACCAAAAACTTGTTCTGAGGACATACCCTCATTTTAATCAAATTAATTGTTTTAAAAGAAAACATACTATCCTTCTTATTCTGTATTATCATCTTGAGTATCTCCAACCTGCTCAATCTCTCTGCATCTTGAGCCTTGGAGTTTACCTCACCCGTTTTTTCACTAATGATCCTTTGTAAAGCTGCATATTCTTCTTCTAGATTCCAGTTTATGTGCTCCCCAGCCTGGTACTCCTTAATCATCTCGATCCTAGCCTCATAGACTGATTTCGCAGCCTCAGTCACCATGTCATCATGAAGCATCTCCATATCTTTAGCATGTCTCCTACCAGCCTTAGCAAGTCTGACTACCCATTTTGAAATATCATTATCCTTAGACTTAATTTCTTCTTTCTTCTCTTTCAGCATCTTGAAAGCTGACTTTAGATCTTCCTTGTACTCCGTCCTATCCATGTGTAAAGTATCAGCCTTTTCTTTCCACAACTTGATCTCCTTAGCCATCATCTTGGCAACTGTTACAGCCTATTATCAATGAATAACAACATTTGATCAAAATATGAAAGGATATTCCAACATTATCAAAGTAACATATTACCTGATTCTCTAAAACCTCTTCGCTTGGTGTTGCCTTCTCTGCTTGGTTACTTCTCTTTCTTTTTAATACTACCTTGTTATCCGCTTCCAAATTAGGCGGACTCCCTTCAATCTTCATCTTATTTTTATACTTAGCCACAATATCACTTGCAGCAAACTTAGATTTAGAATGAGTCACTGCAAAGACGAACATCAAAATATATTAGTATGGAATACAAATGAACTCTCCGGGCAAATTGATGATTTCTAGGAAAAATACTTACTGAGGAGATTTTCAGAGGGTGATACCGATGGACTTGCAATCTATAAGGGAACGCAAAGCTTGAAAGAGATTTGAAAGGATTTGTTTTCCTTTTAAACTGTACAAAAGATATTCAAACAGTTATAAAACTCTAGGCCCGTTACAACTCTTCAACTCCCCGTATAACTGTCTAAACCAGCCCACGGAAGTGAATCAACATTTGGCAAAATATTAGGCTTTCCGGGTTCTACTTGGAAAATCCAAATATTTTGGTGGCAATTATTTGGGGTATAATTTTTATTCAAGACAACACTGACATCTTGGCTAGTATGATTATTCAACATCTTTAATATGACATCCTATTTTTGACAACTTAAAGATGCAGGTTCAACCGTTCCTATTTTTCAGGAGACAATCACTACGCAAAGATCAAAGACCAAGTCTTACATATTTCAAATGCATTTCTAACGGAAGATCAAATCATGGCAACGGTCCCTTATCTTCAGCAACCTGATTCGGATTTATAGGAATTTTCGGTTACTTATTAATTTTCTATTATTTTTGGGCTATAAAAGGAGAGCTAGGGATAGGCGCCATGGACGGCAATTTTGTAACTCTCTCTATACTTCCACTTTATAATCACTCAATAAATAAGATAAACATCTTTGGTTTTAGGTAGGTTTCCTAAAACCTCCCGAGGTTTTGTGCCGGAGATTAGTTGATCAAGGGCTTTCCTCGTTACATCTTGGTGTCACATCTTGAATTTTCTCATTCTTATATTCCAATTGTGCCCAAAATCATTCCACTAAAATTCAATTTCAAAGCATACAAGAAATTGACCAAAACAGAAACACACAAATAGAACAAACATAATAAATCAAAGAAAGAACAAAGAACAATTACAAAGAGAAAGGAAAATAATAACATGGAAAAAAAGAAGGGAGAAAGATGGTGGGTGGTGACTATGTGGTATGGAACCATGGGCAGGGTTTCATAGAGATCTACATTTTTCATTTAATCACGTTGAAATATTTAAATAAACTAGTGTAACACTCGTGCATTAAACGCACAATAGGATACTTTGACAAAATAATTAAACAAACCAAAGAAAGTTTTTATAACTATGAAGATTAATCATTACTCTCTAAATGCTCTTTAAATTTCACTTAAAACAAAATCATAAAGAAAAGCGTCAGGAGGGGTCCAAATGTATTCGAGCTAGCCAAGGAAAATCAAGAATCCCACCATCCCTAGACATACATCATCAACTTTTTAAGAAAAATAAAGACTAAGCTACTGACCAATAACAGTTATACGAACATATGATATACAACTCAAAATTATGTAATGGACATTGTTTAAAAATAAAAACAGAGATTGCAGGAGAAGATAATTATTGTAAGACATGTGATATTGCTAAGTTTCAATCCTCTATAAGTATACCTGCTCAATCACAAAATTTTACTCCCTTCGTTTCAAATAATGTCCAGAAAATTTCAAACTTGCCCTTGATCAAGAGAAAACTTGAAAAGTTTTGGACATTCATTTTGGGGCGGAAGGATTACAAAAATCTTTCTCTTAGCAAGATGAAAGAAAGAGAGTACACCTATAAGTAGATAGAGTTGCGTGGTTGCATTCAATGTTCAATTCAAATTCTTCTGCAACAAAAATGGTAACAAAAAAGTCAGGAAATTTATTGACACCCCTTCCCCCCCCCCTCCAAAAAAAAGATGAGTTGAGTTGAACATACATTACCTAGCTTAATAAGATTATATAAGATGAATGAAGAATGTAAATATTTAAAAATTTATTGATCTCTCTTTGTCCAAATAAAACATATAAATGTAAGAATTGTCACATACACTCACACTCACACTCACAACAACTGAATGGAGAAGAGTTAGTTTTATTAGAATATTAAGAATATATATGATTGAACCAAAATCCAGAAAGCCTTAAAGGCATGTAAAATATAAGTTGATAAACTTTCATACCTTTAGGCAGCTTCCTTTAGAGTAGACATTTTTGAGGATTAAAACACAATGGTCGTGATAATTTAGCTTTACTAATAATTTACAACCATTTTATGTTTACACACAACACTTGCTCTTCTGGTAAACCTGATAACAATTAATCACCAAGGTTTTGTGGATTGTTGAGAACATAAAGTGAATGGTTCATCAACATACGATGAATTGAACTGTCTGTCTCACATATAATGAGGTGAAGCAAAGTAAAATAGAAATCAAACATAAATCACGACGGTACAAACAATTAATCACCAAGGTTTTGAAATTGATTATGACCCTTTTGCTCAACCCCTAAGCCTGCTAATAGTATTATCCTTGCGCTCCTTTGTCTTTGATGAACTGGAGCAGCTTCAACTATTTCATCAACAACCTTTTCTGCTTCACTAACCACTTCGGTTGCTTCTTGTAGTTCAGGTGCAGAAGCCTGATGTTTCTTCTTTGCTTTTTTCTCATGTTCCTGTAGTAATTAAAAGTAAAGCACCATTTTCATCAATAAATGTACCAAATAAAGATTAAAAAATATTAGATAAATAACTAGAATTTGGATATATGTGACATTTTATAAGTACAATGTAATTGAAGTGGGACATACATCAATCCAACTACCTCAACATCAGAATGTTCTCTAAGCGCTTCAACATCCTTCTTTGCAGCCAGCTCCATTGCCTTGATCAAGTGGGTATGATTTTGGTAAAAGGGAGTATACTGCAATGATGTGATCACACATGCTCAGTATATGTATAGTGTTAATCCTCTCAAGCCAAGCACCCCATTGAAAAGTCAGACATTTACCAAGTACATTACTACTCTTATAAATATATGATCATAATAACAAAAAACCCAAGAGGTATCCCAACTTCTTTAGACTTCGTTGTCGTGAACAGGAGGATTAAAATATAATTATCATGTAAAAGGACTAAATGCAAAATATTGAAAACTAGAGAAGATTAGCAAAATCAAAGGAATGGAAATAGAAATTATTGTCATTTCTGAATGAGCCATAATTAATGTAAAGAAAGAATAAATCAACGCTGGGGTACTGCGCATGAGTCAAAAGAACACATACACCCATTCTTCACGTTGTTTTCTCAACTCCTGAATCTTTTCATAAGATTTATCTCTTTTATCCATCACAATAGTCAGTTCATCTTGTAAGGATTCCATCTCTTTCTCTATGGCCTCATGCTCATTATCACGTTGCTTAAGCTTGTCCCTAACAACTTGTCGTTCATAAGGGACCCCACGAGATCACCTCCAATAAGCTAGCAACAACATAAGAATTGCAATAAAATAAAATCTACAATATATTACGAGAGATAGAAAAGTTGTAGTTGATAAATTTAATGTAAAAATAAATGAATAATAATTGAAGGCACATCAGAAAAGAAATCCTAAAGGCTAAAGGTAAATGGTTTCTCACTTTGACCTGGTCTTGGATTTCTTCCTTTTAACCCAATGAATGTTGAATCTTATGTTCTCAAGCTTTATAAAAAGTTTGCAGTCGCTACTTTTGCATTCTCTTGTTGACTAATTTTCATCTCAATGTTATTTCCATCTAAAAAGTTGATAATTATGATATTCAGAGTCGATGACTATATCATCCACGAGAAACCAATGTCAAGCTTTGAAAAGGTTTTTATACCCGAGTTTGAGTACGTATCCTTATTCACATAATCACCCTTTGTCCTGCTAAAGATTGTTCCAGTTGTAACATCACTAATCCAAACCAGGGTTGCACGATTCGTAGTTCTTCCGATTCGAATTCGCGATTCGCTCAATCCATGGAATCCGATACGTAGAGTATTACAATTATTGCGATTCGCGAATTAGCAATATTAGTACGTTTGATTTAAATAAATATTAAAAAATATATATAATAATAATAGACTTACTTTTCATAGAAAACATTTGTAGTGAGGGATTGACAATAAGGGTTACCAGCAACTCCCTTGATATGAGCGTTGAGTCTGGTATGACTTTTCAGTTTTCTACAGCTGATCCTTGGAACATATCAATAGTTAATGGGCAGCATTCATTGCAACAATGCCTTTTCATATCTAGAGGACATTAATTGCGAATTCAAAGAGGGTTTTCAAGGTATCGGAACACGAATCGAAGATTACAATTTGCGAATTCCAGCGTATCGATTCGGTATCGAATCGCGAATCGATACCTGCGAATCAATACGCGATTCGATGTCTAGATGAGAGTATCCTGCAACTCTGATCCAAACTATTATGCTTTGCTTTATTATTTGCTACATTGGAAGTATGAACAACAGAACTAAGACATACCGCAATGAAGAAGCATGTAAGACCAGGGGAAAAATATCTTAGCTTTGTTAATTTTACCATCCAAGAAGTAGTTCAATTAGTGCCTATCTGGGTTTAAACAAAACTACAAACCACGACATCATTAAAAAATGCAATTACTTTAATCCAATAAAAGAGTTATTGTTAAAAAAAAATCTTACTCTTTTTGAAAAACTATCGACGTTGGTTGCATGGCCTTCTCTTGCTCTTATATGTATGTAGTCTTCCTTGGTATCTGATACTAGAGATCCCTGTTTACCCTGCTTTCCACCCGACTTAGTGCCACCCAGAGTTTTCTTTCCACCAAACAAGAACTACACGATCTTGAAGTGTAATGTTTGATACTCAAAACGCATTCAAGGTCTTATGACACAATTGTGGGGTTCAATTGAAGGCATTTGAGTTGTTATTCAAGCAACAAAAAAGATTAGATAAATCCTACCGACCTAACAAAATTATATTGGAGAAAATATAATACGTTAAAGACAAGTCGAACAATAGGCCAAGTCGAACAATACGCCAAAGACAAGTCAAGGTGAAGAAGACGTAGAGAAGCATAAATTAAATTGAATCTCAATCAGGTACTAATAGAGATTTCTTAGACCAACTCAGCATGATACAATGAGACCGGATAAAATATAGTCCATTGTTCAGTTACCTCTAATACATAATTTCATAACTCATACTCCCTCTGTCCCAAAATGATCTTTATACTTTTTTTGATGTTAAAATGAAGGTACTTTAAGCGATAAATTTAGATTGATTTAGTTATTCTAATGAAAATTTAAAACTTGTTATTGATACACCATTATAAATATTATCAATAATAATTTTTAGATAATCGTTAGAATAACTAAATTAACCTAAAATTATTGGTCAAAGTACATTAGTACTAATAGAAGAAAAAAATAGGAAGATTATTTTAGGACAGAGGGAGTATCTAGTAACCAAATATAGAGGTGAAATTCATAGAGACACACAAATGACTAAAATAAGTTTTTAAGAAATTCTGTAAGGCTTAACCTCTCGAAGAATATTTTCCCACTTCTTATATGCAATCATCATCACCAAATTGTCCAACTACCAGTTGGCAGTTACCTCATTTGGATCACTCACACCACCAATTTTATCAGTCAAGAGAGCCACCTTTGCTCTTTCTACAGTTTGCCTCTGCAATACATTTTAATTTCACTGTAATTCCTTAGCACTCAATTAAAGAAAGATAAAAGGAACAATACCAAGGAAAAGGATAGAACCTCTTCCTTTGGATATATAAATAGTGATTTATAGCTTCAAATGCAGCGATAGAAAGTATAGGTGATAAGCATCCAAATATTCCACCATATAACATCATTTGTAGTTCCGAGGTAATCTTAATAAGATTGGAACACATAATACTATTTCCAATAATGCAACTTCAACCCCACAAAACAATATCATAGTCACAAAATTTGTATCATCTAGAATGTGGTTTGTCTACCGGATTGAAACATACTGGTAGGCTGTTGAACCATTTCAAATTTTAAAGAATGTGAACCAATTGAGATATATGCGTCAAATTTACTCCCTCCATCCTAAAATAAGTGTTTCAGTTCCATTCTGATATCTCAAACATTAGAGACAGTAAAGCATTGAATCGGGCCTTTATAGCCTAAAAATGGTTGGATGCCTTTGCCTGGAATGTCATAGTCTCACAAAAAGTTTCAAATTTATCCATCCTTGCTTGATGAACCAAAGGACAGAAGCTCACAACCAACACAAAACCTAAAGAAAGTTTAAATTACATAAATGAGCTTATTCTCTAAAAAAGAAACCCTAATTCCTCAAGATCCACAACAGAGATTCAACATCAAGATTAAAGGAAGAGTGAAAACTCCAAACCCAACCTCCTACTTTAACAAATAGAAAAGAACACCCACAAAGGAAATTTCAAAAATCACTTAAAAGAAGTAAAAATACTCAATAAAAAAATGTACACCATAAAGTTGTAGTCAATTATTAAGAAAGACCCAATTTTTGAGCTAAAGAAGGAAAAACTACACGAAAACCCAAAAACCCAAAAGAGTACAAACTCAAATCAGTATTCCCAAATTAGCCCTCACAATGACAAATAAAACACAAAACTCAAGTCAAATAAAAGAGATCAGATAAAAAATTGGGATTTGGGAGGTTTTTCTTGAATGCAATAAAATTGGAAAAGGATTTAATAGCAAATGAACCAAAGTGTGGGCTAAAGTTATTTTTTAAGATTTAGTATTTTAGAAACACAAGAGATATTTGTGAAGGACAAAGCATGATTGTGCAATGGATCTCAGATTCTCAAGATATGAGTGTGTGTGTGTGTGTGTAAGTGTGTGTAGAGGGATAGATAGAGAGGGATGAGGACAAGATTTGAGAGAGAATCTCAGCCTCTTTCATTCATTATCTTTGCCAAGTTGGGGGTGTATACTTACAAATTAACATGGTGTCTTTGGTTTTACTATTACAAATGCACAAAAAATCCAGACCTCAGTGGGACAATGCAAAGTCGGACTAAGGTGAAGTAAAGGGGTGGGCGCCGAAGAGGGGAGAGAAGCCATTATTGTTACCAGAGAAGATGAAATCCATCAGAGATGGATGAGGCAAAGGTGAAGATGCCGATGGGATGGTCGGCTGTAGAGAGGGTGAGAGAGAAAGAGAGAAAGAGAGTGTGTGTTAGGGCTTGTTTGTAACCCAATTAAGCTCTTAATTTGGAATACTTTTAAGAGATTAAAAATTTAAGTATGTTTGGTAAGGTAACTTGTAATCACTTAATTAATTAAGATTGTCTTAAAAAAGGTTATTTTCGAGTTTACAATTTTTAGAGAGGTGTTTTTTACAATTTTTAGAGAGGTGTTTTTGATAATTGATATAGATAATAATGTATCCGGACTACATGCTATCCATGTGAGAGTTTGAGCATGAAATTGCCAAAATCACTTAGTAATAGATGAAATTGGAAAAGAATTCAGCTAAGCAATTTGGGTCTAAATTGGAGTTAACCGTAACAATCCGAGCCCAAAGTCCGACTGCTACGTAGGCACCACACACTGGTCCACTTAGCACCTCCTCAATTGGGTTAACCACAGCCCATCACAGACCTCCAAAAGTCCAATGGATGATTTGATGCTTTGTAGTAGTGTATGGGTCTTCTATATATCATACTAAATTCATACATATTTCTGATGTGGGATGGGGGATATCACAATGTCCCCCGCTCAAACCCTTTCCTTCCCTGGCAAGGTCAATCAATACCCAGATCGTACCCCTGGGCTAGCTCGCAAGCCTTAAGGCTGGGTTCTGCTCTGATACCATTTGTAACGACCCGAGCCCGAAGCCCGACCGCTACGTAGGCACCACACACTACCCACTAAGCACCTCCTCAATTGGGTTAACCACAGCCCATCATAGGTCTCCAAAAGTCCAATTGATGATTTGATGCTTAGTAGTAGTGTATGATCCTACCATATATCACACTAAATTCCCACATATTTTCGATGTGGGATGGGGGATATCACAATTTTGTAACGACCCGACCCCAAAGACTGACCCGCTATGCTGGCACCATGACCCACTAATCACCTCCTAAATTGGGTCAACCACAGCCCATCACAGGCCTCATAAAGTCCATGGATGATTTGATTCTTAGTAGTAGTGAATGAGCCTTCTATATATCTCACAAAATTCCCACATATTTTCGATGTGGGATGGGGGATATCACAATCTCCCCCACTCAAACCCTTGCCGTCCCTGGCAAGGTCAATCAATACCTAGATCGTATTCCCGGGCTAGCTCGCAATAACGACAATTTCAAGTAAAATAGACGTTACTCAAAAGACTAATCCATAATAAACTTCATTTATCTTAACATTCAAAAACCAATGTCTCAAATTAAATAATAATCAAATCCACTAGCCACCTAAGAGTTCGGGGCATTTATTACAACTAAAAATAGTGCGTGCTAGGTAAAGTAAATTGAAATACTAATTTTATTCTAAGCTTTTCACAGTGACGCTCCAACTGGTAGCCTCCTCCCTACTTGTTACCTGGAGGGAAAAGTAATAAAGAAGGGATTAGCGAACTAAGCTCAGTAAGGTCCTACGCCGTCCCTTCGGTTTCTAAGAAGGGGTGACCTCAAGGAAGTATCAATGAACAGTCTTCATAAACGAAACGACTATTAAAACCAAATAATATTTCAAATGTAAAATAAGAACTATGGCACAATCAATGTTCGATATTCAATGTTACCAATATAATCACATGGATGTCACTATTATTCAATATGTCAATATTTCAATATTTGGTATATCCGGATAACCTAACCACAATTCTTAGTGGTGTCAATGTCAATAATAAGGCCACATAGGCCTGTCATGAATTACCCCTCATGACTGGGTGTCAATAATGTCATTTATACCCATGACTGTGTGTCATTATGTCATTTATACCCATGACGAGGTGTCAATATAGTGATCATTAAATAATTTATTGCAAGATGTGACTTAATTGACCAATAACTAAATGTCAATGAGTTTTGGATTAAAATCAAGGACGTAAGCACATGAATGAGGATCAATAATTCAATTTAAAAGAAGTTATCATTTAAAAAGGAACTAAGAAAACGTATTCCCTTACCTTAGATATACTATGTGCTAGCACGGCTGAGCTCGGAACAGTTGTCCCTAATACTTCTCTCACAACCTCAATCGGAAGTGACAGATGTTTCTTCCTCTTCTAGCGCCGTTCAAGCCTTCATAGTTGCTCTCTCTAAATTCCAAAATTTAACTACTACAATCCTAAACCACATAAGCTACTATTTAAACTTACTAATTAGGGTCGGCTCTCTAAATTTCGAAATTTAACTATTACAATCCTAAACCACAAAAGCTACTGTTTAAACTTACTAATTTGGGTTGGCCTCACTTCTTTAACCCTAACAATCATTTTGGCCCATTTACCCAAAAGTCCTATTGTTTACTTAATAGATATCTGGCCCACGATTTATATACATCATTAACCCATAAATATTTACTGCAGTCGATTAATTAATAAATAAATTTTTTACTATTTTAATATAATATGCCAAAATACCCCTCACAAATTACATTCTTATCCCCTTAAAAGGAGTTTAGTCCTCTAAACTTGACGTACCTCAGTCATTGTTCACATTCCCTTTAGGTGCAGTAGTCTTCACTAGTTCGGGACAATCTTTAATCTTGTGTCCATATTTACCACAATTAAAACAAGAGGCTGTGTTCCAGTAGGAATCCTCGGTCTTGTGCTTTTTCCCACACGTGCGACAGATTGGTGCAGGCACATTTCGAGTTTGGCTCCTATTACCAGTATACCCTCCCTGTTGGTTTCTGTTGTTCTGATAGCGGTTGTAAGTAGCTAAGGTACCTCCTTTATAACGGTTCTCTTCTGTGAACCTTCTCTTATAATTCTCACTATCATTTTCACTCCTGTTAGACTTGCCACGTTCTCTTACTGTGTCATGTTCAACACCTCTCTTCTTATCATTCCTTGATCTTTGATACTCCTTCGAGTCAAGTTCAACGACTCGAGCCTTGTTTGCCACTTGAGCTAGAGTTGGGAGCTCTAGTGGTACCAACCTGTATTTCAACCTCGAGTTCAACCCTGCCTCAAATTTCCTAGCTTTCTGATCTTCATCATCAAAGAACTTCGAAGCAAAATGAGACAACTCCAAAAACTTTGCCATATACTCTTCCACTGTCATGGAACCCTGTGTCAAGCTCATGAACTCCGATATCTTCAGATTCTTCACGATGGAGGGATAAAATTTGTCATTAAAAGCTTCTAAGAACATGTCCAAAGTATAACTGGTTACCCCGCGAGTCTCACCTGCCTTCATTTCTGTCTCCCACCAAACCATGGCCTCTCTCTTCAGCATGAAAGTAGCAAAAGTAACCTTCTGCTTACTAGTACAATCTAAGGTGCAGAAAATCCTTTCAATGCCATTAATCCATTCCTCGGGCTTTTCACCTGGTGTACCAGAGAAATACTCCGGGTTGCGCTTCTGGAATAGTGCTAGTGGATCCCTAACAGGTGGAGGTGGTGGTGCCGTGTTTACCTGAGTCAAAGTCTGAATCAATGTAGTTAATATCGGGTCCGACTGGTTGCCCCCACTGCCATTAGATTGGTCGGTGCTCTGACCTCCCCCTCCTACTGACGTTGAGTCCTCAACTGTACCACTTCGGCCCCCTCGGCCTCCGCGACTTGCATTACCCCTACCTTTTCCTCTTGCTAATGCCTATTATCAATAGTTAATGGTTACAATTGCAATCAATATATATACAACAATAAGCTCATTCTCCATATTATCATTTTCTCTATGTCACATTCTCAATGATCTCAGGTACAACGACTTAGTCAATAATTTCTTTCCAATTCCTAATATAAATTTTCAATTTTTTTTTCGATCTTCAATTTCCATAGGTTTCAATCAAATCAATGGGTAGGGATAATGGTATTGGGACAATGTAGAAGATAAATAATTCAACTTTTATTTCTCAGTTGATGGAGTCAAAGGGTACATTATTCATCTAACACTATCTAATACTCAACTAAAATAAATAAGACATTCTATCTAAAACAAAACCAGCTAATCACTCCCATCAATATCTATTTATCCTATCCACTACTATCATCGGAGAAGAGTGTCGAATTTGACAACTCTTAATCTTCTAACTGTCCTTCATCTTGTTCATCACTTCCCCACCCATACATCAATGCACTAGCCTGATTCATCATTTGTAATCCCCATTCGTTCTCTCGGTCCAGTTTCATCTCCATTAGTTTTAGGTCTTCATCTTTATCCTTGAGCTTCTTACGATTTTGTCTTAATTTCGTTTCCAATATTTTAACCTTCTTGTGATCTTTGAGATTCCAGTACTCCATTCTTTGTACCCTACTCATGCCCCGGGTGGGTGTCCTTTTAATTCTCGCCATTTCCTACATTATAGACAAGAATATTGATTAACCTCAATAGATACTAAGAAACCATTAAATCAATCATCTATATCATCAATAAGCTTCAAAACTTAACAACTATTATTCTCAATTGACTTTAAAGAAAACTAATTATTTAATTGTTCATAACCCTAATGTTTCACTAATCAGAGTTCTTATTCCCTTTCAAGATCTAATCCCAATGCTCTGATACCAACTTTGTAACGCCCCCAAAAGCAATAACGACAATTTCAAGTAAAAGAGACGTTACTCAAAAGACTAATTCATAATAAACTTCAATTATCTCAACATTCAAAAACCAACGTCTCAAATTAAATAATAATCAAATCCACTTGCCACCTAAAAGTCCGGGGCATTTATTACAACTCAAAATAGTGTGTACTAGGTAAAGTAAATTGAAATACTAATTTTATTCAAAGCTTTTCCCAGTGACGCTCCAACTGGTAGCCTCCTCCCTACTTGTTACCCGGAAGAAAAAGTAATAAAGAAGGGATGAGCGAACTAAGCTCAGAAAGGTCCTAAACCGCCCCTTTGGTTTCTAAGAAGAGGCGACCTCAAGGAAGTATCAATGAACAGTCTTCATAAATGAAACGGACTATTAAAACCAAATAATATTTCAAATGTAAAATAAGAACTATGGCACAATCAATGTTCGATATTCAATGTTACCAATATAATCACATGGATGTCACTATTATTCAATGTGTCAATATTTCAATATTTGGTATATCCGGATACCCTAACCACAATTCTTAGTGGTGTCAATGTCAATAATAAGGCCACATAGGCCTGTTATGAATTACCCCTCATGATCGGGTGTCAATAATGGCATTTATACCCATGACTGGGTGTCGATTATGTCATTTATACCCATGGTGAGGTGTCAATATAGTGATCATTAAATAATTTATTGCAAGATGTGACTCAATTGACCAATAACTAAATGTCAATGAGTTTTGGATTAAAATCAAGGACGTAAGCACATGAATGAGGATCAATAATTCACCGGCTATAACGGTACAATATATTTACTTGATGGATAGGAGGAACAAAAGGAGTCATCATATAAAAAGGAACTAAGGAAACGTATTCCCTTACCTTAGATATACTATGTTCTAGCACGGCTGAGCTCGGAACAGTTGTCCCTAATATTTCTCTCACAACCTCAATCAAAAGTGACAAATGTTTCTTCCTCTCTTAGCGCCGTTCAATCCTTCTTAGTTGCTCTCTCTAAATTCCGAAATTTAATTGCTACAATCCTAAACCACAAAAGCTACTATTTAAACTTACTAATTAGGGTTGGCTCTCTAAATTTCGAAATTTAACTGCTACAATCCTAAACCACAAAAGCTACTGTTTAAACTTATTAATTTGGGTTGGCCTCACTTCTTTAACCCTAACAATCATTTTGGCCCATTTACCTAAAAGTCCTATTTTTTACTTAATAGATATCTGGCCCACGATTTATATACACCATTAACCCATAAATATTTACTGCAGTCCATTAATTAATAAATAATTTTTTTACTATTTCAATATAATATACCAAAATACCCCCATATATTACATTAACATTATCCGTGCAAATATTTGTTGTTGTCCATTGTTGCAAGCGGTGCAAAATCTATCATATCAGCTTGTTTTTGTATTTGACGTAAGATGATTTGAACTCGATTGGACCATAATTTGTCAAATCAATCCCGACCATATTGAAATTACTCGGATTCGGCTCGCGCGCGGGCCACGACATCTCGCTTTGCGATTGTTGGTCGAGGAGGTGTCTCGCTGCGTTTTTTGCTTGTAGAGTCGCCACGCCATTTTGATTTAGCCCAAAACATTGAGAAAAGGCATCAGTTAAAAAAACTGTTGTTGTGTGATGAGGTTTTTGAGTTCGGAGGTCAGGTTACTCCTCGAGAAGAGAATGTTAGATCTCACCCGAGTCGCCTCGTAAAAATGAGTCTTTCGGTACCCCTTCTTTCTTTAAATGTTGTGTGTGTGTGTATGTGCTTTTAAAAATGCATGCTGTATCGGATGTCTACATTGTACACTACGTATTGAAATGTATTGAAGTAGTGTAGGAAGGAAGCCTTACCAATGTTGGTTCGTGTCTGTCTTTCACTGGGGAATAGTGTTTGAGGATGGAATAGTGTTCCGGGATAGACCGGGATTGCTTCGGGATGTGTCGATTGTCTGCAGACAGAGCTTTGGTGTGCCTCAAGATTGTCAGGTGTGTACTCGGGCAGAGTTTCGGCGTGCGTTGGGATCACAGGGATCATTGATTGGACTCGGGCAGAGGTTCGTCGAGCGTTGGGATCGTCGGTTGAGCTTAGAAAGGGTCGGGACGCCTCGGGATGGATCGACGAGGCTTCGGAGTACCACGAGGGGCCTCAGAATACCTTGAGAGTGCCTCGAGGCAGCTCAAGAGCGTCTCGTGAGCGCTCGGCAGAGCTTCGGAGTACCACGAGGGGCCTCGAAATGCTCCAAAAGGAACCGAAAGGGACCGGGATTGCCCCAAAGGGTCTTAGAGGGGTGCCTGAAGGCTGGAGGAGAGAGGAGAAGAGGATTGTGTGTGAAAATGAGAGGGGGAGCCCTTTATTTATAGGGTTGGAAAATTTACAAAGAGGTCCGCATGGACCTTCCTTGCAAAACCAATTTTTTGGTTTTCCCATATTTGAGGGAATATTGTGGACTTTAAGGGGTTTTCGTAATTATGATGTCTGGAAGCAAAGAGGTCCGCACGGACATGTTATGCTTTTCCAAATTTTCTGAAATTCCCAAAAAGTCCTTTTGAGTTTTTTTATCCCAGAAAGGCCCCCCTTGAGTCTGCAGTGTTTCCCGTGCATTCGGAAGAGAGTGATCCAGATTGGTGTACTTACAGAAACCCCTCGACGACGTCACTTACGGAGGAAGTGGGGTCGTCGATAAGATAAGGGTCCTAATATGGATCGCGTGCTGGGAGAGGATGTGACCGTGTAGGTCGGTTCGTGAGGACGTGGCAGTGTCCTGTTGTGTGACCATTTAGGTTAGTTGGCTGGACCCTTTGATAGGATTCCTACGTATCCCGTATGGGAATCAAGCCTGATCGTAGTTCGTGTGTGGGATGAGTGTTGTCATGCACGAGGACGTGTGATGTCCTCTGACTGAGACTCTGTGTGTGGACGTGGTGGTATCCTATGGGTGACCGTTTAGGTCAATTGGCTGGACCCTGTGATAGGATTTCTACGTATCCCTAGCGGGAATCAAGCCTGATCGTAGTTCAGAGATCGTGAAATTGTGAGTGTATGCGGGCGTGGTGGTGCCCTGAGGTGATGTGACCGCTAAGGTCGACTGTGAGGACGTGGTAGTGTCCTGTGGGTGACCATTTAGGTCGGTTGGCTGGACCCTGTAATATGATTCCTACGTATCCCTAGCGGGAATCAAGCCTGATCATAGTTCAGAGATCGTGAAATTGTGAGTGTATGCGGGCGTGGTGGTGCCCTGAGGTGATGTGACTGCTAAGGTCGACTGTGAGGACGTGGTGATGTCCTGAAATGGAAATTTTACGGTTTTTATGAACTGGGTAATTTAAAGCCTTCCGGGTTGTGGATAATGATTTGGGAGGTTTATACGATCTTTCGGACCGAGTAGTTTAAAGCCTTCCGGGCAGCGAATAGTGATTTGGGAGGTTTATACGGTCTTTCAAACCGAGTAATTTAAAGCCTTTCGGGCTGCGGATAGTGATGATGAGGACATGTTATGCCCTCTAATTGAGGTTATGCCGTGTGTGAGGATGTGTTGTGTCCTCTGACTAGGTGCTGTTGTGTGTGAGGACGTGACTTGTCCTCTGACTGAGGTTGTGTCCTGTGTGAGGACGTGACTTGTCCTCTGACTGGGGTTGTGTCGTGCGTGAGGACGTGACTTGTCCTCTGACTGAGGTTGTGTCATGCGTGAGGACATGACTTGTCCTCTGATTAAGGTTTTGGTTCAGGAGTATGAACCTGGCATTTGAGACTTAGTTCAGGAGTACGAACTTAAGTTGAGGCTTGGTTCAGGAGTATGAACCTAGCATTTGAGACTTAGTTCAGGAGTATGAACTTAAGTTGGGGCTTGGTTCAGGAGTATGAACTTGGCGTTTGAGGCTTAGTTCAGGAGTATGAACTTAAGTTGGGGCTTGGTTCAGGAGTATGAACCTGGCATTTGAGACTTAGTTCAGGAGTATGAACTTAAGTTGGGGCTTGGTTCAGGAGTATGAACCTGGCGTTTGAGACTTAGTTCAGGAGTATGAACTTAAGTTAGGGATTGGTTCAGGAGTATGAACCTGGCGTTTGAGACTTAGTTCAGGAGTATGAACTTAAGTTGGGGCTTAGTTCAGGAGTATGAACCTGGCGAGGCCTTTTATGAGGCGTGCTTACTTTGTGCTTGATTTTGAGAGGCGTGATTGTCTTGTGTTTTGATTTTGAGAGGCGTGATTGCCTTGTGCTTTGATTTTGAGAGGCGTGATTGCCTTGTGCTTTGATTTTGAGAGGCGTGATTGCCTTGTGTTTTGATTTTGAGAGGCGTGATTGCCTTGTGCTTTGATTTGCTGGGGAAAGGTTGGACTTACGATGACTGTCGAGGGGAATGAATTGTTTATTGTGAAGGCACTCGTGCTTTAGGATGTGTGTTCGAAGGCTTTTTGTGCCTTGGAATTTGTGTGTGGAGGCGTTTGGGGCCTTTTGTGTTTGTTTTACCATTTAGTGGGCGATGTTCGGGCTTACGATGACGGCCGGTGTTCATCTGCTGGGGATGCGTGGTCTTGTACGGGTTTTTCGGAATTCCCGTTTGAGTTATTGTTTGCTGAGGAAGGGATTTCGGGCTTACTTTGATGGTCGGTGTTTGTTTCATGTTTTATGTTTTGGAGGCGTTTTGTGCCTTGAGATTTGTGTTTGGATGGCATTTGCGCCTTTTGTGTTTGTTCTACCGTTTAGTGGGCGAGTTTCGGGCTTACGATGACGGCCGGTGTTTGGTTTACCGTTTTGTGGGCAAGGTTCGGGCTTACGATGACGGCCGGTGTTTGGTTTACCATTTTGTGGGCAAGTTTTGGGCTTACGATGACGGCCGGTGTTTGGTTTGGTTGGGTTAAGGACCAAACTGCATCGAATCTGCTGAAAAAGGCCTTTGGACAGCCAGCGACAAAGATTATAAGGGCAAAAGAGTAATCTTGCCAGGTTATGCAAAGTGGTCCGCACGGATCCACTTTGTTTACAAAGTGGTCCGCACGGACGAGCAAGGGAATTTGATTTTCCCAGATTCAAATCAGCTTCCAGCAACGAAGCATTCCCCATTTTCCATCTTCAGTCGAGAGAAAAAGAGAGAGAGGGAGAGAAAAACTTGGTTTTTGTTCAAGATTTCCTAAGGAATCCTTCCGAGTTTGCTTGAGTTGCTCGTCATGGCAGAAAGAGTTAGAAGAGGTCGTCGCCAAAGGGGCCAAGAGGCTATCGAGAGGAGATTGGACCTTCAAAGGAATTGCACTTCCTTTGTGCCTTCGTCGAGAAATCCGGATGTGTTGTATCCGGATCCGGGGGTGCACAACTTGCGGGAGAGGACCGCAGGGGAGGTAAGAAATCAATTTTGTTTTGATTCTTACTCGAATTGTTGTATGCTAGAACTAGGTTTTAGTTTTCGCATATTTGGGGCTTTTGTTGTTGCCATGCTCTTTTTGTGAAATTTGTGATGAATTGTTAAAATTGAGCATGTAAGAATTGTGGGTATGTGATTTTTGTGCAAAAATGTGGAGATTAGCTTTTATTTGTGAAAATAAAGTGCCTCTCTTTGAAATGCATGCTTTGATGATTTGTACCTTATGCTATTTCCGTATGTACATTGTGGAAAAATTGCCGTGTAGGAATGGACTTTGTGTAAAAAGTGTGACGTGTGCTGTGTTTCGTGATGGATTTTGTCCGAAAGTGTGTGTCGTGTTGGGATGGACTTTTTGAAAATGTGTCACGTAGTGTGTGTTGTGTTTTTGTGACGGACTCTGTGGGAAATTTATGTGCAATGTATGCCGTGTTTTTGTGATGGGTTTTTGAAAATGTGTTGTGTAGGGATGGATCCCTCTTTTGAGAAAATTTGCATAGTGTGTGCCGTGTTTTGTGACAAACTATGTGGGGAAAATTATGTGCAATGTATGCCGTGTTTTTGTGACGGTTTTTTTTATGTTTTGTCGTGTTGGGACGGACTTTTATGCTTTGCCGTGTTGGGACGGACTTTAATGCTTTGCCGTGTTGGGACGGACTTTTATGCTTTGCCTTGTTGGGACGGACTTTTATGCTTTCGTTTCTTTTTGGTATATTTGAATTAAGTACTGTGATTGACGTACCTTTGCTGTGTTTACCTGCAGGATGAGGGACCTTTATCTGGAAAGGCGAAGAAGATGAAGTCTCGGTAGGGTCGCTCGAGGCCATAGTTGAGCTTTAGCGGCACCTGCCGAAGATCTCCAGGGAGGGTAGACTGAGTCCTAAGAGGCTGGTCTTTGATTCTGGTTTGGGCGTGTTCGTTGAGAACCTTGCCGGGATCGAGACTTTGTTCTCGAATCACGCTTCCTCCGCTCTTTTCCCTCTGCTGGAGAGTTTGGTGGACTTGGGGAGGGTTGGTGAGATTTCATGGGGCGAGGCGGGCTTGGCCGAGCTCTACTTTTCCATGGACCGATTTAGCCGAGGCGTGGCCAGTTTCCTGGGATGCTTCAATTTTTCACTGGAGGTATGAGTTTATTGCTGTTTGTGGTTTAGCAGTTTGTCATTTCTCCGTCTTCTTTTCTCTTGTTCTGAGCCTTATCTGCTTTTGTTGCAGGTGTGGTTCTATGAGATCTTCCGGTGTCAGCCGTGGGATCGGGATGCTGAGGCCATGGTGGCCTATCCTGCTATGCTGGGCTGGGCTCGTTCTCTGAGGAGGAGGAGGACGATTAGGGGGAAGCTCACTATTTCATATCGGGATGTGCAGGAGTTCCTGGAGAGAGATAGCCCGGCGGGGTTCGAGCTGTACCCCTGGGTTCGGTATGGCGACGACGAGCTCGAGGGCGATCCCGCTGTGACACAACAGAGGAAGATGCTGCGGGCCTGACTTGTGATGTCATGTATCTGGGGGAGAGGGTCTTCTGGCAGCATGGCCCAGGTGTGCCCCCTATGGCTCAGAGGGATCCTCCCTTTGGGATGATGCATCCTCGTGACATGGATGTGCTGGAGTACGATAGGTACCTGGGGGGCGTGAGTGCCGAGGATTTCATCTTATATGGCGAGGAGTACGGGGCCTTCGTCAGGTGGAAGCTGAGGACGCCACAGGTATTGCCGAGGGAGAGACAGGATGGCCCACCGTGTCCCCCAGATGTTTCGGTGCCAGGGCCGGACTTCACATATGTCCGCGGGGATTCGTCGAGGAGGAGGGTGTCGGTGCCCATCCCAGAGCAGGCTCCTGCTACTTATCGGGTTGACCCGGATGCTCCGGTGAGTGTGCTTACTCTTTTCCATCTTGGCATCTTTTTTATATTTTTCTCTTTTTGTCGAGTATGACTGTATCTCTTTAGCTGAGCGTTTCTTTGGTTGTTTGCTTGCACAGGTCTCGGGGAGATCCTTTGATACGCTGACCCGCCGTTTTGTGGGGATACGGTCTTTTGCGAAGAAGCTCGCGGGGAAGCTGTTCTGCAGGTCTTCGCGGCAGGCGGCGGCGTTCGAGCCAATGCCTTCGAGACATTCTGTGGATATTCCTTCGTCGAGGGCTGAGCCAGGGCCACAACAGGAGGGACCCATTTGGGGGAGACATAGTCTAGATGCAGGGACGTCTTCGGGGGCCCAGAGGCCGTAGACTCTTCATCAGTTCTTTCCTCCGCAGGATGCACAGGGAGAGGGTTCGTCGGCGCACCCCTTCTACGATTCTTTCACCGGGTTTGATCCTTCGGAGTACTTCGAGTACTCGCCTCAGGAGGTGGTCCAGCATTCGGATGACGAGGGTGTGGCTGGCGAGTTTGCCGAGATGCCTGACTTCTCGTGTGCTGAGGTTGATGATGATGAGTCGGAGTAGGGATCATTTGCTTTCCCTCTTTCCATTTTTTTGTTTTTTTTAGCAACAGACATTTTGGTACCTGTAATAAAACATTTTGTATATGCACAACAAAATATTTTATTTGAGATGTAATGTCGTATTTTGTGATTCCCGAGGATTGTCCTAGGAATTGTTGCTAGTTTATTATTTGTGCATGTCACGTGAGCTGGGAATGCATTTGTGGTTAGTGTATGGTTGTCGGAAATGGCTTTGGCCAGGATTTGGGCAGTTTGGAGCAAGGTCCTGCCGGGAACAGTAGCTGTTTTGCTGTTTGCTGAAAATGTGGGACCAGGTTGCAAAGAGGTCCGTACGGACAAACCTAGCATGCAAACAGGTACGCATGGACAAGCTTTTCTTTTGGGGAGGAAATAAGTGTTTACAGGATGTCTGGAATTCCCTCACTTCCCATTTGCAGTCATTTCGAGCTTTCTTCCTCATTTTCTCTAGAAACCTCCATTTTTGCCATGGATTCTTCGTCCGTTCCAAGAGTTTTGCCTAGGCTTTCGAAGGAGCGGCAAGCATACTTCCTTGAGCGGCTGAAAATGTGGATGCGACACCGTATGAGGCACCATAGGCGGGCTTTCGAGGTGAGGTTTCGACTCTGCTCGGTTTGGTCCCTTAAGGAGTTAGTTCCTGATTGGGAATTGTTGCGGGCTGCCGAGAAGTTCTGGGATGTTAGGAGACACGTGTATAGCTTCTCCAACAATGAAGTGACGCCCACCTTTGAAGATTTTCGGGCTTTGATGGGAGGACCGGAGGTGGAGGCCATCTCGCTTTCTTTGATTGGTGGTGCTGCCGTGAGCGTGAAGCTTGCATGCTTTCTTCAGACTTCGTTGAAGAAGTGCAGGGTATGACTCTTGATTCGGGTCACATCGACATTTCTACGCTGCCGAATCGGTTTATGAGCGATGACGAGAGTGACGTCTCGTGGGATGCATTTGACTTGTGCGTGATAGCGACGCTTTTCATGGTCAGCTCCCTTGGGGTATGTGACGACGCTTTGCTGGATGTGGTAAGGCACTCCAGGGCCGGAGAGGATATTGTTCCGTTGTTCTGGGGGAGACCCTTAACGGCATTGATCGTCTGGCGACTGGGGATAGGTTCATGAGAGGGGGAAGCCCCGCTTTGCTCACTCTGTGGTTGCGAGAGAGACTTCAAGATATGCGTGAGGCTCTAGCGCCGTTTAGCCCGTGGACATTTGCTCAGCGTCCTCTTGTATTGGATATGGATCAGTCCGCCTGGGAGAGATGGATGACACAGCTTGGAACGCATCAGATTCGTTGGTGCTCCAATTTGAGTTGTTAGTATTTCCGTTAGAAAACTAACGAAAGCCTTCACATTCTTAACCCAAACCTTAACTTTTCTAACAAAACCTAACTTTTCTAACAAAGCAAGGGTAAGTTGGGGATTGCTATTTAGAGTTAAACAAGGGAAAGAATCTTACAAAAGGTAAAATTCCGAAACCAGTAAGCTGTAAAACACAACTGGTTGAGTATTTGAATAAAATATTCCTCTTGTCCAAAGCCTGCAACATCATTTAATGAACAGTGTACGCTGTCATTCTGATCCGCGCGGATCCAATTGAAGTTCCCAGAGGCCTATAAATAGAGCCCCTCAGTCTCATTTTTAACAAGAACAATTCACTCACACAGCACCTTGGCGAAAATATTATAGAAAACAGTGGGAATTCCTTTGAATTGCCACCTTTTTCTTAATCATTTTCTCAAATCTCACTCACCAAACACTCACTAAATTCAAGTCTCAAACACAAACACAAGGAAGATAGGATACCACCATTGGTAAACCCTCCTTCTCCTTACCTTAAACCTCCCTCATCCATGCATGCATCTCATACTTCAAAGATGTAACTTGTTCTTGCCCTAGATCCAAGAGGATCTCCATGGAAGTTCATCTCCATGGATGATCTTCTATAAGGATCAACATTCCTTCCAAATTGTTTTTACTTACTTGAAAGCATTTTCTTAACCTAAAATCAATTTTCATACATAAAATCTTGATTTCAAGTTAAACCCCATCCCAAGCAAATGAAGTGCTTTAAGTCCTAATGTACCCTAAGGATGGCTTGATATAGTAGATCACCACTAAACTTGTTTAGTGATCACTAATCAAATCCTAAGGAAATGGGTACAAACATGGATGCAAAACCCCCTTTAAATCACATTTTCCTTCTTGAGAATGTTGCTGTCCAGTAGCCTTTCTCTAAGACCTCTGTCCATTGTCTAATTTTTTGGACACAGAAAAATTTGGAATTTGGTATTTTACTACAAAATACTTTTTGTATCCAACATCCATAGGATTCCAGAAATATTTTTACTTTATTTTTTACGTGAGTCTAACTCCCTTTTTAAAATTATTTTCCAAAAGTCAGTTTAGCAGTCTGTGGAAATCCAGATTTCATATCTGTGATTTCCAGAGGGTTTTGGTCCCTCAAATCATCTCCAATCATGAAAATCTTTTGCAGTAACCTTATTTAATATGTTTTGAATAACTTTCATTCTCTGACTTTCCCCAGATTCTGAAGTTTTATAACCTTTAAATCCTTTTTAAAATCAAGTGTCAACTGTCTTTTTTATTCTGGCAGAATTGACTTTCAACTTCAAGGAGCCTTTTGAGTACCAAAACTCAACCCTAAAATCATACCAAAAATCATGAGACTTGTTTAATGTCTTACAAAGAGTTCTCAATTTTTAGTTTTCTAAGTTTGCATTTATTTTAACCAAAGAAACACACACACACACACACGTACAAATGGTTTTAAATTAGGAAGACTCGTTTTACGAGGCATTCCGGGTGAACCCTAACGTTTTTCCCGGAGTGTAACGTGACCTCCGAACCCAAATCTCTAATCTCGGGCATTTTTCAAAGTTTTGGCCCTTAAAATAAAAATGGCGTGGCGATTCCCGTTTTTTAATGATTTTCAAAAGAAAAATCGCGGCGGGGCACATTCATCACAGTGGCGACTCCGCTGGGGAAGCCGAAATGAGCTTTATCTTTTTTATAAAAAAAAATAATAAAAAAATGGTATTTGGTATATAGGTGGAAACCATTAAGTTTCCTGTACCGCTCCCTAACCCGGGGCTTGGGATTAATTATGGTCTAACAAAGCCACGTACCGGTATCATTGTTTTTTTTTTTTAAAAGAGAAAAGCTTTTGTGGGTCAAACTTTCGTCCCGGCATTTGAAACCATTTGTACTGTGTGTGTTGATTTTGCACATTTCGTGTTGTTTTGACCGTCCCCAAAAAGTCAAAATTTTGACTATTGGACCCGTTTTCTTGAATTGTTTGAATTATATGCTTATGTGTTCATTTGCCTTCAAAAAAAAATTTTCAAAAAAAAAAAATCAAAAAAATTTTTTTTTTCAAAAAAAAAAAAATTCCAAAAAAAATTCCAAAAAAAAGGGATTTTCAAATTTTTTTTTTTTTTTCAAAAAAAAACATTTCAAAATTTTTGCATACATCATTCTCTTTAAGACACATGTGAAAATTTCTATTTTACTCAGAAAAAGAAGATAGACTGCTTGCACACTACGCGCACTTGGCCTTACACTGCACACTACGTCCTTAATTCGAGGAAATCCCAGTAGCAGCCCGTTTGGCCTTATTACGCCTCTCGGTGCGAGCACGGGACTACCTAAACATCCCTTGGAGCCTCGTGTCGACCATGCACTTGTCCCTGACACACTTTGTCCGAGACCCGGTTGGTTTTTAGTCTGGTCCGTGTCATGCCCGGTCTGTGCATACACCTTTCCTGTCAAGCCGTAGTCGGCATACCAAGTCAATATCTTTCGGGGACCCTAATCAGTCGAAGTCATGCCGGTTTTCCGCCGCAAACTTTGACCAGATATTGACTGGCGCCTTGACTTTGGCTATGACTGGCACAACTTATGCACCGACTCCCGGCATGACACTGAGTCATCAAGGATTAATGATTATTCCATGTCTAATTACGGCCTAACTAACGACGGGTCAAGATCAATTATGGACATTTATCAGTCCGAGCCATGCCGACTTTTCGTCGAGCCCTCCGGACATGATCTTGACCTTTGACGTCAGCTTTGTCCGTAATTTACATCGAATACTCGTGAAGACTAGATTACCCGTCAGACTTTAGGATCGTTTTTCTTTTCGGTCGGTGGGACCTGCTTGCCCTACGGAACCCTTGTTCGGGGTTACAGGTTGAGGGTCCGCAGGCGTAGTGATGGGGCCCACTGATCCAGGAATCAGAATAGTTTGTGAAAAAGAAGAGCAATCTTTTCCAACCGATTAGGTTAATAAAATACGTTTTAAGTAAACAAGAACAAATAATTGCATGTTGCATGAGCCCTAAGCCCAAACACCTACCCTCCTTCACCCCCAAATATCTGAACCCTCGTGTCTTTCCCTCCGCAGCTCCTCACAAAGCTTGGTTTCGGGCGCCGGGTCACCGTTTGATCAGTTGGGAAGAATCAAGCGCTTCGTCAACTTCACCATTTGTTCCGACCCCGGGTTTTAGAATGTCTGCATCAGCCGGTAACGATGGGGACAACATCACTCCGCCTCTCGGGACTCCTCAAACAGAACAACAGTGGAATCAGTTAGCAGAACAGATGAGATTGCGACAGGAAGCACAGATTAATAGCCTTATGGAAGCCATCAGTAGCCATGGTTTGGCCGCCAGTCTCAATCCCGATGGCACCTTCACCGTGGAAGAAGAAGAGGACCCCAATCCCACTCTCAGTCGCCCTGATTACTCCAGGATGCCACCACCCACCTCCTATGGTACTACTACCAGAACCCATGCTCCTCGATCTTCGGGTCACCGGCTCCCCGGCTACGGACTGGATCCATGCAGCCTGACGGGGCGAACCAGTTCGCAGTTCCTCAGTGGGGACAAAATCAGTACGGAATGTCTTCTCACGGTTGGGGATATCTCGGAATGCCACAGCAAATTGGGATCCCGTCTCAGTTCGGAAACGACCAAGTCGGGCCTTCACAATGCAGCTCGTAGTACCGCAGCAACAGTTTGGGATGCCACCACAGTTTGGTTCGGGACAACAGTCAGGAGCCCCTCCTCAGAATGATGCCAGTTCAGCTGCTCCTAGCACAGCTCCCACAAACCCATTTCTCACTCAGGGACCAATGGGCCACTAAGCCCCTAATTCAGTTTCATCAGAATCCCTCGGATCGCAATACCCTCTCGGCTACACACCCTCACCACAGCCTGGCATGCAGTTCAACAACCAAGGACAACAGCCCGCACCTAGGCCTACCTATGAATCTCAACTTGGAAAACCAAGCTACCCGGCTACATCAGGCCTGCCTCCGCCCACTCTGCCGGTTGAAAGTCAACAAGCCGCAAGGTTCTATCCCTATGCCCAGGCTCCTACTCACGCTCCCCAGGGTAATTAGGGCCAAGGACAGGTTTTTACCTATGTCCCCGAATCGGCCATTCCCTCCACCAGTCTGCCGCCAATGGTAGCTCCTCACTCTATCTCAGTCACTGGTCTGAACGCCATGGCTCCACCACAAGACCCTAACCTGGCGTGGTTCATGGAGCAACACAAGGAAATGAAAGCGCAGATTGCCGAATTGACTGCTAAGAAATCTGCCTTCCGGCCTACGAACCCGGACTCCATTGTTCCCCTGCCCCACAAGTTTGTAATGCCTAATCTGGACCTGTTTGATGGGACTGCATGCCCGAAAACTCATCTGGACACATATACCTTGGCAATGAAGGCCAAAGGGTGCACCAATCAGCAGCTGGCTGACTACTTCAGCCTCTCTTTGAAATCTAGTGCTCTAAAATGGTTCTTCCGCTTAAAACCCGAGGCCAGGGCTACATGGGATCAGATCACCAGTGCCTTTACAGAGAAGTACAAAGCTAATTTGGAGGGAAACAAATAGAGTTGACTTGCAGACAACCGTGCAGCATCCCTATGAGAATGTCGGAGATTTCTACAAGCGGTGGAATCTGAGACTTAGCGAGATGGCCATCCCTCCTTATGAAGAGGAACAGTTGGACATCTTCCAGTCGTGCCTGAAATCACATCTGAGAACCTCCTTCAGTCATTTCCCGTACTCAGACTTACGTGCTATGGTTAACTCCGCGGCTAAGTTTGAAAAGGCTTACAATCAACAGCCGGCTGCTGCACCCGCTTACAGATACAGAGCTCCTCCCTCCAACACGGTTCCCGCTTCTGTTAAAGGTAAAGAGGTGATCAACTACGCAGGGCAAGAATGTAATATTGCAACTCCTTTTGCTCCCAGGAAACCAGCTGAGCCCAAGCCTCGGGTCATAAACCTCGAAAGCTTCGGAATGCCTCTGAACGACATCTTTAGAGGATTGGTGAAAGAAGGCTTGTTGCGGCCTTTGGAAAATTTCCAACCCAGGAATCCGAATTCTCCCGTGGATACTTCTAAGTTCTGCGCTTTTCATCAAGCCCACAGACATCTAACAGATAACTGCTTTACTCTGAAAAAGGCAATCCAGGGATTGATAGAGCAAGGGAAGTTGGAAGGCCCCGAGGGACCTAATACAGTCAAAAATCCCTTCCCAAGAAATCAAAACTAGGTGAACATGATTGAAGCCGGAGAACCTTCGCATGCCCAGGAGGATGCGGAAACTGATGAAGATCTCCAAATACCCATGGCCAACCTTGTCGAGGACCCTGAATTCGGATTCCCCCTCAGCCTTGAGGATGAGGAACAGACCAACCCTCCTTGGTCTCATGTTAGAAATTTCTTGCAAGAATATGAGGCTCACTATTTCTCGAAGGAAGGGAAAGCTAATGCTGAAGAGCTGGGGCTGTTCATGTCAAATTATGAGAAAACCATTTACACGAGATGGTTAGAGCAGTCAAGGAAGATTGAGCAAGAAAGCTTCAGACGGGCGCCTGTATTGGGGCTTATCAGCAAAGAGGCCGAAGAACACCTGGAGTTAGTACACTTCTGCAAGATGGTCTTGGGAGAAGCCAAATACGATCCCGAGGACAGCGAAAATGAAGAATCAGAGGAGGAGAATTGCTTCTATATCCTTCCTGGAGTCAAGTACGTGCCACCCCCTCTCACTCTTCCCCCACAGTTTCTGGGAGGAGAAGCGGAGTCGCAATTGCCGCTTCCGGAAATGAGGGCATATGACAATTTCTGCGGCTGCACGCACCCGTCTTCCCCTAACAGATTTGACCGGCGCTCTCTCTCAGCCGAAATCCCAGTAGTATGGGAAGATGATTCTGATGACAGTGATGATGATGATGATGACGACGAAAGTGAGGAGTCAACTGAGGCCCAAGATCCGGAATCAATCTGGAACAATCATGCCGGAAATGACATCAGGGGAGCCGGACACAATGGTTGGTTGTCAGCAAGCGACGATGAAGGACCGCCAGAAAATGCGGGTCAGATACCGATGGGGACGAACCCCCACGAAGTACTCCTCGTAAGATGCACTTGTGGTCAGTGCCCGGATACCTCAGAGGATGAAGAACAACAAATCCCACTTACAGATCCATACATATCCAAAATCCTAGAGCACAATGTTCCCTACAAGGACCTAGCAGGCGAATGGAGAAGGTTCATTGAAGCACTGGTTGAAAAGGGAGGTTTTCAGCAACCGGAAGACGATGAATTCGTAAACGTCATCGGTTCCTTTTCTTCCTTCCCTTAAACAGACGACATCACAACTGTAAGGGTCACTGCCGAGCCGCTTGAACACACCGAGTGCATGGAGTCACTAAAGAGGGTTATTGATCTAAATGTCTCCCCAGTCGCCTTCATACCCATGGACCCATATGACGCTTTCTTAATTGCTCCTGTACCCGACAGTGGACCCCCGGTACTCCTCATTGGACCCAGATCTACCGAGCTGTTACGTCAAACTACGAAGGGGAGCGTTGTCTATCCTTTACGTGTGGTTGCCCTGCTTGCAAGGGTGAAAGAAAGAAGATGTATGACGAGATGGAGGCTGACAGCCGTAAGATTAAAGAAACTTCGGAGGACGATTATGAAAACGAGGACATGAAGGCCATGGATTTTCCTGGGGCTGAGCACGTGGACGTCATAGAGTTCAACACTGCCTACCATGCTTTGGGGAAAGGGTTTTCAGACACCCGATCCAAGAAGATAGTTGAAGATCTGTTAGAGAGAGGGAAACTGACTCCCATCCGCCCCAATGAGAAAGTAACCATGGTCAGATCAAATCCACCCCGAAACAAAGTAACAATCCTTGTCAGGGTTACCCAAGAAGAGGTCACTTTCCCCGAATGTATTTCAGCTCTCAGAGAAGTCCTGGAAACCGGCATGATACCTGATGCTCCTCCCACGCAGAATGCTATAATCGTCTCCAGCTCTGAGTATTACAGAAAGGAACCCGAGTGGCTGCATTATACCGGAGATGAAATCGAAAAGCCGCCGAGCCCTGAGAATAGCAATTCCTGTTGCATGATAACTATAAGCAAGGCAGGCTATGGGAATCAGAGGACGCCCTAGCTCTGTGGGCCATCCAGGGGACAGTGACACAACCCCAGGTTCAAAAGCCTGTAACTTGGGAAGCAGTTCTAAAGGCTGCCCAGGAAGGAGCCAGTACATCTCAAGCTCAGCCTCTCACCATTACTAAGATTCGTCAGAACCAGTGGCCGGTAGCCAAAAAGGCTCCCCCGTTGACCTTGGCAGCATTGAAGAAATCTAGTCAAGAAGCGACTGATGAGGAAGTCAACCTGTTGACCCGATCCGGGCAGATCTACCAAGGGAACCCCAAGACAGATAAGAAGGTAGCGGATCAAGCACCAAGGGAAGACCGTCTCCCCTATGCCAAAGCAGCCGAAACTCCCAACCTCGAGAAGGAGGATCTCGTGCTCACCCAGCTGAAACAAACTCAGGCCAACATCTCTTTGTGGTCCCTGCTTACCTCATCGTACCCCCACAAGCTAAAGCTGGAAGAAAGCCTGGCCCACACTCTGGTCCCTATTGATGCTACTCTTGATGACGTAGTGCAACTGATTGGGAACATTCACTATGGGAACATAATCACCTTCACAGACCTTGATCTCCCTCAGTTCGAAGCCGATCATAACGAACCCCTCTTCATCACAGTCCAGCTGGATGAACGGCGTCTTCCCCGAGTTTTGGTTGACAATGGGTCCGAGATGAATATCCTCCCGGCAAAGATCATGAGTCTGCTCGACATCAAATCCACAGATTTAAAGCCTTCCTCCCTCACAGTCAAAGCTTACGACTCGACATCCCGTACAGTACTTGGGGTTGCTACTTTGGCCCTCTGGTTTGGCAAAAAGATGATACCTGTGGAATTCCAGGTTATCGACATCCCGATCACCTTTAATGCCCTGTTGGGAAGACCTTGGCTGCATCAAGTTAAAGGGGTTGCCTCGAGCCTCCATCAGTGTGTGAAGTTTGTCTCGGATGGGGATTTGACAACCATTTATGGAGACCTAGTCACTTTGGAGGGCACTGATACGGGTGGGATACCTATTCTGGAGATCAAACATGACGAGGAAGGTCTCATGCTAACATGCTTCACGGTCGAGCCTCCCAAAGCCCAAGTTTGTAACATAGATCTGACGATCACTCGGGACAAGATCCCTCCAGTCTTGAATATGATGAGAAGAATGAGCTAACTGTCCGGTCTTGGTCTGGGGAGACATCAGCAAGGAACTCACAAAGTTATTGAGGTAAAAGGACAGAAAACTCGCCACGGCCTGGGATATGAGGCCCCCTCGGTAGACACTACGAAAGAAAAGGAAATTGCCCGGAAAAGGGGAGAAGCTGCCACAGGAAGGGTTCCGATCAACGGCCCTAGATCTCTCTCTTTCAGTCATTATTTGGATGACTACTTTGTAAAAGGTCCTACACAGCAGGGCAGCGCCCTAGTCAAAGAGCCTATTCCGGCAGAGGGATGGATGAAGTTACAGCATGACCTTAACAAGCTCAGAGGCACCAAGGCAAATCTGGTCCGTAGACTGTTTTTGGATCTACCCAAGATACCTGGGGCTACCACTACCATGGAGAGCGAGTACACTTTCAAAGGCATTCCAAGCCTAGTAGAGCAGTTCGAGAAGTTTGCCACTATGGTCCCAACTATCCAAGAAGGCCCAAAGCCTGAGTTTGAGCTGACAATGCCGAAAGCCAAAGCCACAGAAGTCTTTTCAGATGATTGGGATGGTCCGATTATGCAACAGTTATTCGGAGAAGAGGTCCAGGTGCCAGATCTGATCGACTTCGCTTCAGTCAAAGAGATGATAGCAATGATTGAGAAAGGAGAACAGAAACAGCGCAAATCCCAAGTCATGAAGCCCCTGACAGCAATGCCATTGAAGAATTGGGAAACTCTCTCAGGCCCGTCCGCGACCAAGGAGGAAATGATCACAAAGCTTGGATTGGTCCCCCGTCCCCTTGTGTCAACCTATTCAAAAGTCCTCCGAGTCTCTTATTATTGAGTTCAAGTCTCTCGAGTCGTCCGAGGGCCTTACGCCTAAAGACTACGAGGTTGTAGCGAACGCTGTATTCCCTTTCGTTCTCAATGAAATGATGAACCTTTCTGAGTATCCCTTGATTGCCACTTTAGCTAATGATGAAATAACTAATAACTAAAAAAAAACAAAACAGTTAATAATGATTCACTAGATAAAGAAGCAGACACATTAAATGAACAATATATTAAATCTTTAAGAAGGTTGTTCGGAAAGAGGAAAATCGAGCCCAAGCTGCCGAAGAGGTTTTGACAAGTGTGAATTTGGGAACTACAGAAGAGCCTAAAGAGACCCAGATTGGTAGTTTCTTTGAAGGGACTGAAAAGGATACTCTGATTGAGCTGCTGAGAGAATTCGCGGATATAAAGAAATACCTAGCCTCGACCCTTCCATAGTTGAACACCGGATACCGCTCGACCCGGAAGCCAAGTCCTACAAAGTCCTCAATTCAAAGAAAGTAGCCCTCTTCATCAAAGAGAACATCATATGCAGATACGGGTTGCCGGCCGAAATCATTTCAGATAATGGATCCCACTTTGAAGGGGAATGCGACAGACTGCTAGCGGAATTCAGAATAACCCGTCAAAAGTCATCTCCCTACAGGCCCCAAACTAACGGAGCCGTCGAGGCAGCAAACAAGACCTTGGAAAACATCATCCGGAAAATGGCCGTCCGAGGCAGAGATTGGCCCGACAAGCTTCACCTTGCTCTCTGGGGATACAGAACATCCGTCAGAACAGCAACCGGGGAAACACCGTTTGCTCTTACCTACGGAATGGAAGCCGTACTCCCAATCGAGCTAGAAATCCCCTCACTCCGTGTGCTGTTGGAAAGTCAGATCAACGAGGTCGAATGGCTCCAGAGTCGCCATGATGAATTGGCCCTGCTAGATGAACGCCGATTGAGAGCCATGGAACATATCCGAGCTTACCAAGGAAGGATGGCCAGAGCCTTCGATAAGAAAGTAAAACA
The DNA here is from genome assembly GCA_022495995.1 of Adenophora triphylla var. japonica. NCBI lineage: Eukaryota > Viridiplantae > Streptophyta > Magnoliopsida > Asterales > Campanulaceae > Adenophora > Adenophora triphylla. Next base: position 237,348 of record JAFEMH010000342.1, read on the forward strand.
TCGGGAGATCAGGGAAGGTGACCTCGTTTTGAAAGAGAAGCCCCCAGTCTGCATCAACCTGCTTGGCAAATGGGAGCCTGTCTGGATCGGGCCATATGTTGTTCAGAAGATATTCTCCGGAGGGGCCATGCAACTTGCAGACCTCGACGGAAATCCTTTTGTACACCCAGTGAATGGCGACAAGCTGCGCAGATACTACGCGTAAAACACTGAGTCAAAACAAAAAAAAAAAAAAAAAAAAAAAAAAAATATATCAAAAAAAAAGATAGAGTGCTAAAAGAGTAATACCCAACTAGGTTGAAAACCCGAAAAGGCGGGCAAGGTAAAAGACAGGGTTGCACAAAAAAAAAACAAAAACAAAATGAAAGAGTGCTAAAAGAGTAATACCCAACTAGGTTGAAAACCCGAAAGGGCGGCCTAGGTAAAAGACAGGGTTGCACCAAAAAAAACAAAAAAAAAACAAAAAACAAATTAATCGGGTCGAACTACGGAGACCTGAGCCCTTTAGTCCAAAGGGAACGTAGGCAGCCGGAAACGGTTCGGTCTAAAACACAAATAAAAGCCATGAAGGCGTTTCGAAAAACTCTGAAGCAATTCACATATTCATTACAGTTAAAAACTTTTTGATGAGTCTAAGCTCGGTTCACTCCTACGACTTACAACCTGCTAAAAGAAACTAAGATACATAATAACTAATGTGTCTGCTACGACAAGAAAGGGATACTCGGAAACCTCAAGGTCACTCCAAGCCACTCGTACTGGCTTCTCCCCTCTTTTTTCCTCCTCTTCGGGTCTTCTTCCTCTGCATAGGAAAAATGTCAGTCTTCCTCCTACCAAGCTCTAGTGTAAGGACAGTATCTATCAAACCCGTGTCTGTCAGGGCCTTAGTAGCCCTAGCCTCGTCTCTCATCTCTTGCAGCCGAGCCGGCAACATAGGAATCTGCCCCCCTGTCTCTTGACATAAGACTCATAGTCAGTCACGGCGTCTCCGCTCCTATCATGAGGGTTGGCCCTCGCCTCGGCCCTCCTCCTCTCTGAGACTGTCATGTCCTTCGCCCCAACAATGGCCTCACGCCGTCTCAAAATAGCTACCTGAGTCTCCCCCAAATGCCTCTCGTACCAATCCAAGTACCAAGTGGTCAGAAACACATGCCCCGGATGCCTGAGGATAACCCTAGGAGGAAAGACGTCATACCTCCATGCTCGGGAAAGAAATGAGAACACTGAAGGATCATCCATCGAAGCAGAAGCCACCACCCTGGTGGCTATGTCCTCAAAGCCTTCCAAAGGAGTCTGCTCCAAGCCAAACTGTCTCTGAACCAGAGCCGAAATATAAAAACTGGACTGAGAAAGCCCCGGAAGCACAACTACATGAGACCCATCCTGAAGCACTCTCCGAGTCTCTACCCGCCAATGAGGCACCAACCACCTGATATCCGCAGTCTGGCGACAAGCTATCCAATACTCCCATGAGCCCTGATCATCAAGATCCACAGTAACCCCTCTCCTGGCAAAAGTCCAAGGTTTCACCGCATCAGAAGTTTCGCGAAGGACCCCCAGGCTCTCCATCAGCCACATAGTCAAAAGAAACAGGCTGCCCCCGTGCATATACCGCCTCCCGATAGCTAACCTGTCAAGAGCATGAAGGGTCTCTCCCAGGATCAAGGGCACAACATCCCGGCCCAAACGACAACAGCAACCACATCCAAAGAAAGCCCGATGACAAATCCCAAAAGAGTAAACCATAAACAAGGTACCAAACATGCAGAGTGCAAAAGCATCCCAATAGGCATCATCAAGCAAGCCTAAGCCCCTAAATCTATCAGGAAGACCAGAAATGTCAAAATGATCAGGACCACGGATCATACCTTGTGCTTCCTCCGGAGAAAGATGAAGAAGGTTGCACAACTTGTCAACAAAAGAAGCTCCTCCGGGCAAAGGAATCGCAATCTCCTCCACCTCGGGACCACCAAGCAAAGCCCGAAATTCTTCAACGGTCGGAATCACCTCATTGTAAGAGAAGCAAAAGACATGCCTTCTAGTATCCCAAAATGAAGAAGAAGCCCTCAAAAGCTCATAGTCCGGAACCAATTCTTTGAGAGACCACAAGCATTTTATCTTGTACCTTTCTTCAAAAAACGACCTCCTCTCGTGCATAATCTCCCGGGACCAATCCTTGAATTTGTTGAAAAATGACATTTGGATTTCTTTGGACAATTTTGGAGAATTTTTGGTCATTTCCATGATTTTTCTTTCTTCTTCCCCGAAATTCCAGTAAGTTTGAACTGGAGAAGATGAAGTTTTAATGACATTTATGGTCTAAACCAGATCCAACAACCGAAATAAATGAAACCTGTCAGGAGTCAGTCCAATCCACGCGGACAGGAATGTCTCCGAATCCAATCCGCGCGGATCCTATTGATCCCCAGCAAAAAAAATTTTCACAGCTCAAAACCTGCACAAAACCTGTCCAAAACAGTTCATATACCATGCATTCACACCCTTGCCACAAAACCGGGCTCATGCAACATACACATGCATAATAAAAAAAAGTAGGTAACAGCAATCCTAGATCATTACATTCCAAAAAAAAAGAGAGTGTGCATAAAAAATAAAATGTATCTGTCAAAATAGGTACAACCTCATAATCAACCAAAGATCATCAATCAGAATCCTCAGTGGCTGGCGCTTTCCCCCGGTCCCTCTTGCGACTCGGGCCCGCCTCCTCAGTAGTCATGAATATCTCGGGCTCGGGATCGTCATCCTCGTCTCCAGAGGGAGGCTCGCCTGGATCAACCGGCACGCCACGATAAGGCAAGCCGAGATCCGCAAAGAAATCATATCCGAACGTGAACGCGTCGGATCCCTGACCATGCGAAGATGATCCACCGTGGCGCCAAACATGTCCCTGTCCATGCAAATCCCCGAGGATGACGTGGTCCGGAGGCAGCTCCATGCCAGGATCTATGAGAGGAGAAAGAGGAGTCTCGGTAGAATGCTCGGAAGGAATAGGGGAAGTCTCCCGCTCTACAGGCGCCGCATGCTGTCTCGCTACGCCTGAGCGGCCCACAGGTAACCATCCTCCTAAGGAACCTCTTGGCTTCAATCACCTGCTTCGTCAGCTTCTCTACAACCACAGTCGGGAACTGCACAGAATCAAAAGCGTCAGAAATGATTTGATGCAAAAGAAAAGAAGAAAAGACAGAAGCAGTAAAACGCCGTACCTTCATATCCGGACGGGGGCAGAAAGCTCGTGGGACCCGCTCAGGGATATGGATCTGCACTCTCAATCTAACCCCATCCTGGACATATGAAAATCCGATCGAGGGTACCGCACAACCTCCTCCCCCTCTCTCTTAAGCACCTGGGGCGTCCTCAACCTCCTCAAGATAAATCGCGAATAATCCTCGCTCGCCACAAACCTCGAGAAGTGCTGGCCACCTCGATAGTCACCCCAGGTCTCCGAACTCTCAGTTGGATGCATCATGTCAGCGGGAGGCTCCATCGGTGCCATCAAAGGCGCACATTCGCCATGTTGGCGCGTCACCCTCTCCCCCAAATAATACGTATCATAGGTCAAACCCCTCAAAATCCTCCGCTCCACAATCCACCTCTCCGCACCCTTCAGCTGCTCCACCTCGAAGCGGCCCCAGGGGTAGAACCTCATCCCCTCATCCGTCTCAGCTCTCATCAAAGGCAGACAATCCTTGTACTTGAGGGTCGTGCGCCCCCTGAAACCTATCTTCTCCTGAGCATGCTTGGTCCAAGAGAGCATAGCCGTATATGCCCCGATGTGCTCCGCCGGTTGCCGCCACATCATGACATGAAAGAACTCCAGAGCTCATACCTGCGAAAGGTAAAGATCACATCAATTAAGTACGGAAAGAAACAATGCGTACTTAAGGAAAAGAAAAAGCAGAAGCTTATACCTCCAGAGGGAACTCAAAGCATGTCAAGGAGCTGACAGCCTTCCGGCTATACCGATCCAGAGCAAAATATAGCTCTGCCAGCCCGGCCTCCCCCCAAGATACCTCTCCAGCCATCTCCACATCAGTCAACGTCCTCAGCAGGGCAAACACCGCCGTCCCCTCGGCATGTCCAAATAGTGTGCTCGAAAAAGTGAACCACAAGAAAGACCTGGCAATCTGCTCAGCAGCTACTCTGTCATCACCAGCCTCATATCTCTCAATGCTCTCCACAATCTTCCCCTGAACCACCGCATACTCCATCTCCATCCCCTTCTTGGGAATGGGGACAAAGCCTAAAAGGTCCTGCAGCTCCCGGTTACTGTAGCCATCTCTCCACTCGATGCTACGTCCCTTAAAAGACAGGCCCGTGATCGCAGCATAATCAGAAGGAGTGACCGTAGCCTCGCCCCAGAAGAAGTGGAAGGTGTGGGTCACGTCCCACCAATGCTGCGCCAAAGCAAAAATCAAGCCCTTACTCTTGGGGAACTTGATCAACCCCCTCAAACACTCAACAAACTCATATAACCCATTCCGAATGACAATCTGTCTCGGACTCATCAGATTTCCTCTGCCCAAAACTGGAAGCCGATCTCACAGGCTAATCACGGCCTCCACTGATCCCCGGGTCTTCAGCTTATTCAGCTGATCCGTCACAAACCGATCACCACCCTGCAATTGAAAAGAAAAACAAAAAATGTCAAAAAAAAATTGCATTTGCATTTAAAAAGCATACACATGCATCATAGACATAAAGTTTTGAAAAAAAAATTCGGCAGCATAACGGCGTATAATGGACTCAACCCCATTTTTCTCGCACAAAAGAAAGGATTTTTCAGCAACCACCATTCATCATTCATTCATAAAGAAACATGTCAATAACAAGGAGTCAACAGAAGCAAAACTCCGTCCCATTTTTATTTTCAAAAAAAAAAAAATGACATGCAATTTTTCACAATAGCAGAATCCTATTCCATTTTTCATAAAATAGCACAAATAAGCAATTTTCCACATTCATACATTCAATCAACGGAAGCAAAAATCCGTCCCATTTTTCACAAAAATCATATTTTTACAAAAAACATGCATGAATACATTCATAAAAACATATCTCATTGCAAAAATCCTACATGAAAACAAAAAAAGTCCGTCCCGGATTCGGACAAATTTTCGTCATCTCATATTTCAAAAAAAAAAAAAAAAATGGCAAATCGCCCATACTTTTTTAAAATAAAATACATATTTTGATTACCCATATACTCATTACAACATGCAAATCATCAAAGTCCAATTTCAAGGTCAAAAGAGACACAATTTTCGGATTAAAAAAAAAAGCAAAAAAAAAGAAAAATCACAAAAAATCAATTTCAAATGAAAATCGACAAAGGAAATGAAGAAATTCGAAGTATACCATGCGAAGACTCGGATCAGTGGACCAATGTTGCCACGCATCGGGATATGGCTCCTCCGCAATCGATTGCGAAAGTGAGTAATGCCTCCTCATCCTCACAAGTTCTAATCGCTTTTCCGCGACCGGGCCGCGTCCTTGGCCTTGAATGGCAACTTACCCGTGTTCCATTGCTCGAAAAATCAAAGAAAACGGAAGGATTTCGAAGCTTCTTGGGCAAAAATGGCGGAATCTCTCTCTCTCTCGTAAATTGCAAAACAAACTGTGAAGAGGAAGAAGAAGGGCGGCACCCTTTTAAAAACCAGTCTGGGTTACGTTCCTGTCCGCGCGGACAGGAATGAAGGGCCAAAAAGACTATTTTGCCCTTTAAAATTCCAGGACTCTGCAGTTTAGTCCTAAACTTAACGGAGGATAACCAAAGTCTATCTAGGTTAGTCCCCTTCCAAAAGAACTTCACGGCAGTAAAACGTAAGTCCGATTTCCCCAGCGAAGGATAACGGAATCCCGTTTCTTTCCTCATTATCATCAACGGCAGTAAAACGTAAGTCCGATTTCTCCAGCGAAAGTTAACGGAATCTCGTTTCTTTCCTCATTATCATCAACGGCAGTAAAACGTAAGTCCGATTTCTCCAGTGAAAGTTAACGGAATCTCGTTTCTTTCCTCATTATCATTAACGGCAGTAAAACGTAAGTCCGATTTCTCCAGCGAAAGATAACGGAATCCCGTTTCTTTCCTCATTATCATCAACGACAGTAAAACGTAAGTCCGATTTTCTCCAGCGAAAGATAACGGAATCCCGTTTCTTTCCTCATTATCATCAACGACAGTAAAACGTAAGTCCGATTTCTCCAGCGAAAGATAACGGAATCCCGTTTCTTTCCTTATTATCATCAACGGCAGTAAAACGTAAGTCCGATTTCTCCAACGAAAGTTAACGAAATCCCATTCCCAGCAGCTTTCGAACTACGATTGGCTTGATTCCTCTTAAGGATACGTAGGTAGCCTACCATAGGTCCAGCCACTCGACCAAAATGGTCACCCTTTTTCCCGGCAGCAAACGTAAGACCGGCCCCTTCAAATGAAGTCCACCAAAGGACCATCAATCCCAAATCTTTAAGGTCTGAGGCACCTAAAACGCCATCATCAAGGTTCGAGGCGCCTAAAATGCCATCTTTAAGGCCTGAGGCACCTAAAACGCCATCTTCAAGGTTCGAGGCACCTAAAACGCCATCATCAGCAAGGTCCGAGGCACCTAAAACGCCATTATCAAGGTCTGAGGCACCTAAAACGCCATCATTAAGGTTCGAGGCACCTAAAACGCCATCTTCAAGGTCCGAGGCACCTAAAATGTAATCATTACCAGGTTGACGCCTCAAAATATAATATTTAGCACTTATTTAGTATTTGTATTTGTACTTGTAGTGTAGTGTTGTTTTATTTAAATTAGACTAGAATTTAGATAAATGTTGTAATATAGACTATATTGTTAGAATTTTTATTCTATCTTTTATAATATACTAACAAAATTTTGTCCACTTCTCATTTTTTCCAAAAACATACTCCCCAAGTGAAAAAAAAACCCAGATTAGTTAGCGTCTTTACCGTCTTAAGAGTTTTGGATTTAATAAAAGAAAAAAAAAAAGAAAAAAGTTAGATGGTGATGGAAACGGTGGAACCGTTGGAACAGGAACCGGAACCGGCGGATAGAACCGGGAACAGGATTAATTTGGTTCAAATACGGTTTCGGCTATTTGGGAATCGGGAACCGACGGTTCCGGAACCGGGAATCGGAATCGGAACCGTTTGGACATGTCTACTTGGACGTTCTTGTCTGGATTCCCGGTCACGAGACCGTTTAACTCTGGTTTCGCATTCCTAGTTGTAGCGGGATAGCATGTTGACGGTTTCGGAGATAGCAGGGGACTTACTCTTGCATGGAGTCTCGATGAAGGCTATCATGTTCACCTTGTCGTTTCGGGGGAATGAATTTCCAATGGTGTTGGGGCCACGGGGGCATTCCAACTTTCCCTCTTCGATTAGCCCCTGGATCACTTGCTTCAGCATGAAGCAATTGTCGGTGGTGTGACCGGGGTAGTTGTGGAAGGCGCAGTGCTTGCTCATATCCATGTTGGGCTTGAGAGTCTTTGGTTGGAAATTTTCGAGTGGCTTGAGAAGATTTCGCTTCACCAATGCTTCGAATACTTGGCCCAGAGGCATTTCAAGGTTGTCGAAATGCTGGAACTGCGATATGCGAGGGGGATTGTTGTTCCTTGGGGGGTGCTTGATCGCAGTTTACTTGAGCTCCGTTCTGGATGTAGTGGACCGCTCCGGCTGCCTCTTTTTCTTTGTTCGGGACAGGTGCTGGATTTGACAGGTTTTTCCGATAGCGGTAAGACGAAGTAGGGGTCGCTGTTGTCTTCTGAAGGCTCAGGGTCTTTTCAAACTTGGTTTCGGCGTTGATCATGGCACGGAGATCTGGATAGAAGTGATGGCTGATCAAGGTCCTCAGAGATGGTTTGAGGAAGGAATGGAAGATGTCCATTTGCTCTTCTTTGGAAAGTGGATCCATTATCTCGCTTAGCTTCCAGTTCCATTTTTTGTAGAACTCACCCACAGGCTCGTCTTCATCCTTTTGCTCGGTGGCTTGCAAATCATGGCGGTTTGTTTCCCACTCAAGGTTGGCGGCGCGGTACTTCTCCAGAAAGATCTCGCTGATTTGGTCCCACGTGGAGTGGTTTTCTGCCTTTACGTTGAGGAACCACCTTAACGCTGTGGATTTGAGGGAATGCTGGAAGTGATCCGCCATTTGTTGAGAGGTTGCCCCTTTGGCTCTCATACCCAAGACATAGATGTCGATGTGGATTTTTAGGCATTCTGTACCGTCAAACTTTTCCATTTCCAGCATTCTGAATTTCGGAGGAAGCGGGACCACTTTTTTTGGATCAGTGGGCATGAGGGAGTCCTTCCGAAAGCTGGCTAGTTTGCCTTACATGTCCTTCATCTGTTCGATCAACCAAGCCATGTGGGGATCGGTAGGTTGAGGCGGGTTGCCGTTTTCGGGGATGGAAATCGAAGATGGAGGTTGATTGGCTGATGGGATCGCCATTCAGGAGTCTGGGGGAGGTAGTTGAGTGTATACCATCCCGTACCCTGGGTTGTTGAGATTGAGGGCGTGATTGCCCGGGCCTCTAAGGGTTGTGTTTGGAAATTGGGGAAAAGTTTCATTAGCCCCAAGTGGCAGACCAGCGGGTGGTAGGTTTGAGATGTCGGGATATCCGCTTGGGATGCCTGTCCAAGGTAAACATTGGGATTTTAGGTTATGGTTGCGAGGCTCTTATAGAGGCAGAGGATTGAATCCTGGGGGATACCGAGATGCATTAGGATCTGGCAGAGCAGGCACGTATGTGTGCTGTTGATACTGAGCTTGGGGCGCAGGGCCGATAAATTGACTATGCTGAGGCAGGCATATCGGAGCTGCTTAACTGATGCCCGAGTGGAGCTTTGAGCGAGAGCTGCTTTGCGTTGTTGGGATCTCGTAGCTTGGCGAAGGTGGGACCTGCTGATAGCTTTGAGGACCCGGGGGAGCAGGTATTTCTTCGTCTTCTATGAGAATGAAGGTCCCATCAGTTTGGGGAACAGCAACGGCTCCGCGATGGCGCATAGTGTCTACGATCCAGGATTGCTGCTCTTCCTGGCGCTTCTTGAGGGTCTCGAAGGCTTGCAACACCTCCTTCATTGCCTGGAGGTTTCTCAGTGGCGGGGTTCCATTTCCCTCACTGTTATCTGTTGATCCCGCCATGGGGGAGTAGCAGACTGTTCGGACTGCTGAACCGGAAGGGCTGTCGGACCTAGTACTTCAATACTGAAAAGGCGGCTCCCGGATATTCTCAACCACTCTCGGTTCGCTGAAGGGGGTGACGGGTAAGGTTTAGACATGGAAAGACCTTTGTGGATGAAGGGGAAAATCTCATGTGACATGCAGTTTCCGCTTTTATTTATTTATTTTTTGTTGTTTTAATTTACTTAAAAAAGTGTTTTCTAAGAATCCTAGATAGGTTGGAAAAGATTGCTCTTCTTTTTCGCAACTATGCTAGATCCTGGGTCAGTGGAGACCATCTGTGCGGCTATAAGCCCCTCATTTTGCACCTGTATTTCGACATCCCGGGGTGGACAGCCCCGGGCGAGGGTCCTATAGGGCAAGCGGTTTCCACCGGCCTAAAAGAAAAATCGAACCTAAGGATGTAAGTGCTCCAATTTGAGCTTGTTAGAATTTTCGTTAGAAAATTAACGAAAGTTATAACATTTCTAACAATTCCTAACTATCCTAACTTTTCTAACAAAGTGAGGGTAAAATGGGCATTGTTATTTAAGGTTAAACCTCAAAAAGAATCTCAAAAAGTAAAACAAAAGGAATAAAACCACAAATAGAAATGGCTGGGAACAATAAACTGGCTGTTAATTTGAAATTTCAAAAAGAAATATTCCTCTTGTCCAAAGCTGGAGCTGCATTTAATGAACAGTGCACGCTGAAGGGTCCTATCCGCGCGGATAAGTATGTCATTTCCAGAGGGCTATAAATTGAGCCCTCCAGTCACAAAAATGAAGAGGAACAACACCAATTGCACCGAACCTCTGGCGAAATATAGAGAGAAAACAGTGAGAATTCTTCAAGAATTGTCACCATTTTCTCTCCAATCTTTCCCAACTCACACTCATCCACTCACTCTCATACTTAAGCCTTAAACACTCATACACTCAAGCCAAAAACTCAAGAACACAAAGAAGATTGGTAAACCCTCCTTCTCCTTACCCTAAACTCCAACCATGCATGCATTTGCAAACTACAAAATGTAGTTCTTTCATCTTCTTGCTCTAGATCTAAGAAGATCACCATGGAAGACCATCTCCATGGATGATCTTCTACAAAGATCAAAATTATTTTCAAGTTCTCTTACTTTCTTGCAAAGAAAACTCATTTTCAAAACCCTAAAAACCATTTTCAAGCATAAAATCTCATTTTCAAAGGATAAAAATCCCCTTCCCAAGCAAATGAAATGCTTAGTCCTAATGTACCCCAAGGATGGTTTGGTATAGTTGATTCACCACTAAAATTTCAAGTGATCACTAACCAAAACCTAGGGAAATGGGGACAAGCATGGATGCAAAACCCCCCTTAAAATCATATTTTCTTTCTTGAGAAGTTGCTGTCCAGTAGCAATTTTCTCAGACCTCAGTCCATGGTCTAATTTTTTGGACACAGATAAATGTGGAATTTGGTGTTGACTACAAAACACTTTTTGTAGCCAACATCCAGATCTTTCCATAAATATTTTTACTTTATTTTTTGGGTAAGTAAAACTCCTCTTTTCAAATTTTCTTTCAGAGGCTAGTTCATCAGCTTCTGGGAATCCAGATCTCATATCTGAGGTTTCCAGAAGGTTTTGACCCCTCAAATCTTCTCCAAAATGGAAAATTCCTTCGTACAAATCTTTTTTAAGGTGTCTAGAACAACTTTCATTCTCTGAGTTTATCCAGGTTATGAAGTTTTAAGACCCTTGAATCCATTTCAAAATCAAAGGTCCACTGCCTTTTTCATTCTGGCAGAAATGGCTCTCAACTTCAAAAGGTCTTTTGAGTACCAAATCTCAATCCAAAAATCTTTCAAAAATTCATGGGATCAGTTTAAAGTCTTAAAAAGATATCCCAATCTTTACTTTTCTGAGTTTCAACTTATTTTGGCCAAAACACACACACACACACAAATGATTTTCAGCTTGGAAGACTCGTTTTACGAGGCATTCCGGGTGCACACTAACGTCCTTCCCGGCGTGTAACATGACCTCCGAACCTAAATCTCTGATCTCGGGCTTTTTTCAAAGTTTTGGCCCTCAAAATAAAAATGGCGTGGCGACTCCGTTTCGTTGATTTTTTCAAAAAAAAATGGGAAAATTTTCGGATACACATCATCACAGTGGCGACTCCGCTGGGGACTAAGCTTTTTTTTTAAAAAAAAATGGTATTTGGTATATTGGTGGAAACCATTGAACTTCCCGTTATCGCCTCCTAACACGAGTCGGGGATAAATTGTGGTCTAACAATCCCACGTACCGGTATCACCGTTTTAAAAAAAAAAAAGCTTTTGAGGGTCAAGCTTCCGTCCCGGCTTTGAAAATCATTTTTGTGTGTGTGTTGATTTTTGCACAGTTTTCGTGTTGTTTTGGCCGCCTCGGAGAAAGTCAAAATTTTGACTGTCGGAATAATGTCCCTAGCTGTCGGAATTTTCGTGCTTACGTGCTTATGTGCTCATTAAAATTTTCAAAAAAAAAAAGAAAATTTCCAAAAAAAAATCATGCATCATATTTTTAAGACACATAAAAAAATCTCTATTTTACTCAGAAAAAGAATATAGACTGCTTGCACACTACGCGCACGTGACCGTACACTGCACACTACGTCCTTAACCCGGGGAAATCCTTGTCGCGGTCCGTTTGGTCTTATTACGCCTCTCGGATGAGCACATGACTACCCAAACATCCCATGGAGCCTCGTGTCGACCATGCACTTGTCCGTGACACACTTTGTCCGAGACCCGGTTGGTTTTTAGTCTGGTCTGTGTCATGCCCTGTCTGTGTATAGACCTTTCCTTTCAAGCCTTTGTCGGCCTACCGACTCAATATCTTTCGGGGTCCCTAATCAGTCGAAGTTCTGCCGGTTTTCCGCCGCAGACTTTGACCAAGATATTGACCGGCGCCTTGACTTCGGCTCTGATTGACACAAATTATACACCGACTCCCAAAGCATTGACACCGAGTCATCAAGGATTAATGAATATTCCATGCCTAATTACGGCTTAACTGACGACAAGTCAAGATCAATTGTGGACGCTTATCAGTCCAAATCATGCCGACTTTTCGTCGAGCCCTCGGACATGATCTTGACTTTTGACGTCAGCTTTGTCCGTAATTTACATCGAATGCTCGTTAAGACTCGATTACCCGCCAGACTTTTAGGATCGTTTTTCTTTCGGTCGGTGGGACCCGCTTGCCCTATAGGACCCTCGCCCGGGGCTGTCCACCCTGGGAGGTCGAAATACAGGTGGAATACGAGGGGCTTATAGACGTAGTGACGGGGCCCACTGATCCAGGATCCAGAATAGTTTGCGAAAAAGAAGAGCAATCTTTTCCAACCGATTAGGTTAATAAAGCATGTTTTAAGTAAACGTGAACAAATAACTGCATGTTGCATGAGCCAAAAGCCCAAACACCTACCCTCCTTCCATTCCCAGACATCTGAACCTTCGTGTCCTTTCCCCCGCAGCTCCGTACAAAGCTTGGTTTCGGGCACCGGGTCATCGTTTGATTAGTTGGGAAGAGTCAAGCGCGTCATCAGCTTCGCCGTTTGTTCCGACTCCGGGTTTCAGAATGTCTGCATCAGCCGGAAATGATGGGGACCACGTTGCTCCGTCCTCCAAAATCCCTCAGACAGACCAGTATTGGATCCAGTTGGTAGAACAGATGAGACTTCGACATGAGGCTCAAATTGATGACCTTCTGGGGATTGTCGCAAGTCATGGTTTGACTATCAGTCTCAATTCCGATGGCACTTTTACCGCAAAGAAGGAAGAGGGTTCTCCTCCTCTTCTTAATCGTCCCGGATACATCAAGATGCTACCCCAAGATTCCTATGTTTCCACCGCCGGGACTCCTGCCCGTCGACTTACAGGGCAACTGGCCCCCAAACAGCAGTCAGGGACGAAGGAGTTCGGTATACTGTCAGTTGTCCCCTCTCAAAGTGATGATCCCACAAATATCAGCCTGAGTGATGAAAATCAGGGGACAGTTGAAGAAATATGGTCAGCCATCAAAGCCCTGGAAGAACGCCAGAACAGACAGCAGGCCTGGATTGAAGAGGCCACACGCCACTTCGGGACCTTAACAATATCCCAACTGACTGGGGCTACCTTGAAGGACAAACATATGCCCGTTCCCCGGGACCTCAATATCTCTCATTATCCGGCGGAGTCCAATCACTCGCTTCCAGACGAGCCCAGCAGCAGATCCCCCCGGACCAGTTCCACTCAAAGTCATTCCAGCACCGCTCAACCTGAGGTCCCAAATCCGCCACCAGCCGTAGAACACATTTGGTGGGATATTTGTGACTGTCCCGATTGCCTTGAAAGGGACTATCGGATCGGATACACGAGGACCGTCCTACGAAGAAAAAGAAAATTTCCTCCCAGCAAAAATTGAAGGAGAGATTCGAGGCCGGTGATAACGGTGTGGGAACGCTCGGGGAGCCATCTGGGGATTTGATTATTATGTACTCTACTCCGGTCAGTCTTCCCTAAAGCAAAAAGGGGTAAAAGAGCGTAAAAGCTTTGCCAACGACGGAATTGAGACCTTCGGATACCAGAGTACTGCACAGAAGTCCATCCCCCTCGGGGTCAGCCAAGGTTCGGTTGTCCAGCTCCCGACTATACACCGATGAAGAAAAACCGACGCCGGTCTGGGCGCTCCCACTCAATCAACATGTTGACTGGAGATGGCAACCGCCACAAAAGGCATCGGTATAACCTGTGGGCTTCGGCAAAGGCTCTACCTCGCAAGAAAAAGCACGAAGTGGCGGCTTGATGACTCTCTATCCCGAGACAAGGACCAAATCTATGATCCTCACCTATATGGGAGTATGATCACCTTCTGCGATGAAGATTTGCCAAGAGATGTCTCCCAACACAATGAAGCTTTGTACATCACTATTCGGCTCAACACCATATCACTCCCTGGGGTATTAGTGGACAATGGATCATCGGTAAACGTCCTTCCCTCGGCATGATGAGGGCCCTCCGCATAAATGAAAGGCGTATGATCCCATCTATCCGGACTGTCAAGGCCTACGATGGTTCGTCTCGTCCCATTCTGGGACGGTGACTGGAACTGCAGTACGAAACCCAAATGGTGCCCGCAAAGTTCCATGTAATGGATATCCCCTCCGAGTTCACAGCCCTACTAGGGCGCCCTTGGTTGCATCACATGAAAGCCATAGCCTCCACTCTCCACCAATGCGTCAAATTCATCAACCGGCAGGGAGACCTTGAAGTCATAAGGGGTGACAGTTTCCTCATAGGGAACGAAGCTGAAACAATAGCCAAGAATGCCCACAGTCAAACACCGGGGCTACATCCTTCAAGAGGCAAGTCTCGCCAGCATCCTTTGGAATCCAGCGATGCCAACTATGTCAACACACTCAAGCGAGCAGACTCCGAAGAAGTTCGATTCATCAAATTTAATTGTTATTTCCAACACTTGGAGGCGTACTGGAAGGAAACGCTGAACACCGCCATGATACAGGCACACAAGTCTCCGGTCCTCAATCACAGATTTGTCAGCATTCTGCAAACCCATTCTTTGGCCTCGCCAGGCGAGGAGATTTTCATGATAAAAGTCGACAAACACCGGCGTACTCAACTCGAATCTATGAACGTCGTGTGGGACGTCCTCCTTGCTGAACTACCTGCCAAGCCTTTCCGCTCGAGTATGGGACATGAGATTTTTCTAGCAGCACACCGAGACGCAATACGTCCTTACATCTGGATTGAGCGGTCAGATTGTGACGAAATGGAAATCCCCAGGATTGAGGAAGGTCCCTACATCCACATGCTCAGCTTTCAGGCGCCAAACACAATTGATTCTGGTTCAGACAAAGAGATGATAGCAACGACTGAGGAGGGAGCACAGAGACCATGCCTTTCCCGAGTTGTGAAGCCACCGACAGCAATGCCGCTAAAGAATTGGGAAACTCTCTCAGGCCCGTCCGCGACCAAGGAGGAAATGATCACCAAGCTTGGATTGGTCCCCCGTCCTTTCGTGTCAACCTTTGTAAAGTCCTCCGAGTCTCTCATTGTTGAGTTTGAGTCTTCCGAATCGTCCGATGGCCTCACGCCTGAAGACCACGAAATTGTAGCCAATGCTGTATTCCCTCTTATTCTCAATGAAATGACGAACCTTTCTGAGTATCCCTTAATTGCCACTTTAACTAATGATGAATTAACTAATAATCTAAAAACAGTTAATAACGATTCACTAGATGAAGAGGCAGACACATTAAATGAACAATATATCAAAGAAATCTTTAAGCAGGTTGTCCGGAAAGAGGAAAATCGAGCCCAAGCTGCCGAAGAGATTTTGACGAGTGTGAATCTGGGAACTGCGGAAGAGCCTAAAGAGACGCAGATTGGTAGTTTCTTCGAAGGGACTGAAAGGGATGCCCTAATTGAGCTGCTAAAAGAATTTGTGGATGTGTTCGCATGGTCCTATAAAGATATGCCAGGCCTCGATCCTTCCATAGTTGAGCACCGAATACCGCTCGACCCAGAAGTCAAGCCAGTAAAACAGAAGCTAAGAAGAATTAAGCCCGAATGGTCCCTACAAGTGAAAGAGGAGATAGAAAAGATGCTCAGGGCGGGATTCATCAGGGTCATTGAATACCCTACATGGCTTTCTAACATAGTAACA
The DNA here is from genome assembly GCA_022495995.1 of Adenophora triphylla var. japonica. Taxonomy (NCBI): domain Eukaryota; kingdom Viridiplantae; phylum Streptophyta; class Magnoliopsida; order Asterales; family Campanulaceae; genus Adenophora; species Adenophora triphylla. The sequence goes on from JAFEMH010000342.1 coordinate 253,233, forward strand.
GTGACCAAGGCCAACGGAAAGATCCGGTGCTGCGTAGACTTCAGAGACTTGAACAAAGCCAGTCCAAAAGACGATTTCCCCCTGCCAAACATCGACATTTTGGTAGATTCCACGGCCAACCATGAAGTCAAATCCTTCGTCGACGGTTTTGCCGGCTACAACCAAATCAAAATGGCAGAAGAGGATCAAGCCAAAACAGCCTTCACAACCCCTTGGGGCACCTACTGCTACACGGTCATGCCGTTCGGACTAAAGAATGCTGGGGCTACGTACCAGAGGGCAGCCACAGCTCTGTTCCATGACATGATCCACAAAGAAATTGAGGTCTATGTGGACGACATGATAATACATTCCAGAGGATCAGATGGCCAGCACTTTGTTGATTTGAGAAAATTCTTCGGCCGCCTCCGAGACCACAGCATGAGACTGAATCCAGCCAAGTGCACCTTCGGTGTAAGACGAGGTAAGGTGCTAGGATATATGGTGACAGAACGGGGAATCGAAGTAGATCCCCAGAAAATCAAGGCGATAGTTGAAATGAAGCCGCCCCGGACACTGACAGAAGTGAAATCCTTTATGGGAAGACTGCAATACATAAGCCGCTTTGTAAATCAGCTGACCTCGATCTGCGAGCCGATCTTCAAGTTGATGAAGAAAAATGCCTACACAGAATGGACTCCAGAATGTCAGCTTGCCTTTGAACAGATCAAGGCATACCTTGTGAATCCCCCGATTCTCTGCCCACCACATCGGCAAAAGCCACTCTTGCTATATCTAACTGTCACGGATACAACAATTGGGGCTATGCTAGCTCAAGAGAAGAAAGATTCCAAGGTCGAAAATGCCATCTATTTCGTAAGCAGAAAGCTCCAAGGAAGCGAACTCAATTACTCTGCTTGCGAGAAGACTTGCGCAGGTTTGGTCTGGGTAGTGGGAAAGTTGAAACACTACATGCAGTCTCACCCGATACATCTTGTCTCAAGGATAGACCCCATCAAATATCTGTTCGACAAGCCTTCCATCTCCATGAGGTTGGCAAAATGGTCGTTCTTTTTGGCCGAATATGACATCACTTATGTTTCAAGGAAATCCGTAAAAGGACGCATAATGGCAGAACATCTGGCCGATTTCCCAAGTGATGAGTCCCGAGGACCTGAACCTCAATTTCCCGATGATGGAATCTTCGCTCTAGAAGGAGAAAATCGCTGGCAACTCTTCTTCGACGGGGCATCAAACAAAAGGGGGAACGGGATAGGAATGCTTCTGGTCGATCCTACTGACGAACACACCCCCATAGCAGTAAGGCTGAACTTCGAAGTCACCAACAACGCTGCTGAATATGAAGCTTGCATAGCTGGGTTGGAAGCCGCCCTTGAGAGAAATATCGAGGAATTGGAGGTGTATGGTGACTCTGCCCTCATCATCAATCAGGTCTCTAACAAATGGAAGACCGTGGATCCGGGTTTGCAGAAGTATCATGCTTACATGGAAGAACTAGTGGCTCAATTCAAAGAAATCGGCTTTCATTACCTACCAAGAGACCGAAACAGGTTCGCTGATGCTCTGGCTACACTAGCCTCTCTTGTCGAAATACCTGAAGGAAAGTCTCGTTAAACCATTCGTAGTCGGGAGAAGAGAAAACCCCGCCTATTGCTTCGAAATTGAAGCGGAAGCCGAACTGATCAATGATCCCTGGTACACTCAGATTTACCAATACCTGAAGGATGGCGAGGCCTCTTTCAAAAATGAAGATGGGGAATATAAAGAAGGAATCAAAGCGAAAAGTCTCTCAGCCCTGAAGCGGCTCGCCTCCCATTATGTTCTTTTGGGAAACATGTTATACAAAAAGCGTTATCAAGGCCCCCTCCTGCGATGTATCAGCAAACAAGAGGCTACCGAACTCATGAAAGAAATACATGGTGGTACCTGCGGCCCTCACATGAATGCTCGAGCTCTGATGCAAATCATACTGAGAATGGGGTACTTTTGGATCTCCATGGAAGCCGATCGCATCCAGCTTCGTCAAAAGCTGCGACAAATGTCAGCGATAATCAAATCTTAATCACTTGCCTCCTCACAAGTTATACTGCATGACAACCCCTTGGCCTTTCGTCACTTGGGGAATTGATGTCATAGGCAAAATCACACCATCAGGCAGTAACGGCCACGAGTTCGTCCTGGTAGCCGTGGATTATTTCACCAAGTGGGTTGAAGCCAAGTCCTACAAAATCCTCAATTCAAAGAAAGTTGCCCTCTTCATCAAAGAAAACATCATGTGCAGATACGGGTTGCCAGCCGAAATCATCTCAGATAATGGATCCCACTTCGAAGGGGAATGCGACAGGCTGCTGGCAGAATTCCGAATAACCCGTCACAAGTCATCTCCTTACAGGCCCCAAACCAACGGAGCCGTCGAAGCGAAACAAGACTCGGGAAAATATCATCCGGAAAATGGCTGTCAAGGCGAGATTGGCCCGAGAAGTTACACCTGGCACTCGGGGGCTACATAACATCAGCCGAACGGCAACAGGGGGAAACACCGTTTGCCCTCACATACGGAATGGAAGCCGTACTCCCAATCGAGCTAGAGATCCCCTCGCTCCGTATACTGTTGGAAAGCCAGATCAACGAGGTCGAATGGCTCCAGAGTCGCCATGACGAATTGGCCCTACTAGATGAACGCCGACTGAAGGCCATGGAACACATCCGAGCCTACCAGGGAAGAATGGCCAGAGCCTTCGACAAGAAAGTAAAGCATCGGGAGATCCGAGAAGGTGATCTCGTTTTGAAAGAAAAGCCCCCAGTCCGTATCAACCCCCTCGGCAAATGGGAGCCTGTATGGGTCGGGCCATATGTCGTCCAGAAGATCTTCTCCGGAGGAGCCATGCAACTTGCAGACCTCGACGGGAATCCCTTTGTACACCCAGTGAATGGTGACAAGCTGCGCAGATACTACGCGTAAAAAAAAAGAGTGCTAAAAGAGTAATACCTAATTAGGTTGAAAACCCAAGAAGAGCGGCCTAGGAAAAAAACAGGGTTGCACCAAAAAAAAAAAAAAACAACAAAAAAAAAACAACAAAAAAAATAAATATAAAAAAAAAGAGTGCTAAAAGAGTAATACCCAACTAGGTTGAAAACCCGAAAAGGGCGGCCTAGGTAAAAAACAGGGTTGCACCAAAAAAAAACAACAAAAAAAAAAAAAAAAACAACAAAAAAAGAAAAAAACAAAAAAAAACAACAAAAAAAATCAGGTTGAACTACGAAGACCTGAGCTCCTCAAAATGAGGGGAACGTAGGCAGCCGGAAACGGTTCGGTCTAAAACACAAATAAAAGTCATACTTTGACATCAATACAATTGATCAGACCATGAAAGCGTCTCGAAAAACTCTAAAGCAATTCAAATATTCATTACAAGTTAAAAGCTCTTTGATGAGTCTAAGCCCGATTCATTCCTACAACTGGCAACCTGCTAAAAGAAACTAAGATACATAATCAAACTAATGTGTCTGCCATGACAAGAAAGGGATACTCGGAAACCTCAGAGTCACTCCAAGCCACTCGTACTGGCCTCTCCCCTCTTCTTCCCCCTTCGAGTCTTTTTCTTCTGAACCGGAAAAATGTCGGTACTCCTCCTACCAAGCTCTGGTATAGGAACAGGATCTATCAAACCAGCCTCTGTCAAGGCCTTAGTAGCCCTAGCGTCATCTCTCATCTCCTGTAGCCTAGCTGGTAGCATAGGAGCCCTCCTCTCCTGTCTCTTGACGTAAGCCTCATAGTCGGTCACAGCGTCTCCGCTCCTGTCATGAGGGTTGGCCCTCGCCTCGGCCCTCCTCCTCTCAGAAACGGCCAGTCCTCCGCACCCACAATGGCCTCACGCCGTCTCAAAATAGCCACCTGAGTCTCTCCCAGATGCCTCTCATACCAATCCAGGTACCAAGTGGTCAGGAACACCGGTCTCGGACGCCTGAGAATAACCCGAGGAGGAAAGGCATCATACCTCCATGCTCGGGAAAGAAATGGAAACACTGAAGGATCATCCATAGAAACAGGAGCCACCACTCTGGTGGCTATATCATCAAAGCCCTCCAAAGGAACCTGCTCCAAGCCAAATTGTCTCGTAACTAAAGCCGGAATATAGAAGCTGGACTGAGAAAGCCCCGGAAGCATGACCACATGGGACCCGTCCTGAAGCACTCTGCGAGTCTCCACCCGCCAACAAGGCACTGACCATCTGATATCCTCTGTCTGGAGACCAGCCATCCAACGCTCCCATGAGCCCTGATCATCGAAATCCACTGCAACCCCCCTCCTGGCAAATGTCCAAGGCTTGATCATATCGGGAGTTTCCCGAAGAATCCCCAAACGCTCCATCAGCCACAGGGTCAAGAGGAACGGGCTGCCCCCGTGCATATACCGTCTTCCGGTAGCCAGCCTATCAAGAGCATGAAAAGTCTCCCCGTAATCAAAGGAACGACATCTCGCCTGTGCGACAGTGAACGACAACATCCAGCAAAGACCGATGACAAATCCCAAAGGAATAGAACATGAACAGGGTGCCAAACATACAAAGTGCAAAGGCATCCCAATAGGCATCATCCACCAAGCCTAGGCCCCTAAACCTATCGGGAAGACCGGAAATATCAAAATGATCGGGACCACGGATCATGCCTTGCGCTTCCTCCGGGGAAAGATGAAGGAGGACGCACAATCTGTCAACAAAAGAAGCCCCTCCGGGCAAAGGAACCGCTATCTCTTCCACCTCCGGACCTCCAAGCAAGGCCCGAAATTCTTCCACAGTCGGAACAATCTCGTTGAAGGAAAGGCAAAAGACATGCCTTCTAGTGTCCCAAAATGAGGAAGAAGCCCTCAAAAGCTCATAATCCGGAATCAATTCCTTGAGAGACCATAAGCACTTCACCTTGTACCTTTCTTCAAAGAAGGACCTCCTCTCATGCATAATCTCCCGGGACCAATCCTTGAACTTGTTGAAGAATGACATTTGGGATTCTTGGGACAATTTTGATGGAGCTTTTCTAAAGTTTTCCATGGTTTTTCTCTCTTTCTCCCCGAAAATGGCTGTTTGGACTGGAGGTTGAAGAGGATATTTGAATTTGAAATAAAGTGAGACCAGATCTGTAGCAAAATTAAAGGACAATGTCAGATGCAGTCCCCATCCGCGCGGATAGGTTTGTTTTCCATCAGAAAAATCTGCAACAGTCCAAGCTGCTACACCAAAAGAGGAATATTCCGTCCCGGTTGCTCGAAACCTGTGAAAAAACCTCCCCAAACCAGTCCATATACCAAACACTAACACCCTTGCCAAAAAAAAACAAGGCTCATGCAACACTGCATTCATACTGCATTGCATTCATAAAATAAAATCCTAAATTATTACATTCCAAAAAAAAAAGAGTATGCAAAAAAAAAAAAACAAACAAACATCAATAAAATCCTAAATTATTACATCAAAAAAAAAAGAAAAAAAATGTGCATAAGCTGTACAAATCTCAATCTCAAATCTCAAAAAAAAAAAAAAATCAATCGGAGTCTCTAGCGCCCGATGTCTGCCCCCGGCCCCTCTTGCGACTCGGGCCCGCCTCCTCAGGAGCCCTGAAAATCTCGGGCTCAGAATCGTCCTCGTCTCCAGAAAGAGGCTCGTCAGGACCAACCGGTACGCTCTGATAGGGCAAGCCGAGATCTGCGAAAAAATCGTATCCGAAGGTGAAGGCGTCGGACTCCTGGACGTACGAAGACGACCCGCCATGCTGCCATACGTGTCCCTGCCCGTGTGGATCCCCGAGAATGACGTGATCCGAAGGCAGCACCGCGCGGGGATCAAGGAGAGGAGACAGAGGAGTCTCTGAAGAAGTCTCTGAGCGAATAGGGGAAGCCTCCCGTCTGACAGGCGCCGGCCGTGGTCGCCTCGCTCTAGCCTGAGGAGCCCCGCAAGCGACCATCCTCCTGATGAATCTCTTGGCTCCGATCACTTGCTTCGTCAGCTTCTCGACGACCACCTCCGAAAACTGCACAAAAGCAAAAGCGTCAAAAAAGGAAGTGATGCTAAAGATGATGAAACAAAAAAAAAAGAAAGAGAAGCCATACCTTCATACCCGGACGAGGCCGGAAAGCTCGTGGAAGCCGCTCAGGCTGAGGGATCTGCACCCTCAATCGGACCCCATCCTGGATATATGAAAAATCCGTCCGAGGGTACCGCGGGATCCCAAGCCCCTCTCTATCCAGAACCTGAGGCATCCTCAGCCTCCTCAAGACGAATGTCGCATATGGCTCAGTCGCCACGAAATCCGAGAAGTGCTGGCCGGCTCGGTAATCATCCCAGGTCACGGACCGATCACTCGGGTGCATCATATCGGCGGGAGGCTCCACCGGTGTCCTCAAAGGCGAGTTCACGCCATGCTGACGCGTCACCCTCTCTCCCAGATAATATGCATCGCGAGTCGGACCTCTCGAATCCTCCGCCACAGTCAAATCTCGCCTCTTCACCGCGCCACCTCGAAGCGATCCCAGGGGAAGAATATCATCCCCTCATCTGTCTCGGCCTCCGTCAAAGGAAGGCAATCCGCGTACCTGAGAGTCGTACGCCCCCTGGAGCTTATCTTCTCCCGGGCATGCTTGGACCAAGACTGCATAGCCGGATACGCCCCGACGTACTCCGCCGGCTGTCGCCACATCGTGACGTGGAAAAACTCCAACGCCCATACCTGCGAAAGGTAAAAATCCAATCAATCCAGTGCAAAAGAAAAGTGCGTGCTCAAAAAAAAAGAGGGAAAGCAAAAAGAGAGCTTATACCTCCAGGGCAAACTCAAAGCAGTACAAAGAGCTCACAGCCTTCCGGCTGTACCTATCGAGAGCAAAGTAAAGCTCTGCCAGCCCGGCCTCTCCCCACGAGACATCTCCGACCGTCTCCATGTCCTCCAAGGACCTCAGCAAGGCAAAGACTGCCGTCCCCTCAGCATGCCCAAAGAGGGTGCTCGAAAAGGCAAACCACAAGAAGGCCCTAGCGATCTGCTCAGCGCCTATCCTCTCCTCCCCAGCCTCATAGCTCACGATGGTCTCCACAATCTTACCGTAGACCACGGCATACTCCATCCCCATCCCCTTTTTGGGAATAGGGGAAAATCCCAGAAGAGCCTGTAGATCCGCATCGCTGTAGCCATCCCGCCACTCAATGCTGCGTCCATTAAAGGACAGGCCCGTGATCGCAGCGTAATCGGAGGGCGTAACCGTAGCCTCGCCCCAGAAGAAGTGAAAGGTGTGGGTCGCGTCCCACCGATCTTTGTGCAGCAAACATCAGGCCCTTGCTCTTAGGGAACTTGACCAGTCCCCTCAAGCACTCGACGAACTCCCAAAGCCCCGTCTCAACAACAATCTGTCTCGGACTCGGCAAAGCTCCTCGGCCCGCATTCGGAAGCCGATCCCACAAGTCAACCACGGACTCCACTGATCCTCGAGTCTTCATTTTGTTCAGCTGCTCCGTCACAAAACGGTTTCCGCCCTGCAAAAAAAAAAAAAAGAGAGAGAAAGTGTCAAAAAAAAATTGCATTTGCATTTGCACAAAAAAAAAAAAAAGAGCATACACATGCATTAAAAAAAAAAAGAGAAAATTTCGGCAGCATAACGACATGCAATAGACATAGCCCCATTTTTCTCACAGAAAAGACGGTTTTCAGCAAATCCCATTCAACAATTTTCAATAAAAATGCATACATGCATACCCTACAAGAAGTCGACGGAAATAAAAACTCCGTCCCAATTTCAAAAAAAAAAATGCATACATGCATATCATCCATCTTACATGCAACGGGAGGAAAAATCCGTCCCACTTTTCAAAAATAAAAAATCCTAAACATACATACATCTCATATTGGCAAAACGCCCATTCTTTCCAAACAAAATGCATGCATTGCATCATTCATCAATATCAATATTCAATTTCAAAAAAAAAAAATCAAAGTCACAATTCACAATTTTCGAATTTTCACATGCAATTTTCGGATACAAAAAAAAAAAATGGGCGAAAAGGCCAATTCTTTCTCCAAGCAAAATGCATATTTTGGGATACCCACATAATCATTGCAACATGCAAAGCATCAAAATCAAGATTCAAAGCCAAAAGCATCAATCATTCAAATTTTCAAAAAAAAAAAAAAATTCAAAAATCACCCAAAATTCAAATTTCAAACAAGAAATCAACAAAGGGAATGAAAAGATTCGAAGTATACCGTTCGGAGACTCGGATCAGAAGCCCAATGTTGCCAAGCATCGGGGTAGGGCTCCTCCGCAATCGATTGCGAAAGAGTATAATGCCTCCTCATTCGGACAAGCTCCAATCGTCTCTCCGCGACCGGGCCACGTCCTTGGCCTTGAAAAGCGCCTTCCCCGTGTTCCATTGCTCGAAAATCGAAGAAATCGGAGGAATTTTCAAGCTTTTTGAGCAACAATGGCTTCCTTCTCTCGGTTTCTCTCTCTCTGCTCTCGGATTTTCAGAAAACTGAATGGGGAAGAGGAAGGGCGTTGGCCCCTCATTAATACCCCCTGGTTTTCAAACCCTCTCCGCGCGGACAGGATCGTAAGGGTCAAAATGACCCTTTTGCCCTTTAAAAATCTGGAACTCTGCAATTCAGTCCCCAACTTGACAGAGTTAACCAAAGTCAGCCCCTTGTCAAGAAAATCATCCCCCGGCAGTAAAACGTAAGACCGAGTGTCCCGAGAAAGATAACGGATCCCGTATCTTTCATCAAAATCCTTCCCGGCAGTAAAACGTAAGACCGAGTGTCCCGAGAAAGATAACGGATCCCGTATCTTTCATCAAAATCATCCCTCGGCAGTCAAACGTAAGACCGATCTTCCCGAGAAAGATAACGAGATCCCGTATCTTTCATCAAAATCTTCCCCGGCAGTCAAACGTAAGACCGAGTGCCCCGAGAAAGATAACGAAATCTCGTATCTTTCATCAAAATCCTTCCCGGCAGTCAAACGTAAGACCGATCTCCCCGAGAAAGATAACGGATCCCGTATCTTTCATCAAAATCCTTCCCGACAGTAAAACGTAAGACCGAGTGCCCCGAGAAAGATAACGAAATCCCGTATCTTTCATCAAAATCCTTCCCGGCAGAAAAACGTAAGACCGATCTCCCCGAGAAAGATAACGAAATCTCGTATCTTTCATCAAAATCAATCTCCGGCAGTAAAACGTAAGACCGATCTCCCCGAGAAAGATAACGGAATCTCGTATCTTTCATCAAAATCTTCCCCGGCAGTAAAACGTAAGACCGAGTGCCCCGAGAAAGATAACGGATCCCGTATCTTTCATCAAAATCCTCCCCGGCAGTCAAACGTAAGACCGATCTCCCCGAGAAAGATAACGGATCCCGTATCTTTCATCAAAATCCTTCCCGGCAGTAAAACGTAAGACCGATCTCCCCGAGAAAGATAACGAAATCTCGTATCTTTCATCAAAATCAATCTCCGGCAGTCAAACGTAAGACCGGTCCTCCCGAGAAAGATAACGAGATCCCGTATCTTTCATCAAAATCAAACGGCAGTCAAACGTAAGACCGATTTCCTCGAGAAAGATAACGAGATCCCGTATCTTTCATCAAAATCTTCCCCGGCAGTCAAACGTAAGACCGATTTCCTCGAGAAAGATAACGAGATCCCGTATCTTTCATCAAAATCTTCCCCGGCAGTCAAACGTAAGACCGATTTCCCCGAGAAAGATAACGAGATCCCGTATCTTTCATCAAAATCTTCCCCGGCAGTAAAACGTAAGACCGATTTCCCCGACGAATACGTCTGATTTTTCCCAGCAAAGGCTAACGAAATCCCCAGCAAAGTTAACGGAATCCCAAAAGCCAACGAAATCTCGAGTAGAACTCGAACTACGAAAGGGCTTGATTCCCACTAGGGATACGTAGGTAGCCTATCATTAGGTCCAGCCCCTCGACCAAAACGGTCACCCTCTCCTTCGGCAGCAGACAAAGTCCACCGAAAGGCCATTTCAAATTAAGGTCCGAGGCACCTAAAAAGCCATCATCATCAAGGTTCGAGGCACCTAAAACGCCATCATCAAGGTCCGAGGCACCTAAAAAGCCATCTTCAAGGTTCGAGGCACCTAAAACGCCATCTCCAAGGTTCGAGGCACCTAAAACGCCATCTTCAAGGTTCGAGGCACCTAAGACGCTATCACTAGAAAGCGATAAATCGCAATCATCCCCAGCAGAGACCGAAAATGGTCATCCCTATCCCCAGCAGAGCGAATACCCATCAGACCGAAAATGGTCATCTCTTATCCCCAACAGAGTTTCTTTCCGAACCGACCGCAAAACTCGCTCATCGGTTCGAGGCACCTAAAACGCCATCATCTCCAGGGTCAAAGACCCGAACTACGACTGGCTTGATTCCCATTCGGGATACGTAGGTAGCCTATCGCTAGGTTCAGCCACCCGATCACTCGATCATCCCGCCAAATATGGAGCCTTACTCTTATCGACGACCCCGCTTCCTTCGAAAGCGCCGTCGCCGAGGGGCTACTGTAAGTGCTCCAATTTGAGCTTGTTAGAATTTTCGTTAGAAAATTAACGAAAGTTATAACATTTCTAACAATTCCTAACTATCCTAACTTTTCTAACAAAGTGAGGGTAAAATGGGCATTGTTATTTAAGGTTAAACCTCAAAAAGAATCTCAAAAAGTAAAACAAAAGGAATAAAACCACAAATAGAAATGGCTGGGAACAATAAACTGGCTGTTAATTTGAAATTTCAAAAAGAAATATTCCTCTTGTCCAAAGCTGGAGCTGCATTTAATGAACAGTGCACGCTGAAGGGTCCTATCCGCGCGGATAAGTATGTCATTTCCAGAGGGCTATAAATTGAGCCCTCCAGTCACAAAAATGAAGAGGAACAACACCAATTGTACCGAACCTCTGGCGAAATATAGAGAGAAAACAGTGAGAATTCTTCAAGAATTGTCACCATTTTCTCTCCAATCTTTCCCAACTCACACTCATCCACTCACTCTCATACTTAAGCCTTAAACACTCATACACTCAAGCCAAAAACTCAAGAACACAAAGAAGATTGGTAAACCCTCCTTCTCCTTATCCTAAACTCCAACCATGCATGCATTTGCAAACTACAAAATGTAGTTCTTTCATCTTCTTGCTCTAGATCTAAGAAGATCACCATGGAAGACCATCTCTATGGATGATCTTCTACAAAGATCAAAATTATTTTCAAGTTCTCTTACTTTCTTGCAAAGAAAACTCATTTTCAAAACCCTAAAAACCATTTTCAAGCATAAAATCTCATTTTCAAAGGATAAAAATCCCCTTCCCAAGCAAATGAAATGCTTAGTCCTAATGTACCCCAAGGATGGTTTGGTATAGTTGATTCACCACTAAAATGTCAAGTGATCACTAACCAAAACCTAGGGAAATGGGGACAAGCATGGATGCAAAACCCCCCTTAAAATCATATTTTCTTTCTTGAGAAGTTGCTGTCCAGTAGCAATTTTCTCAGACCTCAGTCCATGGTCTAATTTTTTGGACACAGATAAATGTGGAATTTGGTGTTGACTACAAAACACTTTTTGTAGCCAACATCCAGATCTTTCCATACATATTTTTACTTTATTTTTTGGGTGAGTAAAACTTCTCTTTTCAAATTTTCTTTCAGAGGCTAGTTCATCAGCTTCTGGGAATCCAGATCTCATATCTGAGGTTTCCAGAAGGTTTTGACCCCTCAAATCTTCTCCAAAATGGAAAATTCCTTCGTACAAATCTTATTTAAGTTGTCTAGAACAACTTTCATTCTCTGAGTTTATCCATGTTATGAAGTTTTAAGACCCTTGAATCCATTTCAAAATCAAAGGTCCACTTCCTTTTTCATTCTGGCAGAAATGGCTCTCAACTTCAAAAGGTCTTTTGAGTACCAAATCTCAATCCAAAAATCTTTCAAAAATTCATGGGATCAGTTTAAAGTCTTAAAAAGATATCCCAATCTTTACTTTTCTGAGTTTCAACTTATTTTGGCCAAAACACACACACACACACACAAATGATTTTCAGCTTGGAAGACTCGTTTTACGAGGCATTCCGGGTGCACACTAACGTCTTTCCCGGCGTGTAACATGACCTCCGAACCTAAATCTCTGATCTCGGGCTTTTTTCAAAGTTTTGGCCCTCAAAATAAAAATGGCGTGGCGACTCCGTTTCGTTGATTTTTTCAAATAAAAATGGGAAAATTTTCGGATACACATCATCACAAAGGACTGAGCCTGTCATGTTCGTTTTAATGTGTTAGTCATTTGAATAGTGAGTCGAGCCAGCACCTGAGTTAAGATCTGGTCGAGAGTTCGGCATGACCTCTCTTTACCTTGCTTGCGCAAGGGATCTATGATGTTAGGCGTTGGCTGAGTCATATTGTCATGACTGACGTATTAAAGGCTTGATGACATGGTGTCATGTGGACATGGATGTATATCCGGGACGGAACATGTCTGGGTGTAGCTTCGGAAATCAAGATCATGTCAAGATTTTAACATGACCTTTCATCGCTTTGCTTGTGCAAGGGATCTTGAGTTTCGAGCTTCGCCTCAGAAAGTGGCCGGCACGGGATATGTATCCAGGCTGTATGACACGGACTGGGTAAAATCCAACCGAGTCTGGACAGAGTGTGACTCAAGCGTGCAGGGTTGACACTTGCTAGGATGGGATGTTTGGAATGATCCCATGCGCATCCAAGAGGCCTAGGAAGACCAAACGGACTGCAACTGAGACCACCCCGGGTTGAGGGTTGTAGTGTGCAGTGTATCCGAGACAGCAAGTGTACGTAGCGTGCGGTGTACCGAGGCAGCATTGCGAGTAGTGTGCGGTCACTAAAATTCTTTTTCTGAGTAAAACAGAAGTTTTTTGAAGAATTTTAAATGTATGTACACAGATGTATATTGATGCATTTTTTTGTATTTTTATTTTTTTTGTAAAATAATAAAGTAAAGCACATGCACACACACACAACAGTTAAAGAAAGGAGTAGAATGAAAGTTTGACCCTCATCATCGTTTTGAAAATCTTTTGTTTTGTTTAAAAGTTTTTTTAAAAAAATGTCCCCAGCAGAGTCGCCAACTGAAATTACCCGGATCCGGCTCGCGCGCAGGCCCTGACATCTCGCTTTGCGTTTGTTGGTCGAGGAGGTGTCTCGCTGCGTTTTTTGCTTGTAGAGTCGCCACGCCGTTTTGATTTAGCCCAAAACATTGAGAAAAGACATCAGTTTAAAAAAACTGTTGTTGTGTGATGAGATTTTTGAGTTCGGAGGTTAGGTTACTTCTCGGGAAGAGAATGTTAGAGCTCACCCGAGTCGCCTCGTAAAAATGAGTCTTTCGGTATCCCTTCTTTCTTTAAATGTTGTGTGTGTGTGTGTATGTGCTTTTAAAAATGCATGCTGTATCGGATGTCTACATTGTACACTACGTATTGAAATAGTGTAGGAAGAAAGCCTTACCAATGTTGATTCGTGTCTGTCTTCCGCTGGAAAATAGTGTTTGAGGATGGAATAGTGTTCCGGGATAGATCGGGATTGCTTCGGGATGTGCCGATTGTCTGCGGATAGAGCTTCGGCGTGCCTCGAGATTGTCAGGTGTGTACTAGGGCATAGTTTCGGCGTGCGTTGGGATCGCAGGGATCGTTGACTGGATTCGAGCAGAGGTTCGTCGTGCGTTGGGATCGTCGGTTGAGCTCGGAAAGGGCCCGGAACGCCTCGAGATGGACCAGCGAGGCTTTGGAGTATCACGAGGGGCATCAGAATACCTCGAGAGTGCCTCGAAACAGCTCGGGAGCGCTCGACAGAGCTTCGGAGTACCACGAGGGACTTCAAAATGCTCCGGAAGGAATCGAAAGGGACCAAAATTGGAAGAGGATTGTGTGTGAAAAATGAGAGGGGAGCCCTCTATTTATAGGGCTGAAAAATTTACAAAGAGGTCCGCATGGACCTTCATTGCAAAATCAAATTTTTGGTTTTCCCAGATTTGAGGAAATATTGTGGACTTTAAGGGGATTTCGTAATTATGATGTCTGGAAGCAAAAAGGTCCGCACGGACGTGTTATGCTTTTTCAAATTTTTCGAAATTCGCAAAAAGTTCTTTTGAGCTTTTTTATTTCAGAAAGGCCCCCCTTGGTTTGGTTTGTGGTTTTTGGGGGTTTTTGAGAGCTACGGATGTTCGAGATTGCATTCGTGTGAGCCTGTTGTGTTTTCCATGCGTTCAGGAGAGAGTGATCTAGATTGGAATACTTACACATATATAGTGGGAAGAGAGCGATGTGGGTGACCGAAAGACCGCTTGTTGTATCGCTAAAGGGAAAGCTCGCAAGAGAAGACTATGACAGAAGGGTCAATCTGAATTCACGGAGATATTTGGATTTGATTTAAATTCGAAATTTAAATTACGCAACTGGGCTTCGACTTCGTCATTTTTAAAGTGTGCTACTCTCTCTTCTCTTCTCCACCTGCTAACAATATGTTGTTATCCTCTGTTGTGCTTGTAATCACTCCTTTCGGCCTCATTTATAAGCAAAATTATCTACTTATGCACAAATTAAGAAATTAAGTTGCTATTTAAAAAAGGATTTTACAAAATCTAAAATACGCATGTCCCCCTTTTAAGTGGGCCATGGTTACCAAGTGTCAATCATAATTGATACTTATAAACATTCAAAAAGATATTTATAAACATTCAGAATGAAATCTTGTTAATAATTATCAGTGTGTGTGTTAAAAAGTGTCTATAGTGTTAATTAATGTCAATTTTAAATATTTGTCAATGATAGTGTTAAAAGAGTGCTTGTATGTATTAATATGTTCAAAATAACGAGGCATGGTTTAGGGCAATATGGGTCATATTAGGTGTTGAATTCGAGCTTCTGGCTAAGGATTTTTAAGACATCACAAGTATATTTTGTTTGGTGTACAAAACTCACTCGTATGAGTCTTAGTCTCTATTATTTGTGCCGTATGTCGTAATCTCATTCAATATGAACTTGTTGCTAGCTTAACTTTCCCGTCATTTTGAACTTATGGCTAAGATGAAAAAGTCATTCTGTCCTTTAACCTCAAAATATTTTGTTTGTCTAACAAGGTTGGATCCCCAATTGTTCGAGATAAGGTATGTTCAGTATCTCGTTCGTTGGTTGGATTTTCTAGTCGAGATGGCATATCTATAATTCATCATAGAGCATGAAAAACCTGTTCTTATAACGATTTTTTTGGTAATAGGCCTGGCCGCTCGAGGTTGACCTGCTCATTATAGGAATCTTGGGCTCATTTTCTTGTATTAACCTCGCTACATAATATTTCATCCCAATTTCAAAATTAAAAACAGTTTTAGCAAATTACAACTCATTAAGTCTACATGGATTCCTGGAGGTTTTTCTAGGCTTATGGTTTTCTACTAGTCTCAAATTCTTGTCGGGCGCCAAAGGGTTTAGTTTGAGGTGCGCGACAGGGTGTCAACACCCTTACCTTTTTTTTTTGATTACCCAGGTTCCTACATAATATTTCATCCCAATTTCAAAATTAAAAACAGTTTTAGCAAATTACAACTCATTAAGTCTACATGGATTCCTGGAGGTTTTTCTAGGCTTATGGTTTTCTACTAGTCTCAAATTCTTGTCGGGCGCCAAAGGGTTTAGTTTGAGGTGCGCGACAGGTGTCAACACCCTTACCTTTTTTTTGATTACTGGGTTAAGCCTGGATCAATCCTGACCACTGCGCAGGCCCTCAGTATGATGGCGGAGATAAATCGCGTATCGAACCGGTGATCTCCCCTTCGGAAGGCCACCACTTTACCACTGGGCCAATGCCCATTAGGTGTCTAACACCCTTACCTGTTATAACAAAGGATTGTTACACACATTACATTTTTAGGTATACCCCCAAAATAATTAGTTTTCTCAAATACCCACCTCTTCTGAACAGCCTCTTTTACAAAAAATGAAATCCTTCATCTTTCTCCATCTCTTCCACAACAAACCCAATCCTCTGTTCTCTAACTTTTAGCTTCTCTCACTCCTCGCACACCCACTGCTGACTCTCCACCAATGCTGCCCTCTCCTAATTTCGTAATCTTCACTCCACCAACTCCTAACTTGCCTATATCCATCTTTTCACCTTACCTTTCGCGTCTTCCTCGATCCTTCCCCCTCCCCTGTCCCCTACCTTTCATTTTCCCCTTTGTAGATACCCCGTCTTGGACCACTCACACCTGATTGCATATATTGTCTTTCCTTTTATTCTTACTAGCAACAAATTCGTGTGATGCACGACGATTATATATAGCCATGCATGTACTGAAATAATAAATCGAAAGACCAAAGTGTGAATACTACTTAAACATTTCGAAATACTTCCTGAAATAAAACATTCGTAGTAGATTTAGCACTTGAAAAACTATCATCTCCACCGACAACAATTTTTCACCAAATAGTGTTTTACTTCTACTCGAATCAATACTTTTCAAGATATCTTTCAATAAAAAATAAAAAAAATTCACATAGTAGGCTATTCTCTCCGAAAGTATGCATGCAAACTTTTTTAAATCTCTAAAATGAATGTTCAATAATTTTTCAAATTTGCTATTTAATTAAGAGAAAATCTATTTTTTTATATTTATTTTAAAATAGAGAGTAAAAATAAAGACTTGCTCGAAGAAATTGAAGCTTATAAAATAGAATCTCATATCACCTTTTATAATTTTCTAAAATATTTTTGCACTTTCTTTTTAACCAACCTTTTTCTCTCTCCCCTATACTAATTGGGTAATAGTAAGGACACAAAACAATTACAAAAATTTGCTTACAAAATCGTAAACGTAATAATTTTATTATTGTTTTTAATTATAGTGTATTGCGTCCATTACAGATGCTATAATAAATATCGTCAATTAATTTCATTAGCAAGATTTTGTGGACAACTTTCAATCTGCCACCAAAAAATTCCAAATCAGCTTCAAATAAATTATCTTCACATTTAATGATACTTTTTACTTCCAACACAAAGAGAAATTTAACTTCTTCCTCATAGTCAGCCCATCACCCCTAAATTATGTCTATAAACTAAAAAATAGAGTCATGGCTCCACCCCCCATTTAGTTTTCTCGATTTATCGATTTTCACATTAAAAAGATCACTTTTTACTTTAAAATATTATTTATATTAGTAACCATTTAAAAAAAATTAATGCACCATTTAAAAAATGATTTTTCTATATTTAAATTTTATTTAATTTTATGATAACAAAACATTGAATGAAGTTACAAAAAAAAAAAAAAAGAAAAGAAATACTCTATTTCTATAAAAAAAAATATATTTCAACCTATCTCTTTAATATAATAAATTAAATCTTTATTCTATTTTCACATCGCGTCACGTAAATTTCACATGTTTCGTCTGATATGCTTTTTTAGCATTATGAGATTTACATGTCAAGATAATCACAATGTTAATAGATATGAGATTTACATGTTTAATTCGTCATGTGCATACCTAATTAACAGAAAGAGATTATAAGTCGGATAATTAATCCACTAGAAATTTATTAAAATTATGTAAATCAAGTATACATTTTTAATTCAATATGAATATTGCATATTATTTATTTATTAATTTGATTGAATTTTGATAAAAAATTTGTGTAAGTGAGGGACAATTGAAAGGTAACTCTGCACGTCGGAAAGTGGATCGCAAGATTTCGCTCACCGTATCTCGCATGAAAGAAGTCCAAAGAAAAGTGACTTAAATAATTAGCCTCAATATGCCCGTCGAATTTCGACGGGTTACTCACTAGTTTTTTTTTAAAGCAAAATGAGATTTTCAACTATTAAGCCTAATAATCCGAATCTATAAGCTTACAAACATGCATTAATAGTAATTAATATATAACATAATAAATTTATTTTTAAATAAAAAGTACCCAATTTTTACCTCCAAAACTTCCTTTACCCCCTCGGCCTTCCCTATAGTCACCTATATTATCGCCACATTCTTCAATTTTTTTATTTTTTTTAAAAATAAAATCTTCTTCTTTTTTTGATAAAAGTAAAATAAAAAAAAATGTCTAACTAATGATCATATATCTCTAAATC
Source organism: Adenophora triphylla var. japonica (assembly GCA_022495995.1). Lineage (NCBI taxonomy): Eukaryota > Viridiplantae > Streptophyta > Magnoliopsida > Asterales > Campanulaceae > Adenophora > Adenophora triphylla. The sequence goes on from JAFEMH010000342.1 coordinate 271,385, forward strand.
ATAAGAAAAGTAGTTATAATCTAAATATATATTCTTAAATTTATACTTAAAGTGAAAAAAAAATAAATTAAATATCCACATCTAAATTTAAAAATTATCTTTAATACAAAAAATGTTGTTAATTAATAATTAGAAAATAATAAATTTAGTCTAAAATTTAAGAATATATATTTAGATTATAGCTGTTTAATGAGTTTATTAGACTAAAAATGAGGTATTTTTTTCAATTTTTCTGAATTAAAAATAATAAATTTTAAAGCTCATTAAAAATTATTTTTTTTAAAAATAATTAGAAAACATTCAAATATTGCAACCTAGTCTAGACATCTAGTGTTGATTAATTAATGAAAAAGAAAATAAAAATTGGACATTTCCAAAAATTTTCAAAGAGTATGAGTAGTATAGATCATTTTCCACTTTCTCTCCACCCATGTTCCAAAACCATTTGCCAAAACCATTTGCTAAAATCATGTGTTGAATCAATTTCCATTTTTAGCCTCTTGATAGTGACATATTTGGGCACCAACATGCCAAATTTAGGAACGACTTTGCTTTAATATATTTATAGATTTATTGCTTTTTGTTAACTTTCATCTAATTATGTTAAGTCCCTAAATGGTTCTATTAGTTTTGGACTAAACTAAATAGCAGAGTTAACTTTTAGTGTCTTTTCTTTCATTTATCTATTCTAAAAATTGGCCGAATCATGCCATGGTTGCGGAACTCGTATGAGTTTGACCCTCAGACGGGACTCGCGCGAGTTTGGAAATCAGTGGATGATTTCCCTCCAAAAATCTCTCTCCTTTTTTATTTTGTAACTCCCCATTTGCATTTATTCCCAGCTTGATTCGGGGCAAGCTATCTTTGATCAAAAACCTTCCCCTTCACCTATAAAAACCCCCTCTTGGAACCTTGAAATGGACCTTGAAATCTCTCCTCAACAACCTTACTATAGCCATTTCGCACGAAAATCACTCTCTCAAAACTTCTTTGCACTTTACAGATTTCACAAAAAAAAAAAAAGCAAAGCCTTAGTTACAAGGCATTCCCGGAGGTATACCTAGGTATCACACACTGGCCTAGTAATTACCTCCTCAATTGGGTTAATCACATTCCATCACAGGCCTCCAAAAAGTCAATGGATGATTTGATGCTTAGTAGTAGTGTATGAGTCTTCTATGTATCATACTAAATTCCCACATTTTTCCGATGTGGGATGGGGGATATCACAATCTCCCCTACTCAAAATATTGTCGTCCCTGACATGGTCAATCAATACCAGATCGTACCCCCGAGCTAGCTTGCAAGCCTTAAGGTCGGGGTTCTGCTCTGATACCATTTGTAACGACCCAAGCCTGAAGCTCGACCCGCTACGTAGGCACCACACACTGGTCTACTAAGAACCTCCTCAATTGGGTTAACCACAGCCCATCATAGGCCTCCAAAAGTCTAATAGATGATTTGATGCTCGATAGTAGTCTATGGGTATTATATATATCACACTAAATTCTTACATTTTTTCAATGTGGGATGGGGGATATCACACCTTACACCTTCCACTTTCGTAAATTAACTCCCAAACCCCTCTAGAATTTTTGGTTTAATATGACTAAAATGAGTTAGAATTAGGTTTTCTCGTGTTCCCTTAAAAACATAGGTGGTGACTCCAAAAAGTAATTAAAATGAATTAGACATCCTAGGAAGCATGTAACATTTTTCTGGGGTATGCACAGTGGTGTAGACACCCCATCTTGGACCTCCCACAGTCGATTGCATACGTGATCTATCATTTATCTTTTTCTATTTGTTTTCGTTAACTTTCGTCTAATTTTGTCAAATTCCTGACTGATTCTATTAATTTTGGGGCTAAATTGAATAACAGAGTTAACCTTTTGGGTCATTTCTGTCCTTTCTCCTCTCATCTAACTCGGGCAAGTCACGTCATACCTGTGGGATTCGCACGAGTCTGAGGCCCTTATGGGAGACACGGGAGTTTCATTTTGATTTGTTGATTTCCCTCCAAATATCTCTCTCTTTTGTGATTTGTAACTCCTCCCCATTAACTCCCAGCCATGGCCGTCGATTTCCTTTGAGGTTTCCCTCTCTTTTTCTCCCTCTAAGCCTATAAAAGGAGGCCTCCTCCTTCTTAAAGGGGGTAGCAAACATTTACCTAAAATATTCCTATCTCCCAATTTCTCAAACTCTCAAACACACACACACACATACACACACACACACATACATACACCCTTATTCTCTTGCAATCAAGCTTTCAAAGGAAGAACAAGCTTTAAGTAAGTGAGGCATTCTCGAAAATCACACTTTAAACAAGGTATCAATTTCTTCTTTTTTATGTTTCTTTCGCTTTTTGTATGATTTCCCCCATGTATGCAATCCCCATCAACACGGGACACTTTTTGAAGGTCTTTTCACTTCATTGAATTGACCATAAATCGTATCCCTAAAATCCAAATTACCCCAAAATACCCCTTATGTGTTAATCGTTAGAACGAGTTAATTTAGAGGAATAACTAGAATAGAACACCTAAAGTAGCAAGACCGGCCTTATGGCCGGGGGAAGTGGTGCCTAACACCTTCCCGTTATGTAACTTAACCCCGAATCACTCATCTAAAATCTTTGGTTTTGCATGCTTAAAATCAATTAGACTATAGGTTTCTTATGTTTCCCTTTAAAACATAGGTGGCGACTCCAAATGCACTTAAAAAGAACTAGATGTCCTTAGAAAGCATGACGCATTTTTCTAGGATATCTACAGTAGCGACTCTGCTGTGAATTTAATTAAGAGGGTTAATATTTCTTTCCTGCTTTATGTGTTTATTTTTATACAATATCTATTCCCAGAGGAGACAAATTCGGGCGAGTCTGGCTTATTTAGCCAAATTTGCACGAGTTTGACTCCAAAGGTGAAAACTGTTCGAATCGTGTCCTCTGTGTTCTTACAAGCTTGTTTTACTTAGGGTTTTCTGCAGGGGTAGTTGTTGGTCTGAAATGGGGGTTTAGTACCCTATTTTAGATTTTTTTAGGAAAATGTTCAATTCGGGCAAATCTGGGGCTTTATGCCAACTCTGGCGAAATTCGCCCTCATTGCCAGATTTAGGCAAGTTTTACCTCTCAGTAAGCTGTTAAGCCAAAACTTAACGGCTTATTAAATACCGCAAGTGCACGGTGTGGATGTAATATATTATAGGTAAATGCGGGTTGATCCCACGAGGACAATATTTACTATGAACTAATAGTTGCTTTTAATTAATAATTATGAATGAAAAATGGATTGGGGGGAGAATTTGTTTTGGTTATCAGTATCTAGTAGAAGTGCAAAATTACTCTAACTTTTAAATACTATATGATGAAAGTATTCCTGAGATTGAGACTCAAACAATCATACATTCATCAAACAACCATCCTTTTATAAAAATGATCAAGCCATAATCAAGGATGATACACTAAGTTGTTCTAACTTCTCACGATCAAGGTATAGCACACGTATTTTAATACTAACACGTCCTTTCTCTCGATGGTTCCGTACATTAGTCAACACCCATTAAGTTTATATTAAATCCATGTATTTTTCACTAAAGGATCATCCCCAGGCAATTAATCTACTCTCGTGATTAATAGTGCCTAGTTTAATTCATATGGTTACATTAATCAAGATTCACAGCTAAGTACTTCTCTTAATTAACTAGGATTCATACAAATATGGATGTCTTCATATTCGTATGCATTTAAGAATGATATGAAGGAATAATGATTTAGGATGAAGAAGAATAAAGAAGCATGATTAAGTATGAAGAACACATTTTGTTGAGTTTCCAACCCCAAGAACTAGGGGGATTACTCACAATCCATTACAATAATGAAAGATGAATACGACATGAAATGATAGATAAGAAGAGAAATACTTATTCAGATAATGAAGATAGAGACAATGGCTGGAAAATAAACCTCAAGAACTTATTTCTTCTAACTCAGAATTTTGCTCAAGAACACTTGATGAATATCTAAAAATCTGGAAATAATTGATGTTATGGAATACAAATGATACTAGAGTATGTTTACAATAGTTTCTGGATATACAAACTGCTGAATACATGTCTTTATATAGGCCTTGGAGCCTAAGGTCGCACCACCTCCCAAAAGGTTATTGAGAAAGGTTCCTTTAAAAGATGTTTGCAGAATGTTGTAACAACTTTGGCACGGTCGTGCCAAAGAACATACACGGCCATGCAAGCCATTTTTTGTTCTGACATTCCCAGATGAAAAATATCACGGCCAGTGCTCCCCCGTGCTTCGCTTCATACTCGACCGTGCAAGCTCTGGACTGCTTCTATTCCATTTTATTCTACAAAAGTGTCCCCCCTTGCTCCCATTCATTTGTTCCACCTTGTAAGTTATGTCCCAATCTTATCTTCACACCAAAAATGCCTTAAAATCATGTTTCAATCACAAAACTACAAACCAAGCATAACATCCGCGTAATGTAAGAAAACAAGCTAAAATAAACTAAATGTAATTAAAACTAAACTAAATGTTGTAAATATTAGACTATAAATGACTATAATAGCCATTTATCAACTCCCCCACACTTAATTCTTACTTTTCCCTAAGCAAGTTTAAAATCAAAGTATAGAAAACGGGGAGTAATGCACTATGATGAATACGAAAATAAAGAAACGAGTCGGTCCCCTCAGAGAAGTGTTATAAGTTGTTGTCTTAGAAAATTGCCTGCTATCCATTATTCCATGCCTTTTATAACCCAAGAGATTTAAGAGAAATATCCTAGGAAGAAATTGGAGAATAGATAAAAATTACAAGTTAATATAGCATAAATGAGACTTTACCAAGCAAAATCAAAATGTATCAATAATGAACTTTTGGATCATAAGAATGGATTAGCAAAACTTTCACTCCTTGAGTGACTTGTGGAAAAAGTGTTTTATGCTCGAAATGTACCATTAAAAACAATAATCTCTATTCATACTTCAAAAATAGCCATAAGATTGACGTGCAATTTGAATCACAAAATGGAGCAGAGGATGATAGAGGAAAAATTCAAGGCTAATGATTATATAAGACATGAGACCTTAAAGATAATAGTGGAACAATATATCCTTACTTTTGGTCATCATACTCTTTTAATGATTTATTCAATTAGATTTTTGAGTGGATAACCTAAACAAGACGTACGTAGTGGAATAATCATCAATTTAGCCTTGATAGTGAAAATGATAAGATGAAAAGAGTGAAGGTAGGTAATGATTCAAAGAGTGCACAACAATATGAGTATCTTTTAAAGTAATTTAAAATTTAAGTCCTGAGTTGTACATTTCATGTAAAGCATTTCACAAATGGAAAAAAATCACAAGCATATAAAGCTACCAAGTGTCCAATGATCCAAAAGCTTCATTAATCAAAAGAATGCTTTGCTTAGTAAACTATATTAATCTTATACTTCCTCCGTCCCAAAATGTTTGTCTTATTTGACTTTGTTGTTGAACTTTGACCACAAATATATGACAATTTAATTATGTTCATGAAATTTTAAAAATTCCTATTGATTCACCATTAATAATATTATCAACAATAATTTTTAGAATTTCATGAACATGATTAATCTCTCATAAACTTGTGGTCAAAGTTCAACAAAAAAGTCAAATGGGACAAACATTTTGGGACGGAGGGAGTATTAGTTTATTATTTTCTATCTACTTTCCAATCTATCGTTAAGGATCTTTTTCTAAATTTTTGAAATGATAAAAAGATGAATAAAGGATAAAAGATGAGTTAATAAGGCAACTAGTAAGTAAGAATCATAAGTAAAATCATCATAGGAGATTTTTTTTTTTGAAAAAATGCTCTAATTTAACATGCATACAATAAAAATGAAACATTAATACTAATTTAATATGCAACTAACTAATGCATACATAGATAAGATATGAGAAACTAGATTATTATTCAACTAATTTATAATGCAAACTAAGACAAACTAAAAAAAACAATACAAATATTTTCTTTCCCCCCCCACACTTGATACAAGCATTGTCCCCAATGTTCCCAAAACAAAGTAACAACAAAATTAAAATGGGGGTTAGGGAAATAAACTAATGGAGGCGGTGGTGTTTTTTCGGAGCTCGGGGGTTTAGAGAGAGAGAGAGTGAAGAAGACGAGAGGGCTTTGGGGAGAATGGTAAAAAGACCCATTTTTAGCAAGAGATGCGTTTGTTCCCAAAGTTTTGCACGGCCGTGTCTTTTAAACTGCTCGATCGTGCCTCATAGCCATGTAGTTGTTCAAGCACGGTCGTGTAGTTGTTGTTTAAAAACTGGACTTTCTGATGTCTTGAGCGCGGTCTTGCTTATTTAGATGCCTCGGCCGTGCCTGTACTATTGACCTTTTTTTCTTAGAAAATAACTGCAAAAACTAAGATTAATAAAATAATAATAATAATAATAATAATAATAATAATAATAATAATAATAATAATAATAATAATAATAATAATAATAATAATAATAATAATAATTTATACAAAAAATGGTAAAAATGTATAAAAAAATATAATCCATCGGTTTACCATTCCAACAGGGGCGGAGCCAGGGGGGCATGGGGGGGCACTCGCCCCCCCCAGCGGCGGAAATGCAGTGGAAAAAATTTTTTTTTGCCCCCCCCCTTATTTTTTTTATATATGTATATATATAATTAACTTCAAGATTAACACCAGTGAGTGGTGTGGTTCAGTGGTAGAAGGGGTGAAGTTAAAGCCTTTGGTGTTTCCTTTCAAATCCGTCTTCGAGCCCTGCTACCTACATTTTCAATTAATTTTATTTGTCCTCCATCTTTGCTATTCTCTCTTTCTCTCTATCCATTTCTTTTTCTTAACAGTTTTGTTTTTCTCTTTCTCCTAATTTCCTCACATTTTTTCAATCTTAATTAATTAGTTAGGCTTTTCCCATTTCTTAATTCTTTACATTTTTAACTAAAATACATTGTATTTCATGAATCCGACCCATTTTTTACTTGTCCGACCCGAAATTTTTTTTTCGGGGCCGCTGCCCCCGAACCCCCGTGAAATCTTGCCCCCCCCCCCTGGGGCAATTCCTGGCTCCGCCCCTGCATTCCAAAGATGCTTGTTTAAGGTCATTAGCTCGACCCCTTTTTCTTAACAGAAATTAGCGGGAGACGGTATTTTGATTGTCTGAAGTCTCTACAAATGCGCCATTCCGCACTGGTTGTTGAAGAAATCGAATGTCTATGATCCTTGCACATGAGCCATCCCGCACTGTTTGTTGGCGAAATAGAATGTCTATAATCCTTGCAGATGAGGCACTTATCTTTTTCGGTGCCTTACTTTTTACCTTTTTGTTTGGTGGCTCCACTTTAGCCTCCACAACAACAACAACAACAACAACAACAACAACAACAACAACAACAACAACAACAACAACAACAACAACAACAACAACAACAACAACAACAAAGCCTTAGTCCCAAAATAATTTGGGGTCGACTAACATGAATCCTCATATGTCATCGTGTAAAAAGATTGTTGGAGAAAAAAAAATAAAAAAAAATAAACCCTCCACATGGATTTTTGCCCTCCACTCCGGCCTCTTCAGCACCATACTTTCATCCACTCCAAGTAAACTCATATCATTTTCAATCACTCTAATCCATGTTTGTTTGGGTCTTCCTCTACCTCTCGCCATTTTATCATTCCTCCACTGTTCCGGCCTCCTAACCGGTGCATCACTTGGTCTCCTTCTCACATGTCCATACCACCTTAGATGATTTTTTCTCATTTTATTCTCAATGGGCACAACTCCTTCTTTACCTCTGATCACCTCATTCCCCAATCGATCATTTCTTGTATGACCGCACATCCATCAAAGCATACGCATCTCCGCCATATTCATCTTATGCACGTGACACTGTTTCATGGCCCAACATTCGGTGCCGTAAAGCAGTGCCGGCCTAATTACCGTGCGGTAGAATTTTCCCTTTAATCTATGGGGCATGCCGCGATCACATAGAAACCCTGTGGCACTCTTCCACTTTAACCAACCTGCTTTAATCCTATGAGCCAAATCTCCATCTAACTCTCCATCCTTTTGAATAATGGATCCAAGATAGCGAAAAAACTCAGAAGCTTGGACAATATTTCCATAAATGTGACTGCCCCTGCCTCCCTACTTCTAACTCTGCTAAACTTACACTCCAAATATTCAGTCTTGCTTCTGCTTAGTCTAAAACCTCGAGATTCCAAAGTGTGTCTCCACAACTCCAATTTACTTTCAACACCCTCTCTTGTCTCATCAATTAGCACAATATCATCTGCATACAACATACACCTTGGTATATCATCTTGGACTGACCTCGTCAATTTGTCCATTATCAAAGCAAAAAGAAAGGGGCTAAGTGCGGAACCTTGATGCAATCCAATCTTTATAGGGAACTCTTCAGTCTTCCCAACACTAGTCTGTACACAAGTACTAACTCCATTATACATGTCCTTGATAATATCAATATACTTCTTTGAAACACCCTTCTTTGTTGATGCCTACCAAAGTACCTCTCTTGGCACTTTATCATACGCCTTCTCCAAATCAATGAAAACCATATGCAAATCTTTCTTTTGATCCCGATATTTCTCCATGGTTTGTCTCATAAGATATATTGCCTCCATAGTCGATCTTCCCGACATAAACCCAAATTGGTTATCCTAAATATCCACAATTTTTCTCAGCCTTTGTGCAATCACTCTTTCCCAAAGTTTCATAGTATGGCTCATTAGTTTGATCCCCCAATAGTTGGCACAATCTTGGACATCACCTTTGTTCTTATACAAAGGGATCAGAGTACTCTTCCGCCACTCCAATGGCATTGTGTTAATTCTCCATATCTTGTTAAATAGCGTTGTTAACTAATCTATTCCCCTCTCCCCGAAACATCTCCAAACCTCAATTTGTATTCCATCCGATCCTACAACTTTCTTCAATCCCATTTTTCATTGCCATTTCCACTTCACCCTTTCGAATTTTCCGCATAAAATCTCGATTAACCATACTCGAAGATATATTTAAATCTCCAATATCCTGCTCTTGACCGCCATTGAACAAGGTATCAAAGTACGAACTCCATCTATCTTTTATCTCTCTATCCCCGACTAGAACTCTTTGGTCTACATCCTTCACACATTTAACCGTCCCAATATCTCGTGTCCTCTTATCCCTCGTGTGAGCGAGTCTATAGATGTCCTTTTCCTCTTCTTTTGTATCCAACTTATCATAAATTTCCTGATTCACCTTTGCTCTTGCGTCTCTTACTGCTTTCTTAGCATCTCTTCTAACTTCTTTATACTTCTCATAGTTCTCGTCGCTCCTACATTTCCCCAATTATTTGTAGCATTCTTGCTTGCCCTTTATTGCTTATTTTACTTCCTCGTTCCACCATGATGTGTCCTTACTTACTTGGTGGCACATTTCCTCTAGATTCTCCAAGGACTTCTTTCACCACCTCCTTTATGGTATGTTCCATCTTAGTCCAAGTCGAATCTATATTCATATCCTCTATATTATCCGACCAAATACCGGTATTGACCATCTTAGCTACAAATTTCTGTTGATTCTCCCCTTGAAGTCTCCACCACTTGATTCTAGGGTCTACCTGTGGTTTTCTCTTTCTCAAAATTCCCTTACTTCAAAAATCAAGTACCACAAGTCTATGTTGAGTTGTTGTGCTCTCACCCGAAATAACCTTGCAATCTGTATAACTCTTTCTACAAGCATTTCTTACTAAGAAGAAATCAATCTGACTCGCATTACCTCCACTCCTATAGGACACCAAGTGAGATTCTCTCTTCTTGAACCAAGTGTCAATTATCATGTTACAATATAAAGAATCCTTGTTTATAAGGCACTTTTCTAATGGGCCTTTAGATTGTGATTTTTCAACCTACTTGATACTCTTTTCAAGAACATTAACTTCATAGCAAGGATTTTTGAGATGAGAATCTTTCATAATTTTTGCAAAGTTAAATTCGACCTTCTCATCCCCGACATTTAAAAAGAGATTACCATTTTTAACATCGATAATTGCCCCATCCATGGCAAGGAATGACCTCCCTAGAATAACAGGAATGTAATGGTCTTCCTGTATCTCAAGAACTAGAAAGTCGATAGGGATAATTAAATTCCCTATACGATAAGGCACATCCTCCCTAATACCTATTGGGTATTTGATGGAGCGATCCGCCAATTGAAGAGTAATGTTGGTGGGTTTGAGTTCCCCCACACCAAGTCTCACGCTAACAGAATGTGGTAATAGGCTAAGACTAGCCCAAAGATCAAGAATTGAATTATCAATACTACATTTACTGATGTTACTATAGACACCCCATTCTGAACCCATCAGATCACATTTATACCACTCTAAGTCTCGCTTTGAGTCAAGAAGTAGAAATCCACCATTTTGTCATGTTTTATTAAGTTTTTGACTAACAACTGTTAGTTTGGGACTAAACTGCATACGAGATAATGGGGAAAGGACAGAACTGTCCACAGACCACAATATCTCGCGCGGAATGGCGTGTCTCGCGCGAGATATTGTTATTCTGCAGCATGCAAATGACAGTTTCCTCGTCGATTTCAACATCTCTTCGGGATAAAACTTTATCTATCCGGCCAACCAATGATTTTGGGAGTCTGGAACCTTCCTAGGAGTGTTTGATCTCATCCTCAACACCCCTCCAACACCTATAAATACTGGATGACTTTCAGTGTTTCAGAGGTCCACAATTCTACACAACACACACATTTTGTTGGTTTCTCTCCCTGAAAGATTCCTACAAAATCACCCTAAAATCACCTCAAAAGTTTATTTGTCAACCTTGTTGATAAACAAACATCAAGATTCGAGTCAAGGACTGAGGCGAAGCTCTGTCCGTGTCAAGATTCGATTCTAAACTTGAGTCGAAACTCTGCCCGAATCACCTCACGCAAGGTAATCCCTAAATCTCTTTCTAATTGATTGTTAGAGTGGTATAAATCCATAGAATCTAGGATCGGCCTAGAGCCTCCCTAAATCATGGGGATGGTCTCGAAGCAATCGATCCTACATTCCGTTTAACCCCGTTAAATGGATTTTTATTTATTTTTATTTGAAATCCTTTTCTCTCTTTTGAAAACCTCTCTTTTCTTTAGCTAGACCGATCTCCGGATTGAATGAAATGGGTGCTTCTTGACCTTCCCATTCCATAACCTAAGCCCCGAACCCAAATCTCTTTCAAAAAAATGGTTTTTCTATGTTTTCCAAACGAATAATATAGGTGGCGACTCAAAATCCTTCACAACTCTCACAGTGGCGACTCCGCTGGGGACATAAAATTAAGAGGCTTAAACTTGCGTCAAGATTAAAAGAGAGGTTTTCAAAAAAAAAAAAAATTGTTGTAAATTCGATTTTCTGTTCCCAGATCAGGCATATCTCGCACGAGATATCCTATCTCGCGCGAGATATCGCCTCGGCAATCTGTTGTTTTCTGGTTTTTTCTGTTCATCTCATAGTCCAAGACGAGAGTCGAACATGCAAGGGGGATCCCAGAATTCATTATCTGCAGCGTTCCCGCATCTTAAGGCCTCCCTTAAGATGTAGAACTCGAATCTGTATTTTATTTAAATAATCGATTGTTATTTATAAACTGCGTGCGATTGGGTTTTAATTTATTAAAGTTCGGTCCATTGGGGATTCGGGAGTTGTAATTTAATTTATTCTTTCTCTCTCTCTCCCTTTATGTGGAACTACGACGGCCTGAGTCTCCCTAATTTGGGAGAAACGTAGGCAACCACTTGGTGTGGCCACTATTTGTTTTCCTTTTTATTTTCAAAAAAAATCTCTAGTTTTATCTATCACCTAGATTGACTATCACACACGCGCACTCATGATATATCTGTCATTGCACTACATACCCTCTATAAACCCGGGACCCACACTAAGGACGGATGACGGTAACCACCTAGTCGCCGGTCTCTCCGAAGTTGGATCATTCCACTCTGCATATTCAATCCATCTAGATTGTCATATCGCGGGGAGCCTAGCCTTCCAGCCCTGCATCGCCACATTTTCATGTAAATTGTCCTTTTAGGATCACTCCGTGACCGGTCGGTTTGACTTAGTAATCTTTTCTTGTTTTTGACCAAAGCAAAGCCATGTAAAATTGACAATAAAGAAGGCCTCGGAAAAGTCCCTTCGGAATGACCCTTTCGGATGTCCCTTTAAAAAAAGAAAAGAATTTATCCTTCAAAAAAAATCTTACATGGCTTTGTTTTACAAAAATCAAATCGATTACTTAGTCGTTAGGTTATGATAAAAGCCTTAGAAACCCCTCAAAAAACGGATTCTCCGTTCCGACCAAAAATTAGGATTAATAAAAATCGACTTTCCGTGTGATTGTCTCGTGCGGGACTACATGTCTCGCGCGAGATAATGTCTCTGTTTGCTGAAACTGAGCCTGAACCGTTTAAGCCTGCTTCCGACTCGTTGGGGCTAGATTTGATCCTGACGTCTTCTCTGCATCTCTTCTGTCAGTTTTCCGAAGCTACTCAACTTCAAGACTCCCAACACAATGTTCGACATCGACAATATTCTGGGTAATGAAACTTTGTCCGAAAACAATCACAAACTTCTGGAAGAAGCCAATGATCGCCTAGAAGTGCAAGCTTCCCAAATCCACACTCTCGTGGAAGAAATCCAAGAGCTTAGGGCAGCATTAGCCAACAAAGAAAAGAAGAAGAAAAAGGATTCTTCCACCGGAGAAGAGGAGTCATACACCAAAAAGGCCAAGGGTCGCCGCCAAAGCAAAAGCAAGAAAAAGAAGTACGAGTCTAGTTCGTCATCTTCCTCATCTGACAACGAGAGCTACACATCTAAGAAGGAAAGCAAAGGGGAAAGCAAGAACGAACCCCTTACCATGGCCATATTAGAAAAGAAACTTGCACCCCTCGATGTGAGTAAGGGAGCCTCGCTCTCTATTGATTATGACACCCTTCGTCAATCCATGTCCAAGCTTCCTAGAAAGTACAAAACACCCGACATTGCAAAATTCAATGGCACCACCTGCCCCAAATCACATTTGGAGACCTACTCTTGAGCCATGCTACCTATGGGTGTTGATGACAACCTGTTAGCTCAATGCTTCCCACAAACCCTCGATGGTGCCGCTAGGGATTGGTACATGACTCTCCCACTATCCACAAGACTCGATTGGACACTCGCTAGTTGTACTTTCCAAAAGCAATATGAGGGCAACTCCACTTACCGCACCACTCGAAGGGATCTCGAACAAACCAAGCAGCTTCCGAATGAGTCCTTCATAGATTTAGTCAAAAGGTGGAGAACCAAACTGACTGAAATCGTCGATAGGCCCAGCCTGGATGAACAAATCCACATCCTCATACAATGTCTTAGGGAGGAGTATCAAGACAAACTTGCAGGCAACTACTTTCCTAGCTTCGCCGAACTTCACAAGTCGGGCATACGGTTAGATGACCTCATCAAACAGAAAAGGGAAGCCAAGAAAGAAAGTGGATTCCGTTACAACAAGAACTCCTCTTCCTCTTCCAACCCCAAGGACACTTCTGTTAATGCTATTGTCTTCAATCATCCCGGAAATGGTAAGTACTCTGCGGTACCTCCACCACAAAAGAATAAAAGGGATAGACATTTGTGATGATGTGTCGCCATTTCGCGGGAAAAAATTCGATTTTTCGCGTTTCTTTGAAAAAAACCAAATAAAACCCGGGAAAAAGAACGGAGTCGCCACGCCATTTTTGTTTTAAGGGCCAAAACTTTGAAAAATGCCCGAGATCAGAAATTTGGGTTCGGAGGTCATGTTACACGCCGGGAAGGACGTTAGTGTGCACCCGGAATGCCTCGTAAAACGAGTCTTCCAAGCTGAAAATCATTTGTGTGTGTGTGTGTGTGTGTTTTGGCCAAAATAATTTGAAACTCAGAAAAGTAAAAATTGGGATATCTTTGTAAGACTTTAAAATGATCCCATGATTTTTTGGAAGATTTTTGGATTGAGATTTGGTACTCAAAAGACCTTTTGAAGTTGAGAGCCACTTCTGCCAGAATGAAAAAGGCAGTGGACCTTTGATTTTGAAATGGATTCAAGGGTCTTAAAACTTCATAATCTGGATAAAATCAGAGAATAAAAGTTGTTCCAGACACCTTAAATAAGATTTGTGCGAAGGAATTTTTCATTTTGGAGAAGATTTGAGGGGTCAAAACCTTCTGGAAATCTCAGATATGCAATCTGGATTTCCAGAAGCTGATGAACTAGCCTCTAAAAGAAAATTTGAAAAGAGGAGTTTTACTCACCCAAAAAATAAAGTAAAAATATGTATGGAAATATCTGGATGTTGGCTACAAAAAGTGTTTTGTAGTCAACACCAAATTCCACATTTATCTGTGTCCAACAAATTAGACCATGGACTGAGGTCTGAGGAAATTGCTACTGGACAGCAACTTCTCAAGAAAGAAAATATGATTTTAAGGGGGATTTTGCATCCATGCTTGTCCCCATTTCCCTAGGTTTTGGTTAGTGATCACTTGACATTTTAGTGGTGAATCAACTATACCAAACCATCCTTGGGGTACATTAGGACTAAGCACTTCATTTGCTTGGGAAAGGGAATTTTATCCTTTGAAAATGAGATTTGATGCTTGAAAATGGTTTTTAGGGTTTTAAAAATGCATTTGCAAGAAAACAAGAACACATTAAAGAAAATGTTGATCCTTGTAGAAGATCATCCATGGAGATGGACTTCCATGGTGATCTTCTTGGATCTTAAGACAAGAAGAAGAATGAACTACATTTTGTAGTTTGAAGATGCATGCATGGATGAGAGATTTAGGGTAAGAAGAGGGAGGTTATACCTATCTTCCTTGAGTTTGTGTTTGAATGGGTTCAAGGCTTGAATGTATTTAGGGTTTGAATTTGAGAGTGAGTGTGAGTTGGGAAAGATTCAAGAGAAAATGGTGACAATTCAAGTGAATTCTCACTGTTTTCTCTCTATATTTCGCCAGAGGTTCAGTGCAAATTGTGTTGTGGCTCCCTATTTTTGTGACTGAAGGGCTCAATTTATAGTCCTCTGAATTTTACAAAGATGTCCGCGCGGATGGGATTGGTGGCGTGCACTGTTCATTAAATGCAGCTCCAGGCTTTGGACACAAGGAATAAAATTCAAAAATATCAGCAGAAAATGTTTTTCAACTTGCTGTTTCGGGATTTTCTTAATTCTTTTGCTTTTTAAGATTCCTTTGAAGGTTTATCTTTAAATAGCAATGCCCATTTTGCCCTCACTTTGTTAGAAATGTTAGGATTGTTAGGAATTGTTAGAAATGTTATGATTTTCGTTAATTTTCTAACGAAAATACTAACAAGCTCAAATTGGAGCACTTACAGTAGCCCCTCGGCGACGGTGCTTTCGAAGGAAGCGGGGTCGTCGATAAGAGTAAGGCTCCATATTTGGCGGGATGATCGAGTGATCGGGTGGCTGAACCTAGCGATAGGCTACCTACGTATCCCGAATGGGAATCAAGCCAGTCGTAGTTCGGGTCTTTGACCCTGGAGATGATGGCGTTTTAGGTGCCTCGAACCTGATGAGCGAGTTCTGCAGTTGGTTGCTGGAGAGAAACTTTGCTGGGGATAAGAGATGACCATTTTTGGCCTGATGGCTATCCGCTCTGCTGGGGATAGAAATGACCATTTTCAGTCTGATGGCTATCCGCTCTGCTGGGGATGATTGCGATTTATCGCTTTCCTAGTGACAACGTTTTAGGTGCCTCAAACCTTGGAGATGGTGTTTTAGGTGCCTCGAACCTTGGAGATGGCGTTTTAGGTGCCTCGAACCTTGATGATGGCGTTTTAGGTGCCTCGGACCTTGATGATGGCATTTTAGGTGCCTCGAACCTTGGAGATGGCGTTTTAGGTGCCTCGGACCTTGATGACGGCGTTTTAGGTGCCTCGAACCTTGGAGATGATGGCTTTTTAGGTGCCTCGGACCTTGATTTGAAATGGCCTCTCGGTGGACTTTGTCTGCTGCCGAAGGAGGGGGTGACCGTTTTGGTCGAGGGGCTGGACCTAGTGATAGGCTACCTACGTATCCCTAGTGGGAATCAAGCCCTTTCATAGTTCGAGTTTTTCTCGAAATTTCGTTGGCTTTTGGGATTCCGTTAACTTTGCTGGGGATTTTGTTATCCTTTGCTGGGGAAAATCAGACGTATTCGTCTGGGAAATCGGTCTTACGTTTGACTGCCGTTTGATGATTTTGATGAAAGATACGAGATCTCGTTATCTTTCTCGGGGAAATCGGTCTTACGTTTTACTGCCGGGGAATGATTTTGATGAAAGATACGAGATCTCGTTATCTTTCTCGGGGAAAACGGCCTTACGTTTGACTGCCGGGGGTAATTTTGATGAAAGATACGGGATCTCGTTATCTTTCTCGGAGAGTTCGGTCTTACGTTTGACTGCCGTCTGATGATTTTGATGAAAGATACGGGATCTCGTTATCTTTCTCAGGGAGATCGGACTTACGTTTGACTGCCGGGGAATGATTTTGATGAAAGATACGGGATTCCGTTATCTTTCTCGGAGAGTTCGGTCTTACGTTTGACTGTCGTCTGATGATTTTGATGAAAGATACGGGATTCCATTATCTTTCTCGGGGAGATCGGACTTACGTTTGACTGCCGGGGGTAATTTTGATGAAAGATACGGGATTCCGTTATCTTTCTCGGGGAGATCGGACTTACGTTTGGACTGCCGGGGGTAATTTTGATGAAAGATACGGGATTCCGTTATCTTTCTCGGGGAAATCGGTCTTACGTTTGACTGCCGGAGGATGATTTTGATGAAAGATACGGGATCTCGTTATCTTTCTCGGGGAGATCGGTCTTACGTTTGACTGCCGGGGAATGATTTTGATGAAAGATACGAGATCTCGTTATCTTTCTCAAGGAGATCGGTCTTACGTTTGACTGCCGTTGAGGAAATTGATGAAAGATACGGGATCTCGTTATCTTTCTCGGGGAGATCGGTCTTACGTTTGACTGCCGTTGAGGAAATTGATGAAAGATACGGGATCTCGTTATCTTTCTCGGGGAGATCGGTCTTACGTTTGATTGACGTTTGATGATTTTGATGAAAGATACGGGATCTCATTATCTTTCTCGGGGAAATCGGTCTTACGTTCGACTGCCGGGGGATGATTTTGATGAAAGATACGGGATCTCGTTATCTTTCTCGGAGAAATCGGTCTTACGTTTGACTGCCGGGGGTAATTTTGATGAAAGATACGGGATTCCGTTATCTTTCTCGGGGAGATCGGACTTACGTTTGGACTGCCGGGGGTAATTTTGATGAAAGATACGGGATTCCGTTATCTTTCTCGATGAAATCGATCTTACGTTTGACTGCCGGAGGTAATTTTGATGAAAGATACGGGATTCCGTTATCTTTCTCGGGGAGATCGGACTTACGTTTGGACTGCCGGGGGAGATTTTGATGAAAGATACGGGATCTCGTTATCTTTCTCGGGGAAATCGGTCTTACGTTTGACTGCCGTCTGATGATTTTGATGAAAGATACGGGATCTCGTTATCTTTCTCGGGGAGATCGGTCTTACGTTTGACTGCCGGGGGAGATTTTGATGAAAGATACGGGATCTCGTTATCTTTCTCGGGGAAATCGGTCTTACGTTTGACTGCCGTGGGTAATTTTGATGAAAGATACGGGATCTCGTTATCTTTCTCGGGGAAATCGGTCTTACGTTTGACTGCCGTTGGATGATTTTGATGAAAGATACGGGATCTCGTTATCTTTCTCGGAGAGTTCGGTCTTACGTTTGACTGCCGTTGAGGAAATTGATGAAAGATACGGGATCTCGTTATCGTTCTCGGGGAGATCGGTCTTACGTTTGACTGCCGGAGGATGATTTTGATGAAAGATACGGGATCTCGTTATCTTTCTCGGAGAGTTCGGTCTTACGTTTGACTGTCGTTGAGGAAATTGATGAAAGATACGGGATCTCGTTATCGTTCTCGGGGAGATCGGTCTTACGTTTGACTGCCGGCGGATGATTTTGATGAAAGATACGAGATCTCGTTATCTTTCTCTAGGAGATCGGTCTTACGTTTGACTGCCGAAGGGTAATTTTGATGAAAGATACGGGATTCCGTTATCTTTCTCGGGGAAATCGGTCTTACGTTTGACTGCCGTCTGATGATTTTGATGAAAGATACGGGATTCCGTTATCTTTCTCGGGGAGATCGGACTTACGTTTGACTGCCGTTTGATGATTTTCTTGGCAAGGGGCTGACTTTGGTTAACTTTGGTTAACTCTGTCAAGTTGGGGACTGAACTGCAGAGTCCCAGATTTTTGAAGGGCAAAAGGGTCATTTTGACCCTGACAATCCTATCCGCGCGGATAGGAGCGTGTTCCAGAGGGTTTTAAATGAGGGGCCGCCCCCTTCTTCTTCCCCAGTCTGTTTTTACAGAAAATTACGAGAGAGAGAGAAAATCTGCAAATCCGCCATTGTTGGGCAAAAAAGCTTCGAAATCTTCCGATTTTCTTCGATTTTCGAGCAATGGAACACGGGGAAGGTGCTTTTCAAGGCCAAGGACGTGGCCCGGTGGCGGAGAGACGATTGGAGCTCGTCCGAATGAGGAGGCATTATACTCTTTCGCAATCGATTGCGGAGGAGCCCTACCCCGATGCTTGGCAACATTGGGCTTCTGATCCGAGTCTCCGAACGGTATACTTCGAATCTTTTCATTCCCTTTGTTGATTTCTTGTTTGAGATTTGAATTTTGGGTGATTTTTGAATTTTTTTTTTTGAAAATTCGAATGATTGATGTTCTTGGCTTTGAATCTTGATTTTTGATGCTTTGCATGTTATGAGTATATGAGTAACCCAAAATGTGCATTTTGCTTGGAAAAAGAATTGGCATTTTTGCCTTTTTTTTTTGTATCCAAAAATTATGGATGAAAATTGTGATTTTTTTTTTTTTTTTTGAAATTTGAATATTGATTTTTGATGATATGCATGTTGCAATGAATTTGTTGGTGTTCCAAAATGTGCATTTTGCTTGAGAAAAGAATTGGCGTTTTGCCAACATGGGATGATATGAATGTATGATTTTTGATTTGATTTTTTTTTTTTTGAAAAGTGGGACGGATTTTTCCTCCCGTTGATTGAATGCATGTTATGTATGCATGTTATTTTATGAAAATAGGACGGAGTTTTTACTTCCGTAAGATGTAGGATTTTTTTTTTTTTGAGATGATGAATGATATGCGTGCATGCATAGGAACTTTTTTTTTTTTTTGAAAATGGGACGGAGTTTTTACTTCCGTAGGAATGCATTTTTTTTTTGATGAATGCATTGGGATTTGCTGAAAGCTGTTCTCTTTTTTTTTGTGCGAGAAAAATGGGGTTATGCTCATTGTATGCTGTTATGCTGTCGAATTTTCTTTGAAATTTCATGATGCATATGTATGCTCTTTTTTTTTTCGTGCAAATGCAAATGCAATTTTTTTTTGACATTTTCTTCTTTTTTTTTTTTATTGCAGGGTGGAAACAACTACGTTACGGAGCAGCTGAACAAGATGAAGACTCGAGGATCGGTGGAGTCTGTAGTTGACTTGTGGGACCGGCTTCCGAATGCGGGCCGAGGAGCTTTGCCGAGTCCGAGACAGATCGTTGTTGAGACCGGGCTTTGGGAGTTTGTTGAGTGCTTGAGGGGACTGGTCAAGTTCCCTAAGAGCAAGGGCCTGATGTTCGCTTTAGCGCAGCACTGGTGGGATGCGACCCACACGTTTCACTTCTTCTGGGGCGAGGCTACGGTTACGCCTTCTGACTATGCTGCGATCACGGGTTTGTCCTTCAATGGACGCAGCATTGAGTGGCGGGACGGCTACAGCGATGCTGATCTGCAGGCTCTTCTGGGATTTTCCCCTATTCCCAAAAAGGGGATGGGGATGGAGTATGCGGTGGTCTACGGGAAGATTGTGGAGACCATTGTGAGCTATGAGGCTGGGGAGGAGAGGATAGGCGCCGATCAGATTGCCAGGGCCTTCTTGTGGTTTACTTTTTCGAGCACCCTCTTTGGGCATGCTGAGGGGACGGCAGTCTTTGCCTTGCTGAGGTCCTTGGAGGACATGGAGATGGCTGGAGACGTCTCCTGGGGAGAGGCCGGGCTGGCAGAGCTTTATTTTGCTCTTGATAGGTACAGTCGGAAGGCTATGAGCTCCTTGTACTGCTTTGAGTTTGCCCTGGAGGTATAAGCTCTCTTTTTGCTTTCCCCTCCTTCTCTCTTTTTTTTTGAGCACGCACTTTTTCTTTGCACTGGATTGATTTGATTTTTACCTTTCGCAGGTATGGGCGTTGGAGTTTTTCCACGTCACGATGTGGCGACAGCCGGCGGAGTACGTCGGGGCGTATCCAGCCATGCGCTCCTGGTCTAAGCATGTCCGAGAGAAGATAAGCTCCAGGGGCGTACGACTCTCAGATACGCGGATTGCCTTCCTTTGACGGAGGCTGAGACGGATGAGAGGATGATATTCTATCCCTGGGATCGCTTCGAGGTGGCGCACCCGAAGGGCGCCGAGATTTGGACCGTGCAGCGGAGGATTCGAGAGGTCCGACTGCGATGCCTATTATCTGGGAGAGAGGGTGACGCGCCATGGCGTGAACTCGCCTTTGAGGACACCGTGGAGCCTCCCGCCGATATGATGCACCCGAGTGACAGATCTCTGCGACACAGGATGATTACCGAGCCGGCACTTCTCGGCATTTGTGGCGACCGAGCCGTACCCGTATTTGTTTTGAGGAGGCCGAGGATGCCTCAGGTTCTGGATAGAGAGGGGCTTGGGATCCCGCGGTACTCCTCGGACGGATTTTTCATATATCCAGTATGGGGTCCGATTGAGGGTGCAGATCCCTCATCCTGAGCGGCTTCCACGAGCTTTCCGGCCTCGTCCGGGTATGAAGGTATGGCTTCACCTTTTCCCCTTCTTTTTTTTTTTGCTTTTGTCTTTTCTTTTCTTTCCTGTCATCATTTTTCGCTTAAACTGTTTCTGACGCTTTTGCTTTTGTGCGCTTGGAGGTGGTCGTCGAGAAGCCGACGAAGCAAGTGATCGGAGCTAAGAGATTTATCAGGCGGATGGTCGCTTGTGGGGGTCCTCCGGCTAGAGCAAGGCGACCACGGCCGGCGCCCGTCGACGGGAGGCTTCCCTATTCTTTCGTAGACTTCTTCGTAGACTCCTCTGTATCCTCTCATTGATCCCCGCGCGGTGCTGCCTTCGGATCACGTCATTCTCGGGGATCCACACGGGCAGGGACACGTTTGGCAGCATGGTGGGTCGTCTTCGTACGTCCAGGAGTCCGACGCCTTCACCTTCTGATACGATTTTTTCACAGATCTCGGCTTGCCCTATCAGAGCGTGCCGGTTGGTCCTGACGAGCCTCTTTCTTGAGACGAGGACGATTCTGAGCTCGAGATTTTCAGGGCTCCTGAGGAGGCGGGCCCGAGTCGCAAGAGGGACCGGGGACAGACATCGGGTGCTAGGGATTCTGATTGATTACCCCCCCTGATTTTCTGAGATTTTGAGATTTATGACTGGGATTGAGATTTGTACAGTTTATGCACACATTTTTTTTGCTCTTTTCTCTTTTTTTTTTTTTTGGGATGTAATAATTTAGAATTTTATTGATGTTTGCTTGTTTTTTTTTTTTTTATGCACACTCTTTTTTTCTCTTTTTTTTTGGAATGTAATAATTTAGGATTTTATTTTATGAATGCAATGCGGTATGAATGCAGTGTTGCATGAGCCTTGGTTCTTTTTTTTTTTTTTGGCAAGGGTGTTAGTGTTTGGTATATGGACTGGTTTGGGGAGGTTTTTGCACAGGTTCCGAGCAACCGGGACGGAATATTCCTCTTTTGGTGTAGCAGCTTGGACTGTTGCAGATTTTTCTGATGGAAAGCAATCATATCCGCGCGGAGGAGTCCTGCATCTGACATTGTCCTTTAATTTTGCTTCAGATCTGGTCTCACTTTATTTCAAATTCAAATATCCTCTTCAACCTCCAGTCCAAACAGCCATTTTCGGGGAGAAAGAGAGAAAAACCATGGAAAACCTTAGAAAAGCTCCATCAAAATTGTCCCAAGAATCCCAAATGTCATTCTTCAACAAGTTCAAGGATTGGTCCCGGGAGATTATGCATGAGAGGAGGTCCTTCTTTGAAGAAAGGTACAAGGTGAAGTGCTTATGGTCTCTCAAGGAATTGATTCCGGATTATGAGCTTTTGAGGGCTTCTTCCTCATTTTGGGACACTAGAAGGCATGTCTTTTGCCTTTCCTTCAACGAGATTGTTCCGGCTGTGGAAGAATTTCGGGCCTTGCTTGGAGGTCCGGAGGTGGAAGAGATAGCGGTTCCTTTGCCCGGAGGGGCTTCTTTTGTTGACAGATTGTGCGTCCTCCTTCATCTTTCCCCGGAGGAAGCGCAAGGTATGATCCGTGGTCCCGGTCATTTTGATATTTCCGGCCTTCCCGATAGGTTTAGGGGCCTAGGCTTGGTGGATGATGCCTATTGGGATGCCTTTGCACTTTGTATGTTTGGCACCCTGTTCATGGTCTATTCCTTTAGGATTTGCCATCGGTCTTTGCTGGATGTTGTCGTTCACTGTCGCCTGGGCAGAGATGTCATTCCTTTGATTTTGGGAGAGACTTTTCATGCTCTTGATAGGCTGGCTGCCGGAAGACGGTATATGCACGGGGGCAGCCCGTTCCTCTTGACCCTGTGGCTGATGGAGCGTTTGGGGGTTCTTCGGGAAACTCCCGACATGATCAAGCCTTGGACATTTGCCAGGAGGGGGGTTGCTATGGATTTCGATGGTCAGGGCTCATGGGAGCGTTGGATGGCTGGTCTCCAGACAGAAGATATCGATGGTCGGTGCCTTGTTGGCGGGTGGAGACTCGCAGAGTGCTTCAGATGGGTCTCATGTGGTCATGCTTCCGGGCTTTCTCACCCAGCCTTCTATATTCCGTCTTTGGTTCTGAGACAGTTTGGCCTGGAGCAGGTTCCTTTGGGGAACTTTGATGATATAGCCACCAGGGTGGTGGCTCCTGTTTCTATGGATGATCCCTCAGTGTTTCCATTTCTTTCCCGAGCATGGGGGTATGATGCCTTTCCTCCTCGGGTTATTCTCAGGCGTCCAAGACCGGTGTTCCTGACCACTTGGTACCTGGATTGGTATGAGAGGCATCTCGGGAGAGACTCGGGTGGCTATTTTGAGACGGCGTGAGGCCATTGTGGGTGCGGAGGACCCGACTGCTTCGAGAGGAGGAGGGCCGAGGCGAGGGCCAACCCTCGTGATAGGAGCGGAGACGCCGTGACCGACTATGAGGCTTACGTCAAGAGACAGGAGAGGAGGGCTCCTATGCTACCGCCTAGGCTACAGGAGATGAGAGATGACGCTAGGGCTACTAAGGCCCCGGCGCAGGCCGGTTTGATAGATCCCGTTCCTATACCGTAGCTTGGTAGGAGAAAGACCGACATTTTTCCTGTTCGAAAAGAAGACTCGAAGGGGGAAGAAGAGGGGAGGGGCCAAGCACGAGTGGCTTGGAGTGACTCTCCGAGTTTTCCGAGTATCCCTTTCTTGCCATGGCAGACACATTAGTTTGATTAGTTTTCTTTTAGCAGGTTGCCAGTTGTAGGAATGAATCGGGCTTAGACTCATCAAAAAGTTTTTAACTTGTAATGAATATTTGAATTGCTTTAGAGTTTTTCGAGACGCTTTCATGGTCTGATCAGTTGAATTGATGTCAAAGTATGACTTTTATTTGTGTTTTAGACCGAACCGTTTCCGGCTGCCTACGTTCCCCTCATTTTGAGGAGCTCAGGTCTTCGTAGTTCAACCCGATTTTTTTTTGTTGTTTTTTTTTTGTTTTGTTTTTTGTTTTGTTTTTTTTTGTTTGTTTTTTTTTTGGTGCAACCCTGTTTTTTACCTAGGCCGCCCTTTTCGGGTTTTCAACCTAGTTGGGTATTACTCTTTTAGCACTCTTTTTTGTTTTTTTTTTTTTTTTTTTTACGCGTAGTATCTCGCGCAGCCTTGTCACCATTCACCGGGTGTACAAAGGGATTCCCGTCGAGGTCTGCAAGTTGCATGGCTCCTCCGGAGAAGATCTTCTGGACGACATATGGTCCGATCCATATAGGTTCCCATTTGCCGAGGGGGTTGATACGGACTGGGGGATTTTCTTTCAAAACGAGATCACCTTCTCGGATCTCCCGATGCTTTACTTTCTTGTCGAAGGCTCTGGCCATTCTTCCTTGGTAGGCTCGATGTGTTCCATGGCCTTCGCCGGCGTTCATCTAGTAGGGCCAATTCATCATGGCGACTCTAGAGCCATTCGACCTCGTTGATCCGGCTTTCCAAAGATACGGAGCGAGGGTATTTCCAGCTCGATGGGGAGCACGGATTCCATTCCGTATGTGAGGGAAAACGGTGTTTCCCCAGTTGCCGTTTTGACTGATGTTCTGTAGCCCCAGAGTGCCAGGTGTAACTTCTCGGGCCAATCTCTGCCTTGGACAGCCATTTTTCGGATGATATTTTCCAGAGTCTTGTTTGCTGCTTCGACGGCTCCGTTGGTTTGGGGCCTGTAAGGAGATGACTTGTGACGGGTTATTCGGAATTCTGCCAGCAGCCTGTCGCATTCCCCTTCGAAGTGGGATCCATTATCTGAAATGATTTCGGCTGGCAACCCGTATCTGCACATGATGTTCTCTTTGATGAAGAGGGCTACTTTCCTTGAGTTGAGGATTTTGTAGGATTTTGCAGAGCATCCTTTCCAGTTCCTCCGAAGAAATCACCAATCTGCGTCTCTTTAGGCTCTTCCGCAGTTCCCAGATTCACACTCGTCAAAATCTCTTCGGCAGCTTGGGCTCGATTTTCCTTTTTCCGGACAACCTGCTTAAAGATTTTTTTTTTTTTGTTGTTTGATGATTCTTTTTTTTTTCATTTAATGTGTCTGCTTCTTTATCTAATGAATTATCATTAAGTGTTTTTTTTTAATTCGTCATTAGTTAAAGTGGCAATCAAGGGATACTCAGAAAGGTTCGTCATTTCATTGAAAACGAAAAGGAATACAGCGCTTGCTACAGACTCGTAGGCTTCAGGCGTAAGGCCGTCGGACGACTCTAGAGACTCGACCTTAACAATGAAAGACTCTGAGGACTTTTCCTAGGTTGACACAAAGGGATAGGGGACCAATCCAGGCTTGGTGATCATTTCTTCTTTGGTCGCGGACGGGCCTGAGAGAGTTTCCCGATTCTTTAGCGGCATTGCTGTCAGTGACCTCATGACTCGGGAGCTGTCTCCCTCGATCATCGCTACCATTTCTTTGACCGAGCCAAATCAATCGTGTCCGGCACTGGATCTCTTCCCCAAACAACCGCTGCATGATGGGGCCATCCCAATCATCTCGAAAAGACTTCGTGGCTTTGGCTTTCGGCACGGTTAATTCGAATTCGGTTTCGGACCTTCATGGGTAGTAGGAATTGTGGTTGTGAGTTTCTCGAACTGTTCCACTAGGCTTGGCACGCCTTTGAAGGTGTACTCACTCTTCATGGTAGTGGTAGCCCTGTGTATCTTGGGTAGGTCCAGAACATTCTACGGACCGGGTTAGCCTTGGTTCCTCTAACTTGTTGAGGCTATCCTCGTAGCTTTAGCCATCCTTCCGTAGAAGTGGGCTCTGTGATGTTACCCGGGTTGTGTGGGACCCTTTACAAAGTAGTCACCAAATTAGGGCCGAAGGGGAGAGATTTAGGGTCGTCGACCGGACCCTTCCCGTGGCAGCCTTCAAATCTTTTTCCTTTTGCAAGGTCCACCGAGGAGGCCTCATATCCTGTGCCGTGGCGAGCATTCTCGTCCTTTCACCTCGATGAGTTTGTGAGTTCCTTGTTGGTGCTTCCCTGCACCGAGGCCAGGTAGATAGCTCATTTTTCTCATCATTTTCAAGACCGGTGGGATTTTATCCCGAGTGACCGTCAGATCTATGTTGCACACTTGGGCCTTGGGAGGCTCGACCGTGAAGCCCGTTAGCATGAGACCTTCCTCGTCATGTTTGATTTCCAGAATGGGTATTCCGCCCGTATCTGTGCCCTCCAAAGTGACTAAATCCCCGTAAATGGTCGTCAGATCCCCATTCGAGATGAATTTCACACACTGGTGGAGGCTTGAGGCGACCCCCTTGATCTGGTGCAGCCAAGGTCTTCCCAATAAGGCATTAAAAGTAATCGGGATGTCAATAACCCGGAATTCTACAGTATCAATTTCTCGGCCAAACCAGAGGGCCAAGGTAGCAACTCCAAGGACTGCTCGAGATGTTGAGTCGTAAGCTTTGACTGTGAGGGAGGAAGGCTTCAAGTCTGTAGTCTTGATATCAAGCGGGCTCATGATCTTTATCGGGAGAATATTCATTCCGGACCCGTTATCAACCAGGACCCGAGGGAGGCGTCGTTCATCCAATTGGACTGTGATGAAGAGAGGCTCGTTATGATCAGCCCCAAATTGAGGGAGGTCGAGATCTGTGAAAGTGATTATATTCCCGTAATGGATGTTTCCAATTAGCTGTACCACATCATCGGGAGTAGCATCAATAGGCACAAGAGTGCGAGCCAGGCTTTCTTCCAACTTCAGCTTATGGGGATAGGACGAGGTGAGTAGAGACCAGAGGGAAATGTTTGCCTGTGTTTGCTTCAACTGGGTGAGCACGGGATCCTCTTTCTCGGGGTCTGGAGTTTCAGCTGTCTTAGCATAGGGGCGGCGATCTTCTTTCGGTGCTTGATCTGTGGCCTTCTTATCTGCCTTGGGATTCCCTTGGAAGATCTACCCAGATCGGG
This sequence comes from Adenophora triphylla var. japonica, assembly GCA_022495995.1. Taxonomy (NCBI): domain Eukaryota; kingdom Viridiplantae; phylum Streptophyta; class Magnoliopsida; order Asterales; family Campanulaceae; genus Adenophora; species Adenophora triphylla. The sequence continues at coordinate 298,370 of JAFEMH010000342.1, forward strand.
TCAATAGATTAACTTTCTCATCAGTCGTCTCTTGACTGGATTTCTTCAATGCTGCTAAGGTCAACGGGGGAGCCCTTTTGGCTATTGGCCACTGGTTCGACGGAGCCTAGCAACGGTGGTGAGGCCGAGTCTTGGCTCCTTCCCGGGCGGCCCTTATAAATCGCTTCCCGGTCACAGGCTTTTGGGTTTGGGGTTGTGTTGTTGCTCTTGGATGGCCACATGAGCTAGGTCGTCCTCCGATTCACTCTCATGGCCTGCCTCGCTCATAGTTATCATGCAACAAGAGTCGCTTTTGCCTCGGGACTCGCGGCTTTTCGATTTCATCCCCTGGTATAGTGCAGCCATTCTCGGTTCCTTTCTCGTAATACTCGAGTTGGAGATAATTATAGCATTCGTGTGGGAGGCGCATCCGGTATCATGCCGCTTCTAGGACTTCTCTCGAAAGCCGACATACATTCGGGAAGGTGACCTCTTCTTGGGTAACCCCGACAAGGAGTGTTACTTTGTTCGGGGTGGATTTGATCTAACCATGGTTATTTTCTCATTTGGGCGGATGGGAGTTAATTTTCCTCTTTCGATCGATCTTCGACTATCACCCGGATCGGACACCCAAAACCCTTTCCCCAAAGCATGGTAGGCGGTGTTGAATTCTAAGACATCCACGTGCTCGATCCATGAAACTTCATGGCCTTCATGTCCTCGGTCTCATATTCGTCTTCCGAAGTTTCTTCGTCGTCGCTAGCTGATAACCAGCCATTGTGCCTGGCTCCCATGGGCTCACTTCCGGCATGGTTATTCCAGATTGTTTCCGGATCTGGGGCCTCGCTGACTCTTCACTCGTCATCATCATCATCATTGCTTCGTCGGAATCTTCTTCCCATACTACCGGGATTTCGGCGGAGAGGGAACGCCGATCAAACCCGTTGGGGAATATGGGTGCGTGCCGCAAAATTGTCATATGCTCCCATTCCTGAAGTGGTAATTGTGACTCGGCTTCTCCTCCCGTAAAACCGCGGGGGAAGAGTGAGAGGGGATGGGACGTATTTAACACTGTGTAGAATGTAGAAGGGTTCTTCCTCCTCCGATTCTTCGCTCACCGCCTTCGGGTCGTATTTGACTTCTCCAATAGCCGCTTGCAGAAGTGTACTAGCTCCGCATGCTCTTCGGCCTCTTTGCCGATAAGCCCCAAGACAGTGCTCGCCGGAAGCTTTCTTGTTCAATTCTTCTCGATTGTTCTAACCATCTTGTGTAAATGGTCCTCTCATGTTTTGACCGGAACAGCCGCCTCTTCGGTATTGGCCTTCCCTTCATCCGAGAAATAGCGGGCCTCGTATTCGTGCAAGGAGTCTCTGATATGAGACCAAGATGGGTTGATTCGTTCGATATCCTCAAGGCCGAGGGGAATCCGAGTCGGGATCCTAGACGAGGTTGGCCACGGGGATTTGGGGACCTTCATCAGCATCTTCCTGGGCATGCGAAGATTCTCCGCATTCATTCATATTCACCTGATTATGGTTCCTTGGCGGCGGATTTTTGATCGTGTTAGGCCCTTCGGGGCCTTCCAACTTTCCTTGCTCTATTAGCCCCTGGATTGCCTTTTTCAGAGTAAAGCGGTTGTCGGTCCGATGTCCGTGAGCTTGATGAAAAGCACAATACTTTATAGTATCCACGGAGCATTCGGATTCTGGGTTGGAAATTCTCCGAAGGCCGCAGCAAGCCTTCCTTCACCGCCCCCTAAAGATGTCATTCGAGGCATTCCAAAGTTTTCAAGATTCATGACCCGTGGTCCGGGCTCTACTGGTTTCCCGGGAGCAAAAGGAGTTGTGTTATTACATTCCTGCCCCGCATAGTTAATCATTTCTTTGCCTTTGGCAGAGCATGGGCGTGTTTGCGGGGAGGAGCCCGATATCGTAGGCGGAGTGCAGCGGCCGGTTGGCTGATTGTAAGCCTTTTCAAACTTTGCTTTGCAGAGTTAACCATGGCCCGTAAGTCTCGAGTATGGGAAGTGACCGAGGGAGGCTCTCGATGTGGTTTCAAGCATGACCGGAAGATGTCCAGTTGTTCCTCTTCGGAAGGAGGGATGGCCATTTCACCGAGTTTCGTATTCCACCACTTGTAAAAGTCCCCAACATTCTCATCAGACGGCGCACGTTGTTTGTAGGTCAACCCTATTTGTTTCCCATTCCAAGTTGGCCTTATATTTCTCTGTGAAGGCATTGGTAATCTGGTCCCATGTAGCCCTGGCTTCAGGTTTCAAACGGAAGAACCACTTTAAGGCACTGGACTTCAAGGATAGACTGAAATAGTCAGCCAACTGCTGATTGGTACATCCTTTGGCTTTCATCGCCAAGTTATATGTGTCCAAATGGGTTTTCGGGCATGCAGTCCCATCAAAGAGATCCAGATTAGGCATCACGAATTTGTGGGGCAGAGGAACAATGGAGTCCGGGTCTGTAGGCCGGAAGGCAGACTTCTTGGCAGTCAGTTCAGCGATCTGCGCTTTCATTTCCTTGTGCTGCTCCATGAACCAGGCCAGATGAGGGTCTTGTGGCGGAACCATGGCATTCAGATGAGGGTCTTGTGGCGGAACCAGATTAAGCATTACTTAACTTCCCCACCCATCCTGGTTCCACCACACAAGGAGAAGCCCTTAAAGCTGTACCTCACGGTTACTGACAATGCGCTAGGGGCTAAGTCTTTTCCTCTGGATACTAAGATGTTTCAGTTCGCCAGGTTGTCTCTTGCCTGCCCATGGATTTAACAGCAGTTTGAAAGGTTACAATTCCATTTTTGTCTAAATTTAGGAGTAAATAGGCTTCTAAATGCGGTATTTCATTAGTGACCCTTTCAGGGCCTTCGCTTGTCACATAAGTCTGAATTTCATATTTACGTATGTGAAAAGCGGTATAAATATCTTCATATACCAAGCGCTCGCTAATGAGTACTGCATCCTCAAAATTGTAACCTTCCCATGGCATATAAGCTACCCGCGCGAATCTCAGCAATCACTTGCTCTGATTCTACATATTGATCGTTTTGAACTAAAATAAAACTTTTGGACGGAATACTCACATTGTGAATAATATCTTCACTCTCAATAGTTACATACACGTCTATCGAACATAGAAAAGCAGGATGTCCATGACGTGTATGTATCGGATGAACAACCTACTTCACACACAGAGAATGCCATATATGTCGTCAGCCGCAGATTCCAAGGCAGCGAAATCAACTACTCTCCACTCGACAAGTCCTATGCCGCTCTTGTTTGGGTTTCACAGAGGCTAAAGCACTATATAGAAGCCTTCCCGGTTCGTCTCATTGCAAGAATGGATCCGTTAAAGTACATCCTAGACAAATCAAATTTGTCTTCGAGATTGGACAAATGGTACTTCATGCTCGCGGGATACGATATCACTTACGTCACTCAGAAATCCGTCAGGGGGAGTGTATTCACAGATCAGTTGGCCGAATTTCCTTGTGACGAAGCGAAGGGGGAAGACCCGCGATTCCCTGATGAAGACATCATGAGTATAGAAGAAGAAAATAAGTGGCAATTATTTTTCGATGGCGCAGCCAACAAGAGAGGGTTCGGCATCAGAATGTTGTTGGTAGACCCTAACAACATCTATACTCCACTAGAAATATGTCTTGACTTTGACGCCACCAACAACACCCCGAAATATGAGGCTTGCATAGCGGGGCTTGAGGCAACCCTAGAACGCAACGTGACTGAACTCGAGGTATTTGGGGACTCCCAGTTAATCATCAATCAGACATTGAAAAAGTGGAGGGTCCAAGATCCAACCCTTCAAAGATACAGTGCCCACCTCCAAGAGTTGGCGCAACAATTTCAGGATGTCTCATTCCACTATCTTCCTAGAGACAAAAATCGATTTGCCGACGCATTGGCCACACTCGCTTCCTTGGTCGAAATCCCTAAAGGAAAGGCAGTCAAACCCTTCAAAATAACACGGCGTGCAACTCCTGCCTACTACGCCGTTATAGATCTCCATGACTGCAAAGACAAATGGTTATCCAAATGTGCCATTGTTGAGAACTTCGCAGAGAAACCGTGGTACCAGGATATTTGGCATTTCATCCTAGATGGAACCATCCCACCTGAGACAGACCAGAAGACTCAGATCGCCCTTAAGAGGTTGGCCGCTAATTACGTCGTCATTGCTGGCCGTCTATTCAAGAAACATTCCCAAGGAAACCTCCTTTGTGCCACCGAGGAAGAGGCCAGAGAAATAATGGACCATGTTCATCAAGGCATATGTGGAACCCACATGAGCGAAAATATGCTCGCCAAAAAGATTATCATACAAGGGTACTTTTGGCTAACCATGGAAGTCGACTGTACCAAAATGGTCATGAAATGCCATAAGTGTCAGATACACACCAAACTTCAGCACGCACCACCTTCCTTGCTGTACCCTATGACTTCTCCTTGGCCGTTCTCGACATGGGGGATAGACGTGATTGGAAAGGTCACACCCACAAGAGCCAATGGACACTGTTTCGTTCTAGTAGCCATCGACTATTTCACTAAATGGGTCGAGGCCGCCTCCTACAAGGTTTTTAATGCCAGAAAGGTCGCAGAATTCATCAAACATAACATCATCTGCCGATACGGGGTCCCGCAAGAGATGCTATCCGATAATGGCTCGCACTTCGAGAAGGAAACCGATCGCCTCCTGACCGAATACAAAATCACAAGGCACAAGTCATCTCCTTACAGGCCTCAAACGAATGGAGCAGTTGAAGCCGCAAACAAGACAATCGAAACCATCATCAGAAAAATGGCAATCACTGGGAAAGACTGGCCCGACAAGTTACCCTTCGCACTGTGGAGATACCGCACTTCAGTCCGAACAGCCACAGGAGAGACTCCCTATGCCCTCACATTCGGAATGGAGGCTATCTTGCCAATAGAATTGGAAATACCATCACTAAGGGTTCTCCTAGAAAACCAAGTGAATGAAGTCGAATGGCTAGAAAGCAGATACGAAGAGTTAGCCTTGCTAGATGAAAGGAGGCTGAAAGTAGCCGAGCACACCCAAGCTTACCAAAGAAAAATGGCAAGAGCTTTCAACAAAAAGGTCAAGACGAGGAATATCAGAGTAGGCTACCTGGTTCTCCGTGAGCATCGTCCTGGACCTTTCAACCCGCTAGGCAAATGGGGACCAAGATGGATAGGACCCTATATCGTAAAGAAGATATTCTCTGGGGGAGGCCTTCAGCTGGTGGACTTAGACGGAGATCAGCTACAGAAGCCAGTCAACATGGACAAGCTCAAGAAATACTTCGCATGACTTGGCCTCCTAAAAAGAAAAAATTGCTCGCTAGGTTGAAAAATCCTAAAGGGGACGGCCTAGGCAAAAATTAGAGCTTGCACAAGAAAAGAATCCCGCTAGATTGAAAACCTGAAAAGGTAGTCTAGGTAAAAGAAAGGGTGTGCATAAAAAAAAGGGCCTTGTCTCGCGCGAGATTACCCCTCGGCCTGGAACCATATTTTGTCTAAAAAATGAACTACGTTAGACCTGAGCCTCTTATTTAATTGCTGTAAAAGAGGAACGTAGGCAGCCTTCGGGTTCGGTCTAATCAAATAAATAAATTCAATTTTGTCCTTTCATTAATCAAATGCATTTTATTAACGGCAAAAGGGAAATCCTAACCACAACGACTAATTTGCTAAGCTAACAATCTTGGAAAAAAATACTAATAAAGCAAAACTATTGATCTATCAAAGCAATCTCTTGGTACTCCTTAAAATCTAGCCTTTCATTGACTTGGTAGGCCGGCGGACATGGTCACCACCGTCTTCGCGATCCTTCTTGCGCTTTGGGCCCCTCAAAGCAGAACATCCCTCGAGACGATCAAAGACGGACTCCGAAAGCCTCTTGAAGACATTGGGCCTATCTAAAGCTTGCCTGAACATCCCTCGAGACGATCAAAGATGGACTCCGAAAGCCTCTTGAAGACATTGGGCCTATCTAAAGCTTGCGTCTTTCAAGGCATCCCTTTGCCTCGCCTCTCGTACCAATCCCCATCAAGAAAATCCTGAGTTGGATCGGTCCGCACATTAGCAGGATCAGTCTGAGCCTCGCTCCTTCGCAAAATACTGCTAGCTGCAAAAGAATCCCCTAGAAGTGAAAGCCGCAGATCATCAATCTTCTCCACACTAGGGTGACCGGTATGAAGGAACCAATCCAAATACTTGTCAGACAAGAAGACGCTTGCATTAAAAGTCCGAAGGTTCGACCAGCGGTCACGACTAGTTCCTTCGCCCCATGCTTGAGCTAGCACCTGCGAAAACTCTACACCAATATAAGACACATCACGAGAGGCCACTTTGAAAAGATAAGTATCCTGCTGCTAACCAAACTGACGGAGCACTCGCTTGGGAAAATAAAAGGAGGAATCTCGCAAACCCGAAAGAACAACCCTGTCAAAACCCTTGGTATTGGCAACATACTTGTTCAATCTCCAATAAGGTGGACACCAAAGAATATCAGCAGTTACAGTCTTCGCAATCAATTCAGCCCATTCATTCGCTGAAAGATCCTTGATCAACAACTTTCGTGTATGATATGTGAAAGGGGAATATTCCAACGGGGGACCTACCAACTTGAGATGCTCCCTAAGCCAAATGGTCAACAAAAGAGGACTCCCTTGAGTCATAGCACCGGTCTTATGCAGCTCATCAAGACCATGCAGGGTTTCACCCAAAATAAGCGGAATAATGTTCCTAGAACGTTTCCTAGCCTGCAGAACAATTTCCACCAATTGGGAGTCAACCAAGCCATCCCTGCATGTGAACAAAACATCTCCGAAAAGAGAAAGGGCCAGAAAGTTTTGTTTGTAGACATGAAAGGCATCATCATCTGAATCTCCACTGAATCGCCCAGGAAAAGAAGAACAATCTACCCACCTGTGGTGAACCAACTCGTAGCAAGTATCAAGGGGGATCCCTTGCAACTCGTTTAAAGCCTCTGAATGATTCCTATTATATTTAGGAACAACAATCTCACCAATCAAAGGCACATCCAAGATAATGGCAAATTCTTCCACAGTAGGCACCATCTCATTCAAAGAAAAATTGAAAAGATGGACAGAGGGATCCCAAAATTGAGCGGCACCCTGCAAGAGATTCCAATCCAGTTGGAGGTTCTTCAAGGTGAAAAGGATTCTGAATCCGAATTCTGCTATAAACCTATTGTGAGATCGGTTGCGAAACAACCTCACAAAATCTCTTGATGCTTGCTTGAAAGATTCAATCACTTTAGACGACAAAGAAAAATCATCAACAATCATGGACGTTGGGGCAATATCCTTGGAAGCCATGGATCACAGGGTTGGAAAAGAAGACAAGAACTTCACCCTAACAGGATATCTCTAGAGTTTAAAAGGCTAGGATGAGTTATCTGGCCGAACTACAGGGTGTTTTTATAGGGAAAACTGACAAAATCCTGTTCGAAGAAGGAAGAGGATTCTGCCTGGGTAGTGTGTCTCGCGCGAGATACCTGTCTCGCGCGATACATCGCCACGGCAAAACAGCAACAGTCCTGCACAAATAACGATCTAGCCCCGACTTGACGAAGCAAGTCTCGAAAAACCTGCACATACAGTTCCCAACATACAGTGCAACACCAAATTCAAGCTTAAAATTGTGGCCTAGGCATCCATTCCATTTCCAAACACGGAAAGTCGAGAAAGTTAAAAAACTAACTAGTTAGACCTAGGATTAGGAATTAGGAAAACCATGTTTTTTGTGCTACCTACTTGCTAATAGGTACCAAAAAGAAGAGAAAAATTGTCTGGGCCCACACGGCCAATATGTACAGATCATCAGAAAAGCAAATAAGAAGAAAAGGGGGGTCAAGCAATCAGATCACCCGAGCCGCCAGCACCTCCGCCATCACCACCACGGGGGCTACCATCCCTCCTCGACCTCTTGGCTCCACAAGTAGGGGTCACCGCAGAGGCCACTGTCGAAGCCACCAAAGAAGCTTTCTGGAACAGCCTCTCAGACAGGTCCGACACCAGGGCCATCAGTCCCGCCATCTTGGTCGCTCCACGGTTGTAATCGACCGCGGACATAGTGACCTGACAATAAAATAAAAGAAATGCTCAGATGAAGTCGGACATATACACTTATATGGACGAATACGTGAAACGAGAGATGATATGAACAGAAACATACCGAGGAGACATCGGGCGGAAGACGGTAACCCTCGGGAATATGATCCAGAGTCGGGATGTGGCCCATCATCGGCATACTCCCCATCATATAAGTGTAGCTCAGAGGACCGAAATCTGGCACAAAGGGCAGAGAGCCAGTAGACTGGGAAGAAGTGCTAGGGGCTGACGAACCTGGGGCAGAGGCAAAACCACGAGCAAGCGACCGTCGAGCTCCTACCAAGAGGGGACCCATCAGGCGAGGAAGGAACTCCGCATAAGAGTCTCCTTGGACAACACGAGTCGTAGCCTCACAACCCTCCACAAAATCAGCATAATCTGCATCAGAAATGAGGTGGGCAGGGAACATAGCCCTCGGCGGATCCGCGGGCACCCTATACGGTAGTCTACCTCGGCCATGCTGTAGGAAGACTCGCTCGCCCAAGTACATGGTATCCCCCTCCAGAGATACCAACATCCTCTGCATCGCGGTGGCATCCCAAGCACGGTGGACCTCCTGCTCCACCAGGGTCCAAGGATAAAGGCCTAACCGCTCATACTCAAAGGTATCCAACATTGCCCGCGCCTCTGCAACGGTCAGGGTCCACTCCTGATCCTCCTCCTTATCAACACTCTGATTGGGGTGGCTCCACCTCCTGATATCCGGGAACAAAGGGGTCCGGCTCTCCAGCTCAAACTTATACAGTCCAAAGACAATATAGCCCCATATCTGTTGGTGTAATGCCCTAGGCTTTAGTTATGTTTAACTGAAAACCGTTATGTATCATCTTTATCGTTTATGTTTATTATTTGATTATTATATAGTTTGCATATTTATTGTAATAATCTCCGTCCCTAATTATTAAGAGAATAATTAGTATAATTGTCAATGGATAATCATGTGATGATTATATGCATAAGAGATGCACATTGAAATTATGGGTACTTGTTAGAGAACAAGTGACTGGACATGACCCGCATGAGATTTATGTCATGGTCAAATGTCATACTTAAATCTCATACGGTTACTTCATTTATTTCCTAGACCTAAGACTATCATAACCTTACATATGATGAAAGTCATGTTTGATTTTAGTCAAACGATATCTTAACACGATATCTATAAAGGCTATCATTGGCATGATCAGATTCATGATGGGAAGGATGATAAGTCAAGAAGGAATTTGTCCCTCGGAAGAGAGATGTTATGCTTGGGCCCCTCGATGAGTGATAATGATGAAAGTGTATGGCCGTACCCCAATATGATTGGAATTATCATTATACTCAAGAATCGAGAAAGCATTGAACAATAACAAGTTGACAAGGACCATGACTTGTGTTCAATATAACATCGTGAGACAAAGGGATAAATGGAAGTACACCATTGGAAACGTGAACTCTTACGTTGCATTATTTGGGTAGACATAATGGCTTGCTAGAGTCCGCTTATGTCTTATGAGGTTCGATATGATCGAACTCATTGCCAACATAATGTAATCCTATTGGGTCACACACAATTAGAATGAATTGGTTAAACCGGAGGAAGAATAGTTGAGAGTTTCTGTATCTGGCTATATATACCGCGCGACATATCAAGCCAATGGCTTGATATACCGCGCGACATAATAGGCCAGTACGCGGTTTGACAGCCTGTCTCTCCTAATACGATTAGGAGAGGTATTCCTACTATTGTAGTATAAATACAAGGGTTCTGTCAGACCTAAAAGGTCAGCCGAAATTTTTCAAGCAAAATTCATAATTAAATACTCTCAATATTCTTCAAGGTTTAGATCTAGCAATCATCAAGAAGTTGTTCTTGGATTCATTCAAAGGTGTGGATACCGAAAGAGGGTCTTCGCTCGTTCATCGATCAAGGCCTAGAGTTCAAGCAAGTTGAAGAACGAAGTTTGTGATTCGATATCACATAATCAAATCGTTCGATAGCTCAAGACCGTAAAGCGTTTCAAGGTTGGTTTAATTCTATCTCATAGGTATTCAAATTAATTGTATAGAACGGATCCTAGGGCTTCTTGGGTTTTATGTTTTAATGCTTAATTCCGCTGCGCATGGACCCGTAAAACCCAACAAAGGGTATCGAGCCCCGTTCGTATGATTAAGTTTGAATTAACATGCTAGGTTTAAGATATAAATTATTTATATGCTTATTGCATGTTTTGTATGTGATAAGAATTTTTAATTGTTTATGTGAAACAATGTGAAAATCGTTTTCAATTTATGCCGAATTAAATCAGAAAAGGCCGTTTTATGTGATTTAATTGGTCAGAATCTGTATTGGTTCGAATCTGGAAATCCTGTAACACAGCCGCCTATGTCGTGCGACATATCGAGCCATGTGGAATTCAGGTTAAGCGGCTGTTACGTCGCGCGACATATCAAGCCTCTGGCTGATTATGTCACGCGGCATAATAAGCCAAAACCGGCGTAATCGCCTTTGTTCAATTTTTCTCGCTATTCTCGTGATTGTGTTTACAATCTGATATGTTGATATGAAAATCTGGATGTTATAAAATTGAGTTTATAAGTCCGCGATAGATTGATTCATTGATATACATGATTAATTGATTAAAATATGATTTTAATAATTATTGCAATGTATATGAAAATCTGGATGTTATAAAATTGAGTTTATAAGTCCATGCTAGATTGATTCATTGATATGCATGATTAATTGATTAAAATATGATTTTAATAATTATTGCGATGCATGAATTATTTGTTCTTAAGTGTTAAGAATTTTATTAGATGTTTAGTTGAAACATTGAATTGTGATTTCCTAAAATGTTTAGTTGAAACATTGCATTATAGTTTCCTAATATGTTTAGATTTAGACATTGTAAATTTTGGATTTTATGATTGTTTATGGAAACAAGTCATAATTACGCGAAATTTTAAAAGGAAACTAATTGTTTATAAAAGGTAGTGATTATGTTGCCAAATCGTAGTTGATTTCTAATTGTGCATGACTAGGAGAGTTCTGTCTAAGGAAGAGTTGGTACTTAAGTAGTCCTTGTGGCTCACCTATCTTCCTGGGAACTTACAGTGCATGATTATGACTATCTTTGCCGATATGCTTATAATCTACCTTAAAGAACCTTCATTTAACTTTTAAGTTCTTTATGCCAATCCATGATTTAAACACTTGAGACCACTCGGATAGTTTTGGGTGGGCTTGCCATAGCAAGGTGCTTTGATTCTATTCCGTTTGCGAGCAAGATGAGGAAATGGTGGTTCCTATACGTTTAAAATGGATGAACTTAATTGGGTTATCAAAATGGTTTTGGACCCAAGGCATAAGATGAGATTAAAATATGCTTAGACATATGATGTCTTAAATAAATCTCATAAAAGATCCTAAGAGTCATATATGATATGATTGATGTTTTCTACCTAATTAGTTTGATCTTGAGCGGTGCGCCATAGCGTACTTGAGATCAAATTAAAGATGGATCTTAGTCCTAAGAGTCATATACGATATGATTGATGTTTTTCTACCTAATTAGTTTAATCTTGAGCGGTGCGCCATAGCGTACTTGAGATTAAATTAAAGTTGGATCTTAGCCCATTAAATGCATATTATGCTTATTAGCATTAGAAGGTGTATGATTTAGTGGGAGTATTTGTAAAATACATTATTTGCTCTTAAATGATAAATGTGTTGATATTGATATGTGTTCATATAATTTGTATATTTTGTTGTAGAAGTAGCATTACATAATGATAATTGCGATTCGTCCTTATGAAGGACAAAATTCGAAAAGAACGGTACAAGTTACTCTGATTTGATCAGACGCTCATGAATTGTTCTTAGGCAAATGTGTACGTTCTTGACGAATCCGTTCCTACTAAACCCATTGCAAATGTTGCAAAGGGCAAATAAGGAAGCAACATTAGAAACATATTGATGATTCTGACAATATTGCTTGCCTTGAATTTGCCACCATGGTTAAAGGCTCTTATGAAGAACCTTGAGCACATGATAACTATTCCTTTTGTTATAGCATAACGCAAAAAGGAAATGTTCCAAATGCAAGCTAGGCAAAAGATATATGTTGTGGTGAAAGCTCTTAATTCATATGATGAAAGAAGGAGCAATCCGCAAATTGTGTTAATGGTTAACACAAGAAAGGGTTCACAAAGGAAGGAAAAGTAGGTAAAGCAAAAGTTGCTAAACCTAGGACAAAAGTTGTCAAAGCCGAAGAGGCTAAACCCAAAGTGTCTCAAAAGGATGCATTTTGCTATCATTGCAATAAGATTGTCATTGGAAGCAAAGTTGCAAGGTTTATTAGGAAGGCCTAAAAGGTGAAGAAGGGCAATATGATTGCTACTACTTCAAGTATCTATATGATAGATATTTTCCCTTCGACTTCTTGTTCTTGGGTATATGATACCGGATTGGATCCCACATTTGTCTAAATGTGCAAGGAGCAAAGAATAGAAAGCTACTCAAATAAGGTAAATTAAACCTAAGCATGGGAATGGAGCAAGAGTTGCAACATTAGCCATAAGGGACTTATGAAGTCACTTTGCCTTGTGAAGTAGTACTTGTTTTGAACAAGTATGACTACGTTCCGGATTTGAGTAGGAGTATTATTTCCGTTTCTTAAATGGATGATGAAGGATATAATTTTCTTATTTTCAATAAGAAGTTTTATATTTATTTAATAATATGCCTTATTGTAATGCATATGTCATTAAATGGTCTTCATATCCTTGATGATGAGAAACAAAATAATATTGAAGATATCTATGATATAAATGGGAAATCTAAACCGAACAATATGAACAAAGCGTTTATATGGCATTGCCGGCTTGGTCAAATAAATAAGAAACATATATCTAAACTTCATTAACATGGACTTTTAGACTCATATGACCATGAATCATTTGAGGAATGTGGATCTTGTTTATTGAGATTATCGACCAAACCACCCTACACTAAAGTAGTGGGAGGGCTAGTGACTTATTGGTCATTATACATGAGATGTATGTGGACCATTAAGAAGCATTGCTAGGGGAAGATTTCGGTATTTCATCACATTTCGCTAAAGACTTATCTAGATATGACTATGTCTATCTGATAAAGTCCAAAGGTGAATCGTTTGAGATGTTTTGAACATTTCAAAGATGAAGTACAAAATAACTTGGTAAAACTGTTAAGTACTTCAATTAGATCGAGGTAATGAATATTTAAGCCAAGAATTTGACAATCATCTCAAAACTATGAAATCGTTTCAAAGTTGACTCCACCCAGAACACCACATTGTATGGTGTTTCTGAAAGGAGGAATTGAATCTTGTAGGACATGGTTCGTCCGATGATGTGTCAATTAGACTTTCCTATTTCCTATTTCCTTTTGAGGATATACATTAGAAATAATGCGATTACAATGAATCGAGTCCCTACTAAATCGGTTCCTAAGGCCCCACATGAGATGTGGCATGGAAGAAAACTTAGTTTGTCTTTCATGAAGATTTGGGGTTGCGAATCTTATGTAAAGAGACTTGTCTCTTATAAGTTAGCACCAAATCTGACAAGGTTATTTTCGGATATTGATTTTACAATCACAAAGAGAACAAAATGTTTGTTGCTCTACACGATTTGTTTCTTGAGAAATAGTTTCTCAATAAAGAATCTAGTGGGAGTAAAATTAATCTTGAAAGAAGTTCAAGAACCCGAAAATAATATGGAACCAAGAGTAGAGACAGAACCAAGTTCACAAAGGAGTTGTGAAACCGGTTCAAGATGCACAAGTCCATCGTAGATTGGATAGGTTACGATCCGAACTCAAGAAATAGTGATTTCTCGTTGCGGAAAGTGATGAAGTGGAAGTCATTGAGAACGACGATCCTACTTGCTATCAAGAAGCGATGTCCTCTCCTAATTTGGATAAATGGTTAGGAACCATGGAATCCAAATTACAATCCATGTTTAACAATCAAGTTTGGAACTTGATTGGGCTACCTAAAAGTGTAAAAACTAAAGGGTGCAAGTAGGTCTTCAAAGAGCGACATGGATGTGAAGGTGTATACTTTCATGACTAAGGATTGTAGCAAAGGGATTTAGGTTAATTCATAGTATTGACTATGTTGAAATTTTTTTTCGCCAGTTACAATGTCGAAGTCTATTAGAATTTCAATTGCCATTATCGCATATTGTGACTATGTGATATGACAAATGGATGTCAAACGACTTTCTTTAAATGGAAAGATTATTAAGGATGTGTAAAGTACACAACCCGAATAGTTTGTCGATCCAAGAAACTCTAATAAAGTATGTATGTTGCAAGGATCCATGAGATGGATTGAAGCAAGCTTCAAGGAATTGGAATCTTTGTTTTGATGAATTGGTCAAAGAGTTTGACTTTATCAAGTACAAAGATGAACCTTGTGTATGCATGAAATTCAGTGGGAGCATGGTATTATTTCCATTGTTTATTACAATAATATCTTACTCATTTGAAAAACAAGTTCCGACACTTAAGACTGTTAAGTCTTGGTCAAGGAAAGGTTTCTCAATGAAAGATATGGGTAAAGCCGCTTACATCCTTGGCATCAAGATCTATAGAGATAGATCTAGAAGGATAAATTGGTTTGAGTCAAAGTGTTCACATTGACAAGATTCTTAGAAGAGTCTAAGAAAAGTGGCTTGTCAATGGGTCATGGTATTTTCTCTTAAGCAATACTCATTGTCTTATGACAATTGATGAGCAAAAGGGAATGAATGAAGTTCCATATGCTTCGGCATTTGGATCTGTCATGTATGCCATAATTTGTACTAGACCCAACGTCTCATATGCTTTGAGCATGATGAGTCGATACCAATCTGATCCTGTGATGAGAACCATTGGATGGCAGTCAAGATGATCCTTAAGTACTTAAGAAGAACTAAGGATACGTTCTTGGGATTTGGAAGATTGGAAGTTAATCTTGTTGTAAGGGTTACATAGGTGCTAGCTTCAAAACTAACAAAGTTATTTTAAAATCGCAATTAAAATTTGTGTTTGTGCTTATTAGAGGTGCAGTTTTGATTGGAAGAGTTCCAAGCAGAAATTGTAGCCGATTCTACTACTAAGGCCATACTTTAGCAACATATGATGTAGCTGAAAGAGGCAATTTGGATCAAAAGTTCATTTAGTATTTTGGAAATACTTCAAGTGTTTTTCCAAGTATCACTAATCGGTGAAACTTTTGTTATGACAATAGTGGTGCCACTTGTGCAAACAATGGAACCAAGGTCACAACAGTGATCCAAACACTCACTTAGACGTTCTTCGAGGAATTCATAAAGAATGAGAAGACGTTAAAATATACAAAGTATCAACCGATGATGACATAAGGGACTCACTTACAAAGACACTCGCATAGGCAGAAGCATGATGGGCATGTTAGATCCATGAGTATTCGATACATAAATGGAGCCTAGTGCAAGTGGGAGACTGTTGGTGTAATGCCCTAGGCTTTAGTTATGTTTAACTCGAAAACCGTTATGTATCATCTTTATCGTTTATGTTTATTATTTGATTATTATATAGTTTGCATATTTATTGTAATAATCTCCGTCCCTAATTATTAAGAGAATAATTAGTATAATTGTCAATGGATAATCATGTGATGATTATATGCATAAGAGATGCACATTGAAATTATGGGTACTTGTTAGAGAACAAGTGATTTGGACATACCCGCATGAGATTTATGTCATGGTCAAATGTCATACTTAAATCTCATACGGTTACTTCATTTATTTCCTAGACCTAAGACTATCATAACCTTACATATGATGAAAGTCATGTTTGATTTTAGTCAAACAATATCTTAACACGATATCTATAAAGGCTATCATTGGCATGATCGGATTCATGATGGGAAGGATGATAAGTCAAGAAGGAATTTGTCCCTCGGAAGAGAGATGTTATGCTTGGGCCCCTCGATGAGTGATAATGATGAAAGTGTATGGCCGTACCCCAATATGATTGGAATTATCATTATACTCAAGAATCGAAAGCATTGAACAATAACAAGTTGACAAGGACCATGACTTGTGTTCAATATAACATCGTGAGACAAAGGGATAAATGGAAGTACACCATTGGAAACGTGAACTCTTACGTTGCATTATTTGGGTAGACATAATGGCTTGCTAGAGTCCGCTTATGTCTTATGAGGTTCGATATGATCGAACTCATTGCCAACATAATGTAATCCTATTGGGTCACACACAATTAGAATGAATTGGTTAAACCGGAGGAAGAATAGTTGAGAGTTTCTGTATCTGGCTATATATACCGCGCGACATATCAAGCCAATGGCTTGATATACCGCGCGACATAATAGGCCAGTACGCGGTTTGACAGCCTGTCTCTCCTAATACGATTAGGAGAGGTATTCCTACTATTGTAGTATAAATACAAGGGTTCCGTCGTACCTAAAAGGTCAGCCGAGATTTTTCAAGCAAAATTCATAATTAAATACTCTCAATATTCTTCAAGGTTTAGATCTAGCAATCATCAAGAAGTTGTTCTTGGATTCATTCAAAGGTGTGGATACCGAAAGAGGGTCTTCGCTCGTTCATCGATCAAGGCCTAGAGTTCAAGCAAGTTGAAGAACGAAGTTTGTGATTCGATATCACATAATCAAATCGTTCGATAGCTCAAGACCAGAAAGCGTTTCAAGGTTGGTTTAATTCTATCTCATAGGTATTCAAATTAATTGTATAGAACGGATCCTAGGGCTTCTTGGGTTTTATGTTTTAATGCTTAATTCCGCTGCGCATGGACCCGTAAAACCCAACAATATCTGCACAAGAAAATAGAACAGATTCAGTACAAAATACAGACAAGGAGTACAGATAAAAGACAAAGTCAGGAGCATACCTCCCAAGCATAAGAATACCCTGACAGGGAATCCTTGGTATGCCTACACGCCTCGTCCATGGCATGGTAGCAGAAGGCCAGCCCCGCTGAGCCCCAATCATAATTCCTCACCTCATCCAAATCAACCAACAAACCTAACAGGGAAAGACGGGCCGTAGAAGAGTGGTTCGTAAAGATGGTCTCAAAAAGAATGTACCAGAGGGCACCCCTCACCAATCGATCAGTAACTGCATTCGGCTTAAGAGCATAAGTCTCAAGTTGACCCCGGAGAGGTGACAGCTCAGCAGCAAATCCCTTAACCTTGTTAGGGACAAAACCAATCAACTGTCTCCATATAGCTGGACTCGCAGGCTTATAACCCGCAGTCCTCAGAAGGGGCTCACCGGCAAACTCTAGCCTCGTGATAGCAAGGAAGTCCGTCGGAGTCATAGTGGCTTCCCTGAAGCGCAAATGCACGGTGTGGGTAGTATCCCACCACCTTTCCCTGATTGCCTGAAGGACTTGGGGAGTCCGTCTCATCCCCTGAAGGTTATCAACAAAAGTTAGAAGCCCCATTTAGGCCATCCTATCTCGAACCCCATCAAGGTCCTTGATCTTGTCCCACAAAGCTCTAGCCAGTTTTAGGCTCCCACAACAATTCTTGGTTGGCCTGTACGACTGCAAAACAGAGAAAGAGCAAGAGAGCAATGTTAGACAACATCCCATGGAAAAAATTCAAAGAAATGGAAGAAAATTTTCATTGGGGCATTTCATCGAACACTTGGCGTGCATACAAGAAAAGCTTGCCCAAAAATGCAATGGATGACCTGAATCAACCCCTCCTACAATCCATGATATGTAGGGGACTCATACGCACACAATGCGACAACAAACATCCAACAAATTCCACAAAACCAATACATGCAAGGTGGAGACAAGTTCTAGGCAAAGACAAAGGAAAAACTGCCACTGATGGAAACGGGGATTCAAAAAGCATGGATTCAAATACAATGCAATACAAGAAACAAGAATTGAGAGAGAAGCTCTTACTAAACCTTCCCGAACGGCGGTGGAAATGTGCACGTGCCTATCGAAAGTGAGGTCGTCGCGGGGGTAATCTTTTCCTAGCAAGTAACTCCCCAAAATTGGATTTTTTTTCCTTCTTAAGCCATCGATTGTGGAGGAAGGAGGGATTGAGAGTTGATTGGAAGGAGGAATCAACAACCAACTCGCGGGTGTTGATTCCGGCCACCATGGACACAAATATGGCTGATCCTTCTTGTTTTCCTCCACTCCAGCAACCGTCTCCTACCTTTGTAGCGCCGTCAAACTCCTTAAATCCTAATCTTCATACGGTGTTTAAACCTAACCCCATTCCTATTTTAGACCAACCGATTTCCCCCTCTAAATCAAAATCTTTCTCATCCTTGTTTAAGGAATCTCCCTGTCCTAATTCTTCTTTGCCGCTTATTCCTATGTCGATCCATAAAGGTGAACCGGCTTTAAAATTCTCTAAGGAGATGATAAACTCCTTGTCTCATCCTTTTAAATTCACCCTTGTAGGCAAGTTCTCTCATTGTCGCCCTAATATGGAGACAACTCGTCAATACTTCCTGAAGTTTGGTTTAAAAGCAGATTTCTCGTTAGGCCATGTTGATTCTAAACACATCCTAATTCGTATGATGCATGAGGGAGATTTTAATCGCCTGTGGGCGAAAGAACAATTGTTTCTTGGCAGATTTCCAATGCGGGTGTTTCGTTGGTCTCCCTCGTGGCACCCGGGAAAGGAGTCTTCTCTAGTTCCTATTTGGGTGGGTCTTCCCGGGCTGCCAATTCATATGTTTAACAAAGTTTGTTTGTACTCAATTGCCCAGATCTTTGGAGAACCTCTTGCTATTGATCAAGCTACGGCAAACTTATCTCGCCCTAGTGTGGCTAAGGTCCTTGTTCAAGTTGATCTTCTTAAAAAACTGCCTTCAAGGGTATTCATTGATTGTGGCAACGACTTCTCAAGTTTCTATCAAACTCTGAAATTTGAAAATCTTCCCCGATATTGTAAACATTGTTACAAGCTTGGTCACGATGGATCAAATTGTTTTTTTCTTCATCCAAAGGATAAGGTTGCGTAAGAAAAAGTTGCTGATTTAAATCCTCCGGATCCTAAGAAGGATAAAGGGAAGAATATCCCTACTTATGTGGAAAAGATAAATCCCTCGGAGAAGAAGGAGCTACATGCACATGCAAAATCTGGTACAAAATCTAATTCTGGTGGCGTGCAGATTGGCGTTCCTGTTACTCAAAAACAATATCCTCAGCTTCTCCCTACTAGTACCATTAATATGAGCTTTCCTGGTTCTCATGTTGCTAGTACGTCTTTGGCTTCAAAGCCTCCTTCCTCCCATGGCTCAAAAAATTTATTCTCTAATATTATTAATAGTGGATTCAGTTTTCTTCCTAAGCGGGGTGTTCCTTTTGTATCTCCAAATTCTTTGAAAGCTGCTAGTGTGTTGGAACCAAGTAAAACTGGTGTTGCATTTGAAGAAGTGTCTCTTGATTATCATGCGGAACAAAATAAAAACCCCAAGATTAATGTTGTTGATCGTTCTATTGATCTTGAAGATGAAAATTCAAATTTGGCTCCTTGTGAACAAAATGATTCAGACTTCAATGATAATAAGCAAGATTCTGACTCTGAGGTTTTTCTTACAAAATATGTGGCGTCTAGAGACCGTAGTGGCAGCCTTGTGGGGGATTTAAATCTTTCTCCGAGGGCCCCAAGAAGTATTTCATTTGCAGATTCTGAGTTTGATGGTGGGGGAGTTTCTCCTAAGGATGTTTCGGCATAATAGCCCCTTTTCTTTTGCTATATTTTAGTTTTCTTATGGCTAGTATTATTAGTTGGAATGTTAGAGGTTTGGGTAATGCCCCTTCTGTTCATCGTATTAAAAGACTTATAAGAGCTCATAATGTTTCGATTATTGCCTTATATGAGCCAATGCTTGATGGTTCTTTGGTTCCTCTCTATATGAGGAAACTTAGGTGTATTGGTGGTATTTCAAATTAAAAAGTAGCATATGGATTTTTTGGAAACATGGGATTGATTGTGATATCTTGGATAATGGTGATCAAGAAATAACTGTTAGAGTTTCTCATGTTCTTTGGCCTAATCGGGTTAATGTAACGTTTGTGTATGCTAGTTGTTGCAAGTATCAGCGAAGGGTTCTTTGGGATTATCTTATTGATCGTAGTTCTATTAGTAATATGTGGCTTGTCGTGGGTGATTTTAATTCTATTTTGGATCAATGTGATAAGATTGGTGGCCGTCCCGTAACAGAAGCAAAAGTAGCTGAATTTTCTGATATGGTGCAGATTTCTAATCTCATTGATGGTGGTTTTAGTGGGAATCGTTTTACATGGCTGAACAAAAGAGAAGGCAGTGCATCTATTCTGCAGCGGCTTGATAGAGCCTTCTACAATTCTGAATGGTTAAATGGGTTCCATAGCACTTCTATCACTCATCTTAATAGAACATGCTCGGATCACTCTCCTCTTCTTTTAAATATCACACTCTCGGCTGTTGTTAAGAAAGGGGCCTTCAGATTTCTCAACGTTTGGTTGAAGCATAATTCTTTTATTCCCCTAGTAGAATCTTCCTGGGCCGAATATATGGATGGGAGACCCATGGTCAAGTTTGCTAAAAAGTTGAATAGGTTGAAGCATCGTATTCAAATCTGGAACAAAGAGGTGTTTGGGCGAATTGATCAACAAGTTAGGCAAGCGGAGGATGATGTTACTGCAAAAGAGTTGGCCTTTGATCACGATCCTTCGGAGGAGAATAGGGCTGCTTTACACTTGGCTCAGGCTCATTTACTTCATCGTTTAAAGATAGAGGAAGATTTCTGGATGCAAAAAGCTAATTTAGCTTGGTTAAAAGATGGGGATCGTAATACCAAATTTTTTCATTCTTATGTGAAGAAAAAGAGATTAAAGCTGCATATCCACCTTATTCAAGATAGAAATGGTGTTTGGTTGGAGGAGTTGTCCGAGATTCAAAATGAAGCTATTCGTTTCTTCTCGGATCATTTATCGGGTGATCATAATTGTTCTTCTCAACATCTTCTTGATCATATTCCCAGAATGCTGAATGACGTTGATAATGAAACCCTTATTGCTGCTCCTACTCTTGAAGAAATTCGTGAAGTGGTCTTCTCTATATCTGGAGCTAGTGCGGCTGGCCCTGATGGATTTAATGGTGAATTCTATCATAATTGCTGGGAATTTATTAAAAATGATCTGTTTAGAGCTGTTTTGGAATTCTTTGCAGGTTTTCGAATGCCTAGGGGATGGACTAGTACAACTATTGTCCTTCTTCCTAAGGTTGCTGCTCCTCATTCTTTTTCTAATTGGAGGCCAATAAGCCTTTGTAATTTCTCTAATAAGATCATAACGAAGCTTTTAAATGGCCATCTTTCTTCAATTCTGCCTCAAATCATTTCTCCTCAACAAAGTGGCTTTCTTAAAGGTCGACTCATCCATGAGAACGTTTTACTTGCTCAAGAACTTATGCACTCTATCAACAGGCGAGTCTTTGGGGGGAACATTTCTTTAAAGCTTGATATGGCAAAGGCGTATGATCGTCTCTCTTGGTTTGCTTTGTTAAAGGTTATGCGTAATTTTGGCTTCTCCGAGACCTGGATAGATATGATGTTTAGATGCATCTCGGACTGTTGGTTCTCTATTCTAATCAATGGGGAGGCGGTTGGGTATTTTCCTTCAGCAAGAGGGCTTCGCCAAGGAGACCCTATATCTCCTTCCTTATTCATTATTGCTGCTGAAATTCTGAGTCGTGGCCTTAATGCTCTTCATGAGAACCATCATCATGTCATCTTCCATTCTAGTGCTATTCATGCCCCGTTTATTTCTCATCTTTCATATGCTGATGATGTTATAATTTTTTGCAATGGAAGCAAGACTTCAATTGATATGCATATGCGTTTTCTTAATTCTTATCAAGAATTTTCGGGTCAATTGGTTAGTGTGGCCAAATCTTGCTTTATTTTGGATAAAAGAGACTTGAACAAAGCTGATTTAGTGGCTGAGTGGATGGGATTTCAGCACAGGCGGCTTCCCATTATTTATCTTGGGTGTCCTTTGTATTCCGGGAGGAAAACTCAAGCTCTTTTTATTCCGATTCTTAGGAAGATGGAGGAGAGACTTGAATCGTGGCAAGGAAAGATTTTATCTATGGGGGCCAAGGTTATTCTTATTAAATCTTGTCTGCAAGCCATTTCTATCTACTATTTATCTCTTCTTGAACCTCCTAAAGGTACTATCAATGCTTTTACTCGTCTTATCTCTAATTTTTTCTGGAGTAATGCGGATGGAGAGAAATGATGTCATTGGGTTTCTAAAAAGGAATTTTATTGGCCTACTCATGAAGGTGGTTTGGGTTTTAGAAAATTTGAAGACATATCCCTTGCTTTTGCCATGAAATTATGGTGGCGCTTTCGTTGTGGGGATTCTTTATGGGCTCGGTTCTTATTAGAAAAGTATTGTCATAATACTCATCCTATGAATGCTACTATTCGAGTGGGCTGCTCTCACATTTGGAAAAGAATGATCGCTGCAAAGGACTTGGTTGAAGATAATTTGTTTTGGGGTGTTAAAGCTGGTAACATTTCAGTCCAAGAGCATTGGTTGGCTAAGGATCTTGTTCTCCATAATGAAGCTCATATTTTGATCTCTTCCTTGTTTATTGATAAAACTCTCCAAGTTGACCATGTTAGGCAATCTTATGGGCAGCATGTGATCAATTTCATACAAGCAAGATTTATATCTATTGAAGATGGGCTGGATATTCCTTTTTGGACTCCTTCTATTACGGGTAAGTTTTCTATTTCTTCAGCTTGGAAAGTTTGTCGCCTTGCTAGACCGTCTCGAATGGTTTTTACTAGTTGTTGGCTTATTCATATTCCCTTCAAGGTCTCGGTTTTTATGTGGAAAGCTTTGAAAAATGCTCTGCCTACGGATGATTCTATTCAAAGGCGAGGTATTCATATTGCTTCTCAGTGTGATTGCTGCTTTTCTCATTCTATGGAAACTTTGTCCCATATTATTTTGCATGGTAATATTGCTTCGACAATTTGGAAATTTTTTGGGGATATGCTTGGGATTCGGATATTTGGTACTTCCCTCTCTCAATGGTTAATGTCGTGGAGTTATAATCTTCCTTTAAAAGCTTCGGGTGGTGTAAAATGGCTTTGTGCTATTTTACCTAGTCTCATTTGCTGGAATCTTTGGAAGGCGCGTAATAAATCCAGATTTGAGGTCATTAAGATGCATGTCAACGCCATTATTTTGCTAGTTCAAAATCAGGTCCGGGATATTGTTAAGGCATTCAATATTTCTCTTTCTAGTGGTCCGTTTGACTCGTATGTGATGGAGTTCTTCAACATTTCGATGTCTGTTCCTGTGATTAAACCAATTCGGTTAGTTGTTTGGGTAGCCCCTACCAATGATCAAATTAAGTTAAATACCGATGGTGTGTCTAGAAACAATCCGGGTATTGCAGCAGCAGGAGGTATATTTCGAGATAGCAAGGGTAATATGGTTTTTGGTTTTTACAAATTTTATGGTGTTGCTTCGAATGTTATGGCTGAAGTTAGAGCGGCTTTGGATGGGATTCGTTTTGCTCTTGAGCGTGGATATCATTCTTTGTGGATTGAGGTGGACTCAGAAGTCCTGATGCGTATTTTACATAAGTCTTGTCTAGTTCTGTGGGAAATTTGGCATTACATTCAGGAATTCCAATGTATGATGCTGTTGCTTCAAATTCGAGTCACTCATATCTTGAGGGAGGGTAATCAGGTTGCGGATGGTTTAGCTAATCATGCTGCGAATCATAGGGCTGATTTTGAGTTTCTTTCTAGCAGTGAGCTTCCTCTATTCTGTTTGAGGCCTTATTTAAATGATAAGGCTTCTACTCCTTATATTAGGCGTTAGTTTAAGCCCTTCCTTTGTTCAGGTTCTTATGGTTTGTTTAAGCCCTTCCTTTTTTATTGTAGAGGATCTTACAGTTTGTGTAAGAACTCCCTCCTGTTTGCTTCTGGTGGTTGAGGTTGTCATGTCCCCCACCATGTTTGTATTTTTATTTTTCGTTATTAATAAAATCTAGGGAGTACCGTCTCCTTTCGCAAAAAAAAAAAAAAAAAACAACAACCAACTCGCGAAAATTTGCAGAGAAAATCGCCTTGGCTCGAGCTAGGGAGGGAAATTTGAAAAGAGATGCTTTCAAATGAAACAGCAGCTGCTGTTATATTAGCCCCGACAGTACAAGTCTCGCACGAGATAAGATGTATCGCGCGAGATATGTCTTTGGGAATTTGACAAAAATTGTCCCCGACAATAAGCGTCTACGCAATGTCAAAATTCAAAATTTTGACACATTTACCCTTGGAAATGATGCACTAGCAAGGAAACGTGGAAAAATCGGCACCGCAAGTCACGGAACAAGCCAAATGTGACATACGCACGATCGCCCGACACGGCACTAGTCGCCCGAAAACCAACTGATCCAAAGATCAACTCAGTCCACATGATTCAGAGCCCAGAAAGGTGAATCATCAAAAGAAAAGCTTGGTCCAACGCCCAGACAGGTGGATCGTCATCAGAAAAAGCTCGGTCCAATGCCCAGACAGGTGGATCGTCGACAGAAAAGCTCGGTCCAACGCCCAGACAGGTGGATCGTCATCAAAAAAGCCCGGTCCAACGCCCAGACAGGTGGATCGTCAAATCATAAAAAAAGCTCGGTCCAACGCCCAAATAGGTGGATCGTCAAATAAAAAGCCCGGTCCAATGCCCAGACAGGTGGATCATCAAAACAATAGCCCGATTCAGCACCCAAACAGGTGAATCATTATCCTCAAAAAAAAGCTCGATTCGGAGCCCAGACAGGCGAATCGTCACAAAACCGACATAACTCAAAGGACCGGACATGTGAGCCTTTGTTTTCTAACACATTTCCTTGCAGGTTCGGAGCCTAGACAGGCGAATCTTCAGACAGGCATGTATATTCAGAATTGGGTCTTGATTTGATTCCTCAGTATGAATTTACCTTTTCAAAAGCAAAATCTCCTTGATTTTCAAAATGATTTTCAAAATACCTAAAGCAGCCTTTTCGTGTTTTGGAGTCGAACTATGTTATGGTCTGATTCTCTGATAGAGATACATAGGAAGTCATGCGGCCCGACCATCCCGATGTTCAGAATGATGTCTTTTCTATCGTCGACATGACTTCTTTCATAAGACTTGTTGACGAGGGGATCTATAGACATCCCATTCTGAACCCATCGGATCACATTTATACCATTCTAAGTCTCGCATTGAGTCAAGAAGTAGAAATCCACCATTTCGTCATGTTTCGTTAAGTTTTTGACTAACCACCGTTAGTTTGGGACTAAACTGCATACGAGATAATGGAGAAAGGACAGAACTGTCCACAGACCACAATATCTCGCGCGGAATGGCGTGTCTCGCGCAAGATATTGTCATTCTGCAGCATGCAAATGACAGTTTCCTCGTCGATTTCAACCTCTCTTCGGGATAAAACTTTATCCATCCGGCCAACCAATGAATTTGGGATTTTGGAACCTTCCTAGGAGTGTTTGATCTCATCCTCAACACCCCTCCAACACCTATAAATACTGGATGACTTTCAGTGTTTCAGAGATCCACAATTCTACACAACACACACATTTTGTTGGTTTCTCTCCCTGAAAGATTCCTACAAAATCACCCTAAAATCACCTCAAAAGTTTGTTTGTCAACCTTGTTGATAAACAAACATCAAGATCCGAGTCAAGGACTGAGGCGAAGCTCTGTCTATGTCAAGATTCAATTCTAAACTTGAGTCGAAACTCTGCCTGAATCACCTCACGCAAGGTAACCCCTAAATCCCTTTCTAATTGATTGTTAGAGTGGTATAAATCCATAGAATCTAGGATCGGCCTAGAGCCTCCCTAAATCATGGGGATGGTCTCGAAACAATCGATCCTACATTCCGTTTAACCCAGTTAAATGGATTTTTATTTATTTTTATTTGAAATCCTTTTCTCTCTTTTGAAAGCCTCTCTTTTCTTTAACAAGACCGATCTCCGGATTGAGTGGAATGGGTGCTCCTTGACCTTCCCATTCCATAACCTAAGCCCCGAACCCAAATCTCTTTCAAAAAATGGTTTTTCTATGTTTTCCAAATGAATAATATAGGTGGCGACTCAAAATCCTTCACAACGTTCACACTTACATGCAATAGAGAAAATGCCGGGATCCTCAAGTTTGGGAGGAAGTTTTCTTTATAAAATGGCATAACATCTTTCGCCAAAATGACGGTCTCATTTTTCTCTAATTTCCTCTTGTTTGAAATAATATATTTTAGAAATTTTGCATAAGAGGGTATTTGTTTCAATGTATCGGTGAAATGAACATTGATATAAATTAATTTTAAAACTTCTAGAAAAAGGGCAAATTGCATTTTAGTTACCTGAGTTTGTCAAGATGTTTCAATTGGTTATCGAATTTGCATTTGTTACAAGTTGGTTATTGAGTTTGTCTTTTTATTGCAATTAGATATAATTTTGGATGCCCAGTTAAAAAACTAACGAAGGCTATAACATGTGCGTCTCACGTGTGTTACTTAAGGGGTATTTTCGTCTTTTCCAGGGATGTATCAACTGGAGTGGCAAGAAGAATAAAAAAAACAATCAAAAAAGGGAAGAGAGAGAGCCATGGCCACCATGCCAACAATCTTCTACTACCACAAAAATCAAACTATCCATGGACAAAAAGAAAAGGAGAAGCAAAAACCAAAATATCAAACCAAAAATCAAATCAAAAGTCAAAACAAAATATAACCCACTAGCTCGTTCTGGCGACCTTAATCATTCATCCGGTTCCAACTCCAACAATGGAAGCAGCAAAATAGTACCAGATCTGCATTCCCCTCGAGAAGACGAAGTCATAACCACCAAAATCAGCGACAACAAAACTCAGACTCGCCGCCAATCACCGCCATCAAGTTCGTCAGCCTCCTTCATTCGCCGGCAAAGCTCCGGCAAGGCAAACAAATGCCGGACATCACAGACTGAGGCACCTCTTCCAGACGAAGCGAACGGTGTAAAAATCATCACCGACAGATCTGATTTACGCCGACTAAGGTTCCGACATCTTTATCGTTTTCCAATCGTAGTGTCACCAACCACTGCCAATCATCACCGGTCATCCCCGATCAAGCACATGCCCCCTCCCAATTCCACGCTCCGTCATCCGCAAAGGCACCCTAGTGAAAAACCGCAAATTGCAACCTGTCGTGTTTTTGTCTTGGACTGCGGGAGAGAGGACACGTTATTATTGGCAAGTCAAAGGACCAAATCAGCCATACAAATTCAAAGTGCAGATATCTTCCTTTGTTATTCAAAGTGAAGAAGACTAACTTCACGTGAATAACCCGTGCAAGTCTCCCGCCATAGAAAAGACGAAAATACCCCTTAAGTAGCACACGTGAGATGCACATGTTACAGCCTTCGTTAGTTTTTTAACTGGGCATCCAAAATTATACCTAATTGCAACAAAAAGACAAACTCAATAATCAACTAGTAAGAAATGCAAATTCGATAACCAATTGAAACATCTTGACAAACTCATGTAACTAAAATGCAATTTGCCCCTAGAAAAATGCAAATTGTTTATCTAACTTTGCCTTTACCAACCTTTGAGGGTATGGTATCGGCGGATCATAAGTTCTAAAAATTTTAGGGGATTCCGCCCCCTTCTCAACCTCTTCGTTAATCTCAACCATTGGTGGGGTTGGACTAACATTCTCCTTACTCGGTTTGATATTTTCCTTAGGATGGGGATTTACCAATTCTTTCCACTCCTAGTTATTACCGCATTAACATGCTCGTTGGGACTTTGCGATTAACCGGGAAAACTCCCTTGTGGTATACGCGAAGTATTGGCCTGTTGAGCTTGTTGATTTTCAAGCATTTTATTGTTAGCGGCTAAATTATCAAACCTATCATTCAACAACTTAAAGCATTCTCTAAAATTATTATTGGTCTTATCTTGAGTGTTTTTAGTGTCAATAACAAAGTTCATAAGAAGATCTAATTTTGATTTAGGGGGAGGGTAAGCATTAGGATTAGTATTGAAATACTTTGGTGAAGATCCCGGTGGTTGTGTTTGTGGGTTTAGAACATTGTTACGCTTATAGGAAAGATTAGGGTGATTTCTCCATTCTGGATTGTATGCATTTGAATACATACCACCCTTTATGCCCATAAGAGTTAACAAAGTTGGCTTGTTCACTAGAAGTAGTGTCAAGCAAGTCACAACTTTTGCACTATGTGAGTTTGACCCACATAGTTCACAAACAACACTAACATTAGCCACCACATTCACATTTAAAGTTTCAAACTTTTTAAGAAGCATATCATCTTTTGAGGACATGATAGTAACGACATCAACATTGTACTTACCTGGAGTCCCCTGCGGTTGTTCCCTCTCATTTGACCATTGATAATGGTTCAAGGCGATGTTCTCGATCAAATCATATGCCTCATCTACCGCCTTGTTCATTAGTGCTCCTCTAACGACGACATCAATGATCTCTCTAGTTTTAAATGTGAGACCATTGTAGAATGTGTGGACTATCAACCATTTCTCGAGTCCATGGTGAGGGCACATCCTTAGGAGTTCTTTGTATCTCTCCCAAGCATCATATAGTGATTCGTCTCCTTTTTTTTTTTTTTTACTAAAGTTGGTGATTTTAGTCCGAATTTAAGCGGTCTTGCTTGGAGGGAAGAAGTTCCCAAGGAAAGCTTCTTGCACTTGGTCCCATGTTGTAAAGGAATTTTGGATCACCGAATTCAACCATTTTTTTGCCTTATCCTTCAAAGAGAAAGAAAATAGGAGCATCCTAATAGCCTCCGGTATGACACCGACAATTCGGGTAGTGTCACAATACTCCAAAAAGGTTTGCACATGGAGGTGAGGATCTTCAAATGCCGTTCCGCTGAATTGGTTGTTCACAACCATATGTAGTAGTTGCGGCTTGATCTCAAAGTTGGCCGCATCGACATTCGACACAACAATCGGTGATCTAGCACCCGGGATACTTGGATTGACAAAGTCCCTTAGGGTTTTAGGTGGTGGTGTAGCTGGTTCTCCTCTATTATTTTCTGACATCTTTCGTTCTAGCATTTCTTTTAGCCTTCTTAATCTCTCGTGAAAAGTTCTTTCGGGTTCCGGATCGAATTCTTCAAGGGATGTCTGAGTTCTTTTCATATACTCCGAGATTATCTAAAAAGTACTAAAAAACAAAAGATCTTTGAAGGAGATGTTAGACAAAAATAAAAAATGAATATAACACAATATAAACGATTGAAAGAAATTATTGAAATAGTAAACCGTTGTCCCCGACAACTGTGCCAAAAACTTGTTAAGCCAAAACTTAACAACTTATTAAATACTGCAAGTGGACATTATGGATGTAGTATAATATAGGTAAATGTGGGTCGATTCCACGAGTACAATGTTTACTATGAACTAATAGTTGCTTTTAATTAATAATTATGAATGAAAAATGGATTGGGGGGAAAATTTGTTTTGTTTATCAATATCTAGAATAAGTGCAAAATTACTCTAACTTTTAAATACTATATGATGAAAGTATTCACGAGATTGGGACTCAAACAATCATACATTCATAAAACAACTATTCTTTTATAAAAATGATCAAGCCATAATCAAGGATGATACGCCAAGTTGTGCTAACTTTTCACGATCAAGGTATATCACACATATTTTAATACTAACACGGCATTTCTCTCGATGGTTCCGTACATTAAGCAAAACCCATT
This sequence comes from Adenophora triphylla var. japonica, assembly GCA_022495995.1. Lineage (NCBI taxonomy): Eukaryota > Viridiplantae > Streptophyta > Magnoliopsida > Asterales > Campanulaceae > Adenophora > Adenophora triphylla. The sequence goes on from JAFEMH010000342.1 coordinate 328,340, forward strand.
ATGTTTTATGTCCTCTTATTTTCCACTATATGATCGTCCCAAGGCAAATAATCTACTCTCATGATTAATAATGCCTAGTTTAATTCATGTGGTTTCGTTAATCAAGATTCACGGCTAAGTACTTCTCTTGATTAACTAGGATTCATATAAATATGGACGTCTTCATATTTGTAGCCATTTAAAAATGATATGAAGAAAATTGATTTAAGATGATGAAGAAGAAAGAAGCATGATTAAATATGAATAACACATGAGGTTAAGTTTCCCCCCTAAGAACTAGTGGGATTACTAACAAGCCATTACAATAATGAAAGATGAATAAGACATGAAATGATAGAGAAGAAGAGAAATACTTATTCAGATAATGATGATAAAGACAATGGCTAGAAAATAAACCTCAAAAACTTTATTTCTAGAAAATAAACCTCAAAAACATTATTTCTCAATCTCAGAATTTTGTTTCTCAAAATCTAAAAATAATTTATGTTATAGAATACAAATGATACTAGAGTATGTTTACAATAGTTTCTGGATATACAAATCTGCTGAATACATGTCTTATATAGGCCTTGGAGCCCAAGGTCGCACCACTTCCCAAAAGGTTCTTAAAAAAGGTGCCTTTAAAAGATAGCTGGAAAATGCTGTAACAGCTTTGGCATGGGCATGCCAAAGTACATACATAGCCGTGCAAGCCATTTTTGGTTCTGACATTCCCAGATGAAAAATGGCACGGACAGTACGCCCCCATGCTTCACTTCATACTCGGCCATGCAAGCCCTGGACTGCTCTGGTTCTTCCATTTTCTTCTACAAAAGTGTTCCCCCTTGCTCCCATTCATTTGTTCCACCTTGTAAGTTATGTCCCAAGCTTGTCTTCACACCAAAAATGCCTTAAAATCCTGTTTCAATCACAAAACTACCAACCAAGCATAACATCCGCGTAATGTAAGAAAACAAGCTAAAATAAACTAAATGTAATTAAAACTAAACTAAATGTTGTAAATATTAGACTATAAATGACTATAAAATAGCCATTTATCAACTCCCCCACACTTAATCCTTACTTTTCCCTAAGCATGTTTAAAATCAAAGTATAGAAAACGGGGAGTAATGCACTATGATGAATATGAAAATAAAGAAACGAGTCGGTCCCCTCAGAGAAGTGTTATAAGTTGTTGCCTTAGAAAATTGCCTGCTATCCATTATTCCATGCCTTTTATAACCCAAGAGATTTAAAAGAAAGATCCTAGGAAGAAATTAAAGAATAGATAAAAATTACAAGTTAATATAGCATAAATGAGACTTTACCAAGCAAAATCAAAATGTATTAATAATGAACTTTTGGATCATAAGAATGGATTAGCAAAACTTTCACTCCTTGAGTGACTTGTGGAAAAAGTGTTTTATGCTCGAAATGTACCATTAAAAACAATAATCTTTATTCATACTTCAAAAATAGCCATAAGATTGACGTGCAATTTGAATCACAAAATGGAGCGCGGAGGATGATAGTAGAAAAATTCAAGGCTAATGATTATATAAGACATGAGACCTTAAAGATAATAGTGGAACAATATATCCTTAATTTTGGTCATCATACTCTTTTAATGATTTATTAAATTAGATGTTTGAGTGGATAACCTAAACAAGACGTACTTAGTGGATTAATCATCAATTAGCCTTGATAGTGGAAATGATAAGATGAAAAGAGTGAAGGTAGGTAATGATTCAAAGAGTGCACAACAATATGAGTATCTTTAAAAGGAATTTAAAGATAAAGTCCTGAGTTGTACATTTTATGAAAATCATTTCACAAATGGAAAAAAATCACAAGCGTATAAAGCTATCAAGTGTCCAATGTTCCAAAAGATTCATTAATCAAAAGAATGCTTTACTTAGTAAACTCTATTAATCTTATATTAATTTATGAATTTCTATCTACTTTCCAATCTATCATTAAGGATCTTTTTCTAAATTTTTGAAATGATAAAAAGATGAATAAAAGGATAAAAGATGAGTTAATAAGACAACTAGTAAGTAAGAATCATAAGTAAAATCATCATAGGGGATTTTTTTTTGAAAAAATCCTCTAATTTAACACACATACAATAAAAATGAAACATGAATACTAATTTAACATGCAACTAACTAATGCATACATAAAGAAGATATGAGAAACTATGTTATAATGCAACTAATTTATAATGCAAACTAAGATAAACTAAAAAAAATAATACAAATATTTTCTTTCCCCCCACACTTGTAACAAACATTGTCCCCAATGTTCCCAAAACAAAGTAACAACAAAATTAAAACGGGGGTTGAGGAAATAGACTTACTGAGGCGGTGGTGCTTTTCGGAGCTCGAGGGTTTAGAGAGAGAGAGAGAGAGTGTGAAGAAGACGAGAGGGCTTTGGGGAGAAGTAAAAAGACCCTTTTTAGCAAGAGATGCGTTTGTCCACAATGTTTTGCACGACCGTGTCTTTTAAACTGCTTGCCCGTGCCACACAACCATGTAGTTGTTCAAGCATGGTCGTGCAATTACTGTTTAGAAACTGGACTTTCTGGTGTCTTGAGAGCGACCGTGCTTATTCAGGTGCCTCGGCCGTGCCTGTACTGTTCACCTCCCTTTTTATTGAAAATAAATGCAAAAACAAAGATGAATATAATAATAATAATAATAATAATAATAATAATAATAATAATAATAATAATAATAATAATAATAATAATAATAATAATAATAATAATAATATTAATAATAATAATAATAATAATAATAATAATAATAATAATAATAATAATAATAATAATAATAATAATAATAATAATATTAATAATAATAATAACAATAATAATATATACTAAAAATGGTAAAAATTTATAAAAAAATATAATCTATCAGTTTACCATTCCGATGATGCTTGTTTAAGGTCATTAGCTCGACCTTGTAAGTGCCCCAATATGGATCGTTAATGTTCAGTCAGCCAAAATTAATGATTTATGATCATTTAGGGGCATTTTGGACAATATTTTGACAATTTGAATGAGGAAGGACCTCTTAGGAATAAAAAAATGGACAAATACCTCGCTGGAAATTTGTTCCCATAAAAAAGAATATTGACCATTTAACAAAAAGCCAAAACTGTTTTCTGCACAGGACCAGACACGCTGCTGATCACATCCGCGCGGATGAGATTGTACCTACAATCTTATCCACACGGATAAGATTGTCATCCAGCTAACCTATAAGTACAACCCTTCTTTCTCAGTTTTAAGAGACCAAAAAATACGAAAACCTACTGTTATGCTGTCAAAATCCATTCCCAAACATCCATTTTCACCTTCAAAACTCAAAATCCATACCAAATCCAACCTCAAATCCACTCCAAAACTACTCCTAACCCCTTGAAACCTTTAAACCCTAAACAAAACCCAAGAAAGATTGGTAAACCCTCACTCTCTTTACTCATATCTCTCTCATTTATGTACACACTTCATGTGTAAATGATGTAGTTCTACTTATTATTTGTTGTTCAACTCCCCCTTCCCCTCTTGTCCCTAGGATCCAAGAGGATCTCCATGGAATTCCTTTCCATGGATGATCTTCTAATGGAATCCACATTTTCTTTACTTTCATGTCATCCCCCACTTCCCTTTTCACATTACTTGGTACTTTCTTCTTTGACCTAAAGTATGGTCTTCTTGGAGTCCATCTCCATAGATGACAACTTTAAAAGGTTCATATTACTTATTTCCTTGCAAATCCCCCTCCCCATGTCTAAGATGCTCACCTTGGAATACTTTTCTTGGATGAAAATCATCTAGACTCACAAAATAGGTCACACAAGATGTATAAGATACACTTGAGTATAGGTCTCAAGGATGGTCTTCTCATGACCACCTAGAGATCTTCCTCTAAAGTTGATACATCTTGACCTAACTTTCTTGTCAACTTACTTTTCATGTCAAAATCCCCCTTGTCCCTAGCAAATGAAGTGTTTTAAAAGTCCTAACATACCCCCGGGATGGCTTGGTTAAGTGGATTCATCAATTATGACCACTAACCAAAGTATAGGGAAAGAGAGGACAAAACATGGATGCCTAAAAATACATACAATTCCTTCATTTTCTGCTTTCAGTTACATTTCCAGTTAAGTCCTGTAAATTCAGTTAACTTTCTAGAAATTACTGTGACTAAACTGGAAACTGTAAAAAATATTGACACTGTAGGGCTATCCGCGCGTATAAGACTGCACTACAGTCTCATCCACGCGGATGACTTTGTCCTCTGCAAACAGCTTTCCAATTTTCTGTTATTTTCAGTTTAATCACTATTTCCTAACTATTTTTCAGTTCAGTCCCTATAATTTCTGTTATTTTCAGAAAACTCCCTTTTAAGAAAGTCCTCTTTTTTCACACACGCACACAATCAACAAAATGTTTCAAGTGAGGAAGACTCGTTATTCGAGGCATTCCGGGTGAACGCCAAACGTTCTTCCCGGAGTAGACGTGTCCATCCGATTATAACCGCCGGTTAACGGTTATAACTGCTGGTTAAATAATTCGTTAAGTCTTAACCGTAACCTAACCGTTAACCGTGTACTAACGGTTACGGTTATACGGTTAACGGTTATATCCGGTTATCACGATTAATCCGGTTAACACAGTTAAGTTGAAGGCCTTTTTTTTTCAGATTAGTCCTTTTAACGGAATAGTTAACAGTTTCTGTTAACTTTTGTACTGTATATCCCTTTTTTTTTTTAATAAAGAAAACTATTTGAGATGTTAGTTATTAGTGAATTTTTTTTGGAAAAAGTTATATAAAAAAAGTTAAGAATTTTTAAATAAATGAAATTTTAACGAAAAGTGTGTTTAACAGATTTTTTTAATGCTTTTTTTTTATTTTTTTTTGGTTAAGCAAAGCCATTTGAGAAATATTTATTTTAAAAACAGTTTTTAACATTTTTTTTTTGAAGAAAACAGTTAACTTTTTGACAGATTTTTAACTAGTTCTATAAAAAAGTTAACAGATTTTTATGAATTTGACCGGTTAGGCGGTTATAACGGCCGGTTATTTAACCGGATATAACCGGTTAAATAACCGACGGTTATAATCGCCGGTTGACGGTTTTTAAAAATCCTTAACCTTAATCGAACCGGTTAACCGCCGGTTTCTGTTAAGCCGGTTACGGTTACCACGGTTGACAGTTTTGACCGGTTAGTTGACCGATTAATAACCTCCGGTTAGCCGGCTATGGTTAGATTTTGGACACGTCTATCCCGGAGTGTAACGTGACATCCAAACTCATTTTCTCAAATTTTAGGCATTTTTCAAAGTTTTGACCCTTAAACTAAAAACGGTGTGGCGACTCCGAAATGATTTTCCCAAAGAAAAATCGGGTGACATCACAGTGGCGACTCCGCTGGGGATAAAGATTTAAAAAAAATAAATAAAAAAACTCAATTTTCAAATAATAAATAAAACTTTTTTTTCAATAAAAAAAGGTGCTTTTGCGGGTCAAACTTCCGTTCCAAACACTTGAAACTTTTGTTTTGTGTGCGTGCGTGCTTCGGGAAAGTCAATTTTTGACTGTCGAATTCATTTTCTTAACTGTTTGAACTTTATGTGCTTATGTGCTCGAGCATTTATGTATTTACATGTCTTTGCAAAAAAAATGATACTCAGTATATAGGCTGGAAACCATTAACCTTCCCGTTAAAAATGCTTCATTATCGGAGCCTGAGATAAATTATGGTTTAACAACGCCACGTACTGGTTTCATTTCAATAATAATTGTTTTTTAAAAAAATCTTTTTTGCATGCATCATGCTTTTAAGACACATTTCAAAATTTCTGTTTTTACTCAAAAAAGAATATAGACTGCCGCACACTATGCGCACGTTGACTGTACACTACACACTACGTCCTTAACTCGGGAAATCTCAGTAGCAGCCTGGGAGGCCTTATTACGCCTCTCGGTGCGAGCATGGGACAACCCAAACAGCCATTGGTTTACCCTCGTGTCGATCCCGCACTTGTCCGTGACACACTCTTTGTCCGAGACTCAGTTGGTTTTTGGTCTGGTCCGTGTTAGACTATGTCAGTGTATACCCCGCGTAGGTCAAACCCTAGTCAACGTGCCAAGTCAGGATCCCCTGCGGACCTAATTCATTCGAAGTCATGCCGATTTTCCTCCATGAACTTTGACCCGATCTTGACCGGGGCTCGGACTTTGACCCGCACGACTTATGCACCGGCTCCCGATATGACATCGAGTCATCAAGGATTAATGCCCAGTCCATGTTTAATTACTTCTTAAACAACGAAGAGTCAAGATCCCTTGTGGACTATTATATTATCAGTCAAGGTCATGTCGGCCTTTTGTCAGGCACCTTGACCCTATCTTGATCCTCGACGCTGACCTTGCCGGTAATTTACATCGAGTGCGCGTTAAGACTTCATGATCCGCCAGACCTTAGGTTCGTTTTCCTTTTCTAGGACCCACTTGCCCTACGAAACCCTTGTTCGAGGTTACTGGTTGAGGGTCCGCCCAGGATTCAGAGTAGTAAAAAAAAAGGAGCAATCTTTTCCAACCGCTTAAGGTTTAATAAAACATGTTTTAAGTAAACTCAACAAATAACCGCATGTTGCATGAGCCCAAACACCTACCCCTTTTCTTCCTTCAACTCCTAAAATCAGAACCTCCCTTATATCTTCCTCCCGCATCACCTCGCAAGGCTTGGGTACGGACATCGGGTCACCGTCTGGCTAGTTGGGAAGAATCAAGCGCATCGTCAGCTTCACCGTTCGCTTCGACTCCGATTTTCAGAATGTCTGCATCAGCTGGTAACAATGGGGATAATAACACTCTGCCTCTCGGGACTCCCCAGACAGAACAGCAGTGGAATCAGTTGGCCGAACAAATGAGACTGCGATAGGAAGCTCAGATGAACAGCCTTCTGGAGGCTATTAGGAGCCATGGTTTGGCCGCCAGTCTCAATCCCAACGGCACTTTCATCGTGGAAGAGGAAGAGGACCCTAACCCCACTCTCGGTTACCCTGACTACACCAGAATGCCACCACCAGCCTCCTATGGTACCACTACCGGAGCCCATACTTCTCGACCTATGGTTCAGCCAGTTCCTCAACCACAGTCTAGTGGGCCCATACAGTCTGGTGGGACAAGCCAATTTGCAGTTCCTTAGTGGGGACAGAATCAGTACGGAATGTCTTTCCATGGTTGGGGGTACCTTGGAATGCCACAGCAAGTTGGGATCCCACCGCAGTTTGGAATTGATCAGCCCGGGCCTTCACAACAATAGTTCAGAGTACCGCAACAACAATCTGGAATGCCACCACCGCAGTTTGGTTTAGGACAACAGTCAGGCGTCCCTCCTCAAAATGATGCTGGTCCCGCAACTCTTGGCGCCTCGCCAGCCTCCACAAACCCATTCCTCACTCAAGGTCCAATGGGTCAGCAAGCCCCCATCCCAGTCTCATCAGAATCACCGGGAACGCGGTATCCTCCTGGTTATACACCATCACCGCAGGCAGGCATGCAGTTCAACAACCAAGGACCGCATCCCGTATTTAAGCCTACCTATGAGTCTCACCCCAGGAACCCGAGCTACCCAACCACCTCAGGTCTGCCACCACCCTCTTTGCCAATTGGAAATCAGCAGCAAGCCGTTGGGTTCTATCCCTTTGCCCATGCTCCTACTCACCCTCCTCAGGGTAACTTAGGCCAAGGGCAGGTTTTCACCTATGTCCCAGGATCGGCCATACCTTCTACTAGTGTTCCGCCAATGGTAAATCCTCTCTCCAGCTCAGTCACTAGCTTGAATGCTCCGGCTCCACCATTGGACCCTCATCTGACTTGGTTCATGGAACAGCACAAGGAAATGAAAGCGCAGATTGCCGAGCTGACAGGAAAGAAGGCTGCCCTCTGGCCCTCCGGCCCACAGATCCTGATTCTATTGTGCCTCTACCCCACAAGTTCGTGATGCCTAGCTTGGAACTGTTTGATGGAACTTCTTGTCCAAAAACCCATCTGGACACCTACACCCTAGCCATGAAAGCCAAAGGGTGCACGAACCAACAGTTGGCTGATTACTTCAGCCTCTCCTTAAAACTGGGGGCTCTAAAATGGTTCTTCCGGTTGAAGCCCGAGTCCAGGGCCACTTGGGATCAGATCACCAACGCATTCACCGAAAAATACAAAACCAACCTGGAATGGGAGACAAATCGGGTAGACTTGCAAACAACTATGCAATGCCCTGAAGAGAACATTGGTGACTTTTACAAACGTTGGAACCTTAAGCTAAGGGAAATGGCCATTCTTCCTTCTGATGAAGAACAGTTGGACATCTTTCAGTCATGTTTGAAGCCTCACTTAAGAGCATCCCTCAACAATTTCCCCTATCCAGATCTGCGTGCCATGGTCAGCTCTGGGGCTAAATTTGAGAAGGCTTACAATCAGCAACAAGCCGCTACCCCTACTTTCCGGTACCGAGCCACTACTTCTAATCCTGCTCCTGCCCAGCCCAAGGGCAAAGAAGCTGTTAACTTTGCTGGTCAGAATTGCAACAATGCCACTCCTTTCGTGCCTAGGAAAGTCGAGGTGCCCAAGCCTCAGAATATAAAGTTCAGTAACTTCGGAATGCCCCTGAGCGAAGTTTTCAGAGGACTGGTCAAGGAGGGTTTGATTCGGCCTTTGGACAATTACCAACCCAGAGACCCCAACATCCCTTTGGACACTACTAAACACTGTGCTTTTCATCAGTACCACGGGCACCTTACTGACGATTGTATAACTCTGAGGAAGGCTATACGAGGGTTAATTGAAAAGGGAAAGCTGGAGGTACCTGAAGGGCCCAATACAGTCAACAATCCATTCCCTAGGAATAACAACAGGGTGAACATGATTGAAATTGGAGAGCCCTCTCATGCCAAGGAAAATTTGGATGATGAGCTAACCAAGGAAGCAAACGAGTACTCCCAAATACCCATGATTAACCTTGTCGAGGATCCTGAATTTGGATTCCCTCTCAGCCTTGAGAATGAGGAACTGACTAATCCCCCTGGTCCCATGTTGGCAGCTTCTTGCACGAATATGAAGCTCGCTACTTCTTGGAGGAAGAGATAGCTAACACTGGAGAACTGGGTCCATTCAGATCAAACTATGAGAAGACCATTTACACAAGATGGCTAGAGCACTCAAGAAGGATTGAACAAGAGAGCTTCAGGCGGGTACCCGTATTAGGTCTTATTAGTAAAGAGGCCGAAGCACACCTCGAGCTAATACACTTCTGCAAAATGGTTCTGGGAGAAGCCGAATACAGTCCTGATGACAGCAAAGGTAAAGAATCAGATGAGGAGGATTGCTTCCATATCCTGCCTAGAGTCAATTACGTACCGCCACCTCTCACTCTTCCCCCGTAGTTCCTGGGAGGAAAAGCCGAGTCACAATTGCCACTTCCAGCATTGGGGCCTATGACAACTTATGTGGTTGCACGCACTTGTCATCCCCTGATAACAATGATCGGCGCTCTCTCTTAGCCGAAGTTCGGTTAGTATGGGATGACGATTATGACGACAATGATGATGATTCTGATGACAGTGATGACGACGAAAGCGAAGAATCAACTGAGGCCGAAGACCCAGAATCAGCTTGGAACGATCAAGCCGAAAATGACCGCATGAACACCAGACACAATGGGTGGTTATCAGCCAGTGACAACGAAGAGCAGGCAGAAAATGCGGATAAGGAACCAATGGAAACTGACATCGATATTGAGCCCCTCTCAAGATGCGACTACGGTCAATGCCCAAATACGTCAAAGGATAGGGAGCAGCCGAACCCATCTGAAGAGGAATATGGATCTGAGATTTTGGAGCACAACGTCCCCTATGGAAAACTAGTAGGCGAATGGAGAAATTTCATTGAAGCACTGATCGAAAAGGCAAGCTTTCAGCCTCCAACAGACAATGAGTTTGTAAACGTCATTGGATCCCTTTCTTCCTCCCCTAGAATGGACGACATCACTGCTGTGAGAGTCACTGCTGAACCTCTCAAGCACATTGAGTGCCTGGAATCGCTAAAAAGGGTTATGGATCTGAAAGCTACTCCAGTTGCCATCATACCCATGGACCCACATGACGCCTTCTTAATAGCCCCGATACCCGAAAATGGACCTCGAGTGCTCCTCATTTGGACTCAGGTATCACGAGCCGCCACTTTGGGCCATACGAACGGGCATTGTCAATCCTTCACTTGTGGTTGCCCAGCCTACAAAAACGAGAGGAAAATAGTGTACGATGAGATGGAAGCCGACAACCGGAAAATTGAAGAAACTTCAGGGCACGACGACGTAATCGAAGACATGAAAGCCATGGATTTTCCTGGGGCTGAATATGTAGATGTCGTGGAATTCAACACTGCCTACCATGCTTTGGGGAAGGGATTCTCGAGCATCTGATCTAAGCAGATAGTTGAAAATCTGTTAGAGAAAGGAAGACTAGCCCCTATTCTCCCCAATGAGAAAGTAGCCATTGTCAGATCAAGCCCACCTGGAGGCAAAGTAACAATCCTCGCCAGGATTACCAAGGAGGAAATCACCTTTCCCGATTGTATTACAGCCCTGAGAGAGGTCCTGGACACCGGCATGATACCAGATACTCCTCCCATACAGAACGCCATAGTAATCTCTAGCGCCGAATATTATAAAAGGCAGCCGGGACTGCTGAATAAAGCCGAAAATGAAGGGGAGAAGCCACCAAGTTCGGGAGGTAATAGTTCCTGCTGCATGCTAACCGTTAGCAAGCTCAAACAAGCATGGGACAATGCAGACCATGATCAGGATGAATCGGAAGAGGCCCTAGCTCTGTGGGCCATCCAAGGAATGACGGCATAAACACAGGGTCAGAAACTCGTAACTTGGGAAGCAATCCGGAAGGCTGCCCAGTCAGAAGCCAGTAATACTTACTATCCCCAACCTCAGCCCCTCACTATTGCTAAACTTTGGGAAACTTGTAACAAAATCAGTCAGAACTAGTGGCCAGTTGCCAAGCAAGCTCTTCCATTGACCCTAGCAGCATTGAAAGAGTCATATAAAAAGTAACAGATAAGCCAGAGGGAGAAGTGAACCTATTGACCAGATTCGGACAGATCCACCGGGTAATCCCAAGACAGATAAGAAGTCAGCAGATCAAGCACCCAGGGAGAACCGTAACCCTTATACCAAGACAGCTGAAACTCCTGACCCCGAGAAACAGGATCCCGTGCTCACTCGGTTGAAACAAACTCAAGCTAACATCTCTCTGTGGTCTTTCCTCACCTCATCTTATCCCCCAGAAACTGAAATTGGAGGAAAGTCTGGCCCGCACAATGATCCTTATGCTACCCCTGACGAAGTGGTGCAACTAATTGGGAACAAAAACTACAGAAACATAGTCACCTTCACAGACCTCGATCTCCCCCAGTTCGGAGCTGATCATGATGAGCCTCTCTTAATCACGGTCCAGCTAGATGAACGACGCCTCCCTCGGGTCTTAGTTGACAATGGGTCTGGAATGAACATCCTCCCATCAAAGATCATGAGCCTGCTCGACATCAAACCCACAGATCTGAAGCCTTCCTCCCTTACAGTCAAGGCATATGACTCAACATCTCGTAAGTACTTGGGGCTGCTACTTTGAACTTGTGGTTCGGCAAGAAGATGATACCCGTAGAATTCCAAGTCATTGATATCCAAATCACCTTTAACGCTCTTTTGGGAAGACCTTGGCTGCACCAAGTCAATGGGGTCGCTTCCAGCCTCCATCAGTGCATGAAGTTCGTTTCAGAGGGGGATCTAACAACCATTTATGGAGACCTAGTCACTTTGGAGGGCACTGACATAGGTGGAATACCTATCCTGGAAATCAAGCATGATGAAGATGGTTTCATGCTGACCGGCTTCACAGTCGAATCTCCTAAAGCTCAAGTGTGCAATGTGGATCTGATTGTCACACGAGACAAGATCCCTCCCGTCATGAGGATGATGAGAAAGATGAACTACCTGCCTGGTCTGGGTCTTGGGAAGCGCCTACAAGGGACTCACAAGGTCATTGAAGTGAAGGATCAGAAAACTCGCCATGGCCTGGGATACAAGTCAACCTCAGAAGAGATTGCAAAAGAAAAGGAAATTGCTCAAAAAAGGAGGGAAGCAATTGCAAAAAAGGTCCCTTTCAACGGTCCTAAGTCTCTTTCTTTCGGTCTTGACATGACTAACTACTTCGTAAAGGGCGCTCCATAGGTGGACAATACCGTAGTCAAAGAGCCCACTCCTACAATAAGCTGGCTAAAACTACAGGAGAACCTTAGCAAGTTCAGGGGAACCAAAGGCAACCCCATCCGAAGAATGTTTCTCGATTTACCCAAGATACCTGGGGCTACTACCACCATAAAAAGTGAGTATACTTTCAAAGGAGTGCCAGAGCTGTAAATCAGTTTGAGAAGCTAAATAAGGTCATCCCAACTGTCGAAGAGGCCACAAAAGTTGAGTTTGAACTGGTCACGCCAAAGGCCAAGACTCCAGAATTCTCCCTAGATGAATGGGATGGTCCCGTCATGCAACAGATGTTTGGGGAAGAAGTGCACATTCCAGACCTGATCGACTTGGGTTCAGTGAAAGAAATGATTGCGATAATCGAAGCGGGAGGACAGAAGCCATTAGATCCCCGAACCATGGTCATGCAGTCTACCATGCCCTTGAAGAATTGGGAAACTCTCTCCGGTCCGTCCGCGAGCAAAAAGGAAATGGTCACTAATCTTGGATTGGTCCCTCGTCCCCTTGTGTCCACCTATCTTAAGTCCTCTGAGTCTTTTGTCGTCGAATTCGAGTCCCTAGAGTCGTCTGATGGCCTTACGCCAGAAGACTATGAAATTGTAGCCAATGCTGTACTTCTTTTTACTCTGAATGAAATGATTGACCTTTCCGAGTATCCCCTGATCGCCACTTTAACTAATGATAAATTAATAATAACTTAAAAATGGTTAATAATGATTCACTAGATAAAGATGCAGACACACTAAATGAACAATACATTAAAGAAAACTTTAAGCAGGTTGTCGAGAAAGAGAAAAACCGAGCCCAAGCTGTCGAGGAGGTTTTGACTCGTGTGAATCTGGGAACTGCAGAAGAGCCTAAAGAGACGCAGATTGTCAGTTTCTTCAACGGGCCCGAACAAGCAACCCTGACTGAACTACTCAAAGAATTTATCGACGTGTTTGTATGCCCGGCCTTGATCCCTCCATAGTGGAACAAAGGATACCATTGGACCCCGAAGTCAAGCCAGTAAAGCAAAAGCTGAGAAAGATCAAGCTTGAGTGGTTGTTACAAGTAAAGGAAGAAATTGAGAAGATGCTCAAAGCGGGATTCATCCGGGTCATTGAATACCCCACTTGGCTCTCCAACATCGTAACAGCCACCAAGGCTAACAGAAAAGTCTGATGTTGTGTGGATTTCAGAGATCTCAATAAAGCCAACCCAAAGGACGACTTCCCCCTGCCTAACATTGACATGCTGGTAGATATCACGGCCAACTATGAGGTCAAGTCTTTCGTTGACGGTTTTACCGGTTACAACCATATCAAAATGGTCGAAGAGGACCAGGCCAAGACAGTTTTCACTACCCCCTGGGGGACATACTGCTACACAGTCATGCCTTTTGGTCTGAAGAACGCTGGGGCTACCTATCAGAGGGCCGCCACCGCCCTGTTCCACGACATGATTCATAAAGAAATCGAGGTCTACGTCGATGACATGATAGTCCACTCCAAAGGATCCGATGGCCAGCACTTCATCGATTTGAGAAAATTCTTCAACCATCTCAGAGAACATTCCATGAGGCTGAACCCAGCTAAATGCTCCTTCGGCGTCAAGTGAGGTAAAGTGCTGGGGTACATGGTAACTGAACGGGGAATTGAAGTAGACCCGCAGAAGATCAAAGCCATAGTTGAGATGAAGCCGCCTCGAACACTGACAGAGGTCAAATCTTTTATGGGAAGGCTGCAGTACATAATCCGTTTCATGAATCAACTGACCTCCATCTGTGAGCCTATCTTTAAGCTGATGAAGGAGAGCACATCCACTGAATGGAACCCAGAATGCCAGTTTGCTTTTGAGAAGATCAAGGCATACCTTTTGAATCCTCCGATCCTTTGCCCCCCTCATCGGCAAAAGCCGCTAGTGCTATACCTGACTGTCACAGACACAGCAATTGGGGCTATGCTGGCACAGGAGAAGAAAGACTCCAAAGTTGAAAGCGCCATCTATTTTGTGAGTAGAAAGCTACAAGGCAGCGAATTCAACTACTCAGTTTGCGAGAAAACCAGCGCAGGTCTAGTATGGGTAGTGGGAAAGTTGAAGCACTACATCCAGTCTCACTCAGTGCACTTGGTCTCGAAGCTGGATCCCATCAAGTACCTGTTCGACAAGCCCTCCCTCTCCATGAGATTGGCAAAATGGTCATTCTTTCAGGCCGAATACGATATCACTTATGTGACAAGAAAGTACGAGAAAGGGCGGATAATGGCAGAACAACTGGTTGATTTCCCAAGTGATGAATGTCGAGGGCCTGAACCTCAATTCCCTGATGAAGGAATTTTTGCTCTAGAAGGAGAAAATTGCTGGCAACTCTTCTTTGACGGGGCAGCAAACAAACGGGGGAATGGGATAGGAATGCTCTTGGTCGACCCCACTGATGAACATACTCCCATAGCCGTAAAGCTCAACTTCGAGGACACTAACAATGCCGCCGAGTATGAAGCCTGCATAGCTGGATTGGAGGCCGCCTTAAAAAAGGAACATCAAGGAGATAGAAGTATATGGCGACTTTGCTCTCATCATCAACCAAGTATCCAACAAGTGGAAAACAGTTGATCCCGGTCTGCAAAAGTACCACGCCTATATGGAAGACCTCGTAGCCCAGTTCAAGGAGGTAAGCTTCCACTATCTGCCCAGAGACCACAACAGGTTCGCAGATGCCCTGGCTATACTAGCCTCTCTTATTGAAATACCCGAAGGAAAATCAATCAAACCATTCAGGGTTGGGAGAAGAGAAAACCCAGCATACTGTTTTGAGATTGAAGCAGAGGGGGAACCAGTAGATGACCCGTGGTATGCTCAAATCTACCAATACTTAAAAAGCAGTGAAGCCTCTTTCAAAAACAAAGACGGGGAATACAAAGAAGGAATCAAGGCAAGAAGTATGATGGCTCTGAAGCGCCTGGCTTCCCACTATGTCCTTCTGGGAGATACCTTATACAAAAAGCGTTACCGAGGTCCTCTCTTACGCTGCATCAGTAAACAAAGGGCTGCCGAGCTAATGAATGAAGTACATGGTGGTACCTGTGGCCCCCATATGAATGCTTGAGACTTAATGCAGGTCATCCTGAGGATGGGCTATTTCTGGATCTCTATGGAAATGGATTGCATCCAATTCGTGAGAAGCTGCGACAAATGTCAGCGCTATTCAAATCTCAACCACTTGCCTCCATATGACCTCTACTGCATGACAACCCCTTGGCCTTTCGTTACCTAGGGAATCAACGTCATCGGCAAGGTTACACCACTAGGAAGCAACGGTCACGAGTTCGTCCTGGTAGCCATAGACTATTTCACCAAATGGGTCGAGGCCAAATCTTACAAAGTTCTCAATTCCAAGAAGGTGGCCCTCTTTATCAAAGAAAACATCATGTGCAGATACGGTTTGCCAGCTGAAGTGATTTCTGATAATGGATCTCATTTTAAGGGATAATGCGACAGATTGTTGGCAGAGTTCAAGATAACTCGTCACAAGTCATCCCCTTATCGTCCCCAAACCAACGACGCCATTGAAGCAGCAAACAAGACTCTAGAAAACATCATCAGGAAGATGACTGTCCGAGGCAGAGATTGGCCAGACAAGCTCCACCTTGCCCTCTGGGGATGCAAAACATCCGCCAGAACTGCCACAGGAGAAACACCCTTTGCCCTCACTTACGGAATGGAGGCCGTGCTCCCAATCGAATTGGAAATTTCCTCACTCCGTGTGTTGTTGGAAAATCAGATCAACGAAGTCGAATGGCTCCAGAGTCGCCACGATGAGTTGGCCCTGCTAGATAAACGTCGTCTAAAAGCCATGGAACACACCCGGGCCTACCAAGCAAGAATGGCCAGAGCTTTTGACAAGAAAGTGAAATATCGAGACATCCGAGAAGGCAATCTCGTGCTAAAAGAGAAGCGTCCAACCCACGCCAATTTACTTGGCAAAATGGGAGCCTGTCTGGATCGGACCCTATATAGTTCAGAAGATCTTCTCTGGAGGAGCCATGCAACTCGCAGACTTAGATGGAAATCCTTTCGTGCATCCGGTGAACGGAGACAAGCTCCGCAGATACTATGCCTAAGGATCGAGTCATTTCCCTGCAAAAGTGCTAAAAGAGTAATACCCAACTAGGTTGAAAACCCAAAAGGGCAGCCTAGGTAAAAAACAGGGTCGCACTTCTCTCTACCTACCCCCTTTCTAAAAAAAAAGCCCAAGCAAAAGCAAAAAAAAAAAAAAAAAAAAAAAAGAGAAAAAAAAGCAGCCCAAGCAAAAGCTTCAAAAAAAGGGGGGGGGGGACATCAAAAAAAAGGGGGGGCTTCAAAAAAAAAAGAAGAGTAATACCCAACTAGGTTGGAAACCCGAAATGGCGGCCTAGGTAAAAAACAGGGTCGCACTTCTCTTGTCCCTCAAACTACCTACCCCTTCTAAAAAAAAGGTGCTAAAAGAGTAATACCCAACTAGGTTGGAAACCCGAAAGGGCGGCCTAGGTAAAAATCAGGGTCGCACTTCTCTTGTCCCTCTCTCTACCTACCCCTTCTAAAAAAAAGGAAAAGATCAACAAACTCATAGAGTCGAACTACGGAGACCTGAGCCCCTTACTCCACTTGTAAAAGGGGAACGTAGGCAGCCGGAGACGGTTCAGTCTAAAACATAAATAAATATCATATTTTGTCATCAACACAATGATCACATCACACCCGCGTCTTGAAAAACTCTAATGCAATTCACATATTCATTACAGTTAAAAACTTCTTGATGAGTTCAAGCCCGGTCTACTCTTAAACTCGCAGCTAAGCTAAAAGACATATAAAAATACATAACTAAAAACTAATATGCCTGCAAGGATGATCAGTGGATACTCAAGGGCCTAGCCACTAGTGCTTGCGTCCCCTTCCTTCTTCTTTCGTATCCTCCCACCATGCCTCGTGTTCTTCCTAGGCACGGGAATGATGTCCGTCCTCCTCCTCCCTAGCTCCGGCATGGGGGCCGGGTCCATAAAGCCTGCCTCTATCAGAGTTCTGGTCGCCTGGGCTTCGTCTCTGATCTCCTGCCTCCTGGGCAGCGCCATAGGAACCCTGTCCCTCTGACGTTCCACTCTCATCTCATAGTCAAACATATCATCTCCACTCCTGTCATATGGGCTAGCCCTCGCCTCAGCTCTCCTCAATACTGAAACATGTACATCTTCTGGTCCCACCATGGCCTCATGCCTCCTCATAAGAGCCACCTGAGTCTCCCCCATGTGTCCCTCATACCAATCCAAGTACCAAGTGGACAGATAGATACGCTCCGGATGCCTGAGAAGGACCACATGAGGAAAAGCATGATACCTCCTTACTCGAGAGAAGATGGAAAAGGCAGATGGATCGTCCATAGAAACAGATACCACCACCTGGGTGGCTATATCATCGCATCCCTCCAAAGGAACCTGCTCCATCCCGAACTGTCTAAAAACTAGAGCTGGTATGTAAAAAGTAGACCAACAGAGCCCCGGAAGCATAACTACCTGGGATCCATCTTGAAGCGTCCTCCTAGTCTCGATCTGCCAGTGCAGAATACACCATAGGATGTCCTGGGTACGACGCTGAGCCATTTAACGCTTCCACGAGGCCTGATCCTCGATCTCAATTGTAACTCCCCTCCTGGCGAAAGTCCATGGCCCGAATGCAAGTGGAGCCTTTCGCAGGACCCCCAGCCTCTCCATCAGCCACATCGACAATAGAAATGGGCTTCCCCCGTGCATGTACCATTCCCCTGTAGCCAATCGGTCAATAGCATGAAGGGTCTCTCCCAAGATCAAGGGAACTTTATCCCGACCCGACCGACTGTGCACAACAACGTCTAACAGAGACCGGTGGCACATCCCAAAGGAACAAACCATGAACAAGGACCTGATTGCACAAAGAGCAAAGGCATCCCAATAGCAATCGCCAACCATACCCAAGCTCTTAAACCTATCCGAGAGACCAGAGATGTCAAAATAGTCAGGTCCTTGAAACATACCTCGGGCTTCCTCCGGAGAGATTTGAAGGAGACTAGACAATTTGTTGACGAAGGACATCCCTCCGGGCAAGGGAAGTGCAACTTATTCCACCTCGGGCCCTCCGAGTAATGCACTAAAATCTTCAAGGGTGGGAACCATCTCGTTGTAGACGTGCCTCCGAGAGTCCCAAAACACGGCAAAAGCCCTCATCAAGTCATAATCCGGAACAAGCTCCTTAAGAGACCATAAGGATTTGATCTTGTATCTCTCTTCAAAGAACGCCCTATTCCCATGCATGACCTCCCGAGACCACTCCTTGAACTTGTCAAAGAAGATCATTTGCAACTCCTTTGGCAATTTAGGAGAATTCTCCATGCTTTCCATGGCTTTCTGTGGTTTTGGTCGTGACTTCAGAAAGAACATAGAAGAAGATGAAGGTGAGTGATAAAAACCAGATCTAAGGTGAAAATTTAAATAACCTTGCCAGATGCTGCCCTTGTCCGCAAGGATGAGATTGCAACCTCAATCTCATCCATGCGGATAAGATTGTCTCCCAGTCCAAAAACTTTTCTGAGAACGGTAAAAACTGCTGCCCCCAAATGAGGAAACCTTTCCCCAAACGGCCAAACACAAAAATATGCCCATTCCCCATATTTTTCATCCAAAATCCCAATAAAAATCCCATATTTGTCCATATAAAACACCAAACATGGCTCATGCAACTTGCATTCAATACAGAATTAAACAAAAATACAAAAAATGGTGAAATAAAATGTATTAACCTAGTTATTACATTCCAAAAAAAAAAACAATGTGCATAAAATGTATATATGTTTTCTCTCTCTGCCCTAACAGGCAAAATCAGTCGGAATCACTGTCCGAATCAGGAATAGGATCCTCCTCCCTGGCAATCTCCTTGTCGCGCCTCCGCACTCTCCGTTGAGTCGTGCTCGGCCCCTCCGCCGCTACCTCCGGGAAATCCATCCCCGACTCTATGCCATCCTGCTCCACGTCAGAGTATCCTCGGGATCAGCAGGCACTCCTCGGTATGGCACCCCGATATCGGCAATGAAGTCGTATCCAAAGGAGAAGGTGTCAGAGCTCTGGGCGTATGTCCCTTGAGTCTGCAAGGGAGTCCCGTAATCTCCCTGTGGCTCAAAGGCGCCGTAACCCCCGTGATGTGAAGAAGAACCCTCACCAGCTCCGCCCTGAACGAAGCCCGGTCCCTCCATGCCCCCGAAGATAATGTGATCCCGGGAAAGCTCCACAATCCTGTCCATGTATGGAGAAGGAGAAATGTCCACCGACTCTCTGGGCTGGGTACGGGGAGTCTCCATAGAACGCCTGCCTGGCATAGGCCCGCCGGCTGGAATAGGCGACCTCTCCCTCGTAGAGGCACTAGGTGCTAGTCGCAATGCCCTCTCGGAACCTCGAGCATTCCCCCACATCACGAGGTTTCAGATGAACCTTTTAGCCTCGATAACCTGGCGCAAGAGCCGATCGACAACTCGGGCCGAATACTGCAAAGAAGAAACAAAAGCATCAAAAATAGTCAAAGCAATGGCATAGGACGTACAAAAGCTAAATAGTCAGAATATGATCAGCACATACCTGAGCATTCGGTCGGTGTCGGAATGCTCGCGGTGTCACCTCTGGGAGGGAAATCTGCGCCCTCATCCTAACCCTCTCCTGGGTATACGAGAAGTCAGCTCGAGGGATCCTCACAACCAAACTCCCTTTCTTCGCCAGCACCTGAGGTGTCCTCAGCCTGCGTGCCATGAACTCCTGATAGGGCTCCTGAGTAACGTACTCCAGGGCAAGCCGCCCAGCCCTAAACCAGTCCCAGTCTGCTAACCCCTCCCAGGGAAACAACATATCACCAGGAGGCTCAGCCGGTGCCAAAGCAGCCATCCCTAGATCATTCTGCCTCATCACCCTCTCCCCCAAGTAGTAGACATCACAGGTGAGTCCCCGTAGGATACACCTCTGCACTGCCCAGCTGGTCCACCTCAAACCGATCCCAAGGGTAAAAATTAACCCTATCGCTACTCTCTGCCATCAAAAATGGTACCATGTCATTGTACCTCATCTTTATCCTAGTCATGCTAGTCCTCTTCACCCGGGCGTCCTTCATCCACCAAATCATAGCCGGGTATGCAAAATCCTCCCCCTGGACATGGTCCCATAAGGCGCAGCCAAAAATCTCCAAAGCCCAGACCTGAATCCAACAAAGGAGACCCGTCAAAAAACCACAGTGCGTACACAATATGTACAAAGGATAAAGGAAAAGAAGGAGAAAGTATACCTCCAATGGGAACTCGAAGCAGGTCAGGGAGGTGGACGCCTTCCTGCTATATCTGTCCAAAGCGAAGTACCACTCCGCCAAGCCTGCCTCTCCCCAGGCATACTCATCTATCCTTTCAATGTCTGCCAAAGACCCCAGCAAGGCGAATATAGCTGTCCCCTCAGCGTGCCCAAACAAAGTGCTGGAAAGGGCGAACCACAAGAAGCATTGAGCGATCTGCTCAGCCGAGATGGTCTGGTCCCCTCTCTCATATCGAACTATGATCTCGATCAACTTCGCGTCCCCCACGGCATATTCCATGCCCATTCCCTTCCGCGGCACGATGACAATCCCAAACAGATCCATCAGCTCCGCGTTCGTATACTCGTTGTGCCACTCCAAGCTAAGCCCCTTGAAGGGCAGGCTAGTGATAGTGGCATAATCAGTGGGGGTCACGGTAGCCTCCCCCAGAAGAAATGAAACGTATGGGTAACATCCCACCGTGCTCGATTAGCGCCAAATAGGTCCCCTTGCTCTTATGCAAACCTGCCACCCCTCTCAGGCACTCAACAAAACCATAAAGTTTAGAAGCCACCATGAGTTGGCGAGGACTCCGCTGAACCACCCTACCAGCTGTGGGCAGGGCATCCCAAATCCTGAGAACTGCCACCACAGACCCCCGCGTCTTTAGCTTATCCAACTTGCGTTGGATGACATCCGCTCTCCCCTGAAAGTAAACACAGCACAAGTATGTCATCAAAACTGCAAGTGTATGACACAAACAATAGGAAAAGCAGAAAAGAAAGAAAATAGACTCCGTTCCATTTTCGAACATATTTTTATGCATGCATCTTTTCTCGTATTCAAGCATCATGTTATCAAACATGCATTCACAAAAAAAATTTCATCAAAAAATCTCTTATGCAAGAGTTCGTTTCAAATTCGGCAAATTTGCATTCATCAAAATCTCTTATGCAAGAGTCCGTTCCAAATTCGACAATTTTGTATCCAATTTACGAAACAATTTTCATCAAAAATCTCTTATGCAAGAGTCCGTTCCAAATTCGAAAAATTTGTGTCCATTTTACAAAAAGCACTTTGCATCAAAAATCTCTTATACAAGAGTCCGTTCCAAATTCGGCAAATTTGTACCTCCTTTTACTAACATAACATACATGCATCTTTCTCACATTCAAGCATCATGTTATCAAACATGCATTCACAAAAGCAAATTTTCATCACAAAAAATCTCTAATGCAAGAGTCCGTCCCAAATTCGGCAAATTTGCACCCACTTTATTTTTACATTATGAAAACTACCCATGTTTTTTACAAATAAATTACATATTCCTTTTACCCATGTCCTCAATTAAACGAATGCATCATTAATTCCATATTTCAACGGCAAAACAAACAAAAGCCCCAAATTTTGACAATTCAAGCCCTAAATCTAGCATGTACCAATTTTGATAAAAAATCAACAAAATAGACAAAATTGAGTATCATACCATGCGAAGATCCTCATCGGTGGCCCAATGTTGCCACATATCCTGGTAAAACTCCTCGTTCATCGATTGCGAGAGCGTGTAGTGGCAGTGCATCCTCACCAATTCAAGCCTCCTCTCCGCCGCCGCTCTACTCACCCGACCTCGACGGACAACATTAGCTCCTCCATCTTGCTCCATGGCCTTGATTTCGAAGGATTCGGTGAAGAAATTGGGCAACAATGGTGGTTTTCTCCCTCTTTTTTCTCTCTCTGCCTCGGCGGCTGTATGTGATAATGAAGAAGAAGGATACGACGCCTGTCTGTTTTAAACCAGGCGTCCTGCTGATCTGGTCCGCGCAGATAAGATTGCAGGGCAAAATTCCTGCTTTCCCCCTTTAATTCCTGGCCCTCTGCATCCAGACCCCCAATTTAACGAAAACTTAACGGAAGTCCATTTCCTTCCTCATTTTCAACCATGGCCATCATCGTAAGCCCTTCCTTTAACGAAAACTTAACGGAAGTCCATTCCCTTCCTCGTTTTCAATCCCGACCGTCATCGTAAGCCCGTCCTTTAACGAAAACTTAACGAAAGCTCATCCCCTTCCTCGTTTTCAACCCCAGTCGTCATCGTAAGCTCGTCCTTTAACAAAAACATAACAGAAGTCCATTCCCTTCCTCATTTTCAACCTCAGCCATCATTATAAGACCGTACCAAGAACACATATCCCCAGCAGATAAACCCCGACAGTTATCGTAAGCCCGAATCTTCCCCAGCGAGTCCGTCTTCGGCAACACCTCCATTAGTCGAGTCTACCTTCGGCAACGCCTCCGTTAGTCAAATTTTCTTCGGCAACGCCTCCATTAGTCGAGTTTCTTTGGCAATGCCTCCGTTAGTCGATTTTCCTTCGACAACGCCTCCGTTAGTCGAGTTTTCTTCGGCAACGCCTCCGTTAGTCGAGTCTATCTTCGACAACAAAAATGCGGAAGGAGGTCCATTCATTTGAACGCTCCTTTCCCCCGCAAGATCTGAACTACGACCGACTTGATTCCCACATGGGATATGTAGGAATCCTTTCGTTAAGGGTCCAGCCCTCCGACCGCCTCGGTCACCTCCTCACCCATCTAGGTAAAAGTTTGCCAGATTGGGATCCTCACTTTGTCGACGACCCCACTTCCCCTGGAAGTACCGTCACCTAGAGGCTACAGTAAGTGCCCCAATCTAGGTCGTTAATATTCCGTCAATCCAAATTAATGATTTATGATTATTTAGGGGCATTTTGGACATTATTTTGACAATTTGAATGAGGAAGGACCTCTTAGGAATAATAAAATGGACAAATACCTCCCTGGAAATTTGTCATTTCCCATAAAAAAGAATATTGACCATTTAACAAAAAGTCAAAACTGCTTTCTGCATAGGACCAGGTATGCTACTGATCACATCCGCGTGGATGAGATTGTGCCTACAATCTTATCCACGCGGATAAGATTGTCATCCAGCCAACCTATAAATACAGCCCTTCTCTCTCAGTTTTAAGAGGCCAAAAAATACGAAAACCTACTGTTATGCTGTCAAAATCCATTCCCAAACAGCCATTTTCACCTTCAAAACTCAAAATCCATACCAAATCCAGCCTCAAATCAACTCCAAAACTACTCCTAACCCCTTGAAACCTTTAAACCCTAAACAAAACCCAAGAAAGATTGGTAAACCATCACTCTCTTTACTCATATCTCTCTCATTTATACACACACTTCATGTGTAAATGATGTAGTTCTACTTATTTTTTTTTGTTCAACTCCCCCTTCCCCTCTTCTCCCAAGGATCCAAGAGGATCTCCATGGAATTCCTTTCCATGGATGATCTTCTAATGGAATCCATATTTTCTTTACTTTCATGTCATCCCCCACTTCTCTTTTTTACATTACTTGGTACTTGCTTCTTTGACCTAAAGTATGGTCATCTTGGAGTCCATCTCCATAGATGACCACTTTAAAGGTTCATATTACTTATTTCCTTGCAAATCCCCCTCCCCATGTCTAAGATGCTCACCTTGGAACACTTTCCTTGGATGAAAATTATCTAGACTCACAAAATAGTTCACACAAGTTGTATAAGATACACTTGAGTATAGGTCACAAGGATGGTCTTCTCATGACCACCTTAGAGATCTTCCTCTAAAGTTGATACATCTTGACCTAACTTTCTTGTCAACTTACTTTTCATGTCAAAATCTCCCTTGTCCCTAGCAAATGAAGTGTTTTCAAAGTCCTAACATACCTCGGGATGGCTTGGTTAAGTGGATTCATCAATTATGACCACTAACCAAAGTCTAGGGAAAGAGAGGACAAAACATGGATGCCAAAAAATCCATACAATTCCTTTATTTTCTACTTTCAGTTACATTTCCAGTTAAGTCCTGTAAATCCAGTTAACTTTCTGGAAATTACTGTGACTAAACTGGAAATTATAAAAAATATTGACACTGCAGGGCTATCCGCGCGGATAAGACTGCACAACAGTCTCATCCACGCGGATGACTTTGTCCTCAGCAAACAGCTTTCCAGTTTTCTGTTATTTTCAGTTTAATCACTATTTTCCTAACTGTTTTTCAATTCAGTCCCTATAATTTCTGTTATTTTCAGAAAACTCCCTTTTAAGAAAGTCCTCTTTTTTTCACACACGCACACACACAACAAAAGGTTTCAAGTGAGGAAGACTCATCATACGAGGCATTTCGGGTGAATGCCAAACGTTCTTCCCGGAGTGTAATGTGACCTCCGATCTCATTTTCTCAAATTTTAGGCATTTTTTAAAGTTTTGGCCCTTAAACTAAAAACGGCGTGGCGACTCCGAAATGATTTTCCCAAAGAAAAATTGGGTGACATCACAGACCTCTTTTTCTTAATCGAAATGAGTGGGAGACGGTATTTTGATTGTCTGAAGTCTCTACGAATGCGCCAATACGCATTGGTTATTGGCGGAATCGAATGTCTATGATCCTTGCACATGCACCATCCCGTACTATTTGTTGGCAGAATTGAATATCTATAATTCTTGCACATACGCCATCCAGGCGCGCTTCTATTTTTCAGTGCCTTACTTTTCACCTTTTGTTTGATGGCTCTGCTTTAGCCTCCAAATTTTCAAAATTGGTGCTCTCATCCTTTGCTATTAGGTTAGCATTAAGGTATATAGGATAATCGAGCACATCATTATCATTTTTACATTCTAAAGAACCCTTGTTTATAAGACACTTTTCTAAAGGGCCTTTAGATTGTGATTTTTCAACCTCTTTGCTACTTTTTTCAAGAACATTAACTTATTAGCAAGGATTTTTGAGATGAGAATCTTTCATAATTTTTGCAAATTTAAATTCGACCTTCTCATCCCCGACATTTAAAGAGAGACTACCATTCTTAACATAAATAACTGCCCCAGCGGTGGCAAGGAATGACCTCCATAGAATAACGGGAATTTGATATTCTTCCTCCATCTCAAGAACTAGAAAGTCGATAGGGATGATTAAATTCCCTTTACGACAAGGCATATCCTCCTTAATACCTATTTGGTATTTGATGGAGCGATCCATCAATTGAAAAGAAATGTTGGTATGTTTGAGTTCCCCCACACTATGTCTCTCGCTAACAGAAAGTGGTAATAGGTTAAGACTAGCCCCATGATCAAGAATTGCATTATCAATACTACACTTACCGATGTTACATAGAATAGAGAAAGTGCCGGGATTCTCAAGTTTCAGAGGAAGTTTTCTTTGTAAAATGGTACTAACATCTTCCACCAAAATGACAGTCTCATTTTCCTCTAATTTTCTCTTGTTTGAAAAAATATCTTTTATAAATTTTGCATAAGAGGGCATTTGTTGCAATGCATCGGTGAAAGGAACATTGATATAAACTGATTTTAAAACTTTTATAAATTTTGCAAATTGTTTATTTAACTTTTCCTTTACAAACCTTTGAGGGTATGGTATTGGCGGGTCATAAGTTCTAAATTTTTTAGGGTAGTCTCAACCATCAGTGGTGCTGGACTAACATTCTCCTTACTCGGTTTGATATTTTTACTCAGGAGGGGGATTTACCAACTCTTTTCTGCTCCTAGTTATTACCGAATTAACATGCTCATTGGGCCTTTGCGGTTGACTAAAAAACTCCCTTGTGGTCAATGCGAAGTGTTGTGCTGTTGAGCTTGTAGATTTTCAAGCATGCTAAATTATTAAACCTAGCATTCAACAACTTAAAGCATTCCCTAAACTCATTATTGGTCTTCTCTTGTGCGTTAGTGTCAACAACAAAGTCCATAAGAAGATCTAATTTTGACTTAGGGGGAGGGTAAGCATTAGGATTAGTATTGAAATACTTTTGTGAAAATCCTAGTGGTTGTGTTTGTGAAGAAGGTTGTGGGTTTAGAACGTTGTTACTCTTATAGGAAAGATTAGGGTGATTTCTCCATTCTGGATTGTATGTGTTTTAATAGATATCACCCTTATGCCCATAAGAGTTAACAAAGTTGGCTTGTTAACAAGAAGTAGTGTCAAGCAAGTCACAACTTTTGACACTATGTGAGTTTGAACCACATAGTTCACAAAAAAAACTAACATTGACCACCGCATTCACATTTAAAGTTTCAAACTTTTTAAAAAGCATATCAACTTTAGAGGACAAGACAGTAACGCCATAAACATTGTACTTACTTGGAGTCCCCTACGGTTGTTCCCTCTAATTTGACCATTGATAATGGTTCAAGGCGATGTTCTCGATCAAATCATATGCCTCATCTACCGCCTTGTTCATTAGTTCTCCTCCAGCAGCGGTATCGATGGTCTCTCTAGTTTTAAATATGAGACCATTGTAGAATGTGTGTACTATAAACCATTTCTCGAGTCCATGGTGAGGGCACATCCTTAGGAGTTCTTTGTATCTCTCCCAAGCGTCATATATTGATTTGTCTCCTTTTTGACTAAAGTTAGTGATTTTAGTTCGGATTTGATTGGTCTTGCTTGGAGGGAAGAAGCGCCCAAGGAAAGCTTCTTGCACTTGGTCCCATGTTGTCAAGGAATTTTGGGGGACCGAGTTCATCCATTTTTTTCGCCTTATACTTCAAAGAGAAAGGAAATAGGCGCATCCTTATAGCCTCCGGTGTGGCACCGACAATTCGGGTAATGTCACAATACTCCAAAAAATGTTTGCACATGGAGGTGAGGATCTTCAAATGTTATTCCGCTTAATTAGTTGTTCATAACCATATGTAATTGTTGCGGCTTGATCTCAAAGTTGGCTGCATCGGCATTCGGCACAACAATCGGTGATCTAGCACCCGGGGTACTTGGATTGATAAAGTCCCGTAGGTTTTATGTGGTGGTGTAACTGGTTTTCCTCTATGATTTTCTGACATCTTTCATTCTAGCACTTCTTTTAGCCTTCTTAATATCTCGTGAAAAGTCCTTCCGGGTTCCAGATCGAAAAGGGATGTCCGGGTTCTATTCATATACTCCGAGATTATCTAAAAATTATTAAAAGACAAAAGATCTTTAAAGGAGATGTTAGACACAAATAAAAAATCAATAAAACACAATATAAATGATTGAAAGCTATTATTGAAATAGTAAAATGTTGTCCCCGATAACGAAGCCAAAAACTTGTCAATACAAAACTTAACGTCTTATTAAATACCACAAGTGTACGGTGTGGATGTAGTATAATATAGGCAAATGCGGGCAGATCCCATGAGGAGAATATTTACTATGAACTAATAGTTGATTTTAATTAATAATTATAAATAAAAAATGGATTGGGGGAGAATTTTTTTTGTTTATCAATATATAGAACAAGTTCAAATTACTCTAACTTTTCAATACTATATGATGAAAGTATTACCGAGATTGGGACTCAAATAATTAGGATTGGGACTCAAATAATTATGCATTCATCAAACAACCATGCTTTTATAAAAATGATCGAGCCATAATCAAGGATGATACGCTAAGTTGTGCAAACTTCTTACAATCAAGGTATATCACACGTATTTTAAGACTAACACGACCTTTCTCTTGATGGTTCCGTACATTAGTAAAAACCCATTAAGTTTATATTAAATACATGTATTTTCCACTAAAGGATCATCCCTATGCAATTAATCTACTCTCGTGATTAATAGTGGCTAGTTTAACTCATATGATTCTGTAATCAAGATTTACGGCTAAGTACTTCTCTTGATTAACTAGGTTCAAACAAATATGGACGTATACATATTCATAGGCATTTAAGAATGATATAAAGAAAATTGATTTAGGATGAAGAAGAAGAAAGAATCATGATTAAATATGAAGAACACATGACGTTGAGTTTCCAACCCCAAGAACTAGGATTACTCACAAGCCATTACAATAATGAAAGATGAATAAGACATAAAATGATAGAGAAGAAGAGAAATACTTATTCAAATAATGAAGATAGAGAGAATGGCTGGAAAATAAACCTTAAGAACTTTATTTCTTCAAACTCAGAATTTTGCTAAAGAACAATTGATGAATCTCTTAGAATCTAGAAATAATTGATGTTATGGAAGACAAATGATACTAGAGTACGTTTACAATAGTTTCTGATATAAAAATTTGTTTAATACATGTCTTTATATAGGCCTTGGCGCCTAAGGTCACACCACTTCCCAAGAGGTTCTTAAAAATGGTGCCTTTAAAAATGTTTGTAGAATGCTGTTACAGCTTTGGCACGGGCATGCCAAAGTACATACACGGCCGTGCAAGCCATTTTTATTTCTAACATTCCCAGATGGAAA
The DNA here is from genome assembly GCA_022495995.1 of Adenophora triphylla var. japonica. Lineage (NCBI taxonomy): Eukaryota > Viridiplantae > Streptophyta > Magnoliopsida > Asterales > Campanulaceae > Adenophora > Adenophora triphylla. The sequence continues at coordinate 357,259 of JAFEMH010000342.1, forward strand.
ATGGCACGACCATGTTGTTTCAAAACCTAATGGTTATTTTTAAATACCACAAGTGCACGGGCTATAGTAATATAGCTAATGCAAGTACAGGTAGATCCCACAAGGACAGGGTTTACTTTGGGATATATTTGCTTTTACTAAGGAATAAATATGAGATTGGGAGGAATATATAGTTTGAATTAAGAAAATGATAAAAACATACACAGAAAATACTTTAGTTAAACTCTTATTATACGGAAGCATTCTCGGAATTAGAATTCATTTAGTCAATTATTCATCAATTAGTCATGTCTTTAAAAATGTAAATATTCATTGAAATCAAGGATGGTACATTAAGCCTACACTACTTCTCACGATCAAGCAAGTAGCATTTGTATCCTTCACTAATTATGCCCTATCTCTCGATGGCCCATTGAACTACTCTCGTGATCAATGAAACCTAGTTCCTTTATATGGTTCTGTTAATCGAGATTCTTCGCTAGGTGCTTCTCGATTAACTAGAATCATACAAGTTGGACGTCTCCAAAATGTAAGCCATTTTGAGTTTAATATAGAGAATTGTTAAGATGAAGAGAAGATGACATGACTTTGCAAAAGATGATGAGTAAAGACGTTTTTGAGTTTCCAACCCCAAGAATTAGGGGGATTACTCATGATCCATACTTTTAAAACAAACATAAATGTATAAATAAATTTAAAAATAGAAGAACTTATTGTTTGTATGAAGACAAAGGCTGAGAATAACTTTGATGTTTTATTGCTTCAATACTTCAAGTAAACTCCAAGAACACAAGTTGAATCTTCAAGAGATTTTGAAGTAATAACACTACAAGAAAAATGACATTTTGCGACGACTCTATTCCATCGCATAAACCTCTAATTCCGTCGCATAAAATAATAGAGACTGTTTTGGTAGAAAAAACAATAAAGTAGAATCTTAACTATGTTTAGTGTGTGGATTGAATAATAAGGAGGGAACTATGGAATTCGATTATATGGAACAAGAAAATGAAAAACGAGACAATGACAACGCGATTTGTTAACGAGGAAAACCTTGGAGGTGATAACCTCTTTGGAAAAAACCCCGGGAGTTAGGTCTCCAACCTTAAAGGTTCCACTATAATGATCACAATTACAACTTCGGAAGATAATGGAGAGGATTACAAGAGTTTGTGGGTAAAGTGTGTGCGTATGAGCATGAGTGTCATTTTCCGTCTCCATTTCCCCTTAAATACAAGTAACTAAGAAAGAGTCAAATATGGTTCCTACAATCTCGGCATTGTGGTTTATCTTTTCAACCTCCGTGAGACCAAGTCGCCCAGCCGCTGAAGGTCCGTTTGAACGTGCTTGAAGGTTGTTTCCGCATTCCTCTCTTAATTACCGAAAATAAGAATAATAATCTAGGAAATATTGGACAAGTAAATATTTAAAACAATACTTACAAAGTGTAATGGCATCTCGTTATGCAGGATCAACTGAAGATGTCGTCATGTCAAAAAATGCCCACAACAATTTGTCCCCAAAAACATTTGACTATGTAGGCAACTGAAGAGGCAAAATGTTTTTCCTTTTGAATTAATGACCCAACTGTTACTCTGCCTGATGGGACGTTCTTGGGAGACGTGGAGGAGTTGGCAAAAGAAGTTGAATTGGTGAAGAAGAAATCCAAAGCAGATATTGCTTTGGTCAAGAAGGAGAGGTTGGTATCTGATAATAAAGTGAAGGAATGTGAGAAGATAATAGAGCAACTAAGCAAATCGCTGGGAGAACAAGAGCAGATAGCTAAGGACTTGTTGAATAGTTTGGCGAAAAGTGAAGATGATCACAACAAGGAGATAGCAGAGGTGAGGAATTCTTGTAAACCTGGTCAGTGAAGACTGTTTCTCAATGCAAGGTGAAAATGATGAAGGAATACCAAGAAGGAAAGGTCGGTGCCCGGGATATTCACAGGAATGTGCCTATCTATCCAAGTTAATGTGTGAGGTGGGGGACGAGGGCGAGGTGTCATCAAGTCCATATGAAACAATTGTCCAGATGCACCAACAAGTTGGAGAAGTGACACCCGGTACAACACCTGTACGCGTAAGCCACCTAAACAAAAAAGAAGGTAAAAACAATTTGGTTCTTTGGTATTTTGTTGATGATTATCAAGGAGTCCCTTAAGACAATTTTTATTTTAGTTTGGTTTGTAATAGGTCCTTAAGGGCCAAAGACAATCTTTTTTAAGTGTTGGGTTGGTTCAACACTTTCGCACTTTTACTTTGGTGGTTTGGATACATTATGGTTATTTTAGTTTAGTTATGGTCTAATGGTTTTCAAGCCGAGATGCTATGAGTTGTTGGTCTTTCTGCATCTTAATCATGGAATTGGTCAACACCTTCGAATTGTTATCTTGCTGGTCCAACCTTTGATTCAACCTGGTTAGGATACTCCGGATGTCAAGCATCTCGCATTGGAAGAGGTCGCCCTTTTGTGGAGTCTTCGTGAGGCTGAGTTGGCCGAGATCCGGTCTGAGGAGGCGGTGGTAACAAAGCCGGGTTCTACCTCCCGATGTGGGAACAACGGTGGGACCTTGCCGGCGGTGGACACATTGGTGGGTGCAGCATAGTGAATTCGATTAGGAAATGTTTCAAATAACCGATAAACCACGAGGCCCCTCGGTGGCGCCAAATTGTTTTGGTAGAAAAAAACAATAAAGTAGAATCTTAACTATGTTTATGTGGATTGAATAATAAGGAGGGAACTATGGAATTCGATTATATGGAACAAGAAAATGAAAAACGAGACAATGACAACGCGATTTGTTAACGAGGAAAACCTTGGAGGTGATAACCTCTTTGGAAAAAACCCCGGGAGTTAGGTCTCCAACCTTAAAGGTTCCACTATAATGATCACAATTACAACTTCGGAAGATAATGGAGAGGATTACAAGAGTTTGTGTGTAAAGTGTGTGCGTATGAGCATGAGTGTCATTTTCCGTCTCCATTTCCCCTTAAATACAAGTAACTAAGAAAGAGTCAAATATGGTTCCTACAATCTCGGCATTGTGGTTTATCTTTTCAACCTCCGTGAGACCAAGTCGCCCTAGCCGTTTGAAGGTCTGTTGAACGTGCTTGAAGGTTGTTTCCGCATTCCTCTCTTAATTACTGAAAAATAAGAATAATAATATTAGGAAATATTGGACAAGTAAATATTTAAAACAATACTTACAGTGTAATGGCATCTCGTTATGCAGGATCAACTGAAGATGTCGTCATGTCAAAAAATGCCCACAACAGAGACTGTTATGGCCGTCGCAACAACAGTCGCATAATCCCTTATCACCAAAGGTTTATGCGATGTGAACCGCAATCGTATGAAGTGAATCGTGTTATGCGACTGCTACACCAATCGTGCAAGACCCTTACTATTTTATTTATTAAAATACCTAAATAAAATATACCGTAGCATAATATAACATATATGCGATGAATTTTTTGTCACAAATAAGCAAGGCATTTTGAGACTGTTTCTGCCATCGCAAATAAGCAAGGGATTTTGAGATGGCAGACCCATCGTATTACTCTTATAATTATCGTTTTAATTTGGCTCATTTTAGACTCTTTAGAGATGACATAGCCATCGCATAATTCAATCCACACAAAAAAAAAACAAATTTTAAATGATATTAAAAGTAAAAATTTAAATACTACATTAATTAAATTGTCATGCCCATAAAATTTCACATAAAACTTCGTTACCATCATCTACACTTGTCCAAAATATGTACAAAGCAACAAAGTTTCCAAAATGACAAGTTACCATCAACTACATTTGTCCAAAACATACAAGGACAAAGTTTCCAAAAAGACTAAGTTACCATTAACTACACTAGTCCAAAATATACTCCATGCCACAAAGTTTTCAAAATGAGTCACAAAAGTGTAGATGAAATATGCAAGAAACATAACTATGTACTCCCATCACCGAAATCACCATCATCCAAAGGAGAAGCAGTTGTTGGAATGTTCGATGCACCATCAGAAATTGGTGTAGAAGAACTAGTGTCGTTGAAGTCAGGAAGGGGAATTGACTGCATACCACACCTCTGGAACACTTCAGTCCATAAAGGAGCCATGTTTGTAATAAAAGCTTCCATTTTTGCTATTTTTCTGTCCTTCTTCTTTGATTCTTTCGAGTTATTTAGCGCAACAACATAAGCCAGATGATCTACTGATGAAGCCTTACAAGAACGTTTAGTCCACTTTTCCCTCGGCCTATTCAATAGCCTACCGTTTTTTATGCCACCCACTGTCACATGCCATATCTTACAACCAGGATCTGAAACAGTGTTACATCCAGGATGTAAAACTGCATTGACTGGAGTTTGAGAGTCCAAACCATTCTCTTTCCGTAATTCATTTGCATAGACTCCCTACAAATAAGGTCTGACAAGAAAGATACATAACAAACTAACATACTGAAATGAAACTACAGGTACTGACAAGATGCATATGATAATCAGGTCTTGAAAGATTATATAGCAAATGACATATATATTGGAGCGTAGAGGCTTATGAACATTGGACATTTAACATTCATAATATGAAAGAAATGACAAGCCAATCAGCAAGGTTTGAGCTTATTCACTGAGACCCCAACTTTTGCTTTTATAATATGAAATAGCAGTTTATAATTCGTATGCAGTTTATGCAAACTCTCGTTGAGTTGATTTCTGTGCTAGTTTGATTCCACACTCTAATCGTATGCAGTTTCTCTACCATTTGGATATACTATGAAGTGTCCAGGCAGTGTGTAAGAACTAAGAAGAACTAATGCTATAAAAACAACAACAAAGCCTTAGTCCCAAAATGATTTGGGGTTGGCTAACATGATACTTTTATCATTAATATTGGGTATGACATTTTGCATGGAATTGGCTATAATTCTTCCTTGGTAGCCATTGAAAACCAAAAGCTTTGCTATAGGTGAAACATGACAATAATTCAATGAAAGCAACTCATTTGGGCATACCTCCTCCTAGAAAGGTGTGTGATGCCTTGCAAGAAGGAAAGGTAGGGATGGTGGCTCCTCATGCTCTAAGATTTTGTGTATTTTGAAGAACATCTAGCCATAATTCCTTGGTTAAAATTTTCAACCAAACGAATGTATTGCTAAGTTGTTTTATCTATTGGTGCATAGTTATACAATCCCAGGCAAGCATTCATGCTATTTTGAGAATGCTTTTGTGTCTTAGTGATGTCGGTTCGTCTTTAATTGGCATGGTGAAGGATCCTTATGACTAGTCAAAGACGTTAACTTACCGAGCAACACAGAAGATATGGTAAACATCACCTCAGAAAGCAAAAGGATGTACAAAAATATATCCATACAAACCATGTCAGAATCTTATGAATATCTAGTACGAACATCAAATACACTAATTAAATTTCATCATAAGGGAATTGAGAAAAATTGCAGAGAGGACAGAAAAGGGATTAGTATATGACAACTAGTCTTTTAGGCAACACATATACTCCTATGAGATTCTACTCATTCCAGAAACTTGAAAGAAGGGAAAATTTGCATAAATAGAAAAGTAATGATAATCAAAACCAAAAAAAGTACCTCAAGTCTTTCAGCATCTTCAGTAACCCATCTGTTACTAAGCCAAGTCTGATGTTTCGAGAATCTGCTGCAAAGTCAGGAAAGTTACAATCAAAATCTTTCCAAGCCATTGCATCTGCAGGGTGTCTTAACTCACCCTCAACATCCATACGTTTTGAACTGTGCCACCTCATGTGTTCTGCAGTTTTTGATGACAAATAAAGTCTTTGAAGCCTAGGAATGAGGGGAAAGTAATGCATGACTTTTTTTGGTATTGGTTTACGTTTCTCTAAAGTGGCAACATCAAAGTTTTTGTACCTAAACTCGCCACACGTAGGACATGTTATCAAGTCTACATTCTTCCCCTAAACAAGACACAATCATTCTCACATGCATGTATTTTCTCGTGAGGCAAACCTAAACCCTTCATCAAAGCCTTACATTTGTAGTACGATTCAGGCAATTTCTCATCCATAGGCAACATTCTTTTTATAAATATCAATAGTTCATTGAATCCCTTTATAGGAATCCCATATTCAGATTTCAAATGAAGCAAATGACTTGCAACAGTAAGCTTAGTGTAAGACTCACACCCTTTCCACAATGGCTCGTTACGACTCAAATAAATCATAAAAATTTTTGGATTGGGTATTTGGAATCTCATTATATGGATCAAAGTTTGGACCCGCGGCTTCCCTTAACATTTCATCTGCCTAATTCTCATTTCTCTCATCTTCTGTATTAATAGTTTCAACTTCAATATTAGATTCCCCATGTCTAGTCCACCTTTTATAGTCAGGTACAAACCCATTATTAAGTAAGCACATTTGTACGGACTCTCATTTTTTAAATATGTTAAAATCACATTTACTTGAGGGACATCTTATCATGCCATTAGTCGTACACTCTGGATGAGCAAAAGCAAAATCAAGAAACTCCTCAACTCCCTTAATAAATTCTTCTGCATATATTAATAAATTCTCACCTTCATCCCTATACTTCCAATTTCGATGATGAGACATGTCTCCTGAAAATTGAATCAAACCTATAAACACCGTTGTAAAACTATTTTGAGCAAAATATATGCCACAAACAAATAGATCAGAGGGAGATATTACAGATATTTGTAACAAAAAGATGCCCACCAACCAAATAAACCACCTTCCGCATACAGATAAACATGTTAATCCTTCAACTAAGTTCAAACCTATTCAATATTACTATGAATAAACACAAGATACATATGAAAAAGCTTTAACAAGCAAGTAAGCAGGAAGAAAAAAGTACATTAACAAGACTAAGATAAAGGTAGACTTCAATCAAAAAATGGCATAGAAGAGGAAACCCACCATTAATAAAATTACACCCGAACAATATTATTTCATTTTCTCAAATAACATTCATACACAAATCAATAATACCACTACCACCATTATAACATTAAAACTAAACACAATAACCATCAGTGACAAGCGAAAGAAATATAAAATACAGTTATAACCATCCTTGGATAATAGTTGCACAAAAGGAGCATATAATCTGAACCATTTTTATAACATCAATTAAAATAAGTTTCTAATAAAGTCAGTATAACAAATTCCATGCCCTAAATTGCATAAAAAAAATTAGAAACAAAATTCAAACCAGAAAATTGAATTTTATAAGTACTAATCCACCACAATCCCCCAAACAAGTGATAAGGATCCAGAAGATCCTCCCATAGGGACGAGTCGTCCCAGCTTAAACCAAGTATTCCCCATATAGGGGACAATAGATTTAGAGGCAGCAACATCAGGGACGAGTCATCCCAGACCTCACGAGTCATCCTCAGCAGAATCAGCAGATACGGGAGAATCAGCAGATACAGGGAAAATATTTACACAAATATAAACATATCAAGATCAAATTAAAGCAAGAAAAACCAAAGCTTTACAAAATCGGAAAGAGATAATGATTTGGGGAATGTGAAAATTGAAAACAAAAACAAAATCAGATGAAGGGAGAAAGGAGAAAGGATCTAAAAATATTAATTTGACCTAGAAACATCGCAGAAGAGCATAGATAAAGAGCGATGCATAGACGAGAAAGAGAGATGCATAGACGAGAAAGGGAGAAAGGAGAATTACCTGCTTACGGCCGAAGGGGAGAAAGGGCTATGGAGAAAACAGATCTGCCGAAGGGGAGAAAGGGATAGACGAGATTTGTAGAGAGAAGGGGAAGACGGAATTTGGAGGGAGAGAGAGAAGGGGAGAAAGGGTTATGGAGAATTACGTTTGATATTTTTGTATTTATCAATTTATTCAACTGCGATGGGGAGTTTATCGCTTTCGGTTAAAAAATCAAAATTCAATTTTTAAATAAAAATAAATTATATTTAATTTATGTGACTAAATTTGCCATCATGTAATTACTAGGCAGTCGCGTAAATGAATATCCAGAGACCGCCAAAATTTTGGAGAACGCGGCAAATTGATGAGGCGATTACATATTTTGCGACTGCTTTTCGTTCGCATATAGGTGGTCTATTGCGACGGATGCGACAGCCATCGCAAAAATCTGTCACAAAATATCATTTTTCTTGTCGTGTAATTGCTAGAGAGTTTTTGCTATGTATATATGGTACTTTCTATCAAAATTTGTCGCATCCGTCGCAAAAAACTGTCACAAAATATCATTTTTCTTGTAGTGTAATTGTTAGAGAGTTTTTGCTATGTATATATGGTACTTTCTATCAAAATTTAGATACTAAAAACTGACACAAGAGGAATGATGTCTAATTTTTGTTGTTGACTTGACATTTAGCATGAGCGTGTTTCAATGTGAAACAAAGTTTCTTACAGTAGTTAGGACTAATGTGCTTTAGAGCCAAAGACCAATAACATTATCCTTAGCTTAAAGGTCGCACAATCAAAATATGTACTTCTGATGTCATGGCTTGGTTTCTAGTTTTATTTAATAGTGTGCCTTATTATTTAATTTTTAATTTGCAATTCTTAAGCCAATGGAGAAGATAGAGGCAGTGGACTGTTACATAATAGCAATTTGATTTCTATTTTGTAAATCTTCACTTCGAATATAACATAAGAGCTTGATTGTTTTATGGGAGGATAGTTATTTGGAATGGTATGAAGGAGGGGGAGGAGGGTTTTTATGGGTATCCATTTCTTAACACATAAGTTTCTGGGTTTGGACGAAGAGGGGATTTTAGGATTCCGTTGTTATGTTTGTTTATGTTATTCACTAGCATTATTTTATTTAATTGACTCATTTTGTATCATTCTGTCATGATTCATACATAATATTTTTTTTCTGTGAACTCTACTGATAAGTTTCATAACTACACTTCAATATCAGATTGTGGTATAGTAAACCAGATACTTCTTGGTGACTGCTTAGCCAAGAACCCATATTTTGAAATCAACGTCAAGACCGCGTTCCTCTCATCCCATCCCAGTCAAGACCGAAGGGATCCTGACCGTCAGCCTGGTGACCGCACGAGTTGTGATCGCAACATCCGTGCCCGCGTCAATTACCATTGACCGCGCCTAAGGTGTTGACCGTGGTCTCATACCAGAACTCCTGGTCGATATCAAAGCTTATTGAGCAAGTTTACTTAATGGCTCTGACAGTACAATAACCAGCTCACTCCCATCACATTTAATACGACTCAGTCAGGCGCCTACTATTGCATTCAATGCGCGCACCAAATACACGGCTCCTGTCCACATCAGCGACATCCCCTGTGACAGTGAATCTTCCTTCCCTGACAGACCCAATCAGATGCGGACACGTGTATGCGGTCAAAGACTAAAGTGCCCTTTAAGGCTGACCTTATGGCTTACGTCAGCGAGCAGCTCCCCATTATCTCAGTATTCTTATTCTCACACCGAGGGCTTGAGTTGGATTAACATCCAACTTTGACCTTAACGGTGCTTCATTTGTGTTGTGATCATAGGTACCGCACCCACCAAATATATCCTGCCAGATATCCTACAACCGTTTCGACCCTGAAATCCTTGGCGTCATCAGTGGTTTCATTGCCAGGTAAAATCATTAGTTTCTCGTAATTTTTTTGTTTTCAGAAACCCATCGTGTTCTAAACAACCGCTGTCAAAAAGCCTTTCTTTTTCAGTCATTTTTCCCAAACATGTCTAAAATTCTGGAAAATGCTGGTCATTTGACGATCCAGGAGGATGACCAGGCGTCCCCTTCTAATATCAACAAGGAGAGACCAAGCACCTCCATTTTTCTTAGAATGGGGGGCCGTTCTCAAAGCCTAAACAGCCTCTCCCCTGCTCAATGAGGTTTGAAGAGGCTGGCAGAGGAAGCCCGAGCCGAAAAAGCCAAAGCCCTCCTAAATAACAACCCAAAAACTCCCAACACTCCTTTGAAAGCTCCCATCACCTCCCTAAATACTCCTCTCTCCCCCGATCTAATTCTCAAGAGGCAGGAAACTCTGGCCGCTAGGTCCAAACTGGTTCCTGAGGCCATGGCCATCAACGACGCTCAGTTGGATCTGGTCGACATAGAGGCAAACGAAGGAATCCCCCTCCTCCCCGCAAGGTCCCATAGGTTCTCCCAACTAGCCCCTGCTAACTCGCTTGCTAGTCAAGCTAGGGGGGCAAAACGGGCAGAACCAACCCTCAACCACGACCAAGTAGCAAGGGAGAATGTGGTGGAAGTTTATGACAGCGAGGAAGTAGGGGAGGAGGCCTAGTCAAATCACCGCGCAAAGTCTAAAGCCAAACCCGTGGCTTATGCCAGGGCGAAGGCTGTGACTCCGCATGCTAAAAGGCCAAGGGTGGATGACCAGAACCCAGATTTTGTGAAGTTCATGCACGAAATGTGGGAGACCCACCAGAAAATGGCCCAGAGGTGTGGCCACACCATGGATGCCTTCCGTGACAAGATTGCCCGGTAACCAACTCAGAAGGGAAAAACCCCCCAGATGGAAACATATGATGGCTCAAAAAATGCCAAGAGCCATATGGGGCAGTTTGAAGGGCAGATGGCCCTATTCTCTTCAAATGAGGCGGTGATGTGCAAGGCCTTAGCCGCAACATTCACGGGCAAGGCACTGTCTTGGATGCTGGCCCTCAAGCTCGAGTCCCTCAAAACCTATAATCAGTTCAGGCACCTCTTCCTGAATGCATTTTCTGGGGCCGGCGAGCCAGCTAGACCCAAGACTGATCTGGTCTGAGTCAAGCAAGCCCCAATGGAGACCACGAAAAGCTACATCTCTCGGTTCAGAAAGATGAGCGAGCAGATTGTGGATTTAGAAGAGGGTGACATTAGGCTTTGCTTCGAGGGCGGTCTCTCCTCCTCATTCTTAAAAATGAATTTTGCCTCCAACAGTCCCAAGAGCATGGAGGAGATATACGAGTGAGCATCTGCTATTGCCTCGGCCGAGGAGCCGAATGAGGCCGCTCCCCGTACACCCGCAAAGGAAAGAATCAGCCAGGTCCAGAAGACTAGTCAGGGAGCTGCCCGCGGTAATAATCAAGGCAAGAATCGTAGCCGGGAGACAGACAAGCTCCAGAAAATTACGGAGGAAACAATTTTCACTCCCCTCAATGATTTGTGAGCAGCCATCATGAGGACCATGGAAATTCCCCCCACCTCTCCCCATGGGCCGCAAGCCTAATAAGAGAAGTCGGGCTAAATTCTGTGAGTTCCACAATGATCACGATCACTATACTGAGGACTGCTTCCAGCTGAAATGAATCATTCAGCAAAAAATCAACGACGGGGAGCTGACTAAATGGGTTAAGGGCCATAACAATGCCACCAACAATAATAATCCCCTGCGGGCACGAACACCACGTGGCCCCGAGAGGAGGGAGAGAGACAACAACGACGACGATGAGTTGGGTGACTATGAGATCAATTTCATTGGAGAGGAGCCTCCATCCAACAAACATCTCTCCCTCCAGATCCGAACATTGGAGAAGGTTTTCTTGATTCCCCCCATGGCTCCGGAAGAGGAGCAAGAAATTGGGTTCAAAAGGAGTGAACTTTCCTCCTCCCTCTTTCACTCTACTCAACCACTCACCCTCCGCATGAGAATCAATCGAGCAAACATTGGCCGAGTTTTGATTGACACAAGTGCGGCCAGAGACATCCTCTACTACCACACTCTAGTAGGAATGAGGATGACGGAGGCTAACCTGACTCCTTATGCCGGTATGCTCGAGGGGTTCACTAATCATGCCGTTGGGGTAAAGGGGACGATAGTGTTTGAAGTAACTATTGGGGAAAACCCATGCAGAAGTCAGCCAAAATCACTTTTACGGTGGTTATTCTTCCTTCCCAATACAATGCCATTCTCGGCGTAACTGCTTAGGACGAATTGGGATTAGTTGCTTCTGTTCCCCACCAAAGGGTGAAATTTAACACCCCGGGCGGGGTTGCTACAATAAAGAACCAGCCCGGGAGATTCCTTTGAGCACTAGAGGAGAAGAGAAAGGCGGATAAAGGCCAGACATCCTGCCCGCAGAAAGAGGGCGAGGACAAACTGAGAAAGGGGAAATCCAATGAACTTATTCCGGCACCCATACCAATTGGCATGCTTTCTTTTCATTCCACGAAGGTGGAGCTCAAAACGAGCAGAAAGGCCAAGAAGTTGGCCCCCATTGAGGGAGGATATATTGATAGGGGAATTGAAGGAAAGATAGACTGAGAGGTCATATATTCCATGGCCGCACTGCCTGAGGCAACCATCCATTGCCATAGACTCCCTGCACAACTGTGAAATCAGTGACCTCAGGCCTAACGACGAGCTCGAGGAAGTGGTAATCAACTTCCACTACCCCGAACAAACTGTTAAGGTCGGGCTGGAAATTCACCCCGAGGAGAGGAAGATCTTGATCGAATTCCTCCGGAAAAATTGTGATGTGTTCATTTGGAGGGTGGAGGACATGCAAGGAATTAGCAAGGACGTGATCCTCCACAAAATTAATGATGACCCATCCTTCAAGAACATTCATCAGAAATCAAGATACTTCTCTCCGGACAAGGAGATAGCGATCAAAGAAGAGGTGGAGAAGGTGCTTGAGGCGGGGATAATTGAAGAAATTTCTTGTCCTAAGTGGCTAGCAAATGTGGTCATGGTCAAAAAGGCCAATGATAAATGGAGGATGTGCATTGATTTCACGGATCTCAAAAAAGCATGCCCCAAAGATTTCTTCCCTCTTTCTCGCATAGACCGATTGGTAGACTCGATAGCCGGACACAGAGTCCTGAGCTTCATTGATGCATATTCCGGCTATCATCAGATCAAAATGGCTCCCGAAGATGTCCCCTCTGTAGCTTTCATCGCTGCGGGCAAAACATACTGCTATACAATGATGCCCTTCGGGCTGAAAAACGTAGGAGCCACCTACCAACGAATGGTCAATATCGTCTTTATAGACCAATTCAGCAAGAACCTTGAGGCCTACATTGATGATATGGTCATAAAGACAAGAGAAAACTCCCACAAGCTCGACGTGGAGGAAACATTCTCTAACTTACGCTGCAATGAAATTGAACCCCCTAAAATGTGCATTTGGGGTCAAGGAGGGCAAGTTTCTCGAATTCATGGTCAATCAGCGAGGAATCGAAGCTAATCTTGAGAAAATTCAAGCGCTGTTGGACATGAGACCTCCTGCCTGCGTGAAGGATGTGCAAAAGCTAAATGGGCGCATCACCGCACTAGGCCGCTTCATCTCGCGGTCAGCAGAGAGATGCCTCCCCTTCTTCAAAACTCTAAAAGGGGGGAAGAAAGCTGACGAATTCACATGGAGTCACGGCTGCCGTCAAGCTTTTGAAGAATTGAAGAGGTACCTCGAGCAGCCCCCTCTACTCAGCAGCCCGGTGCCCGGGAAAGAGCTTTTTCTATTTTTAGCAGTTACTGATCTGGCAGTAGCTGCTGTTCTTGTAAGGGAGGAAAATAACTCCCAAAAACCACTCTATTATGTATCTAAGGCACTATCCGCCATAGAAGGGCATTATTTAAATATAGAGAAATTAGCTTACGCCTTGCTTATATCTGTTCGAAAATTAAGAGCTTACTTTTCTGCACATCCTATAACTGTACTCACTGAGGCCCCGCTTAGAAAGGTTTTACATAAACCAGAGTCCTCGGGGAGGATGCTAGCTTGGTCTATAGAGCTCACTGAGTTCCAGATCACCTACTCCTCGAGAAGGACAATCAAAGCGCAGGCCTTAGCTGATTTTGTAGCAGAATCGTCATTTAAACTAGTGGACATCGACATGGGAAAGAGAAAGCGAACAGAGTCATAAGAAGCCCAAGATAGCTCAGACACAGAGATTATACAGCCCAAAGAGCGTCCAGAAGAAGTGTGGACTTTATTCGTGGACGGCTCTGCGAGCAAGGTTATAAGTGGAGCAGGCATACTCTTGATCGCACCCTGCAGGGAGAAATTCAAAAGAGCCTTAAGATTCAAGTTCGAAGCTTCGAACAATCAGGCTGAGTATGAAGCGATTATAGCGGGCATGGAATTGGCCAGAGACTTGGGAGTTCAGAATATTTAGATAAATAGTGACTCTCGGCTTATAGTAAATCAAATTAAGGGGGAGTATGACACGATCAACCCAGTGCTAACTCAGTGCTGTGGTCTAGCCAAAACCCTTATCAAAAATTTCACATACTATGAGCTGAACCAAGTGATGAGAGAGGACAACACAGAGGCTGACCTTCTCTCCCGAATAACCGATCAAGAAGTCGTAGACTTAGAGATGAACTGCCAAATAGAATTCACATAAAGACCTGCTATAGATCGAATTCAGATAAACAATATTGAGGATCAAGTAAGGGGCTGGGTAGATGAGATCAAGGATTACATCAAGAGGCAGACCCTTCCCGAAGATCAAGCAAAGGCTAGAACCATTGGAAAGGTGTCCGCGAAATACCTCGTCCTGGACGGAGTACTATTTCGACGATCATTCACCAAGCCTTTGCTAAGATGCGTCAAAACTCAAATGGTCACCAATTTGCTCTATGAGGTCCATGAAGGAGTTTGTGGCGGACATCCTGGTGCTCGCACTCTCACGGACAAGATTAAATTTCAAGGATATTATTGGCCTACGATGAGGAGAGATACACAGGAGTACGTAAAGAAATGTGACAAATGCCAATGGTTTGCGGACATTCCTAGGCTACCATCAACAGAGCAGACTTTGGTTGTACCATCGTGGCCGTTTGATACATGGGGGATTGATCTAATCGGACCGTTCCCAACTGCCCGAGGAGGCATTAAGTAAGCCGTGGTGGCCGTGGACTATCTTACAAAGTGGACGGAAGCAAAGGCCTTAGACACTATCTCTAAGGAGAATGTTATTAATTTCGTCCACGATCACATATGGTGCAGATTTGGGGTTCCCCGAGCAATAATCTCAGATAATGGCACTCAGTTCTCTACAAAATTCACAGCTGAATGTGAGAGAATGAAAGTACAACACCGCCAATCCGCAGTAGCTTACCCCCAAGGGAACGGTCAAGCTGAGGCCGCAAACAAATTTGTCCTAACCTCCCTAAAGAAAAATTTGGAAGGACGAGGAGGACGATGGCTGGACGAGCTCCAATCCGCGTTATGGTTCATCCGCATGACGATAAGAAATTCAACAGGTGAAACTCCTTTCTCACCATGTATGGGTCAGAGGCAATGACTCCAGTTGAGGTAGCCCTACCCTCGTACAGAGTCACATACTTCGATGAGTCTCAAAACGAGGCAAACAGAAGGTATGACCTGGACGATCTCGAAGAAAAGAGAATACGAGCAAATGAAAAAATGGTGAACTACAAGCAAAAGGCGAAGAAGCATCATGATAAGAGAGTGAATAGGAGAAGTTTTTCGATTGGAGATTGGGTACTCAGAAACGTTGAGGTCCAAGGGACCCTAGCAAGTTTCCACAAGCTCTCCCCGAAATGGGAAGGTCCGTACGAAGTTACCCAAATAATCAAAGAGGGTACCTACAGATTGCGGACAAAGGAAGGAAAAGACCTCAAGAACGCTTGGAATAGTGATCACCTCAGAAAGTATTTCTTTTAAAATCTTTGTAAAATATAAGGGTGATAGAGGCAATGAATGTATGATTGTTAAACCAATTTTTGTGCAAAACTTGTGTTAACTATGGTAGAAACCTACCCACCAGCCTCAAAAGCTAAAGTGGATGCCCGCAAGCGGATGCCAGTGGGTAAAAGGGCCAATATATGAGCCCCTACCTATTGATGCACAAAGATCCATTAAGATCACATGCCTATATGTGTACAAAGGCCATTAAGCTCGTACTCGATCACGGACAACACTCCCTGTCCTATCCGGGTGAACCACCAAAAATAAGTGGATATAGATGCAAGTGGGGACAAAGGCCAAAGTCCGGACCGACTAAATGCGGGTAGGCCTTAGTTGGCTGTTGACCGCATGCCTGTATGTACAAAGGCCAACACATGAGCCCGTTACATGATCACCACAAGACTCCAAAGAGTCAGACCGCGTGAACCACCAATAGTGGATACAGATGCCGGTGGGTTAAAGGGCCAATATGCCCCTACCTACTGTTGCGTGGAATATTGCCTCATGGCCACAATCTGCATGTCCAATGAAAGAAGCATGCCTTGGCTCTTTTAAAATTACACCACAGATTTAAAAAATCTAAATAAGTGTAAGTGGAAGGGAGTGATCAAAGAAGTTTTAAAAGCCAAATAGACAAAAGGAGGTCAAGGCCTCAAAATTGTCCAAGGCCATAACAAACGCGATCATAGAGAAAAAGGGCTGTCTCTCACAAAAAACTCAAGCGGTTTTGAATAAAGAGTTATAAACTCATAAACGCGGTCAAAAGGCCTAACATGCCCCTAAACCACGGCGTTGAGTCAACTAATTGTTCCAAGTCGTAAGCTGGAAAAAAGAAAAGCAAGAGTACAAGCCTAAGGAAAAGCATTGATATAAGTATCAAGGTATTCACACATTGCCAAAAGAAAAACAGCTTACAAAGACGAGCAGTTGAATAAAAATACTTCCACTAATGGATAAAACGATTTACATAAATCCTACAAATCTATTACATAAGGAAAAATATTGAATCCTAAGCTAGAGGTTGGTCAGAGGGAACGGTCTCTTTGGCTGTCTCGGTGGTAGGTGTTGGAGAAGGAAGATCGGCAGCTATGGTTAAATCAGTGATAGTTGGGGGATCGGTTGTTTCAGAGGCAGGAGCTGTGGAAGGTTCAGTTGAAGCAGGGGCAGGAGTTGGTTGCAATTTGAACATATTGCTAACTACAGGCCCGTTTGGAAAAAGGCGAGCAGCAGCTTCTTTATAGGAGAGCTTCTCATCTCCAAACCTCATCTCATCCATCTGAGGGATGAGGCTTGTGGCGGTCACCATGGTAACGGGAGGCAAGGATAAGGCAGCAGAGAGCTCCAGAATTTTAACCTCCTCCTCAGCCAGAGGGACCAATGCATGCCCGAGCAGGCAAAGAGCATCAGTGGAGATCAATGAGCCTATCAAGGCCAACTGCTCCGCTGAATACTTGCCCATGGCAGCAAAGTTCCGTAGCTGCGTTTGGCAGGCAATCTCGTACTGCGTGGAAGCCTCCCTGGATATTGCTTCCTGATACTCCTTGGAGTTTTTGAACTCTTCAACTGTTTCCTTGCGGGCAGCGAGCAGCATGGCCTCCCTCTCCAGCTAAAACTGCGTTAAAGGTAGCAGTTTTTCTGAGAGCTCGTCAGCTTTAGCCTCCAGGATCAAGACTTGCTTCTTAGAAGCCTCCAGCCTATCTAGAAGCTCAGCATTCCTCTTCTCAAGGTCCATTGTGACCGCGAAGCTCATCCCGCGCACCCTTGGCCCTTCTCCAAATCCTTCTCAACCATGGCCAACCGGTCCCCAAAGACCTTCAAATCGGTCTCCTTCTCGGTCAGGGAGTCAGACAGGGTCCTCACCTTCTCCTCAGCCACAACTAACTCCCTGCACTTATCCGCAAGAATCTTGGTCTGCTCGGAAAAGTCGGTAGCCTGCTCATCTGAGATCTCCCTCAGCCCCATTATTTTGTTGCCCGCCTGTATAAGAAAGGATCAGTGGGTGAAATAAAGGTTGAAAGGCCAAAGTCAGAGTGTAGAAGGGAACAGGTCCTACCTCAGTAAAGGCCAGGCCGATATCCCCCATCAAGGCAGAGGCATTCTCCTTGACCGCTACGTTCTTGTAGAAGTCAGGAGAATAGAGCATGTTCAGCAAGCCAAGCCCGACCACAGATTGATGGGGCCCGCGGGCATAAAGATCTACCCTTGTGATTGCGGACACCTTATCCAGTCTCCTCTTGAGCACCCACGCTTCGTCACGTGTGGTAAGGGGATCGATAGTGTATGAATTGGAACAGATGGTTCCCCCCCCCCTATTTGAGGTAGTGACCGGGGCAGTAAAAGTGGAGGTTTGGGCACGTGTGCCATCCCTCTTTTGAGATTTTTGCGCCCTCTCCTTGGTGGCCATCTCTGCTTCGGAGGCAGACCTCTTCCTTGGAAGATCGGGACCAGTGTGACCGGTGGATATTGTGCGGTCAGATGGACTAGAGCCGCGGATAGCAGAGGCTGGGGGAGGACCCTTGGGCTGTAGAGGCAAATCCTTATTGGTAGTTACCTTCACTCCGGCCAGAGTAGAGCCGGTAGATCTGTTAGACACGGGCAGAGACACGCCCTTCCCTGCAACTCTGCCCAAGGCCGCTTGCCTGGCCGCCATATCTTTTGTCTCTTGGCATAGTTTCTGGGCCTTCAGTTCATTGGCATAAAGTCTGGCCATATTACAAGTACTCTGCGGGATCTGCTCTGAAAGAAAAAAAGAGTAGGTTAAAAGCAGTCCGAGAAATCAGAAAGCAACTAAAAGAGCAGTTTTCTCAAAGACAAGAGTAGAGACCAATCCATTCCGATGGCTCACAGAGCCCGCCCATCATGCAAGTTTTGCAATCAGCCTCAAGGTCAAAAAAAACTCATGCACCCTCCAATCAGGGTCACGAAATTGGGGCTCTATTTCTATCCTAGGGGCATAGAAGCCTCCCTCCCTTCGAGGGGCCACCCCTGAGTAGATCAGTAAGGGCTCACTATCTACAATAGCGCCCATATCAAGCACGGGCTGCACTCCCTCAGTTATGTACGTGGCCAGATAAGTATCCGGGGCGATTCGTAGGGCCTCGGACAGAGCGGGACTAGGGTAAGAGCTGGCGGCGACCCTAATCAGAGCGGGGATGTCAGGTCTTGAAAAAGACCACCCGAAATTGGACTCAATGACCAGAACGTTCTTCTGGTTCCATTGGTCAAACTTATTGGTGGGAGCTGAAAAGGTCCGGGCAGAGTTGTTCTTTGCCTTCAGCCCCAAGTTGCCGTTGGTTATTTGATTCTGGAAGTAGGCATAAAGCCCAGAAAGGGTAGCCTCGTAACCTAGAACCCTGCAAACAGTTATAAATGAAACCAAGGCTCTGATAGAGTTGGGGGTCAGGTGCATAGGGAGGCACCGGTTGAAGTTGAGGAATTCGTTGATGAAGTGGTCTATGGGAAGTCTCAGCCCATTCTCAAATTGATCCCCGTAAAAGATGCAGGCCCTATTGTCCTCGCGAACATCAGTCACAGTCTCCGGTCTCTGTCTCTTCTTCTTTGTCTCCACCTCCTGAAGAGGACGGACGCGGAATTGTTTGGGATCCACGTTGTAGGTGGTATAAATTTCTACCTCCCAGTCAATGGAGGCCACCTCCTTGCCCTTCCTTTTCTTGCCACGGCCATGTTTGCCTCCAACAGCATGACTTTTGCCGCGGGCAGGGGCCTCCTCCTCAGAATCCTCCCCGAAGGCGTCAACAATCATCGTTGCCTTCTGGGATGTGCCCGAGGCCATGCGGTCTCCCTCCTCGCGGTCATCATCCTCCGTCTCCGCGCTCGTGGAGCCTAAGAGACTGGAAGATGACCCCCTTGAGGGCTCCACCTCAGCCTCCTCCTCTCTGCCTCCGTCCACCTCACTCTCCAAAGGATCAAGGTCCTCGCTACTACTCAGTTCAACTACGGGCACATCAGGGGCCTCGGTCTGGGCTTCGGGGTAAATGGTGTTCAAGGGCTCCATGTCTAGTGGGTTGCTCCAATCCTTTGTGGCCTGGCAAGAGTCCTTGTTCATTTGGTTAAGATCCATGAGTTCTACTTTTTCCCAATCAGTTACTACACTAGGGTTATGAATCGCTCTCCTCACCAATTCTACGGCGTTCAGCGCCTGGTCTCTCTCTCGGGGAAACCTGCACAAAACCCCCATCACAAAATTTTTTAATCTATTGGTGTCTCCCAACACCTCTACATCACCGTTCACAAGCACTTTCTTCTTGGCCTCCCACAACCAGGGTGGGACAAAAGGCCCCCATTGGTATTTCTCACAGAAATACTGGAAAAATTCCATAGAAAGCCTACGCCAGGCAAATGCCATGTTCCTAAATATCCCTCTGGACTGTTTACAAACAACAAAGAGATCTGGAGTGGTTCCATCACCTAACTCAGCCGAAC
The DNA here is from genome assembly GCA_022495995.1 of Adenophora triphylla var. japonica. Taxonomy (NCBI): domain Eukaryota; kingdom Viridiplantae; phylum Streptophyta; class Magnoliopsida; order Asterales; family Campanulaceae; genus Adenophora; species Adenophora triphylla. The sequence goes on from JAFEMH010000342.1 coordinate 377,364, forward strand.
GGACGGGACCAAACTAACGGTTTGACATCAGGTCCCCAAAATAAACAGAAAGAGATGAAGAAGAGAAAATTAAAGACAAAAGTTACCTACGGATTAAGACGGGGAGAAAGGAAGTAACATGCAAACTCAGAAATCTCAGTAATCTCTCTCTAATGGCGGTATAAGAACTTGAAGGCGTAAAGAGACAAATGGGCGGAAGGGTTTTGTATTTATAACGGCCTACCAATGCAGGTTAACCCATGTAACCCGTATTAATTAGCCCACAAAACCGTTCCCCTCGGGTCTCCAACCGACTCCAACGTTGGATTTTTGAAATTTGGGTGGTTAGCATTTATTACGCCCCTCAGATGGCTGACACGTACCTTCCGTACCTGTCATGCGCTGTCTCTTCACCTACCCTGGGGCCCATCAGTTAACCGGGAGGCAGAGCCCCAAAGCTTCTACAAGCTTCCTCACGTGCCTCTCACATGTGCCTATTTGCACGGGAGGTAAAGCAAAAACCAGCGAAAAACGCCAACACTGGTGCCTGCCTAAGGAACGATTTGACTAAACCGAGCTTAACTAGTAGCTCCTCGCTCAGACCATAAATAATCATTCACTTGGAGCTAGGGGCCACTGATGAGCCCGGACCATCTAGACCGGGCCCAAGCTCAGTCTGGTCCAAAGGCCCAGTATGACGTGGCATATTCAAAACCGCCAGAGTCAAGACCGCGGACATATAGACCCTCAAGGTCAAGACCACGTTCCTCTCATCCCATCCCAGTCAAGACCGAAGGGATCCTGACCGTCAGCCTGGTGACCGCATGAGTTGTGACCGCAACATCCGTGCCCGCATCAATTACCATTGACCGCGCCTAAGGTGTTGACCGCGGTCTCATACCAGACTCCCTGTTATCTCACCAGACTCCCGTTCGATATCAAAGCTTATTGAGCAAGTTTACTTACTGGCTCTGACAGTACAGTAACCGCCTCACTCCCATCACATTTAATGCGGCTCAGTCAGGCGCCTACTATTGCATTTAATGCGCCACGCCAAATACACGGCTCCTGTCCACATCAGCGACATCCCCTTTGACAGTGAATCTTCCTTCCATGACAGACCCAATCAGATGGGGACACATGTATGCGGTCAAAGACTAAAGTGCCCTTTAGGGCTGACCTCATGGCTTACGTCAGCGAGCAGCTCCCCATTGCCTATAAATAGAAGACATTTATCCCCTTGGACAAGGTAAGTGCCAAATCTATATTGTAAGTTATATTGCTCAAACCCTAAACACACACACACAAATTCAAGGCATTCCAAGCCTCATTATCTCAGTATTCTTACTCTCACACCCGAGGGCCTGAGTTGGATTAACATCCAACTTTGACCTTAACGGTGCTTCATTTGTGTTGTGATCATAGGTACCGCACCCACCAAATATATCCTGCCGAATATCCTACAACTGTTCCGACCCTGAAATCCTTGGTGTCATCAATGCCTTTTTTACTTTCCTTTTATTTTTTTTCTCTTGATTTAACGTAATAATTTTCAACTGAGCAATAGCTGTGTGAGATTGCGGGTGGTGGCTAGCTAATATGCCTCCTTAGTGCATGATCATCATGCATTAGCTTTGAAGTGCCATTTATGACCTTGGACGGTAGGGCTAGAAATAAGAAGATGAGTGTCTCCCTTAGTCGATTCATCTAGCATGTGTTTATGTTTTCGACAAAAGGTAACATATGATCGATGAGCATGTATATTTAAGTTTATATGTATTATCCTAATATGATTATTTGTTTTATGGGTACTGGGTGAATCATTTTTTCTTCTGTACAAAATCTTACGTATTACTCTCTCCGTCCCAAATTGAGTCTTTTCTCACAAAAAAAACATGCACATAAGTATAACTTGTTGGGTTTTACGGGTCCATGCGCAGCGGAATTAAGCATAAAATAACATAAAATCCAAGAAGCCCTAGGATCCGTTCTATATAATTAACTTGAAAAACTATGAGATAGATGTAACCAACCTTGAACGCTTTCCGTTCTTGAGCTATCGAACGATTTGATTATGTGATTTCAAATCACAAACTTCGTTCTTCAACTTGCTTGAACTCTAGGCCTTGATCGATGAACGAGCAAAGACCCTCTTTCGGTATCCACACCTTTGAATGAATTCAAGAACAATTTCTTGAAGATTGCTAGATCCTATAAACCCTTGGATTAATATTGAGAATATGTTTGTGAATTTCTATTGAGAATTTCGGCTAGCTTTTTAGGGTTGACAGACGTTCATATTTATAGTACATTAGTATAGAATATGAATCCTAATCAAATTAGGAAAGGATTCTGTCAGACCGCCTCAGTGGCTTGTTGTGTCGCACAACCAGACACATCACATGGCCTGTTCTATCGCACGGCCTAACAAGCCCAGTGAGGAGTTTTCTCAATCATTCTTCCAATGGTTTAATCAATTCATTCTAGTTGTGTGTGACCCAATAGGATTACATTATGTTGGCAATGAGTTCGATCATATCGACTCTCATAAGACATAAGCGGACTATAGCAAGCCATTATGTCTACCCAAATAATGTAACGTAAGAGTTCATGTTTCCAACGGTGCACTTCCATTTTTCCCTTTGTCTCGCGATGTTATATTGAACACAAGTCATGGTCCTCGTCAACTTGTCTTTGTTCAATGCTTTCTCGATTCTTGAGTATAATGATAATCCAATCGTATTGGGGTATGGCCATACACTTTCATCATTATCACTCATCGAGGGGCCCAAGCAAAACATCTCTCTTCCGAGGGACAAATTCCATCTTGACTTATCATCCTTCCCATCATGAATCCGATCATGCCAAAGATAGCCTTTATAGATATCGTGTTAAGATACCGTTTGACTAAAATCAAACATGACTTTCATCATATGTAAGGTCATGATAATCTCAGGTCTAGGGACTAAATGAAGTAACCTTATGAGATTTAATTATGACATTTGACCATGACATAAATCTCATGCGGGTCAAGTCCAGTCACTTGTTCTCTAACAAGTACCCATAATTTCAATGTGTATCTCTATGCATATAATCATCGTATGATTATCCATTGACAATTATATTAATTATTCTCTTAATAATTAGGGACGGAGATTATTATAAACAAATATACAAAACATATAATAATCAAATGATAAACATCTTATATAATAATAAATAATGTCAACACATAAGTCTATCAATATAGGCCTAGGGCATAACACTAACAGTCTCCCACTTGCACTAGGCCCAATCTCCCATGTATCGAATACCCATGGACCTAACATGACCATCATGTATAGCTTGTGGAAGAGCCTTAGTTAATGGGTCCGCCACGTTGTCATCAGTGTCTGCTCTGCATATCTTTACGTCTTCCCTTTCACATATCTCACGGATAATGTGGAAACGTCGAAGTATGTGTTTGGATCTCTAGTGTGACCTTGGTTCCTTTGCTTGTGCAATGGCACCATTGTTGTCACAGTAAAGTTCAATAGGATCTCTGATGCTTGGAACGACTTCCAAATCACTAATGAACTTCTTGATCCAAACAGCTTCCTTAGCTGCATCGGATGCCGCTATATACTCACTCAACTTCGGTTGTAGAATCAGCGACGGTACTTTGCTTGGAATTTTTCCAACTCACAGTGCCTCCATTAAGCGTAAACAAAAATCTAGACTGCTATCTGAAATCATCTTTGTCGGTTTGGAAGCTAGCATCTGTGTAGCCTTTAACTACAAGATCTTCTTCAATTCCTCCAAAGATCAAGAATACATCCTTAGTTCTTCGTAAGTACTTAAGGATATTCTTGACTGCTATCCAATGTGGTTCGCCGGGATCCGATTGGTACCTACTCGTCATGCTTAGAGCACACGAGACATCGGGTCTAGTACATAACATAGCATACATGATAGACCCAATTGCCGAAGCATATGGAATACAATTCATTCTCTTTCGCTCATCATTAGTCTTAGGACTTTGATTCTTGCTAAGAGATATACCATGTAACATTGGCAAGTTTCCTCTTTTAGAATTTTCCATTTGGAATCTTCTAAGGACCTTGTCAATGTAAGTACTTTGACTTAAACCAATCATCCTCTTGGATCTATCTCTATAGATCTTGATACCAAGGATATATGCGGCTTCGCCCATATCTTTCATTGAAAATCACTTTCCTAACCAAGACTTGACAGTCTGTAGTGCAGGAATGTCATTTCCAATGAGTAAGATATCGTCGACATACAACACCAAAAATAATGCTACGCTCCCACTAATTTTCTTATATACACAAGGTTCATCTTTGTTTTTGATAAAGCCAAACTCCTTGCTTCATCAAAACGTAGATTCCAACTCCTAGAAGCTTGCTTCAATCCATAAATGGATTTCTGCAACTTACACACCTTGTTATAATTTTCTGGACTGACAAAACCTTCAGGTTATATCATGTATACATCCTCAAGTAACTTCCCATTAAGGAAAGCTGTTTTGACATTCATTTGACATATCTCATAGTCATAATATGCGGCTATGGCAATTAAAATTCTAATAGACTTAAGCATAGCTATAGGCGAAAAGGTTTCATCATAGTCGATGCCATGAATATGCCTATATCCCTTAGCTACAAGCCTAGCTTTATAGGTGTGCACCTTCCCATCCATGTCGGTCTTCTTCTTGAAGACCCATTTGCACCTTATGGTTTTTACACCTTCGGGAGGATCAATCAAGTTCCAAACTTGATTATCAGCCATGGATTGTAATTCGGACTTCATGGCCTCTTGCCATTTTTCCGAATCAGGAGCGGACATCGCCTCTTGATAGCAAGTAGGTTCATCGTTTTCGATTAACTCCACTTCATCACTTTCCGTAACGAGAAATCCATATCTCTCGGGTTCGGATCGTGACCTACCACTTCGGCGAAGAACTTGTGCATCTTGAACCGGTTCCACAACTCTTTTTGAACTTGGTTCAGTCTCTACCATTGGTTCAATGTTGTTTTCGGGTTCTCGAATTTCTTCGAGATCTATTTTACTCCCACTGGTTCCTTTGCGAAGAAACTCCTTTTCTAAGAAAGTACCATTTCGAGCAACAAACACTTGTTCTCGTTTCGGTTGTAGAAATAGTATCCTTTGGTTTTCTTAGGATATCCCACGAAAACACATTTATCAGACTTAGGTGTTAGCTTGTCAGAAGTTAACTTCTTGACATATGCATCGCAACCCCAAATCTTCATGAAAGACAAACTAGGTTTTCTTCCATGTCACATCTCATATGGGGTCTTTTGAACCGATTTGATAGGAACTCTGTTTATAGTGAAAGCAGCAGTTCTAGTGCATGTCCCCAAAAGGATAAAGGAAGCTCAACTTGACTCATCATAGAACGAACCATGTCCAACAAGGTTCTATTCCTCCTTTCAGACACACAATTCCATTGTGGTGTTCCGGGTGGAGAGAGTTCTGAAACAATTCCACAACACTTAAGATGACTGTCAAATTCTTGGCTCAAATATTCACCACCTCGATCGGATCGAAGTACCTTAATAGTTTTGCCAAGTTGATTTTGCACCTCATTTTGAAATATTTGAAATATCTCAAATGATTCACTTTTATGTTTCATTAGATAAACATATCCAAATCTACTATAATCATCAGTGAATGTTATGAAGTATCGAAATCCTCCCCTAGCATCGCTACTCATAGGCCCACATACATCGGTATCTATGAATCCTAATAAGTCGCCCGCTAGAGGTGGCCATACGATTATAACCGCCGGTTAACGGTTATAACCGGCGGTTAAAAATTTCAATAAGTCCTAACCGTAACCTAACCGTTAACCGTGTACTAACGGTTACGGTTATACGGTTAACGGTTATACACGGTTACACGGTTATACACGGTTACATGGTTAAAAATGTGCTTTTTTCAGTTTGGTCCTTTTTTAACGGAATAGTTAACTGTTTTGGTTAACTTTTGTACTGTATAGCCCTTTTTTTTTTTTGAATAAAGAATACTATTTGAGATGTTACTTATTAATGATTTTTTTTGGAAAAAGTTATAAAAAAAAAAGTTAAGAATTTTTAAATAAATGAAATTTTAACGGAGAATATGAGAGAGGTTAGGATATTTGAGAGTAGAGAGAGAGAGAGTAGAAGTAGAGATGTAAGGTGAAATTGAAAATAAAATGGTAAGAGGGAGGTAATATTTATAGTAGGGTGGAGGTTGTTTTTTAAAAGAAATTTTTTTTTTTTTTTAATTTAATTGAAGGCTGCTTGGGAGTTGGGCGCTGGATGGAATGGATTAATGGAAGGATTCAAGGAAGAAGAGGAACGGAGGAAGTAAGGAATTAATTGGGAAAAAAAAAGAAAAGGGGAAGTTTGACTGGGAGCCTGGGAGGGGGACAGGGAGTCAGGGAGTGGGCTGGGGGTGGGGGGTGGGCCTTGCTTGGGAAAGTGGGGTGGGCGGTCAAATCAAAGTACTCTTGAGCCAAGAGCCGTTTGGGGGGGGATTTGATTAATTCAAAATTTGAAATTTGAATTTCAAATTTCAAAATTTCAAGGTTAGACGGTTAGTTAGGCGGTTATAACCGCCGGTTAGTTAAATGGTTATAACCGGTTAAATAACCGTCGGTTATAACCGCCGGTTGTCGGTTTTTGAAAACCTTAACCTTAACCTAACCGTGTAACCGCCGGTTTCGGTTAAGGCGGTTACGGTTAAGGCGGTCGACGGTTATAGCCGGTTACGGTTACGGTTATTAACCTCCGGTTAGCCGGTTCCGGTTAGATTTTGAACACGTCTATCGCCCGCCCTTTCACCGATTTTGGTAAATGGGTCCTTGGTCATTTTTCCAAGTAAACAAGATTCGCATGTCTCATAAGATTCATAATCATGTGAGTCTAAAAATCCATCTTTGTGGAGTTTAGAAATGTGTTTCTCGTTTATATGGCCAAGACGACAATACCATAAGTAAGTGTGGTTTACATCATTGGGTTTAGATCTCTTGTTAATGTTATAGATATCATTATCACGATTTTCAACATCAAGAATATAAAGGCCATTGAATGAAACAGCAGTACAATAATGCATATCACTCTTGTAAATGGAAATTTTCTTATCACATATAAGAAAATTAAAACCTTCATTATCCAAACATGAAATCGAAATAATATTCCTACTTAAAGCTGGAACGTAATAACAATTGTTCAAAACAAGTATTAGTCCACTAGGTAAAGTAACTTCATAAGTTCCTACGGCTAATGCAGCAACTCTTGCTCCATTCCCCACACGTAGGTCCACTTCACATTCCTTAAGCATCCTTCTGTTCTTCAGACCCTGCACATTTAAACAAATGTGAGTTCCACATCCGGTATCCAATACCCAAGAACTAGAAGTAGATAGGAATATATCTATAACAAAGATACCTGAAGTCGAAGCAACTCCTTTGCTCTTCTTCAGTGCTTCCTTGTATTTTGTGCAGTTTCTCCTCCAATGTCCAATCTCATTGCAATGGAAGCAGACTGCGTCCTCTTAGGACTTTGGCTTAGCCTCTTTAGGCTTGGAAGCCTCTTTGGGTTTGGCAACTTTTGCCTTAGGATTAGCAACCTTTGCTTTTCCTTTACCCTTGAAACCCTTCCCCTTGTTAACAATCAGCACTTAGTCGGTTTTCTTCTCGACAATATTGGTTTCCGCAGTGTTCAACATTTGAACTAACTCGGAAAGGTTTTATTCATTCCACCCATGTTATAGTGCATTATGAAATTACTAAAACTTTTGGGTAATGAATTCAATATTATGTCGATAGCCAACTCTTGGCTAATTGGAAAACCGAGCCTTCCAAGATGCTCAATGTGGCCCTTCAACTTAAGAGCATGGGGACTAACAGCTTGTCCTTCACTCATCTTGCATGAGGTTAAGACCGTAACTGTGTTGTACCTTTCTTGCCTAGCTTGTACTTGAAACATTTCCATCAGTCGATTGTTTATTAGGTCAACTGTCCCCAAGTGCTCAAGATCCTTCTGAAGGTTCTTGCACATGGCGGAGAGCATGAGACAACCAACATCTGTAGAGTCACGCTTGTGCTTCAGATATTGATCCCTCACTGTCCTAGTAGCATTGGCAGCAGGTTCAGGTGGAATAGGTTACTCGAGAACGTACAATTTTTCTTCTTGCTTGAGAACAATTCTCAAACTACGGATCCAATCCATATAGTTTGTACCATTCTCTTCCAACTTTTCCTTCTCAAGGACAGATCGCAGTGAAAAGTGATTATTGTTTGATGCCATTTATTCTACAAAAAGATATACATAAAATATGAACACATATAAGTAAACATATCATATGAGAAGTATAATGCATTTATATAAAATGCTCCCACTAAATTATACACCTTCAAATGCAAATAAGCATAATATACATTTAATGGGCTAAGATCCAATTTTAATTCAATTTCAAGTTTGCTATGGCAAACCGCTCAAAATTAAATTAATTAGGTAGAAAACATCAATCATATCACATATATGACTTTTAGATCTTTTATGAGATTTATTCAAGACATCATATGTCTAGGTATATTTTAATCTCATCTTATGCCTTGAGTCCAAAATCATTTTGATGACCCAATTAAGTTCATTCACTTTAAACGTATAGGAACCACCATTTCCTCATGTTGCTCGCATTCGAATAGAATCAAAGCACCTTGCTATGGCAAGCCCACCCAAAACTATCCGAATGGTCTCAAGTGTTTTAATCATGAATTGGCATAAAGAACTTAAAAGTTAAATGAAGGTTCTTTTAGGTAGATTATAAGCATATCAGCAAAGATAGTCATAATCGTGCACCAGGTAAGTTCCCAGGAAGATAGGTGAGCCACAAGGACTACTTAAGTACCAACTCTTCCTTAGACAGAACTCTCCTAGACATGCACAATCAGAAATCAGCTCTGATTTGGCAACATAATCACTACCTTTTATAAACAATCAGTTTCCTTTTAAATTTCGCGTAATTATGACTTGTTTCCATAAACAATCATAAAATCCAAAATTTTAATGTCTAAATCTAAACACAATAGGAAACTATATAATAATGTTTCAACTAAACATAAAATTTCTTAGCACGTAAGAACAAGTAAAACATGCATCGCAATAATTATTAAAATCATATTTTAATCAACTAAGCATGCATAAATAATGAATTAATCTAGCATAGCCCTATAAACTCAATTTTATAGCATCCAGATTAACACATAAACATATCAGATTGTAAACACATTCATAGATTGACCAGATTGTTCATCAAACTGATACATCCCAGATTGGGCTAGAAGTGTCGCGTGACAGAAGCAAGTTCTGTCGCATGACAGAAGCTAGTTCTGTCGCGTGACACAGGATGACTGTTTTTCAGATTTCCAGAATTCAATCAATTCTAAATCACAGAGCAATTAAATCATGCAAACGATTTTTAATAGATTTAATTCTATATCATTAGAACACGAATTAGGCATATTGTTTCAAAAACAATTAATCTATCGCATACAAAACATGCAAAAGAACATATAAAAGATTTTATATTACTTTTCTAGCATGTTAATTCAAACTTAATGATACGAACGGGGCTCTGATACCACTGTTGGATTTTACGGATTCATGCGCAGCTGAATTAAGCATAAAATAACATAAAACCCAAGAAGCCCTAGGATCCGTTCTATATAATTAACTTGAAAAACTATGAGATAGATGTAACCAACCTTGAACGCTTTCCGTTCTTGAGCTATCGAACGATTTGATTATGTGATTTCAAATCACAAACTTCGTTCTTCAACTTGCTTGAACTCTAGGCCTTGATCGATGAACGAGCGAAGACCCTCTTTCGGTATCCACACCTTTGAATGACTTCAAGAACAATTTCTTGAAGATTGCTAGATCCTATAAACCCTTGGAATAATATTGAGAATATGTTTGTGAATTTCTATTGAGAATTTCAGCTAGCTTTTTATGGTTGACAGACGTTCATATTTATAGTACATTAGTATAGAATATGAATCCTAATCAAATTAGGAAATGATTCTGTCAGACCGCCTCAGTGGCTTGTTGTGTCGCACGACCAGACACAGCACATGGCCTGTTCTGTCGCACGGCCTAACAAGGCCAGTGAGGAGTTTTCTCAATCATTCTTCCAATGGTTTAATCAATTCATTCTAGTTGTGTGTGACCTAATAGGATTACATTATGTTGGCAATGAGTTCGATCATATCGACTCTCATAAGACATAAGCGGACTCTAGCAAGCCATTATGTCTACCCAAATAATGTAACGTAAGAGTTCACGTTTCCAACGGTGCTCTTCCATTTCTCCCTTTGTCTCGCGATGTTATATTGAACACAATTCATGGTCCTCGTCTACTTATCTTTGTTCAATGCTTTCTCGATTCTTGAGTATAATGATAATCCAATCGTATTGGGGTATGACCATACACTTTCATCATTATCACTCATCGAGGGGCCCAAGCAAAACATCTCTCTTCCGAGGGACAAATTCCATCTTGACTTATCATCCTTCCCATCATGAATCCGATCATGTCAAAGATAGCCTTTATAGATATCGTGTTAAGATACCGTTTGACTAAAATCAAACATGACTTTCATCATATGTAAGGTCATGATAATCTCAGGTCTAAGGACTAAATGAAGTAACCTTATGAGATTTAATTATGACATTTGACCATGACATAAATCTCATGCGGGTCAAGTCCAGTCACTTGTTCTCTAACAAGTACCCATAATTTCAATGTGCATCTCTATGCATATAATCATCGTATGATTATCCATTGACAATTATACTAATTATTCTCTTAATAATTAGGGACGGAGATTATTATAAACAAATATACAAAACATATAATAATTAAATGATAAACATCTCATATAATAATAAATAATGTCAACACACAAGTCTATCAATCATAAACCTAGGGCATAACACTAACATAACTGTCCCAAATTGAATGTGTTTTTTCTTTTCTCACAGAAATGCATGCACATAATTATTACTCTCTCCTTCCCAAATTGAATGATTAATTTTTTTCATACTCCCTCTGTTTCAAAATGTTTGTTCCATTTGACTTTTTTGTTAAACTTTGACCACATATTTATTTATGAGAGATTAATCATGTTCATGAAATTTTAAAAGTTGTTGATAATATTATTAATGGTGAATCAATAGAAATTTTTAAAATTTTATGAACATAATTAATTTGTCATATATTTGTGGTCAAAGTTCAACAAAAAAGTCAAATGAGACAAACATTTTAGAACGGAGTGAGTATAATCTATTTGTTCTATTTCAACTCTTTATCCAGTTTCCTCATTTCTAGGTTCTTAACCTGATTATCAAAAAACATTGGGCGGAGCGGAGGGCTAACTTAATAGAAAGCATATTCAGCAACTTAGGACCTAAATCAATTCATAGGGTTCCCTTCTAATTTTTCATCTGAGTAGGTTGGAAGAGAACAATACTATTTGCCTGTTTGGTGGATCTTTCAAAAAGTGCCACTAATGAGGCCAAATTTCAACATAATTAAAGGAAATTCACTTTTGCTTTATCCACATCAACATTGTTAATTGTGAAAAGTTATAATTACTCAATAATGAAGCTTTTTGTTTATTTTTTTTAGTCTTTGACTTTTTCAATCTAATTTTCTAAAAAAATAGTAGTAATAATTATATTGTCCCCTATATATACTAGTCTTTTAGATTTAAAAATTGGAGTTTAATTTATGATTTTATTTTTTTAATATATTTATAGTTTATATTATATATTTATCTAAATAGGTTTATTATTTTTTTAGACTTACATATATTAAAATTTTAATTTTTTAAGGTAATTTAATAAGTTTTTTTCTTATATTAATAAAAAAAATTACGCAAAATGTGTCCTAATTAAATAATTTACATTCATTAATATTTAAAATAAAAGAAATTAAAAATTCATTTAATTCAAAAGAAGTCATCTCATTTCATTTCTTGAGTCAATCTAATACAACAAATTCAGTAGTACGATTAGAGCGCAAATATTGCTCATAACTGTTAATTCGAGTCATGTATGGAGTAACCCATCCAGCTGTACAATCATATCTGAAATGAACCCACTGTGGCATGAGAGTAGGCATTGGATACCCTCCTGTCACTGTTACTTGGACGTAATGATTAATATTAACGTATCCGATTGCAATAGCAACATGCTGATACCATGGGGGCGGACTAGATCGGAGCGGTAAGTACGTCATGCTGCCTGCAATGCTTAGAACATGCAATATCACATTGTACTTTGAAGCAATAATGACACCTATTTCAGGCATACTCATCCAATACTCGGGAGGTGCACATCTATCAATCTCAAAGAAATTCAATGAATTATAAACATTTAACCATACTCCAACGCCAAACATTTCAACATATTCTGCATCATAAGTGACCAACTCTTCTATCAAATTATGTCGAATAGTGGGTCATGCATCTTTGGGAAAGCCGAGACAGACAGCTATTGCTCGAAACCCACATTTTCCATCATTTATTACATCCCGTACATGAGTAATGTAAGGATGAAGTATAGTCAGAAATTGATGAATGTATGGATGGAACGAGTACTGTTGGTCCATTGAGTAACTGTGTCGTGCGGGTTTCGGAAACTGAGATTTATTAACCTCAACAAATCTTGCGGAGGAACAACTATGTCTACTCGGTTTTTGAGCTGGCTGAGCTGATTTTTTAGTTGGTCGAGCTGATTTCTGAGCTGGTTTCGGAGCAGGCATTGGCGGATCAACACGATTTTTTCTGAAAAGTTTATCCTTTAAGGAAGGGCGCCCACGAGTTGTAGCGTGAAAAGCTAGTTCACGAACCGAAGTCGTTGATGGCGCGATTAATTCCCTCAACTTTCTAAGAAAATTGAATTTACGAGATCTTGTCTGCTTTTTGAATTGTGCAGTGAACATTTGTAGCTCAAGTTCGCAACCAAAATCTTCATCTTCTATAGATGTGCACGGTAATAATTCAAGCTTTCTCCAAAACTTATCGATTGAATCAAGTGGGATAGGACGACCTTTATTGAAATATATTACATGTACATGTGCGCATGGAAGCTCATGGTTTGTATGCAACTGACATCCACAATTTTCTAAATAAAATCCAACATCTTTAGACCGCTCAAATTCCTTGAATATTATTTCAAGGGCATAAATTGAAACGAAACCACGCAATTCTCGAAAGACTGATGTGTTAAACCGACGCCGAACGAGAATTTTGCTCTCTTCAAGACTTGCTCTGATAGATGTGACTTGTGACTTGGTGAATAAAATTCAATGATCTTTCTAAATCTGAATGTGAGGACTCCAAATATCGTTTTAACTTAGCATGCTGGCTCTCAACTCGATTTGTTGTGTGATTTCCAAAGTTAAGAAACTTATCAATCCAAGCAGAAACAAATATTTTCTTATAATGTGTGAGCCAAGTTGCATTTAGATAAGCAAGAACACCTGAAAAGTCAAACAAACTTAATTTAGTTATATGAATATTAACATATAAGCATATAGGTCAAATGACAATTTAGGGTCTGAAGTCTACGAGGGTACCAGATTGGGGCCGAAAGTCTTAAAACTGTCAATTTAGGGCCCAAAGTTACTATTTTGATCAATTTGGGGCTTTTTGACGTTTTCCGTCCAAAAAGACTGTTAAGTGACCATGTGCGATTCACGTGAGATTCAGTGAGGATATTTTGGTCATTTCGCGTTCAGGCCCCAATCTGGTACCTCCCCGTAGACTTCAGGCCCTAAATTGTCATTTGCCCTATAAAATAATAAAAATTATAAACTATTATATAAAATAATTAATTTATTTTATAAAATTTATAACAACATAATTAAGAAAATATTTTTGAAGAATAATATATATAAAAATATCTAAATAATTCAATAAAATAAATTTTATAAAATAAATTATTTTCTTAATTATGTTGTTATAAATTTTATAAAATAAATTATTTTTTTCAAAATTTTGTTCTAAAAAGTAAAAATAAAATAAGGGTTTCACTTTTCCTTTGAAATCTATAGGTGTTGAATTAAAAAAAAAAACAAACAAACTCAATAAATTCTTGAAATTTGGATTTCGAGAGAGTAGAAATTTTGAAAACTTCACATTTGGGTAGATTTGTTGAACCGAGCCCTAGCAATCATTTTTCCAACCAAATCATCCACCTACCATACACAACCATCGTCCATTAACATATGGACGATTGCAGATCTGCAGCCCGGGAGGCGATTGCAGATCTAGTTTTGTGGAAGGGGGAGGCGATTGCAGATCTGCAGATTTGGGGGTTAAGGCGTTGTTGGGGCAGAGAAGATGAAGCTAGAGAGAAGGATATTTTATGGGCTAGGAGATGTAGATCTAGGTTTTTGGGTGGGTCCAATAGGGTGACAATTTAGGGATGGCGTGGGGTGGAGGAGGAGGAGGTGCGATTGGGGTGGATCAACAACTTACCGGAGGTGAGGTGTGGGTGATGGTGGCCATGGCCATAGCCATGGTCATGAGGTGAGGTGAGAGAGTGGGGTGACTGCCATGGTTAAGAGAAAGATGAGGAAAAAATTCATATCAATTTACCCTTTGAATTCCAATTCCAGGAAATGTTGATGTTGTTTCTTTGAAGAAGATTTCAATCAATCTATATGAGTATTAGATCTTCAAATATGGTAATTAAAAAGAAAAGAGAAGCAGCATATTTTTTTTTAATTTTTTTAGTTTTAGTTTAATTTTTTTTTAATTTTTTATTTACATTATATAATTATCAAATCTAAAATAATTAGTAATTTTTTTGAAGCAAAATAATTAGTAATTTAAATTATTAGAAAAAAGGATAATAGTTAATATCTTAAATTATTTTAAATCATATTAACTATTATCTTTATTTTTTTCAATATTTTAAATTTACTAATTATTTTTTGTAAAAAAAAATAAATATTTTTATTTATTATTTTATAGGGCAAATGACAATTTAGGGCCTGAAGTCTACGGGGAGGTACCAGATTGGGGCCTGAACGCGAAATGATCAAAATGCCCTCACTGAATCTCACGTGAATCGCACGTGGTCACTGAATGACCTTTTTTGACGAAAAACGCCAAAAAGCCCCAAATTGATCAAAATAGTAACTTTGAGCCCTAAATTGACAGTTTTAAGACTTCAGACCCCAATCTGGTACTCCTCGTAGACTTCAGGCCCTAAATTGTCATTTGTACAAACATATAAGATGATTTCATATTTTAAATAGAATAAGTTTTTACTCAAAGAATACTATAATAAGTATTTGGAGAAGAAAAAAAAACTCATTTCATTTTAAAAAATAAATAAAAGGTCACATGTTAGATATTTTGCAAAACATAAATATTAATTTTAAGAGTACCTGAGAAGTTAAGCAATATTGCTTCGAGTTGTGCAAAATTAGACATGTATACTTCTTCAGTTTCAGATTCAACCAGTCTGCTCCATGCTTTATTGAACAAATTCCAATATTCATGCGATTTTATTTTTGGCCTGCACTTCTTAAAAATATTTCTATTAATGTGTCATCTACAAAATAATCATTTGGCTTCTGAAAATACATTTTTGCATGCGTTCATCGGAGCCAATTACCTTCTTATCTATCAGCTTATTTCCTTTCTTCCCACAGAGATTTGAGAAACAACTCTGTGATTCTTTTAGATTTTTATTGTTAAAATTGTGATTGATTTATTTGTTGAAAAGTTCCAAATAAATTGGGGCGGATTAATCCATTATCCGCAAAACCCAAAGGTAATTTGTCAGACATTAAGCCCCTTTCCGATGCCATTGAGTTAGAATCTCCGGGGGAAGATTCCGGTGAATCGAGAAGTGAGGAATCAAATTTATTGGTCTGTCAATAAAATTTATTGATTTTATTATGAAGCGGGTGATGATGAAATTTATTGGTCTGTCAATCGACTAAAATTTGATGTTAAACAATGAATCCCGACAGGTTCTGATCGCTTCTTGTTCCTCCCTTTTAATTTTTTTAATTTTTGATTTTATTTAATTCAGTTACCACTATTATTTTCAAGTATTTGATTTAAATTTGCAAAAAAAAAAAAAGATGTTGATTTTTGGAGGCATATGAGAAATCAAAAAGAACAAAGCGTCTGAATTTTTTTGATGCTCACTCACCTTGGAGAACTGATGACTGTTTCTACTTTTTTTTATTCTATTGTTTTTGTTTTTTTAAATAATAACCGATTTAATTTTTAGGCTTATTTAGTTAATTGGTTTTACTTTATTTTTATTCGTGTAATTAAATATATATTGAGATGAATAATATTGGAATAAACACCCACCCTCCCCTCTTAGATTAAATCATAATTATTGTTCAAAATTTATTATTTTAAAATGAAAACAAAATTAAATATTAATTTTAGAAGTGAGGGAGTACTAAAATGTTTCTTGTTTAATAAACCGATTTAATATATTAAATAATGAATATCTTTATTAAATATTTTTTTTATTAAATCGAAAAAGGGTTTTTTTTTAAGAAGATTTACACTCAAAACTGTCAGAGAATTGCTCTGAAAAATTATAAATTACTATTTTGCAAGTAGCTCAGTTTTCAAGTCCAAAAAAAAAATCAAAAAAATCTTATTCTTACAAAAAGCAATAGAGTTTTCATAAAAGTTTTGTGGTTGAATAAATAGTACTCCGTTCATCACAAAGTAAAGGCATTGACATTGAATGACAGAAACAAAATAAGCACATAATTGTAAAGAAAAATGAGAGTTAATCGTCAAAATACGGTAATAATTACCTCATCGGTCGCAAATCTGTATGTGACATTGACGTTGAATTCATTTTCGTTTATATCACGTTGAGTTTCGTTTGCGCAATTGTCGTACTCCTAAATAAACACATATAAATTGTAACGACCCTAACCCGAGGCACTAGTTTAGTATAATATTATATGCTTTTAATATTATTGTTAATATATGTGCTCATTTTATATTCTTGATTTTTAATATTAGGATGAAATGATTGGGAAATAAAATAATTTACTAGGGGAAAATATAAAAATGGAAAATAAATAAAGAATGTAAGATGAGGTTAAAATGTGTAGAATAAATAATTAGAATAAAGGGTTAAATTGGGTGATGGAAAGCCTTAGTTGATTTGGGGATGGGGGGCCATCACCTCCCCCTTATTTCCCTCATCTTTCTCCCTTTTAGTCAATACACACCATACTCTCCCCATACTCCCCCTTACTTAATAACCTTCTCATCCTTTCTCCTTCATTCTTCTTACTTTCCCTAGCAAAACCTCCATGGAAAACCTCTCCATGAAAGCTTCATCTCCCAAATTATTTCCAAGATGAATCCTTCTCCATTTTCAAATCCGGTTGTACTTTTGTGATTGGTGCATCAAGGAGAGTTGATCAAGCCAAGAAAATCCTTAATCCACCTCTTATTTCCTAAGGTGAGTTATTATGACCCTTCCCTTCATTAAATGCTCATGAACTCTTAATGTTGTTCTTGTTAATATGATGGTTGTTTAATGCTTTGGAACTATTCTTGGAGTTGAGAAATTGGAAATTGACATGGAATGATGTTAGGATGCATGGAAGTGGATTTAGAGTGTAAGAAATGGGTGGAGTTAGTTTTAGAAGATTTAACTTGAAATGTGTTAGTAAAATGGGTTGGAAATCATGTGGTAAATGATCTAGGTTTATATCATATTGGGTTTAAATGCTTTAGGATGAAGTTGTGAAATATGTTATTGTTCATGAAAGTGGTAAAGAGTATAAGTAAATGGGTTGGGTTGGATTAGAATGGAAATCTTGAAAAATGATAGTAATTTGGGTGGAAAAAACTAATTGGTAATGATCTAGGTTTAGGACATGATACCTTTGAGTTAAATGGGTTAGTATGAAGTTAATAAAGTTATGAATTCCTTTTAGGTTCACCAATTATAAGGAGATTAGTATAAATCTTGGTTTTTGGGAATCCCTCAACATTATTGCTGCTGCTACCAGTTTCTGGGCCGAGGCACGAGTCGTGCCCCTAGGCACGAGTCGTGCCCATGGCCAATTCGTGACCACGAGTCGTACCTAGGAGGCCAAGTTGTACTGAGTTACTTGAGGAAGATTGGCACGAGTCGTGCCCTCAGGCACGAGTCGTGCCCAGGAGAGTCACGAGTCGTGACCAAGGTTTTAGGGAAGTCGTGCCCTGGCCTGGTTATGTTACACCAACTTTAGAGCTGTTTAAACCTAATCAAACTGGAACCAAAATGAAATCTCTATAACCTAGATTAAAGTAGAATACTTTGGCTACACAATGACATCTTAAGTGATCAAAATGGAATTGGGGAAGTACTTTAAATAATGCTTGGAAAACGCTAGTTAACCTAGTTTGGTAACTTGATCAATGGGATTCCAACATGGTAGATTTAACTTGGGCCTTCATAGAGGCTATGTATTGTTGTATAATGACCTTGTAGGATGGATTGATGATACTTCCTTGCCTTACTTGATTTCCTATACATTGTTTATATTATGTATAGTGTATTACTTAAATGTTGCACTATGATATTGGTTGAACATGAGTATATTTTACCATGTGGCTATATTGCTTATCCCGTTTGTGGATTATATTTCAAGTAACTATTATGTGCTTGATAATGTGTTAATCAGTTGATATTGGGGGTATAACATAATACGATCAATTATGGAAGTGTGACCTAATGTGATCGGATTATGTTATATCTGTGACCGTCCCCTTCTGTGGCCACAGGTTGGGGTATAGCATCTGTATTTAGCCAAAAGCCTTACAGATTTGCTACTATCTTATATGATTCCCTGAAAAACGGGTCTTATAAGATGTGAGTATTGCTTAAGCAGCTCACCTAAGATTGGAGTATTATTATACCCAATGTTGTACGACTATTGTTCAGACGGAAAAAGGTAAACCAAGGTAATGGAAGGTGTTTACAGCTTTTTCAATATGTTGTATGCAATCTGATATGTGTTGCATCTTATTTGGCATATTGCTGCATTCATAATAGCTTGCTGAGATTTATTCTCACCCCTCTTCCTTTAATATTTTTAGATCCTGAGACAGGCGGACCGGCCAAGTGAGGACGGAAAGGAGTTCGGATGTGGTATTTTTGGTTTGTCGGGGTACGGATGTGGTATTTTTGGGTTTGTCGGGACACGTGTAGGTTCCGGGTCGGGGTCCTCACAGTTGGTATCAGAGCTCGGTTAGAGTTCTCGGGTAGAGTCTAGCTGAGTGAGAGTGTGCGATAACTGACGTCGAGTGTTTGATGCAGGAGTTTGTTCAATGACAGAAAATAATAATGACCAACCAAAGGATCAAGGAAATATGAGCAATATGGAGAGATAGATTTCTCCACAATCATTTGAGGTATATTACCTGTCTCCGGAGTTAGGGGTCATACTTTTATAAATCCCCGTTCATTACGTTCTCATGTGGCATTACATTTCGTTTTTATTTGCATAAATGGCCCGAGAGTTGCCTTATGTACTGGAGGTTCTACTCTGATGGGAGAGTACCTCGAATCATCCTTGATTATCATGGTAGTTGTGATTAAGTGGGCATGGATTGCCGGTGGATATGGTAGGTATACCAATCCGTGAATTATTGTTATATTGACCTGAATTGATTGAGTAGTTGTTATATTTGGGGAGGACTGTCGCAAGAAGCGAGTCTCCTTATCTATGTTTGATTTGCCTCCGTGTGTGGTTAAGGCGGATAAGTCATTATTTGCTATTATGTCATATATGCGTAAATGTCGAGAGTATGGCCTAAAGAATGTGAAGGTTATTTGGGTTATGTGTTATATTTGAGTAAAAGACACTTGAATTATCTCATGTACCGGTGGTAAATAAATTGGTGAACTCTTAGTTGAGGTTAGTTATACGGAATAATTAAGAGTGATTTATGGTTGTATAACTTGCGTGAGTATTTATACATTGGTGTCTCGTGGTGGAGACTAGATATATGAGACTAGTATTGAAAGTGATAGTCTAAGTGAGATTATATGGTTTATAAGATATCGCGAGTATGAGTTCTTATAGAACTGACATATATATATTGCCTTATGTGCTATAAGTATATTCTCTAATGAGGGATTGATTGTATTCTTGCTACTAATTTGAATAGGAAATCAGATATTCTTGTAGGTGATATCACCCTATAAGTTGACTAAGTGGTATTTTCCATGTGAGTTTCAAAATGGGTTCCCATCAGGTATCATGCCAGGATATTGAGGCTTTGAGTTGATATAAGGTACTATTTTAGTATTCGGATCCCTAGATAGAGGACACTAATTGGGATGATGGAATTGATGATTCAACTTGAGAAATTATTTGATAAAGTAGATAATTAGCTTAGCGAATCTCCGTAAGGATAAATTAGTACTATATTTAGAAAAGATGATACTTGGTGGTTATTTATAGATTAGAGAGATCTCAAATAGGTAACTGTGAAGAATAAGTATTCGTTATCCCTTGTTGATGATTTGTATGACTGATTTTAGAAACTAGTAGAATACTCAATGGTTATTAGTTGAATTTTTCGGAGTGTTACAATTACAGTGAATATTTGCTTTAAGGATATACTTAAGACAACATTTGTATCTAGTATGAACGTTTTGATGTGTGGGTGTGTATTAGTTATGGAGAGGTAAATAGGGTAAATGTGAAGAAGTATAATAGATATAGTTATTGGTGACTTAAAGGATCAACTTCAGGAATTGGTAATATATGTATATGGTTTGTTTTGAGAAATGATTATCATTAGTTGAGAAAATAAAATAAGGATGAATCTTATTGGAAGACAGGATACTTTAGAATGATTACACCCTATAGGTCGACTTAGTTGCGTGACTCATATGAGGGATTGGTGTGATGCTTGGAAGATATTGACGTTATACGGATTTTGAGTTTGTTGATGGTTATTGAGAGTTAAGTTAGTTTATACTGTTAATGTTTAATTGCAATTTGGGGATGATTGATCTATGTGAGTTCCAATTATATTTTCTTATTAGGAGATCATGGTAATTGATCGGAAACTTGAGGTATGCAATACGTTGTTACTAAGTACAATACCAATATCAAAAGTAGTGAATGGATGGCCCAAATTAAATAAAAGTGTTGAATATTCAACTTGAGGAATTATTGAATTGAGGATGACTTACCAAGTTTACAATCTTAATGAATGTTTTAGTGTTATTTATCGGAGATAGTAATAGTATCGCGAGATTTTGTTTTCTTATAGAGAATTTAACTAAGTATAAATATTATGAGTGGTGGCTACACTATAAATAGAAGTCAAACAAGAATATCATGTTAGAATTGTTTTAAATGTGCTTTAAAACTTGGATTGTATATTGAACTTCGGTATGAGCAATTGTGCCCTTCGGGGATATATTGATTTATTAAAGTCAGTGAACCGTTTTTGTGTACATTAAAATCTGTGAGTAATTTGATCATCTACCGCTGGTATGGGACGGTTGTAGATAATTAGATCACTCGAGTTAGTTTTGTTTAGCTTATCAATCTTTTGAAATTTCTTAAAATTGTGAGTGGTTTAGTTAATTAAAACTGGTATGGGACGGTTTTAAATAAATAAACCATTCGAGTCTCATTGGATCCCTTTTTATATACCCTTTGTAATTCTGAAAGATGTTGTAAATTTTAGAAAGACATGTTATTTTAAAGATATAGTTCGTACAGAAGCAAGTAAAAAAGGCAACCTAGTTCCCCTATAAAGATTAATTGTATTAAAGTTTTGATCCGAGAAATGATTTGATAAATTGTGGGGTTATTAATGTGACGGTCGCAGTAGACTTGGTTTTTGTATTGGAGTTGGATCGGCTCCGTTGTGGGCGGCCAACCATTTGATTTGAATATTGATCTGTCACTGGACCTGAACATAATTGGAACATTGAATTGTGAAATATGGTCAATTAATATTCCGTTCGTGGAATCAAGGTCTTATTAGCATGTTCATATTTATTATTCCATGGGCAGTTGTTTAATGTTTATATTATGAGAACTACGGACGGGATAATTGAAATAACTCGTTTCAAGTGAGTCAAGACATAAGGCGGTTTGGTCACAATTGTGGAAATAGAATATTGACGTTAGAAGATTTATTAAATATTTAGAGTTCTAGATTGAACTTGAGAGTATCATCAAGATGGATTTTGTGATTGGGTTACCTTGAAAGTAAAAAGGAGTATGTTGTTTTGTTATAGAAAGTTGATTGTATTTTCTACTCATTGTATATGTATATAGTGATGAGATTCTTTGATCCAGTCCTCATATATGTTAGGGGATAGTTTGATTGTATAAACCCCATAGTATTAAATGGATTGGATAGACATTATTTGGGAAGGTCCTTTTGGAATATAGGAATGCTAGTAAGTTTAACCTTGTGAAAATTTGAAGAACCATTACTTATTTTTGAGGGTATGCTACGGGCATGTACAATGGATTTTAGTAGTCGATAGGACGTATGGTTATCAATGGTTGGGTGCGTATAATAACAGTTATCATTCTAGCATTGAGATAAAACCGTATAAGGCGTTGTTCGGGAAGAAAATATCGATCTCCAATTTGTTGGGGTGAGATTGGAGAAGCAAGGCCTAAGGTAAATTGGCGACAAAGTTTATTAATCCATTTGAAGTTTTAGAAAGGGTTGGTGATTTGACTTATAGACTGGCTTGGAGCAGCTTATAGAGTATTTGAAGTTTTAAATGTAATATCGTAATGTATTTGGAGACATAATTGTAGTACTTTTATTTATTTGTATTTTTATTAAGGTCGTGAAAATTCGGGCTAGTGATATCTGTTTGGTATTCTTGGAACATTAGGTTGTAATACCGTATTGTTAATGGAATTAAGAATCTGGGAGAGGAATCACAACATTGAAGAGACTATTTGGGAATTGGAGTCTGAGTTATACATAAGTAACCGAGGCGGGTTGAACATTTAGGTAAGTACCAGTCAAATTCGGGACGAATTTTCTTTTAAGGAGGAGTGAGTGTAACGACCCTAACCCGAGGCACTAGTTTAGTATAATATTATATGCTTTAAATATTATTGTTAATATATGTGCTCATCTTATAATCTTGATTTTTAATATTAGGATGAAATGATTGGGAAATAAAATAATGTACTAGGGGAAAATATAAAAATGGAAAATAAATAAAGAATGTAAGATGAGGTTAAAATGTGTAGAATAAATAATTAGAATAAAGGGTTAAATTGGGTGATGGAAAGCCTTAGTTGATTTGGGGATAGGGGGCCATCACTTCCCTCTTATTTACCTCATCTTTCTCCCTTTTAGTCAATACACACCATACTCTCCCCATACTCCCCCTTACTTAATAACCTCCTCATCCTTTCTCCTTCATTCTTCTTACTTTCCCTAGCAAAACCTCCATGGAAAATCTCCCCATGAAAGCTTCATCTCCCAAATTATTTCCAAGATGAATCCTCCTCCATTTTCAAATTCGGTTGTACTTTTGTGATTGGTGCATCAAGGAGAGTTGATCAAGCCAAGAAAATCCTTAATCCACCTATTATTTCCTAAGGTGAGTTATTATGACCCTTCCCTTCATTAAATGCTCATGAACTCTTAATGTTGTTCTTGTTAATATGATGGTTGTTTAATGCTTTGGAACTATTCTTGGAGTTGAGAAATTGGAAATTGACATGGAATGATGTTAGGATGCATGGAAGTGGATTTAGAGTGTAAGAAATGGGTGGAGTTAGTTTTAGAAGATTTAACTTGAAATGTGTTAGTAAAATGGGTTGGAAATCATGTGGTAAATGATCTAGGTTTATATCATATTGGGTTTAAATGCTTTAGGATGAAGTTGTGAAATATGTTATTGTTCATGAAAGTGGTAAAGAGTATAAGTAAATGGGTTGGGTTGGATTAGAATGGAAATCTTGAAAAATGATAGTAAATTGGGTGGAAAAAACTAATTGGTAATGATCTAGGTTTAGGACATGATACCTTTGAGTTAAATGGGTTAGTATGAAGTTAATAAAGTTATGAATTCCTTTTAGGTTCACCAATTATAAGGAGATTAGTATAAATCTTGGTTTTTGGGAATCCCTCAACATTATTGCTGCTACTACCAGTTTTTGGGCCGAGGCACGAGTCGTGCCCCTAGGCACGAGTCGTGCCCATGGCCAATTCGTCACCACGAGTCGTACCTAGGAGGCCAAGTCGTACTGAGTTACTTGAGGAAGATTGGCACGAGTCGTACCCTCAGGCACGAGTCGTGCCCAGGAGATTCACGAGTCGTGACCAAGGTTTTAGGGAAGTCGTGCCCTGGCCTGGTTATGTTACACCAACTTTAGAGCTGTTTAAACCTAATCAAACTGGAACCAAAATGAAATCTCTATAACCTAGATTAAAGTAGAATACTTTGGCTACACAATGACATCTTAAGTGATCAAAATGGAATTGGGGAAGTACTTTAAATAATGCTTGGAAAACGCTAGTTAACCTAGTTTGGTAACTTGATCAATGGGATTCCAACTTGGTAGATTTAACTTGGGCCTTCATAGAGGCTATGTAGTATTGTATAATGACCTTGTAGGATGGATTGACGATACTTCCTTGCCTTACTTGAGTTCCTATACATTGTTTATATTATGTACAGTGTATTACTTAAATGTTGCACTATGATATTGGTTGAACATGGGTATATTTTACCATGTGGCTATATTGCTTATCCCGTTTGTGGATTATATTTAAGTAACTATTATGTGCTTAATAATGTGTTAATCAACTGATATTGGGGGTATAACATAATACGATCAATTATGAAAGTGTGACCTAATGTGATCGGATTATGTTATATCTGTGACCGTCCCCTTCTGTGGCCACAGGTTGGGGTATAGCATCTGTATTGAGCCAAAAGCCTTACAGAGTTGCTACTATCTTATATGGTTCCCTGAAAAACGGGTCTTATAAGATGTGAGTATTCCTTAAGCAGCTCACCTAAGATTGGAGTATTATTATACCCAATGTTGTACGACTATTGTTCAGACGAGAAAAGGTAAACCAAGGTAATGGAAGGTGTTTACAGCTTTTCCAATATGTTGTATGCAATCTGATATGTGTTGCATCTTATTTGGCATATTGCTGTATTCATAATAGCTTGCTGAGATTTATTCTCACCCCTCTCCCTTTAATGTTTTTAGATCCTGAGACAGGCGGACCGGCCAAGTGAGGACGGAAAGGAGTTCGGATGTGGTATTTTGGGTTTGTCGGGGTACGTATAGGTTGGCGTAGAAAATGTATTTTGGTATAATTCCTTTGTGGAGTTTGTATGCATAACACTTAGTTTCTACATTATAACTAAAGTCTTTTGTAATTAAAGCAGGTTATTACTTTTAAAAGTTACTCAATTCTTCCTCCCATGTAGATAGGAATGAAGTTATTTGGAAATGGTTTTGTTCAGTATGTTTAAGTGGTAAGTTAAAGCAAAGTTTTAAAAGTTTAGGAAATTTGGGTTGATTGGAGGACGCTCCAGCTCGGGACACGTGTAGGTTCCGGGTTAGGGTCCTCACAGTTGGTATCAGAGCTCGGTTAGAGTTCTCGGGTAGAGTCTAGCTGAGTGAGAGTGTGCGATAACTGACGTCGAGTGTTTGATGCAGGAGTTTGTTCAATGACAGAAAATAATAATGACCAACCAAAGGATCAAGGAAATATGAGCAATATGGAGAGATAGATTCCTCCACAATCATTTGAGGTATATTACCTGTCTCCGGAGTTAGGGGTCATACTTTTATAAATCCCCGTTCATTTCGTTCTCATGTGGCATTACATTTCGTTTTTATTTGCATAAATGGCCCGAGAGTTGCCTTATGTACTGGAGGTTCTACTCTGATGGGAGAGTACCTCGAATCATCCTTGATTATCATGGTAGTTGTGATTAAGTGGGCATGGATTACCGGTGGATATGGTAGGTATACCAATCCGTGAATTATTGTTATATTGACCTGAATTGATTGAGTAGTTGTTATATTTGGGGAGGACTGTCGCAAGAAGCGAGTCTCCTTATCTATGTTTGATTTGCCTCCGTGTGTGGTTGAGGCGGATAAGTCATTATTTGCTATTATGTCATATATGCGTAAATGTCGAAAGTATGGCCTAAAGAATGTGAAGGTTATTTGGGTTATGTGTTATATTTGAGTAAAAGACCCTTGAATTATCTCATGTACCGGTGGTAAATAAATTGGTGAACTCTTAGTTGAGGTTAGTTATACGGCCTAATTAAGAGTGGTTTATGGTTGTATAACTTGCGTGAGTATTTATACATTGGTGTCTCGTGGTGGAGACTAGATATATGAGACTAGTATTGAAAGTGATAGTCTAAGTGAGATTATATAGTTTATAAGATATCGCGAGTATGAGTTCTTATAGAACTGACATATATATATTGCCTTATGTGCTATAAGTATATTCTCTAATGAGGGATTGATTGTATTCTTGCTACTAATTTGAATAGGAAATCAGATATTCTTGTAGGTGATATCACCCTATAAGTTGACTAAGTGGTGTTTTCCATGTGAGTTTCAAAATGGGTTCCCATCAGGTATCATGCCAGGATATTGAGGCTTTGAGTTGATATAAGGTACTATTATAGTATTCGGATCCCTAGATAGAGGACACTAATTGGGATGATGGAATTGATGATTCAACTTGATAAATTATTTGATAAAGAAGATAATTAGCTTAGCGAATCTCCGTAAGGATAAATTAGTAATATATTTAGAAAAGATGATACTTGGTGGTTATTTATAGATTAGAGAGATCTCAAATAGGTAACTGTGAAGAATAAGTATTCGTTATCCCTTGTTGATGATTTGTATGACTGATTTTAGAAACTAGTAGAATACTCAATGGTTATTAGTTGAATTTTTCGGAGTGTTACAATTACAGTGAATATTTGCTTTAAGGATATACTTAAGACAACATTTGTATCTAGTATGAACGTTTTGATTTGTGGGTGTGTATTAGTTATGGAGAGGTAAATAGGGTAAATGTGAAGAAGTATAATAGATATAGTTATTGGTGACTTAAAGGATCAACTTCAGGAATTGGTAATATATGTATATGGTTTGTTTTGAGAAATGATTATCATTAGTTGAGAAAATAAAATAAGGATGAATCTTATTGGAAGACAGGATACTTTAGAATGATTACACCCTATAGGTCGACTTAGTTGCGTGACTCATATGAGGGATTGGTGTGATGCTTGGAAGATATTGACGTTATACGGATTTTGAGTTTGTTGATGGTTATTGAGAGTTAAGTTAGTTTATACTGTTAATGTTTAATTGCAATTTGGGGATGATTGATCTATGTGAGTTCCAATTATATTTTCTTATTAGGAGATCATGGTAATGTTGGAAAAGTATGTTGTGTGTGAAGAAAATTGTGTACATTTCCTTGGAAAAATCGTTTGTCGTTGGACAAAGATTATTGTGGGTTCATATTCTACTCCGTGAGAACATGAAAATGATATTTTATTTGTTCAATTTGAAGATTGAATGATAAAAATATTACAGCTTAAATAAATGGATGAAAGTTGGAAATGTGAGTTTGTCTCACATGTGAAAAGAATGGAAAAACTAGTTGATAGTTTTGGCCATTTTTTATTGAATTATAATTCTTTTAATTCAAGATTAATTCCAAGAATAACTTTCAAAGTTAATGTCCATTTATGATTGGCAAATGAAACTCCAAGAATAAATTGATGGCAATGTTAATTGTTGAATTAAGATGATCATCAATATGTGGATTAATTGAAGAGTTAATCCTTGGGGAGTTTTGAGCTATAAAATACCCACAACTCTTTGAAGAAAAAAGAGAAAAAAAATAGAGAAAAAGATAAGAGGAAAACACACAAAAAGAAGCTTTTTCCATCAATCTTCTTATATCCTCTTGCAATTCGTTCATCTTCTTCCTTTGCCCTCCTTGAATAATTGGAATGGTGATATTGTCCAAGCATATTAGTTCATTTAGCCGGAAAGCTCAAGTGCGAAGTGGTTCCGGTTAATCCGTTTTATCCTGGGAGACTAACGCCTGTTGAAACCTCAAGCACTCGTAGAGAGGAGGACGAATTAGTCTTAAGGAGAGTGTGTTCTCACACGACTCGGATACAAGAGATTAAAGATGGACAAACCCAATGAAGAGATCAAATACGGTTGTATCTTTCTTTTTATGGTTTTTCAAAATTGTTGTATATTATATTTTCAATGTTGTAATTTGTTTTCCTTTCTATATTTTCAAGATTTTTCTAACAATCTTAAGACTAACTCGATATTTGAGAAAGGATTACAGATTTGAGAATCCGGTGGAGCACCGGCCACGGGAGAAAAGATAGAAAACGATGGAAGAGGCGGATGGAAGAAAATTCCAGCAACTTTTTGCAATGACCAGCTGTGGTAAAATTGTAATTTTGGAGTCGTTAACCGTTGGATCGAGCTGAAATTTGGTGTGCATGTTTAGGACTCATAGGAGAAGATTCTGAACGGTGGAGATTGAAATCTATAATGTGAAAGTGAAGATAAAAATTTCGGACCAGAGCAGTTTTGTGAACTAAAACATTTTTTTTAATTTCTGTTTAATGAGATTAATAAAGATGGAAAGATTGATGCTCCGTGACATCAACTATGTTACAATGATTGTATAAACCAATTGTGGCTAAGCCTCATGTAGTGGTTATACATCATGTAAAGAGATTGGAAAGTTCATTGAAACTAAGAACGTTGGAAGATTAAGTCTTTAACGTTTAGTTGACAAAGATAATAGGTCTTCTTACGAGAAGTTGTTAAAACCTATTAGTTGCATTGGTGACAAAGGTCACAAAGGTTAACATAATAGGGCTTCTTGAAATGAAAGAAGTTGTTAAATCATATTATTGTTAATAGTGACAAAAGTCACAAAGATAAAAACAATAGAGCTTCTTGAAAGAAGTTGTTGAATTCTATTGTTGTGAACATTGAAAAATGTTACAAGAACTAAAACCATAGGGCTTCTTGAAAGAAGTTGTTAAAACCTATTGGGGGAATATGTGACTAATGTCATAAAGATAAAAATAATAAGAGTTCTTGAAGAAAGTTGTTAAATCTTATTGTTGATGATGATGACAAATAACACAAAATATTTAGAATGAGAACTTCTAAAAGAAATTGTGTATTTTGTAAATGAGAATATGATTTTTCTCTAATTTAGAGGTGCTCCAAGATGAGACCTTTAAAGTTTTGGAATAATTAACCTTCAATTATAATTCCATTAAGGAATTTAGAGGTTTATAAATATGAGTGGTTATAAAAAATAAATTGTGTTAATTCTCCTATTGAATTAGCAATTTATTCTTGGAGTTAATTCTCTAATTAAGTTAGAGAGTTATATTTTTAACAACAAAGTTATAATTGTTAAAAATTAAAGCCAATGTTTGGTTTGTGTAGAGACAAATCTCTAATGGAATGTGGTTGTTCCAAATATATCGGATCACCATAGTGAGAAGTTAGAAAATTTTGTTGGCCTTGACTTTAAGTGATGGCAACAAAATATGTTCTACTTGACCACCCTTAAACTTGTGAGGTTTCTTAAGGAAGATTCTATAAAGTTGGGTGAAAATAAGACGGATGTTTAATCCGTGAGTGCTGTTGAAGCATGAGATTTTTTTTTTTGGAATTATATACTTAACGGATTGTCGAATTTGTTATATAATGTATATAGTACCTAGAAAATGGTGAAATAATTATGAGAGTCTTTGGACTATAAATAATAAATCTGAGAATGCGGCTGAAATGAACTTCATTATAAGCTGTGCTCTTGATTTTAAAATAGTGGACTTCATAAACCATGAAAAGTTAAATGAAAGAATTGAAAATGGTCTTTCATGAAAACCATACCGAATGGATGGTGTTGAGTGAAATTCTCAAGTGACGGCAATAATTGAGAAATTGTTTCACACTTGAAAAGATTTCAAGAATTACCTCACATATAAATGAATGTTGAGGTGTGTGCTATTCGTCTTTGTGTTGGAAAAGAGAATAGAACTTTGGAGAAAAAGTTGTCTAACATTTCTTTTGGCGAAAGCAAATGTGATGAAGCATGCCTAAATGCTTAATACAAAGACAAAGTGGGTCAAACTTGTTTGAATTGTCAAAATCATTTGAAAAGTCAAACGTGTTTAAAAAGCCAAACTTGTTTGAAAAAGTCAAGCATATACCTTGTGTCTTGAGTGGCAATTGTGATGTCATCAAGAATGAAATCCATGATGTTTGAATGAATGAAATGAAAGGGTATTCAAGTGATTAATAATGAGAATGAATCTCTTTTTATAGTCAAACAAGACTTATCAAATATATGCTTGAAGCTATAATCAAGTCATATTGATGCTTGAGGTGTGAATGTTATTCACTAGATGATGGTAAAATGTAAGTTTTTACCTTTAACATTGCTTGCTAAAAAGCAAAATATTGAATCTTATCTCTTTAAAGAAAAAGTTGGAAATCAACTTAATAAGGAGGTAGTGATAAAACACAACTAAATATAGTTTGTGTATATGTTACACTAAATACTATGGATTGCATATGGTTGGGTATGCTTACAATAGTTGTGATTATAGAATTCTTGTTTATGAATTCAAGATTCAATAATGGAATCATGAAGTGCTTCTTTCTTTAAGAATATGTTTCCGTATAAATTAAGAGATGGGAAAAACTCATTTAAACGGATTCAAGATTCAATAGAAGAAGAAGAAACTTATCATGATGAATGATAAAGAAGAGGCATGACCTTGACATAGCAAATGAGGTAGGATAAGAAAATTCTATGGCCCGAATTTTCTAACCTCCATGCTAGAAAGTGAATCACAAAGTTATAAAGACAATGAGCTCTTTGGAAGGATCTTTGTGGAAAGAGGCCATTAAAAGTAAGATTGATTCCATCTTGGAAAATCACACTTGAAAACTAGTGGATTTACCTTCGAGTAGTAAATCACTAGCATATAAGTGAATTTTCAAAAAGGAAATGAAGACCGACGGAAGAACAATCAATGAGTACAAGGCTATACTTGTAATTGAGGATTACAAGGAAAATAAAGAACTTGATTACTTTGATACTTATTCTCTCATCACGAGAATAAATATTGTATTTGCAATTGCTGCATAGCAGAATTTGAAATACATCAACTGGATGTAAATAACCTTTCTAAATGTCGATTTAGAAGAGAAAATTTACATAGAACAATCCGTGGGGTTTGTTGTATATGAGCAATGAAACAAAATGTCCACAATGTACACCATGATCAAATGGTGTTAATAATGAAAATTGGCATTATTGCTAATTTTAGGACTACCCTGAAAATGTGGGGGTGAGTATACTTTGGAAAATAATTACTTTTTCGAAAGGTTTCCCCAAGAAAACAATGAGATGTCCATATGAAATATGGAAACGTAGGCCTACGTACACTTGTTAATGTGGGGTGTTTCGCAAAGTAGCAAGTCCAATTACCAAAGAAATTGAATTTGGTTACTAAATGGTGGATTATGTTTCAAGAGTTATGTTCATAACAATTGTGGATATTGGTTTGTTATATATGATTCAATAAGTTTGAATATATATAAAAATCAAAAGAAAATAAAATCATTGGAAATCAAGTATTGATGTCAAATTCTTGAAAATGAATATATGATACTTTGAATGAAATAGATCAAAGTGTTACGGTTCAAGAAATGGAACCTAGAAGAAAATGTGCTAGTTTGTAAAGTCATTGTATGACTTGAGACAAGTACAAAGATAAAGACATCAAAGGTTTGATTGTGTGGATTTAAACAAGAGTGTCTACGTCACTTTGTTTATTAAATCCAAAAACGATATGTTAACTAAGAAAAATTCTAGTCAATTTGATCTGTTGATTCAAATTCAAGGAAAACTAATGGACTCGTGATTAAACAAGTCATTAGGTGGATATTCTTGAATTATTTGAAATGATCAATATGGAATAGCTGGGATTTAACTGAATTATCAAATGAATAAATCTTGTGTTAGCAAGATGGTATATTGCTAAAGTCAATTTATGATTGACATGACATATATCAATGTGTGTAATGGTAGTCTAGACATTTATATCTAAGACATAATACCATTAAATAACTACTCTCAACTAATTTGACAATGTGAAGTCAAATGATAAACGGATCCGTTAACCAAAGGGTTAAATAGAGAGTTAGTTGAAAGTTCGATGAGGGGAATGAAACATAAGCCTCTTAAAAGTTAAACACAGCGGAAAACCCAATCTAGATGACTGGAGATCCCAAGAACTAGATTCAATGGGACAACCTAACTGTTAAAAGACTTGCAGCGTCACTGTGGGGGAACCAACCCCAAGTCCATTCCTGTTAGTGACATCCCGAAAGGACAAGGATAAGCTTAAGGCTTTTAATGATTCTTACGCGTCGAAAATTCGAGCGGGGTAAAACGGGTTACCTTTAAGAAATCACCTATGTGAGAGAGAAGTGGGGCCGCTTCGAGGAGAATTGTGTGAGGCTCAATTCTTAGACCCTCTCACAGAACCAGGCATTATGTTCAGGGCCATGAACGAACATAGCTATGAGAAATGAAGTATGTTAGGACATTACTTGTGTCTAGTATATGATCGGCTACACAAAAAGCATATCGATTCAAGGACATCGAGTCTATCGACTTGCGAGTAGAGTAAATATGCTAGTTCGAGCGGAGGTTCAATGGGCAATATCCCCACACCTTCGTATGCAAGTTTTTGTCTGCCGGACTCTATCACCAATCTCGTCCTCAATTTCCTTCATGTGGGGGATTGTTGGAAAAGTATGTTGTGTGTGAAGAAAATTGTGTACATTTCCTTGGAAAAATCGTTTGTCGTTGGACAAAGATTATTGTGGGTTCATATTCTACTCCGTGAGAACATGAAAATGATATTTTATTTGTTCAATTTGAAGATTGAATGATAAAAATATTACAGCTTAAATAAATGGATGAAAGTTGGAAATGTGAGTTTGTCTCACATGTGAAAAGAATGGAAAAACTAGTTGATAGTTTTGGCCATTTTTTATTGAATTATAATTCTTTTAATTCAAGATTAATTCCAAGAATAACTTTCAAAGTTAATGTCCATTTATGATTGGCAAATGAAACTCCAAGAATAAATTGATGGCAATGTTAATTGTTGAATTAAGATGATCATCAATATGTGGATTAATTGAAGAGTTAATCCTTGGGGAGTTTTGAGCTATAAAATACCCACAACTCTTTGAAGAAAAAAGAGAAAAAAAAATAGAGAAAAAGATAAGAGGAAAACACACAAAAAGAAGCTTTTTCCATCAATCTTCTTATATCCTCTTGCAATTCGTTCATCTTCTTCCTTTGCCCTCCTTGAATAATTGGAATGGTGATATTGTCCAAGCATATTAGTTCATTTAGCCGGAAAGCTCAAGTGCGAAGTGGTTCCGGTTAATCCGTTTTATCCTGGGAGACTAACGCCCGTTGAAACCTCAAGCACTCGTAGAGAGGAGGACGAATTAGTCTTAAGGAGAGTGTGTTCTCACACGACTCGGATACAAGAGATTAAAGATGGACAAACCCAATGAAGAGATCAAATACGGTTGTATCTTTCTTTTTATGGTTTTTCAAAATTGTTGTATATTATATTTTCAATGTTGTAATTTGTTTTCCTTTCTATATTTTCAAGATTTTTCTAACAGGTAATTGATCGGAAACTTGAGGTATGCAATACGTTGTTACTAAGTACAATACCAATATCAAAAGTAGTGAATGGATGGCCCAAATTAAATAAAAGTGTTGAATATTCAACTTGAGGAATTATTGAATTGAGGATGACTTACCAAGTTTACAATCTTAATGAATGTTTTAGTGTTATTTATCGGAGATAGTAATAGTATCGCGAGATTTTGTTTTCTTATAGAGAATTTAACTAAGTATAAATATTATGAGTGGTGGCTACACTATAAATAGAAGTCAAACAAGAATATCATGTTAGAATTGTTTTAAATGTGCTTTAAAACTTGGATTGTATATTGAACTTCGGTATGAGCAATTGTGCCCTTCGGGGATATATTGATTTATTAAAGTCAGTGAACCGTTTTTGTGTACATTAAAATCTGTGAGTAATTTGATCATCTACCGCTGGTATGGGACGGTTGTAGATAATTAGATCACTCGAGTTAGTTTTGTTTAGCTTATCAATCTTTTGAAATTTCTTAAAATTGTGAGTGGTTTAGTTAATTAAAACTGGTATGGGACGGTTTTAAATAAATAAACCATTCGAGTCTCATTGAATCCCTTTTTATATACCCTTTGTAATTCTGAAAGATGTTGTAAATTTTAGAAAGACATGTTATTTTAAAGATATAGTTCGTACAGAAGCAAGTAAAAAAGGCAACCTAGTTCCCCTATAAAGATTAATTGTATTAAAGTTTTGATCCGAGAAATGATTTGATAAATTGTGGGGTTATTAATGTGACGGTCGCAGTAGACTGGTTTTTGTATTGGAGTTGGATCGGCTCCGTTGTGGGCGGCCAACCATTTGATTTGAATATTGATCTGTCACTGGACCTGAACATAATTGGAACATTGAATTGTGAAATATGGTCAATTAATATTCCGTTCGTGGAATCAAGGTCTTATTAGCATGTTCATATTTATTATTCCATGGGCAGTTGTTTAATGTTTATATTATGAGAATTACGGACGGGATAATTGAAATAACTCGTTTCAAGTGAGTCAAGACATAAGGCGGTTTGGTCACAATTGTGGAAATAGAATATTGACGTTAGAAGATTTATTAAATATTTAGAGTTCTAGATTGAACTTGAGAGTATCATCAAGATGGATTTTGTGATTGGGTTACCTTGAAAGTAAAAAGGAGTATGTTGTTTTGTTATAGAAAGTTGATTGTATTTTCTACTCATTGTATATGTATATAGTGATGAGATTCTTTGATCCAGTCCTCATATATGTTAGGGGATAGTTTGATTGTATAAACCCCATAGTATTAAATGGATTGGATAGACATCATTTGGGAAGGTCCTTTTGGAATGTAGGAATGCTAGTAAGTTTAACCTTGTGAAAATTTGAGGAACCATTACTTATTTTTG
The DNA here is from genome assembly GCA_022495995.1 of Adenophora triphylla var. japonica. Taxonomy (NCBI): domain Eukaryota; kingdom Viridiplantae; phylum Streptophyta; class Magnoliopsida; order Asterales; family Campanulaceae; genus Adenophora; species Adenophora triphylla. Next base: position 412,626 of record JAFEMH010000342.1, read on the forward strand.
AGGGTATGCTACGGGCATATACAATGGATTTTAGTAGTCGATAGGACGTATGGTTATCAATGGTTGGGTGCGTATAATAACAGTTATCATTCTAGCATTGAGATAAAACCGTATAAGGCGTTGTTCGGGAAGAAAATATCGATCTCCAATTTGTTGGGGTGAGATTGGAGAAGCAAGGCCTAAGGTAAATTGGCGACAAAGTTTATTAATCCATTTGAAGTTTTAGAAAGGGTTGGTGATTTGACTTATAGACTGGCTTGGAGCAGCTTATAGAGTATTTGAAGTTTTAAATGTAATATCGTAATGTATTTGGAGACATAAGTTGTAATACTTTTATTTATTTGTATTTTTATTAAGGTCGTGAAAATTCGGGCTAGTGATATCTGTTTGGTATTCTTGGAACATTAGGTTGTAATACCGTATTGTTAATGGAATTAAGAATCTGGGAGAGGAATCACAATATTGAAGATACTATTTGGGAATTGGAGTCTGAGTTATACATAAGTAACCGAGGCGGGTTGAACATTTAGGTAAGTACCAGTCAAATTCGGGACGAATTTTCTTTTAAGGAGGAGTGAGTGTAACGACCCTAACCCGAGGCACTAGTTTAGTATAATATTATATGCTTTTAATATTATTGTTAATATATGTGCTCATTTTATATTCTTGATTTTTAATATTAGGATGAAATGATTGGGAAATAAAATAATGTACTAGGGGAAAATATAAAAATGGAAAATAAATAAAGAATGTAAGATGAGGTTAAAATGTGTAGAATAAATAATTAGAATAAAGGGTTAAATTGGGTGATGGAAAGCCTTAGTTGATTTGGGGATGGGGGGCCATCACCTCCCCCTTATTTCCCTCATCTTTCTTCCTTTTAGTCAATACACACCATACTCTCCCCATACTCCCCCTTACTTAATAACCTCCTCATCCTTTCTCCTTCATTCTTCTTACTTTCCCTAGCAAAACCTCCATGGAAAACCTCCCCATGAAAGCTTCATCTCCCAAATTATTTCCAAGATGAATCCTCCTCCATTTTCAAATCCGGTTGTACTTTTGTGATTGGTGCATCAAGGAGAGTTGATCAAGCCAAGAAAATCCTTAATCCACCTCTTATTTCCTAAGGTGAGTTATTATGACCCTTCCCTTCATTAAATGCTCATGAACTCTTAATGTTGTTCTTGTTAATATGATGGTTTTTTAATGCTTTGGAACTATTCTTGGAGTTGAGAAATTGGAAATTGACATGGAATGATGTTAGGATGCATGGAAGTGGATTTAGAGTGTAAGAAATGGGTGGAGTTAGTTTTAGAAGATTTAACTTGAAATGTGTTAGTAAAATGGGTTGGAAATCATGTGGTAAATGATCTAGGTTTATATCATATTGGGTTTAAATGCTTTAGGATGAAGTTGTGAAATATGTTATTGTTCATGAAAGTGGTAAAGAGTATAAGTAAATGGGTTGGGTTGGATTAGAATGGAAATCTTGAAAAATGATAGTAAATTGGGTGGAAAAAACTAATTGGTAATGATCTAGGTTTAGGACATGATACCTTTGAGTTAAATGGGTTAGTATGAAGTTAATAAAGTTATGAATTCCTTTTAGGTTCACCAATTATAAGGAGATTAGTATAAATCTTGGTTTTTGGGAATCCCTCAACATTATTGCTGCTGCTACCAGTTTCTGGGCCGAGGCACGAGTCGTGCCCCTAGGCACGAGTCGTGCCCATGGCCAATTCGTGACCACGAGTCGTACCTAGGAGGCCAAGTCGTGTTGAGTTACTTGAGGAAGATTGGCACGAGTCGTGCCCTCAGGCACGAGTCGTGCCCAGGAGAGTCACGAGTCGTGACCAAGGTTTTAGGGAAGTCGTGCCCTGGCCTGGTTATGTTACACCAACTTTAGAGCTGTTTAAACCTAATCAAACTGGAACCAAAATGAAATCTCTATAACCTATATTAAAGTAGAATACTTTGGCTACACAATGACATCTTAAGTGATCAAAATGGAATTGGGGAAGTACTTTAAATAATGCTTGGAAAACGCTAGTTAACCTAGTTTGGTAACTTGATCAATGGGATTCCAACATGGTAGATTTAACTTGGGCCTTCATAGAGGCTATGTATTATTGTATAATGACCTTGTAGGATGGATTGACGATACTTCCTTGCCTTACTTTAGTTCCTATACGTTGTTTATATTATGTATAGTGTATTACTTAAATGTTGCACTATGATATTGGTTGAACATGAGTATATTTTACCATGTGGCTATATTGCTTATCCCGTTTGTGGATTATATTTCAAGTAACTATTATGTGCTTGATAATGTGTTAATCAGCTGATATTGGGGGTATAACATAATACGATCAATTATGGAAGTGTGACCTAATGTGATCGGATTATGTTATATCTGTGACCGTCCCCTTCTGTGGCCACAGGTTGGGGTATAGCATCTGTATTGAGCCAAAAGCCTTACAGAGTTGCTACTATCTTATATGGTTCCCTGAAAAACGGGTCTTATAAGATGTGAGTATTGCTTAAGCAGCTCACCTAAGATTGGAGTATTATTATACCCAATGTTGTACGACTATTGTTCAGACGGGAAAAGGTAAACCAAGGTAATGGAAGGTGTTTACAGCTTTTCCAATATGTTGTATGCAATCTGATATGTGTTGCATCTTATTTGGCATATTGCTGCATTCATAATAGCTTGCTGAGATTTATTCTCACCCCTCTCCCTTTAATGTTTTTAGATCCTGAGACAGGCGGACCGGCCAAGTGAGGACGGAAAGGAGTTCGGATGTGGTATTTTGGGTTTGTCGGGGTACGTATAGGTTGGCGTAGAAAATGTATTTTGGTATAATTCCTTTGTAAAGTTTGTATGTATAACACTTAGTTTCTACATTATAACTAAAGTCTTTTGTAATTAAAGCAGGTTATTACTTTTAAAAGTTACTCAATTCTTCCTCCCATGTAGATAGGAATGAAGTTATTTGGAAATGGTTTTGTTCAGTATGTTTAAGTGGTAAGTTAAAGCAAAGTTTTAAAAGTTTAGAAAATTTGGGTTTATTGGAGGACGCTCCAGCTCGGGACACGTGTAGGTTCCGGATCGGGGTCCTCACATAAATATATACAATATAAGAATAAATTTGAGATCTATATAAATTAATACTAGGAAATTGTATAATAAGTTAAAAGCAAACCTCATCACTTGATTTTAATTCATCACTTGACTCTAACTGATCTTCACTCCAATCATCCATTTTGAAATTTAAGTTTTAATTTTTGGCAATGTTTTGTGATAGAGAGATAAACCTTATAAGAAATATCTGATGAAAGGCAATGAAGTACAATGTATATATGTGTACTTAAAGAATTTGTTGCATTGAGATTTAAAATTGCTTTAATTTTATATAATTAATTTTTGCTTTGAAAATTGTTTTTTGACAGATTTTTTTTAAAGTCAAACTAATAGTCCAAAATGATTTTTTACTTTTCAAGACTGTAAAGGTTGGAAATTGACAAACTTTTCTTTGAAAATTGTTTTGGGCATAAGTCAAAATAATAGTCCAAAATTAATTTTCATTTTCAAGATAATGAAGGCTGATTCTATTGGGTATTTCTCTTTGCATAATAGTCCAAAAAATTATTTTATTAAATTTTATATAATTATTTTTTGCTTTGAAAATTGTTTTTGATAGATTTTTTTAAAGTCAAACTAATAGTCCAAAATGATTTTTACTTTTCAAGACTGTAAAGGTTGGAAATTGACAAACTTTTCTTTGAAAATTGTTTTTGGCATAAGTCAAAATAATAGTCAAAAATTAATTTTCATTTTCAAGATAATGAAGGTAGATCCTATTGGGTATTTCTATTTGCATAATAGTCCAAAAAACTATTATTATTTTTCAAGATAATAATAGTCCTAGAATTGTCCTTGGAAAACGGCTTTGATTTCCTGATTTTCCTTCTTAGGATAACGTCGTTCATTTTCATTATTTTTATTTAGAGAACAATAATTTCCTTCTACTTTTAATCTTTGGATGACAATAATCGTTGCCACACATTTGTCAAAAATTTAAGAAAACATAAATATTTTTTTCGATTATTAGAAAAAATTATATAATAATAAATAAAGGCTTTATTAAATTTTAAATTTAATGAAATGAAAATAAAGTAAAAAATTTGATTATGTTGCTAGTAAAAGATTGTTGGGCCAAGGGTAAAAAGAGGAGAGAAAAAAAAGGCACCATTAACGATGGAGTGGCTGCTGCTAGTTGTAGTCAATATTACGGGGAGAAGGTAAAACAACTTTAATTCTCAAAAACCAAGACAGACTATTCATTAATGATTATGTGCAAATAGAATTTTGATTGTGTAAATAGAAATACCAAAAAAAAAATTAAAAAATTAATCCAACTTTTTCTATGCTGCCATTTGCCTGTTTGGAAATATACAATAGTTTATTCGTATACACACATTTGTTTTGATATATACAATAGTTTGTCATTTTCATTGGTCAATCCAATAAATGGAGAGAACGCTCCTTTTTTTCCAACTATTTTTTTATAATTGTTCTAAGATGATGTTTTGCATATGATATTTTCATTTTCTAGTTTATATTCTAATTTAAATGATTAATCAATACATTTTTAGTTCTGTTATAAATCAATCAATTTCTCTACTATCATTTATATTCTAGTTTAGACATGCCTACTAATGGTCTCGTTCCTCCTTCGAAAAAAACCGAAGTTCTAGTACTTGTTCCTACCATCAGCCAATCTTATAGGGATAGATATTCTACTTCACGACACCATGTGGAGAATATGGATGGGGATGACTCCCTTAGCAGTCCAGGTCAGTGGAGCTCTAATGTTGCAGTTCACGAGCCTATAGCACCTTAGGGGTGAAAGCAAAGAAATGTGTTCCTCAAATCAAGCATGATATAGTTGACATTGTAAATATTATGGTTTATCCTTTCCCAATTATTCTATATAAATATCCCGTGAATTATGGAGTGTGATAGAGATAGTTTAGTAGGTGATTGTAATCATTCCATAGAAATAGGATTGTAAATAACCATATAAAGGAAAATGACTGGAAACCAAAGCAAGTAGGTTGGTCTTCCTTTCTCTCCTTCCTTCGTGTCTTTCTTCTCCTTTAACTTCAGTAGAGTATTTTTCTTTCTTCCATTCCTCTTCTTTAATTTCTTACTTTATGCAGGTTGATTAATTCATTCATGGTATCAAGAGCGACATCAATATAGCTATGGGTGACGTAGCTTCGAAAACCATAGTTACCACCGATCCTGGGCAAGTTAACCCTCACAACAAACATAACCTCCCCATTCTCTTCAACGTACAATCGTACATGGGTCACAGTCAATTGTTGAATGAGAATTATCAGAACTGGAGTTCCCTCTTTCTATCAATGCTGGAAATTCACTACCTCACCAATGTTGTCACCGATAAAATCCCACCCTCCCAAACCCTCACCAAAGCCGACAACACCACCTTTGAAAATCCAGCCTATGAAGCTTTTATCCATACCTCTCATTTCGTTCTCGAATGGATTAAAGCCACCGTTACACCTGAAGTCCAACCTCATGTAAACCCTTGTAAAATGGCACCGGAGGCGTGGGACCTTCTTGCCAAAGACTTTGGTGTGGCCTCTACTATCCACATCCAAAAGCTCCAGGAGGAGCTTCATAATTTGAATCTATCCCCCAACATGACCATCCAAGATTACATCCTCTGTGCCAAGACCATCTCTCATTCCCTTGCTTGTGCGGGTGAAGCAGTTTCGTCGCAGACACTTCGTAGTCGAATCCTTGGCGGCCTAGGTCATTCCTACAAGGAATTCATAACGACTCAAAATTCCAAGGGTGATACCACTCTTGACGATCTAAAGGACCTTTTGCTTCAAGAAGAAGCACTTCAACAAAAGTTTGCCAACAAAATCTCTCCTAACGTGAGTGCTCTTGCTGTCGCTAAAGAATCGGAAAAACCTAAACCCTTAACTCCACCTGTTGTTCAGAACCATCACAATCAGGGGAGCTCTAGGCATTTTGGGCAGCCTAACCAAGGGGGGTACTTCTTCATTCCTGGCCCAAATCGTGGGGGCGGGGGTAACCGAAACCAAAAGGGTAATCGCAACAAGAACCAAGGTCGAGGTATACTGCCTTTTCCCTCACTTTTTCCACCCACTCGGACTCCAAACCCACAAGCTACTGTCCCATACTACCCACTAAACCCATTCCTTAGCCAAGATCCACATTCAGTAACATGTCAATTGTGTAAGAAAGTTGGTCATGAAGCAACCACTTGCTATCAATGAGGGAATTTCGTGTACACCGCTCAGTATTATCCACAACAACACATGTATCCGTTTGGTAGTGGTTCGTCGCCTATGGCTCCCATGTCATTCGTACTTGATTCCGGGGCGACTAATCACATGACATCCAATTCGGATGTCCTACAACAGTTTTCTCCGTACTCAGGTAATGAGTCTATTGTTGTTGCTAATGGTGCATCCATTCCTATTGCTCATATTGGTTCTACTCAGTTTTCTTCTCATAATCACAATTTTGTCATGAACACTGTCTTACATGTCCCAAAAATTAGTCGTTCTTTACTTTCCATTCGCAAGTTTTGTTTAGATAATAATTGTTTCTTTGAACTAACTGCGTTTGGGTTTTTCGTGAAGGACAATCACACCAAGAGGACAATTCTTTCTGGCAATAACTCTGGAGATCTTTACACTCTATCGTTTGTTCCCAGTTCACGCGTAAAATCTTTGGCGTTGATCGGGGAACGTGCCTCCACCTCCACTTGGCATGCCCATTTAGGGCACCCTTCTCATCATATTTTCCAGTCTTTAGTCAATAAAATCAGGCTTCCAGTTAGCGGCCCTGTTAATAAAAAAGAAATGTGTCATGTTTGCCCGTTAGGCAAATCTTGTAATCTTCCGTTTGAACCTCGTAATTTTAAATCCAAGAAACCCTTAGCTTTATTGCATCTTGATGTTTGGGGACCCTCCACCGTTCCCTCTGTTTCTGGTTTTAAATATTATTTGTCTATTGTCGATGACTTCTCTCGATATGTATGGTTGTTCCCATTGTTTCATAAGTCTGATGTGTTTCCAGATCACTGATTTCAAAAGTCTTATAGAAAATCAATTATCTAGAAAGATTTATGTTGTTCATACTATAAAAACCATTCAAACTGATGGAGGGGGAGAGTTTATTAATAGACAATTTGCTGCCTACTTGGTTCAAAATGGTATTAGTCATCGGACCTCATGTCCATATACTCCCCAACAAAACGGGGTGGTCGAGCGGAAACACCGCCATATTGTATAAATGGGTCTTTGTCTCCTTGCTCAATCCAAAGTTCCCGAAAAATTCTGGCTTGAGTCGTTCTCTACGGCTGTGTTCCTTATTAATAGGTTGCCTATGCGTTAACTCAATTATACTTCTCCCTACGAGAAATTGTGGCAACGCAATCCAGACTACCGCTTTCTCAAAACTTTTGGGTGTACATGTTTTCTGAACCTTGTTCCTTATAATCGACACAAATTAATGCTTAAGTCTACGCCTTGTGTTTCTTGGTTATGATTTAATGTGCAAAGGATATAGGTGCTTTAATCCTATCACCGATCGAATATATGTTTCTAGACATGTTTTGTTTGATGAACAACATTTTTTCTATGTGAAAAATAACTTTGAAACAGCTATTCCCGGTCAAAGTCAGCTATATCAGCCCAGCTCAACAAGTTCTTCCGCTGCTTCTGTTACCTGGCCCATACCTTCTCTGGGCTGCTTTGATCCACCGCTGCACTTCTCACCAACACTCACAAAAATAGGCCCAATAGGGTCCCCTCAGCGGCCCACCATGCCCACTTCTAGCGCTGTAAGGCCAAGTAGCCCACAGACTAGCCCAGCGCCAGTCTCTCCTTCCATGGGACTCCCTTCCTCCAGGCCTCAAGATCACATTACTCCCGTCCACTTCTCACTGGATCAAGCCGAGTCTGATCAGATTGGACCGGAAATTTCTGCTCAGCTCATTCTCTCTCAAATTCAGTCCACTGAAACTGAATCTTCTGCCCAAACTGAAATAGGTGCTTCCCCAACACCTGTACTTGGAAATCATCCAATGATAACTCGAGCCAAAGCTTGGGTATTTCGTCCCAAACATAAATTTACACTTGGTGCAACAGCGGTTGAATCTCAGTTCTTCGAACCTCGCACTTTCAAATAAGTTGCGCCCTTGACTCAATGGCAACAAGCAATGCATGAAGAGATTACAGCTCTCTATAAGAATGGCACTTGGTCACTTATTCCCCGTCCACCTAATCATAATGTTGTGGGAAGTAGATGGATTTATAAAGTGAAACGGCAAGCTGATGGTCCCTTGAACGCTACAAAGCGAGGCTTGTAGCTCAGGGTTACACGCAACAAGAGGGGGTTAATTATGATGAAACATTTAGTCCGGTCATCAAACCCGCAACAATCCATTCCATACTCTCTATTGCTCATTCTCATAAATGGCCGATTGAATAACTTGATGTTCGAAATGCGTTTTTGAATGGGATTCTTTTGGAGGAAGTATATATGGCTCAACCACCGAGATTTACGGATCCACAACATCCCACTCATGTATGTCGGCTCCATCGTGCTCTCTATGGACTAAAGCAGTCCCCTCGTGCTTGGTTCCGTAGACTACATGATTTTCTGATTACTTTGGGCTTCTTCAATAGCCGTGTAAATTCTTCCTTATTTGTTCGTCATCAACATGACACCACCGTTGCTATTTTAGTGTATGTGGATGACATATTGGTGACTGGTTCTAACTCTTCCGTGGTAAACAAAGTAATTGACTCCATTTGTGTTGCTTTTGAAAGTAGACGATTAGGACAACTTAGCTTCTTCCTCGGTATTGAAGCTACACGGACAGAAACTTGTTTGTACTTAAACAAAACGAGATATGCTTCAGATCTCCTTCATAAGTTTAATATGCACTTAAGCAAACCGACGCCAACACCACTTGCTCCTGGTATTCTCCTCACTGCTCATGATGGAGACCCACTTCCCGATGCTACTCTTTATCGTAGCATGGTTGGCGGGCTTCAATATGTTACCCTCACTCGGCCTGACCTATCGTTTGCAGTTAATCAAGTATGCCAGTTTATGCATTCTCCTCGCACAACTCATATGCAAGCAGTTAAACGGATCTTTCGGTTTCTCAAAGGGACGTCTTCTCTTGGTCTCTCTTTTCGTTCTTCTCCCGACTTGTACAATGTTGCTTTTGTGACGCCGATTGGGCAGGATCCCCGGATAACCGCCTTAAACCACTGGAGCTTGCATTTTCATTGGTCCCAATCTCGTTGCATGGTCCGCTAAAGCAACACACCGTCTCACGGTCGAGTAGTGAGGCCGAATATAGGGCATTGGCTTCAACTGCTGCTGAAATTTGTTGGTTCTCTTACCTTTTTCGAGAGCTTGGCATTCCTCTAAACCCACCTCTTTTCCTGTGTGACAATATTTCGGCACTACACATGTCGAAAAATCCGGTGTTCCATGCCCGTACTCGTCATATTGAGATCGACCTTCACTTTGTCCGCGAACTTCTTCTTCAAGGATTTCTATGCCTACATCATATTGCTTCATCAGATCAAGTGGCGGACATTTTTACAAAGAGCCTTGCAGCACCCCATTTCCAACTTCTCCCCAACAAACTTCAGCTTAGTTCCACGACACTTCGCTTGAGGGGGGGGGGTGAAAGCAAAGAAACGTGTTCCTCAAATCAAGCATGATATAGTTGACATTGTAAATATTATGGTTTATCCTTTCCCTATTATTCTATTGTAAGTACCCTAATCTGGGTCGTTAATGTTTCGTCAGCCCAAATTAATAATTTATGATCATTTAGGGGCATTTTGGACATTATTTTGACAATTTGAATGAGGAAGGACCTCTTAGGAATATAAAAATGGACAAATACCTTGCTGGAAATTTGTCATTTCCAATAAAAAGGGAATATTGACCAAGAGCAAAATGCCAAAACTGCTTTCTGCACAGGATCAGGTACGCTGCTGGGGTCATCCGCGCGGACAAGATTGCACCTACAATCTTGTCCACGCGGATAATATTGTCATCCAGACAACCTATAAATACATCCCTTCTCCCTCAGTTTAACAAGACAGAAAAAAACCCAAAAAATACGAAAACCTACTGTTATGCTGTCAAAATCCACCCCCAAGTAGCCATTTACAACCTCACAACTCAAAATCCACACCAAATCCCACCTCAATTACACTCCAAAAACTACCTCCAAGCTTTGAAACCTTCAAACCCTAAACCCAAGTCCAACAAACATTGGTAAAACCCTTGTTCTTCCTTACTCAAACTCATTCATACATACATTTTCATACATAAATGATGTAGAGTAGTTGTTCTTATTTGTTGTTTGAACTCCCCCTTCCCTTTTTGTCCCAAGGATCCAAGAGGATCTTCATGGAATCCATTTCCATGGATGATCTTCTAATGGAATCCACATTTTAAATACTTTCATGTTATTCCCCATTTTCCCCTTTTACATTCCATGGTATTTGCTTCTTTAACCTAAATCATGGTCATCTTGGAGTCCATCTCCATGGATGACCACTTTAAATGGTCTACGTCCTTTACTTCCTTGTAAATCCCCTTCCCCATGTCTAAGATGCTCACCTTGGAAGACTTTCCTTGGATGAGAATCATCTAGACTTACAAAATAGGTCACACAAGATGTAGGAGATACACTTGAGTACAGATCTCAAGGATGGTCATCTTATGACCACCTTAAAGATCTTCCTCTAAAAGTTGATACACCTTGACCTATCCCTTTGTTCAAATTTACGTTCATGTCAAATTCCCTTCCCCTTTGCAAATGATATGTTTTCAAGTCCTAATGTACCCCCGGGATGGCTTGGTTAAGCGGATTCATCAATTATGACCACTAATCAAAGTCTAGGGAAAGAGAGGACAAAACATGGATGCCCAAAAATCCATTCAATTCCTTCATTTCTGCATTCAGTTACAATTCCAGTTAAGTCCTATAAATCCAGTTAACTTTCTGGAAATTACAGTGACTAAACTGGAAACTGTAAAAAATATTGACCTGCAGGGCTATCCGCGCAGATAAGACTGCATTACAGTCTTGTCCACGCGGATGACATTGTCATCTGCAAACAGTTTTCCAGTTTCTGTTATTTTCTTTTAATCACTGTCAAACTGTTTTTCAGTTCAGTCCCTAGAATTTCAGTTATTTTCAGAAAAGTCCTTTTAAACACACACACACATAAAAAAGTTTCAAGTGAGGAAGACTCGTCGTACGAGGCATTCCGGGTGAATGCCAAACGTTCTTCCCGGAGTGTAACGTGACCTCCGAACTCATTTTCTCTAAATCTTGGGTATTTTTCAAAGTTTTGGCCCTTAAACTAAAAATGGCGTGGCGACTCCGATAAAAAAATGATTTTCAAACAAAAAGGAAAATCGGGCATCATCACATCTATATAAATATCCCGTGAATTATGGAGTGTGATAGAGATAGTTTAGTAGGTGATTGTAATCATTCCATAGAAATAGGATTGTAAATAACCATATAAAGGAAAATGACCGGAAACCAAAGCAAGTAGGTTGGTCTTCCTTTCTCTCCTTCCTTCGTGTCTTTCTTCTCCTTTAACTTCAGTAGAGTATTTTTCTTTCTTCCATTCCTCTTCTTTTATTTCTTACTTTATGCAGGTTGATTAATTCGTTCAAGGGGAGGGTTCTTTTGGATAGATTTGTACATGCAACCAAAAATGGTGCAACAAATGCAACAAATGATAAGATCTTTGTTCCAACAACAGCTAACCCATATGCCTAGTGAAGTGTTGTAGGAGACACCACCTGTACCAAATTACATAAATCTTCCTTCAATCCCCCCACATAAAAGTCAAGGTGATCGATATCAGGCGATGTGTGGTTTTTGAACATCATCCTTTCTTTATAATCCTCGAACTTGTCCTGATACTCGCACCATACTTGTTTGTTGCATCGATCTAAGCTCCAACATAACATTCTCAAGAGGCAGAGTAACTGAACCTTGTGCAAATCTGCCTAGACATTACTTCCCACCCAATATGAGGCTTTCTAAGTTGATTATTTCTCCACCAATTGCTAGCAATCCCATCTAAAGGGATGGAAACTATAACAGCCTTTTGTATTTCATCTATGTAATGGAAACTATAATAGCCTTTTGTATTTCATATATTTAAATATTAACCAGACATAGAAATTTCATATAACCTATATTATATTTTGGCGGTAAAAATGTGTTTAATTTGAGCACATAAAATTTTTTTAGGGCCCTTTCTATCTCTTTCACCTCGGGCCCCTAAAATGTTAGGACCGACCCTAGGTTTGGCAGACACGTTATGTGGTTCTCCATTATACATGGCTCCAGAGATTATCCAGAATAAAGAGTATGACAGTAAGATGATGCCTTCAAATGTTGATACAAAATTGACAACATCAAAGGGCGGACACAAATACACTTAAAGGGGTGGAACTGAACCCCCTTATTCAAATAGTGTTTGTGTTTTAGTGGTTATGATGTTAAAATTTTAACTTGAAGGCTGTAGCTTCGAGTCTTATATCAAGAATTATTTTTTAACTCAAATCTTTATAGTATAAAATGCTATAGGTCCGCCACTGATTGAATCGTTGAGCTTTACATTTAACGCGCTTTATCTCTCTTTTTATAATAATAATTGTTTTTTTTTTTTCATTATCTTGTTTTACAGAGATTAGGAAAGTGAAAGGGGCCAATCCACTAACAGTCATAGTTTAGCGAAAGATTAAGTTAGAAATTTAAAATTCTTTAACTGTAAATAAAATTTATTTTTTGCTATAATATGGTACTGGGTGGATTTGGCTCGTAATCAGTAAAGTTTTTCTTTATAGTTGATTAGTAAGTTTGAGCAACCTAAGACTGCAAACTATATTACTATCTCCGTTCAAAAATAAATCTATCTATATATAATAACAGGATTGTCAAGTTTTCCCCGCAAAACGAAGAGTAGTTTAGTAATTTCACACGGTGGCAATTTGACAATTAACAGGGCGGAGAGGACACGTGTGACGATTTAATTGTCGGCGCGTGTACGCCACGTACACGCGCCGACAAAGGCGCGTGTACGCGTCATGGATTTTTTTTTTTTAATATCACGCCACATGGAGCACTCTGATTGGGCATTTTATTTCCGAAATTTTTTTTTCATCCCGTTTTTTCAACCTCAATTATTTTATAAAAAAAAAATTTTAAAAATTTTTACACCAAAATTCATAATTTTTTTCTCTTTAATTAGAGACTTTTTTCATTTAATTTGGACACAAAAAAAAATACTCTTTTTTAAATATAAATTTCTTACTTATCCTTTGTTAATTTTTCTTTTTACTTTTTCAATATCTTTTTTGTAAAAATTAATTAAGTGTGAAGTATATTTTTTTTATTATAAATGATGATAATACTCCCTCCGTCCCAAAATGTTTGTCTCATTTGACTTTTTTGTTGAACTTTGACCACAAATTTATGAGAGATTAATCATGTTCATGAAATTCTAAAAGTTGTTGTTGATAATATTATTAATGGTGAATCAATAGGAATTTTTAGAATTTCATGAACATAATTAAATTGTCATATATTTGTGGTCAAAGTTCAACAAAAAAGTCAAATGGGACAAACATTTTGGGACGGAGGGAGTAATAATCATAATTTTACTTTTTAAATATAAATTATTGTTTGTAATGTTACTTCCTTCGTTTCAAATTTTGACATTATTTTTTTAAACATATTAAGTAATATTGTATAAAATATTCCTTGGGACGAATATAATAATTTATTTATTTTTTACCCGAAGTAGTATTCTTTTGTAAAAATTAATATTTATAATGTTCGTGTCTTCGTGTCAGAAAATAAATATTAATTTTTGAGACAAGTAAATTCATTGAGGCAAAGGAAGCATTTTTTTTTATATAGAAAGTAGTATTAATTATGAGATGAAAGTAATATTCATTTTTGAATTGAAGGAATTTTTTTTTCTTACAAAGTAGAATTTTTTTATATATCAAAAAAAATTTAACATTGCTTTTTTCGTCTCAATGAACATTTTAAAAAATAATACTATTTTATTCGTCTAAAAAATTAATGTAATATTTTGAGACGAAGACGCGAACATTACAAATATTAATTGCAGATGCGAATGAAGTATTATTATTTTTTTTAAATATTCATTGGGATGAAGAAAATAATGCTAATTTTTTTTTGAAAAAAAAATGTAGTATTATTTTTGGGTTAATCCTTTCGAATCGAAAGTAATATTCATTTTTTAAATATTGTAATATTAGTGCCTTCCTTTCAAAATATGACATTACTTTTTAAAACAACTTAAGTAATATTTTATAAAATATTCATTGGGATGAAGATGGTTTTTTATTTTTTTAGCCGATGTAGTATTATTTTGTAAAAATTAATCTTCATATTGTTTGTGTCTTCGTGTGTCAAAAAATAAATATTATTTTTTGAGACAAATAAATTCCTTGAGAGAAAGGAAGCAATTTTCTTTTCATATAGAAAGTAGTATTAATTATGGGACGAACGTAATATTCATTTTTGAATCGAAGTAAATTTTTTTCCTTAAAAAATATAATTTTTTTATATGTCCAAGAAAAATTAACATTGCTTCCTTTGGCTCAATGAACATTTTAAAAAATAATACTACTATATTAGCCGAAAAAATTAATGTCATATTTTGAGACGAATGCACTAACATTACAAACATTAATTGCAGAGGCGAATTAAGTAGTATTAGTTTTTAAAATATTAATTGGGATGAAGGAAATAATGCTCATTTTTTTGGATAAAAAATGTCGTATTATCTTTCGGTTATTCATTTTGAATCGAAAGTAATATTCATTTTTGAAATGTTGTAGTGTTAGTGCCTTTGTTTCAAAATATGACATTCATTTTTTAAACAAATTAAGTAATATTTTATAAAATATTCATTGGGACGAAAATAGTTTTTTTTTCTTTAGCTGAAGTAGTATTATTTTGTAAAAATTAATTTTTATAATGTTAGTGTCTTCGTCTCAGAAAATAAATATTAATTTTTTGGACAAATAAATTCCTTGAGGTAAAGGAAGCAAATTTTTTTTTTTTTTGGATATAGAAAGTAGTATTAATTATGGGATGAAAGAAATATTCAATTTTGAATTGAAGGACAATTTCTTTCCTTAAAAGTCCTTTAGAAATTATGAAAAATATATGATTATGAATTTTCATTGAGTTTATTTTTTTACAAAACATTTTATATTAAGTTCTTCTCGCTCAGTTTTTTTTTTCTCTCTTTTTTGTTTTTTTATAAGAAACAATTCCTATTGATCTCTTTTAAAAAATGATGGGTTATTAATAAAGAACTTTAGATTAATGATATAAAAAATATGGACGCCATTTGATATAACATTTTTTAATTTAAAGAGTAGTTGAAGTATATTAGTAAAATTAAAAATCTTATTATTGGCTACAAATATAATTATTAGAACTATTTATGTTTTAATTTTTATTTTATCAAAATTTGATGGATTATTAATTTTGGTTTCATTTATTTGTGCCTTTTTATATATAATATTTATGAATAATTTTTTATTCAACTTTTGTCCTATTTTAATCGTTAAAAAATGGTTCGGATATTAAAGAGATGAATGGTTTTATTATAAAGCATAAAAATTTGGGTACAAAGTAATTAGTGAATAGTTGTTGTGAGTATGACTTATAAGACCATTTAATATTGAAATTTTATAATTTTTTCATTGTAATTTTTTTAAATTTAAAATGGGACACCTTTTATAAAAAAAAAGGAAGTTTAAAATCGGACGAAGGGAGCATTTATTTATTTGATAGTGAAATAATTTATCCTAATGTTAAATTTAATTACTAGCAAAATAAAAATTAAATCTTAATAATGAAAACTAAAATAAATAAAACTAGAAGGGAAAATTATATTTTCCGTCTCAAGTCAACTTTAAAAAATGTCATTATACAAAACAATTATTTTTCTTCATTTCAAAAATGAATATTACTTTCAGCTCAAAATAAATCACAAAAAAATAATACTACTTTTTTTGCCACAAAATTGCATTATTATATGCTTTAACTAGAAGGGAAAATTTATATTTTCCGTCTCAAGTAACTAAAATTTTTGCAGTAGAGTAATCAAATTACTTTTTTTGACCCAATTCTAGGAAAACAGTGTTAGTATGTGCTTTAACTTGATATTGTCAAATTTAAATAATTTTGTAAGTAAAAAACGGGTTGATAAAATTTTTGAATCCCTCCAAAACCCGCATTGATCCGCTTCTAATGAAAAAAGTTTGGAAATGTTTTCTTTTAAATCGGGTGGGATTGGGGTGGATTTGAGATTAGCTCGAACCGTCCCATTTAACCCGAACCCGCTTAGTATTCATCTTTTTTTATAATAAATTTTAAATATTGATAATATTTGTATATTATTATATACTTATTTGTTTATTGTTTATTGTGTTTTCTTATATTTCTATGTCATATTATTAATCTCTACATTTATAAGGAAATAAAGGGAAAAAAAATTGCATTTTATAATAGAAATAGTCATAATTTTTTCTTCAACTTTTGACCTATTTTAATCTTTAAAAAATTGGTTAGGATATTAAAGAGATGAATGGTTTTATTATAAAGTATAAAAAGTTGGGTACAAAGTAATTAGTGAATAGTTGTTGTGAGTATGACTTATAAGACCATTGAATATAAAAATATTAAAAAAAATTCATTTTACTTTTTTAAAACTTAAAATGGGACACCTTTTATTAAAAAAAAAAAAAGGAAGTTTAAAATGGGACGAAGGGAGCATTTATTTATTTGATAGTGAAATAATTTTTCCTAATGTTAAATTTAATTACTTGCGATATAAAAAAACGTGATTATATAACAATAACATTAAAGAAATATGTAAAAATCATACGGGGATGTAGAAGTTGAATACGGTTCAAGAACAAAATAACTTCTCAAAAATAAAAATTGATGATATTTGAAAATTTTCATTTCATGTAATTTGTTAGTTTGAAGAATCACTAGAGTCAAGAGTTCAGAATTGCAGTTGAAGAGAAAGATTTGGAGACTTATAAGCAGATTTATTACGCTTTCCCAATCGTTGTCGAAATTAAGTGATACTGTGGGCAAATTACGCACATATCACGTTCAATACACAATAAATATGTTTTACATAAAAAATATGCGTTCAATTCCATAGCATTGAAAAATGGATGTCAAATGTGATTATTATTGAATAGAACGAGAATTTATGTATAAAATGCGCTTCTTACAAACTAACTATGCCTTAAATATATATATTTTTTGTGACCTTCAATCTGATATTTGTACTAATAATATATTTTTTTTAAAAATATTTTACAATGTACACAAACATTTCTATTTTCTGTTATATTTGTATGAATTTTCGTAAATATGTGTTAATAGCTATCCGTGCATCGCACGGGAGTTACACTAGTGTCTAAAAAAATGAAATTTGCACTTAATCAAGAGTAATTTTTTTTTTTTAGAAAAATTGGAATTTCTTTTCGGGATGGGAGTAGTAATAATAATTAACACTCATAATAGTAATAAGTTTGAGCAACATATGCTTGTTTACTCTATTAATCCCAGTTAATATTTCCCCACTTTCTTGTTATAAATGTCATATCCATAGGCCTCTCTTAGAGCACTAAGCAATATTTTCTAATGGTTTACTATGTTGTATATTTAATGGTTATGGCAAATTTGAATATTCTTGTTCTCTGAAATATTTTAAGTGTTTCACCTCTTTTCAGTAAAATAATACTCCAATTGTTCCAAACATAATAGGCTCATTTGACGAGTTAATCGTTTAATGAATAATGTTTTACAAGTATATTTTGAAAACTGAGGTTTTTTTTAAATGAAACTATTATTCTTATTTTGACAGAGAGAATGCGGGTGCAGACAAGGTAGAGAAGCACATAGATGGGTAGAATCCGTTGGAAATTTGGCTTTTGGGGTAATTATGAGTGGATCTCATTTCTGGGTCCAATTAGGTTCGACCAAAGTCAATACTTATATACATCGTTTGTTATACCATTAATCAAATTGGTGTTTTGGTGAAAGTCAAATTATCATGGATGAAGTCCATAATTCTAAAATCTCAAACTTTGACATTTAAGTCTCTTTAATGTCAATGATGAAATGGGTTTGGTTGCTATCCCCATGGGTAAAAGAAGACAACTATCACTTTTTGTTTGTCATGTAAAAGACTTTGGTGTTCCATCTCATATGGGAATGACAACAGAAGTTGAAGTGCCTTTTTTTTTTTTTTTTTTTTTTTAATTGATGGGCACTTCATGACCCCTTGTTTAAGTATCATGTTAGGTGGCTTGAACCCCAATATCACAGATGCGATCGCTCGCTCGACTCGGCCTTTTGGGCACGGTTGTGGGCGAGTTGATTTGGTTCAGGGCAACCTTTTATTTTTAGTCAAAGTTTATTTGAGGTTTATCTTTTTGCAAGAAGGAAATTGATCTGGAGACTTGTCTTGCACGGGACTAATAGTCTCGCACGAGACACGTCTGTTTCTTGACGGGAATTTTAAATGCATGCGGTTTTTTCTCTGAAAGTTTAGGGTTAGGTTTTAGAGTCTTTATTTTCTCCTAAACGAACTGACCGTCTTTAATATGTATATAAGGACATCCCTATTCTCAATTTTCTCTAATGCGAAAAATACAAAACTAATATTTTCTAGAAAATTTGTTCTTGTTACAGATTTTGTGATTCAAGAGTATGATCTAGGCGAAGTGAGATAGAGCTGCAGTTGAATCCGTACATGTGCGCAAACATTCTTGGTACATATTATGTGATCGTTTTATCCAAGGTGGAAATTGGTTGTACCTGAAAAGAATTGCAGGCAATATTTTTTCTTAGTACAGTTTTCTTAAGGCGACTCGATCAATCCTGATAAGTTATTCTAACTCCCTTTGGATTTTCGCTTTAATTTTCGGGTATTAAAATGCGCTTTATTACTTATACTTCGTGATATTGATTTACTTCAATTATACGTCTGAATACATGATTGCTCCTTTGATTAAAATCAGTTTAATTTAAACTTGTACGACTATTTAATTCCAATAGAAACCATCCAGATGATTGTAGTAATTGTTGTCTTAGAACTATGTAGGAGTTGAAAATAGAGCAAAAATATATATAAGATTATTATTCCCCTTTAATTTGAACCATATTTATACTAAATTGGACAATATTTGTAATGTTGATTTATGGTTAAAAATTTGTTTTTCTGTGAATTGGATGTGGAATTATTTTTAACAATTTGCTAATTTTATGTATGACATTACCTCATTTCTTAAACACATTTTTTAATCTAATATATTAACGAAATATATTTTCAACATACTAGACTGTCTAATGACCCAAAAATCTATGCATAAAAATTATTTTAACATTGACTTTTAGATATTAATTTTAAATTCAGACAAGATATTTTTTAACATACTGTCTAGAATATATGTATAGCTTTGCCCCATATTTTAAACACATTTCTTAAATCAAATATATGAAGAAAAAAAATATTCTCAACATACTAGATTATCTAATGACGCTGAAATCTCTGCATTAAAAAAGTTTTAACATTTTCTTTTGAATGTTATGTTTCATTTCAGATAAGGACTCTATACACCTTTAATAGTTCCAAATCAACCTTGGGATGATGTTAGCATGGATTTCATAGTCGGGTTACCTAGAACTCAAAGGGAAAGGGATGAAATTATGGTGGTAGTTGATCGATTTTCGAAGATGAGTCATTTTGTTCTATGTCATAAGACGTATGATGCATATATTGTTGCTAATTTATACTACAAGGAGATTGTTCATTTGCATGGGATTCAAAAGTCTATTGTTTCAGATCGGGGCACTAAGTTCCTTAGCCACTTTTGGAAGACCCTATGGAGTTTGGTTGGTACTAAGTTGCTCTTTAGTACTTCCCATCATCCACATGCCTACTTCCCTTCATCCACAGACCGATGGACAAACTGAAGTGACAAATCGGACTCTTGGAAGTTTATACTACAAGGAGATTGTTCGTTTGCATGGGATTCCAAAGTCTATTGTTTCAGATCGGGACACTAAGTTCCTTAGCTACTTTTGGAAGACCCTATAGCGTTTGGTTGGTACTAAATTGCTGTTTAGTACTTCCCATCATGCTGAGTTTGTGTACAATAAAACTCCTTTATCTACTACTAGTCGTCATTCTCCATTTGAGATTGTGTATGGTGTTAATCCGTATATTCTCATTAACTTAATTCCTATACCGAAGAAGGAAATGGTGAGCTTTGAAGCAAAAGAAAGACAAGCTGCATTTATGAGAACTTGTGAGCAAGTTAAAGCTCAGATTGAGAAGGAAAATGTGAAGTATAAAGAAAGATGCAACAAAGGGCGCACTCAACATGTTTTCAAGGTCGGTTATCTTGTGTGGCTGCATTTTCGCATGGAGAGATTTCCTTCAAAAAGAAAGAAAAAAATTATGTCGAAAGCTGATGGTCCATTTCGAGTGCTGGAAAAGTATGGTGATAGTGCGTATAAACTTGAGCTACAAGATGAGTTTGTTAATGTGAGTCCTACTTTAAATGTTGGTGATCATTCCCCTTACTTGGATGACAAAAATTTGATGACAAGTGGAAGATAATGGAAAGGGACTGATGTTGAGCTCCAAGGGTGTGGACCAAACTTTGTGGGTACAATCTAAGCCCAATCTTTGTCAATGTGATTAGTTGGGCCTAAATGGGTGGTCTAATGTTTGAGCAGTTTCTGTAATTATTTTGTTCAGCTTATATCTAAGCAATGACACTCCAGATCGTGATTATTTTCACTTTGGGATGAAGATAAAGATGTGATCTTTCATATGACTACTTATGGCAATTTTAAGAATAAGTTCTTAAAGAGTTATGGCTGTTCAAATCTAGCTGGGCAGATTAGCCGAATTTACATTGTTTCCATCATTTAGTTCTTATCTTCATTTTTTCTTATCCTTTAATAATTAATGTATAGTTTATCCTAACTTGGAAGGATGTTCCAAGATTATTATAATACCCCACAACATGTACTTGTATAAGGCATTGAGTGATTGAATAAAAAATTCCTTTGTGAGTTTGCAAACTTACTTCAATTCTTGCGAGAATTGTTCTTAAACCTTGTGAGGTTTAAACCCTTTCCGCCCTTTCGAGGACATCCCTAGTCTAGCGAGATTGAGGTTCTTGAGTTAATCCATATCCATCCTAAGTAAACACTAGTTTACCTATCACGAACTATGTTTTGTTCTGATTCTCCGATAGAGATACATAGGCAGTCGTTCGACACATCTTGGGATACCTTCCATGTCTGGATATTTCAAGAAGACAGATATTTGGGTGACTGGAGATCTAATGAGTGCCATTGCTGCCCTAGTTTTTGGATCCATACTCTTCAGCTTGGCAATACCAACAGGTTCACTGGCTCTCAATTGGACCTTTCGTGCACCATCTAATAAAAAGTGAAGCTGGATTGGTCTCAAGTTATTTTCAATAGGCTCATAGCTGAGATCAATCTTTATAATGAAAAGATGGACGATAGTGCTTCAAAGTACAAGCCCTTCTGCAGATTGCTCACTAGGATCTTTCTTGCTTTCCCTTCACTTCGGAATTACATAATAGATACTCCTTACATCAAAGATAGGTCATTTGAGAATTTTGATTGTAAATCTCTTGAAGAGATTATAAAAGAGATTGCAAGAAGGCTTATTCAGCTGCCCACCCCTCCCCAAAATCCAAGAAAGTTGTTAAACAACCTATCGGTGAAGACCTTGAGGCGCCTGACCTTAGCGCCCTGAATGAAGATGATTATGATGATGGTTTATCTGAGGAAGCTCCCATTGAGAAGAAGAGATTTTTTTATTATCATTTTTTTTAAGAAGAAGAGCTTGAAGAAGGGTAAAGTCATTGCAGCGCCAAGACCTTCTGATAGAGGGTTTTGTGACTTTGTGGAAGCTAAGGGTGAGAAGAGAAAGGCAACTATTATACAACCTAGTGGTGGACTGAATAAAGCCAAAACTTCCTTCAAGGAGCTCAAGAAGGCCTATGTTGCAGGTGCTCATGCCTTGGAATATATATATATATATATATATATATATATATATATATATATATATATATATATATGTGTGTGTGTGTGTGTGTGTGTGTGTGTGTATGTGTGTGTGTGTACCTAACTCCCCAAGGGTTAGCCAAGCCCTGCCCAGAAAGAGGGTTAGCCAGGGCGCCGGCCCAGGGCCCAACATTTTAAGGGGCCCATTCAGGGTATAATTTTAGTACTAATACATATAAGTAAATTTCATAATCACAAGTGATGTGTTAGTTTAATGTTGTGGTTAGTGCCTTCTAACCCATGCAACCAGGTTCGATCCTTGGGACTGCTATCTAGAAATTCTTTGTTTATGTTTTCCTTTTTTGGCTCTTGGGTGAGGGCTTCGTAACGGATTGGGCCCTATCCTTATGCATTTATTTGTTAGGCTTTACAATTCTATTGTACTATATTCTTTGGCCTAATGATTATGTTTTTTATTTCTCTTTTCATCATATATTGGAAAGGGATCATGTTTTCTTTTTTTTTTTGTATGCTTTTAGCATTTTTAAGGGCCTAATGTTCATTTCCATAAAAAAGCCCAAATATTCATGTATTTATTTATCATGTTTTTTTTATAGTTTAGTTATACATAATATTTTATTTTTTACATATAAATCATATGTTCAATTTTAGGGGCCCTCATCTTCTTCTATTTTTCTCTAACCATAAACTTTTTTAACATATTCATATATTTAAATATTAACCAGACATAGAAATTTCATATAACCTATATTATATTTTGGCGGTAAAAATGTGTTTAATTTGAGCACATTAAAATTTTTTAGGGCCCTTTCTATATCTCTTTCACCTCGGCCCCTAAAATTTTAGGACCAACCCTAGGTTTGGCAGACACGTTATGTGGTTTCCCATTATACATGGCTCCAGAGATTATCCAGAATAAAGAGTATGACAGTAAGATGATGCCTTCAAATATTGATACAAAATCGACTACATCCAAGGGCGGACACAAATACACTTAAAGGGGTGGAACTAAACCCCCTTATTCAAATAGTGTTTGTGTTTTAGTGGTTATGATGTTAAAATTTTAACTTGAAGGCTGTAGCTTCGAGTCTTATATAAAGCATTATTTTTTAACTCAAATCTTTATAGTATAAAATGCTATAGGTCAGCCACTAATTGAATCGTTGAGCGTTACATTTAACGCGCTTTATCTCTCTTTTTATAATAATAATTGTTTCAATCCACTAACAATCATAGTTTAGCGAAAGATTAAGGTAGAAATTTAAAATTCTTTAACTGTAAATAAAATTTATTTTTTGCTATAATATGGTACTGAGTGGATTTGGCTCGTAATCAGTAAAGTTTTTCTTTATAGTTGATTAGTAAGTTTGAGCAACCTAAGACTGCAAACTATATTACTATCTCCGTTCAAAAATAAATGTCTAAAAAAATGAAATTCGACTTAATCAAGAGTAATGCTTTTTTTAGAAAAATTGGAATTTCTTTTCGGGATGGGAGTAGTAATAATAAGTAACACTAATAATAGTTATAAGTTTGAGCAACATATGCTTGTTTACTCTATTAATCCCAGTTAATATTTCCCCACTTTCTTGTTATAAATGTCATATCCATAGGCCTCTCTTAGAGCACTAAGCAATATTTTCTAATGGTTTACTATGTTGTATATTTAATGGTTATGGAAAATTTGAATATTCTTGTTCTCTGAAATATTTTCAGTGTTTCGTCTCTTTTCAGTAAAATAATACTCCAATTGTTCCAAACATAATAGGCTCATTTGACGAGTTAATTGTTTAATGAATAATGTTTTACAAGTATATTTTGAAAACTGAGGTTTTTTTAAATGAAACTATTATTCTTATTTTGACAGAGAGAATGTGGGTGCAGACAAGGTAGAGAAGCACATTGAAATTACCCGGATTTCGCGCGCGGCGAAAGACGGTTGTCTTTCGCGGAGGGTTGGTGTCTGAGACCTCGCTTTTCGGGATTGAGAGAGGAGTCGCCACGCGGTTTTTGTGTTTTGAGCCCAAACGTTGAGAAACGGCTTTTGTGAAAATGGTGTCGTTTTTATTGGCAGCAAAAACTTAGGAAAAAGCTTTGAAAATAGGGGGTCATTTTTATTGGTAGCAAAAACGAGTAAAAAAATTTTTTTTGGTACCAGAGATTGTTAGGTTCGGAGGTCACGTTATGTTTCGGGAAGAGTATTACGAGATCACCCGAAACGCCTCGTATGACGAGTCTTTCTACCTTTCTCGAAAACGTGTGCGTGTGTGTGTGTGTTTGCATTTTGAAATGGGGGCTTGAATGACAAGCTTAATCTTGGTTTGAATGTCAAACGTTGATTAGGTAACTTTGTTCGAAAAGACGAGCGTTTGATTGACAAATGTCGGTTTTGAGGTTTTTAGGAAAAGGGGCGCGAATGCTGATTTTATTTGTTCATCTTAAGTGTCAAATGTTGATTTTTAAGAAAAGAGCGTTTGAATGTCAAACGTCGGATTTTGAGTTTTGAAGATGAGCGTTTGGATGCCAAACGTCATTTCGCGCGTTTTGAAAGAGAGTTCGAAGGTCGAACCCCAGTTTTGAACCGGGCATTACATTGTTAACGATTTTTACGGGAAAAAACTTATTAAATGATTCTTGAATGTCAAAAGACGGATTTTAAGTTTGAAGATGAGCGTTTGGATGCCAAACGTCATTTCACGCGTTTTGAAAGAGAGTTCGAAGGTCGAACTCCAGTTTTAAACCGGGCATTACATTGTTAACGATTTTTACGGGAAAAAACGTATTAAATGATTTTGAATGTCAAAGTCGGCTTTTAAGTTTGAAGATGAGCGTTTGGATGCCAAACGTCATTTCGCGCGTTTTGAAAGAGAGTTCGAAGGTCGAACTCCGGTTTTAAACCGGGCATTACATTGTTAACTATTTTTACGGGAAAAAACGTATTAAATGACATGCAATCAACGAATCAGGTTGCAACTCGGACTTTGAAAAGTAAATACTATCACGATCCAAATGGGTCAGACTTTATAAATGACAGTATTTAAAGTGCGGTATCAACGGAATCAAACGATCCGGAATTGTAAATGACGATCGACGAGCCAAATGACTCAGAATTGTAAAGTTGCATGAAATGTAAATGACGTTCGACGGATCAAACGGTCCGGAATTGTAAATGACAGAAATTTAAATGACGTTCGATGGATCGATCGATCCGGAATTGTAAATGACAGAAATTAAAATGGAACAGGACCGGAACGTCGTTTTAAACCGAGATTACTTCTCTTACGGGAAGAGAAGATGATCGAGGGGCTAAAACGTATCGGACCCCGTTAGACGGAGGCGTCTATATTTCAAAGATGTTCGTCCGAAACGGTTATAGCAACTGGCGCGTAAATCGAGGCAGAACGAGAGATTAGGGAGAGGGAGTTATACCTATGGCTAGGGTCAACTCCTTTAGCTCGGGGGGTGTATACGGGATACGAAAGGTGGTTTGGGATGGTATTTTGAGGTGGTGAGGGGCATATTTGATCAAAATACGGAGGTTTTACGCGAATCGAGGCGAAACGGGAGCTCGGGAAGGGGTGGAAACCAGTTGGGCCGTGGCTATGGTGTTTTTGGAGAGTGATTTTTGTTGTTACAAATGGCTTTGACAGCCCTTCTATTTATAGGTGAAAATTCAGCATGAGTCCGGCCGAACTTAGCTTGAAATCAAGGGGGTTTTGTGAAACTTTGGAAATTGGAGGGACTTGCTGGCAATTTCTGAGAGTCTGCAAATGAGTCCGGCCGGACTGAGATTGTATACTAGGGGTATTTTAGTCTTTTCACTCTGAAATTGATTGAAAGGTGATGGGAGGGCTGTGACATGCGCGCCACGTGTCCCATGACTCACCAGGCCTTGTGGGAGTTCGTGCTCGGGTCCCGGTTTTGTCTGTTTTTAAAATAACAGTCCGAAAAATGTCCGAAACGCCCCCGGAAAGTGCCGGAAAGTGCATTTTTCAGGGAAAGCCGTACTTTTACGTGCGATAAAATGTGTTAAGTAGGTTTCGATATCGGGATGCACGGGGCAATCCCGAGACGTCTCGTTGGCTTGGCAACGAGGAGCTTAACGGGTTCTGGTTAACCTGGAGCGGGCCAGTTAACGGATTTTGGTTAACTTTTAATGGATTTTGACGATCTGAATTTGGGTACTTACAGTTAGCCCCTCAGCGACGTCTCTTCCGAAGGAAGTGGGGTCGTTGAAAAAGATAAGGATCCAAATCAGGATGCCTTACTTTGAAAGAGACCTGGGCGGTCAGCTGGCTGGACCCTTAGCGAAAGGATTTCTACGTATCCCGAGCGGGAATCAAGCCGGTCGTAGTTCGTAGGTGCAAGGAGCCGCACGTAGGGACCTTGACCTGAGCGAGACTGTTGGGAGGCGTCTGAACCTGAGTGGAGACCATTGTGAGGTACCGGAACCTGAATGGAGACTATTGTGAGGCGTCTGAACCTGGGTGGAGACCATTGTGAGGTACCGGAACCTGAATGGAGACTATTGTGAGGCGTCTGAACCTGGGTGGAGACCATTGCGAGGTACCGGAACCTGAATGGAGACTATTGTGAGGCGTTTGAACCTGGGATTTCTGAAACCTTCGAGGGCGTGTGGCACCTCAAACTGGAGTTACTGATACTGACGAGGGCGTGTGGCGCCGCAAACCGGAGTTGCTGGAACATACAAGGGCGTGTGGCGCCTCAAATCGGAGTTGCTGAAACATACGAGGGCGTGTGGTGCCTCAAACCGGAGTTGACGAGGATACGTTTATCCTGAGACGGAGGCGTTCGTGCCTTGGGTGTTGGGCTTACGATGACGGCCAGGTTTATCCTCCTGGGGATAGGGTGGCAATGATGGGAACGGTTGTGTTAAACTGGCGTTATTAACAACTCGGAAGGATTGACGTTTCTTCTTTAGAATCCTGCTGGGGATGAGCGTTCGGGCTTACCTTGATGGCCGAAGAGGGATTGTTGTGCGGGCTTACCTTGATGGCCGCTGAGGTGGGACGATCGAGCTTACGACTGGCGGCTGGGGAAGTGAACGATGGTGAAAACCAATAGAAACTTTGACGTCGGGAGATGGAATTGTAGCTGGAATGTCCGGAGATGGGATTGAGCGTTTGAATGTCAAACGTCAACTTGAGATGGAAGTGAGCGTTTGAATGTCAAACGTCAACTAGGGATTGAATTTAACGTCTGGAGACGAGCGTTAGTGAAAACTAACTTGGAATTTAACGTCTGGAGATGAGCGTTAATGAAAACAAACTGGGAATTTAACGTCTGGAGACGAGCGTTAGTGAAAACTAACTGGGAATTTAACGTCTGGAGACGAGCGTTAGTGAAAACTAACTGGGGATTTATCCTCGGGGGATGGGGTGTTAGAAATGTCTAACTGGGGGGAAATTTTACACTTTTGGGGGCCAAAAGGGGTAAAATTGGAACTGCAAAAGGTTGAGGGGCCAAAGTGGAAAGGAATCTTTATGCTGCAGCAAGAGTCCGGCCGGACTGAACCTGAAGTTGACCAGGTTGTTATCAGCGCCGAGGCATAAGCTGAAATGGCCATTTTCTTTCATTATATCCGACGAGGAGGAGAGAAAGGAGGAGAGAAAATTCATCCCAAATTGTGAGGTTTGCTCAAATTTGTGAAGGAAAATCGACATGGAAGGTGATTGGGAACCAATGGCTCGTCATGGAAGGACCGATGACGAAAGAACGCGGTTGGTTCGGACCATTCGAACCATTATTCATCCATTGAATCGGGCGGAGTTCTACCCGGCTAGGGAGAACCACAAATCCAAAGGAGGGATCGAGAGACAAGTAAGCTTCCTTCAAATTCCATTAATTTTAAGAATGTGCATTCTTTAAATGTTAAAAATTTGACTAGGAATGAGTTAGGGATTTTGGTGCCCGGATTGGGGCTTTTGACTTTGCTATGTGCCTTTGTCAAAATTGACTAGGATGTAGTTCAATTGACACTATGGGTAGATGACATAAAAATTTTGGGTTGCAAAATTCCATGCCTAGATGTGTTTTCCAAATTTAAAGCATGTTTAAGTCGAGATGGAGTAAATTTTCGAAATGTTTGAAAGAATTTGAAAGTTTCGGATTCGACGGAGTTTTCAAAGGGTTTTGAAAGTTCCGGATTCGACGGAGTTTTCGAAATGCTTTGAAAGTTCCGGATTCGACGGAGTTTTCGAAGGGTTTTGAAAGTTCCAAATTTGACGGAGTTTTCGAAATGCTTTGAAAGTTCCGGATTCGACGGAGTTTTCGAAATGCTTTGAAAGTTCCGGTTTCGACGGAGTTTTCGAAGGGTTTTGAAAGTTCCAGTTTCGATGGAGTTTTCGAAATGCTTGGAAATCCTGGACCGTCAATACTCCAACCGGGATGGAAATATTTTAGGAAAGGAATGAGAACTGTATCTACATTGCATCATTTTGACATGCGTTCGTGCATTCTGTTGATGTCGCTTCTGTACTTAACTTATTTTGCCGTGTTCACCTGCAGGGGCGAGGGACAGTTGATGTTCATACTCAGAAGAGTCGAGGAGCCTTTGAGGCAGTGAAAGCGTTGTGGGAGATATTCCCGGACTAGGCTCGAGACGGAGAGAGGAGTCCACGGCAGCTGGTGGTCAACTCCGGATTGGCTGGATTTATTAGCGCGGTAGCCGCGGTGGCTGTGACGCAGAGGGCGAGGTCCATGTATGTAGCTCTGAGCGAGTACTGGTGGGATACGACCCACACTTTTCATTTCAGGTGGGGGGAGGCGACGGTGACTCCCACTGATTTTCCTGCTATCACTGGGTTGCCGATTATGGCAACGCGCTGGTGTGGGTGGATGGTTATACCCCGGGGCAGTTGTCTGAGCTGCTGGGTTTTGATATTACCGATGCCAGGGGCTTAGGTATTCGGTACAGGCCGATGGAGAGGCATCTGAGGACAGGTATTTCCGATTATGGGGAGGGGTCCCCTAGGATGACCGTTGAGCACCTGGCTCGAGGGTTCATTTGGTTCGCGTTGTCAGCGACTCTGTTCTCGACTTCTGACACGTCCTGTCACTTCCCTCTGCTCGGGTCGCTGACAGACTTGGATGCCGTGAGGGGGTATGCATGGGGGGAGGCTGGACTGGCCGAGCTCTACCACTCCTTGGACAGGTTCTCGCGGGGAGAGGAGAGCTCCTTGAGCTGTTTCTCATTTGCTCTGGATGTAAGTTCACGTCTTTTTCTCTTCCTTGTCTCTTTTATGTACTCGTATGTATTTGCTCTGTAGCTGACATAACTTTCCATTTGCTTGACAGGTCTGGTGCTATGAGGTGTTCAGCCCGCAGCAGTGGGATATTAGGGAGGCATACCGATCCCTGTTCCCT
Source organism: Adenophora triphylla var. japonica (assembly GCA_022495995.1). Taxonomy (NCBI): domain Eukaryota; kingdom Viridiplantae; phylum Streptophyta; class Magnoliopsida; order Asterales; family Campanulaceae; genus Adenophora; species Adenophora triphylla. The sequence goes on from JAFEMH010000342.1 coordinate 442,307, forward strand.
GCCATGCTGTCTTGGCAGAAGAGGGCGAAGAAGGCGATGTCATCGAGGGTGGGTACTCGACTGTCGTACGAGGAGGTGTCTCAGGCCCTGAGTCGGGAGTTCTTCGAGCGGATCCAGCTAACCTGGTGGAGTCGGTTCCACATGGGCGTGGTTCAGGTTGCTAGTGAGGATACGCGGCGGCGGAAGCTCCTGGTGGGACTTCACTGCGATGCGATGTATCTGGGGGAGAGGGTGACCCGTCAGCATGGCTCGGGTTCCCTTCCGATGGTGCCGGTGGATCTGCCTCTGCACATGCAGCATCCTCTGTCGATGTCAATGGAGGAGTTGGAGAGGTATAGACAGGGTGTGTTATATACCGAGTATATCATAGCGGGAGCCGACTATGACACTTTCTTGAGGATGAGGTTGAGGAGCCCGTAGGTGCAACATAGGGAGGGCGAGGGCCCTGGATATCCCCGAGATCACCCCCTCCCACGCGCTAGGCTGGCGTACGAGGGGCTGGATGGTTCGTGCAGGCGGCTGGTGATCCCGATCACGGAGGAGCCAAGACCTCAGTATAGGGTGGACCCCAACGCTTCGGTGAGCACTTTTGATTTTCTGCATTAGCATTCTGCAAATGTTGCATCTGTACTTTCTGCTTGTCTTTTGATGACCTTCCTGGTTTGCAGGTGTCTGGCTGTACGTATAATCAGGCCATGAGACAGTTGGACGGGTGGGCCAACTACACTAGGAGGCTCGTGGCGTTCCTGAGGTGCAGTTCCCGGAGGAGCGTGGATGTTCGTGAGCCGAGGCCGTCTAGGCCGAGAGGTTCGTCTGCTCCCACGGCTGGTGGAGAGGACTTTGCGCAGGGATTTGGCCAGTTCGCGGGCAGAACGGCTGGGTTTGGAGCTCATCCTCCTTCGCACTCCGGGCACGAGAGGGGAGAGTCCTCGAGGCCTTTCGCGTATTCCCGCCTGGAGGAATTTGGGGATTTCTTGTTCTCGACGGATTCGGCAGCTGCGGAGCAGTGCGTCGAGTGCTCGGATAATGAGCAGGAATTGGACTAGTCCTCCTTTATTGCCTTTATTAGACAAAATGTATGTATTGTCTGGAACAATTTGACTTGTATTGTATTTGAAAGGCGCCCTTGGGGCGGAACCTGTACTTTGCACATCTATTTAGTGACTACCTTCTTTTTATTTTCGGCAAATAAGCAAGTAGGTTGATCAAAAATAAATAAAATGAAACATGCATGAAAAATTGAACGGGTCAAAATTTATGCCTATATGCACTGATTATTAATTACTTGCACTGTTGCACGAGCCCGGGGCGGAAGAGGTGTTAGCTTTGGTTGATTGAAACCAGGGGTAGCACGCAGATTCATAAAGGCATGAACAGGGCTTTGTTTGGAATTGTTTCCAAATTAAGAGCAGCTGGCTGCAGAGTTGACCAAGTCAACTGCAGAGAGAGTCCGGCCGGACTGAGAATGAAATTTCAGAGCCTTTTAAATTGAAGTTTCAGCTTTGCAATTCGTAAGAAGTTGCGCCTTTGCTTTGATCAGTTGGCTGAATTTCTTTCCAATTCCTAAGGCTTCCTTCACTTTCTTTCATGGCTCCCTTTCCTAAGCTAACGTCTCGGATGCAAGAGCGATACTTGGAAAATTTCCAGTCGTGGGTACGGAACCACACGAGGCAAAATAAGGGGTTTTTTGAAGGCTGTTACGGGATGAAATTTGTTTGGGCTTTGAAGGAGCTCATGCCAGATTGGGATCTTTTAAGAGCAGCGGCTCGCTTCTGGGACGTACGGAGGAATGTGTACAACTTTTCGTACAATGAAATCACTCCTACGTTCGAAGATTTCCGGGCCGTGCAGGAGGACTGAGAGACGGAACAGCTAGTTCTTCCGTATCTTTGGTGGCATGGCACCTGTTGAGAAGCTAGTGTCTCTTCTTGGTATCTCATTTGGAGAAGCATACCGGATGCCGATATTGAACAACGATTATGTTGACATGTTGGGGCTTGCCCGATAGATTTGCTTGGAGCCGAGGGAGCGTTTTGCGTGGGACGCGTTTGCTCTGTGCGCGATCGCTACTCTGTTCACGTTCACGTCCACAGGTGTGTGCCATCACAGTGTACTGGACCTGGTGAGGCAGTGCCGGAACGGGGGAGACATCATGCCTTTGGTTCTGGGCGAGACGTTCCTGGGCATAGGTCGGACGGCGACCGGTAGCCGATACATGTGGGGAAGGAGTCCCGCTATGCTTATCATGTGGTTGAGGGAGAGACTGCAGATGATGCCCGAGGTGCCAATGTCTTGTGATGCTTGGTCCTTTTCTTGACGTCCTCTGGTGATAGGGGGCGATCATCTTTGGCCGGAGCTCGGATGGCCGAGACTCCGCACGCATCACTTGCGATGGTGGGTTTCCCACCTGGAAGTTACAGAACTTGTCGGACCGCTCGGGAGGGTCTATTGGTTGTCGAGTGTCGGGTGTCTCGGACGTCTTTCTACATTCCATCGTTGGTTACTGCGACGATGCAGGCCGGAGCGAGGTGCCATTGACGGGCTTGAGTCATGTTGCTACCTTCGAGGTGGGATCTCTGCTGATGGAAGATCCTTCGACGCTATTGCTGCTCACACGGTGGTGGCAATACACGTCCTTTCCTGCCAGGGTTCTCTTTCACCGGAGAGGGGGCACTGTTCTGTCTACACAGTATCTGAACTGGTATGAAGAGTGTATAGGGGAGACACAGATGGCTATCTTATGGAGACGGAGTGAGCTGTTGGGTAGTGACTACCTTGACAGCTCGACCTTGAGGAGGACCGAAGCGGGAGCTAACCCTGGGGATCGTACTGGGAACGACATGGATGACTATGAGGCCAATGCTGATCGGGAGGCCAATCAAAGCACGGTCATGATGGCTAGAAGCGAGGCAGCTCAAGGCAGAGCTAGGGAAAGGGCTGCGTTGACAGCTATAGATTTGACGAAGGCGTCGGGAAGGGTCCCTGAGCCAGGTAGAAGGACTACCGAAATATTCCCTGTGAAGCTGAAGAACACTCGCCGTGGGAAAGGGAAGGGGAAGAAGGATGAAGGACCAAGTACGGGAAACTAGGTTGACCTTGCTGTCCATAGTATCCGCCCATTGTCATTGCAGACACATTAACTGATTAATGTTTTATTGTAGTTTTTCTAGCGTGTAGCGAGTCAAGAGTTGACCGTGCTTAAACTCATCAAAGATTGTTTTAACCGTAATGAATTTGTAGGTTAATTGAAAAGAGTTTTTCGAAACACAAGCAATTGATGCTTATTGTATTTTTTTTTTGTTTTTGAGACCGAACCAATGATGGCTGCCTACGTTCCCCTTTTACAATTGGACTAAGGGGCTCAGGTCACCGTAGTTCGACACTTTAGGTGAATTTGAGAAAGACAAAGACAAAAGAAGTGCGACCCTGTTTTTACCTGGATCATTAGCGGGAATGTATCCAGTTGGGTATTACTCTTTTAGCACTTTAATTTTACTGAGGGTGGTGTATGGGAAGCATAGTTGACTCGTGCTCTTCCTCAAACAAAGTATTTGCGGAGCTTGCTTCCGTTCACGGGGTTAACGAAAGGGTTCCCGTCCAAGTCTGCTAACTTCATGGCTCCTTAGGAGAAGATTCTTTGTACCACGAACGGTCTTATCCAGGTAGGCTCCCACTTTCCGAGGGGATTGGTCTGTGTAGGAGGCTTTTCCTTTAGCACCAAGTCGCCTTCTTTGATGTCTCGAATCTTGACTTTCTTATCGAATGCTCGGGCCATTCTGCTCTGGTAGGCTCGAGCGTGTTCCATGGCTTTCAATCTGCGCTCGTCGAGTAGAGCAAGTTCGTCGTGACAGCTCTGTAGCCATTCGACTTCATTGATCCCGTTTTCCAAGAGGACTCGGAGGGATGGAATTTCCAATTCCACGGGTAACATTGCTTCCATTCCGTAGGTAAGCGCGAATGGAGTCTCCCCGGTGGCGGTTCGGCGATGTTCGTATCCCCAGAGGGCTAGATGTAGCTTTTCGGGCCAGTCCCGACCTCTGGTGGTCATCTTTCTGATTATCATGGCGAGAGTCTTGTTTGCTGCCTCTACTGCACCATTGGTTTGTGGTCTGTAAGGAGAAGACTTGTGATACGTGACTCTGAATTCGGTCAGCAGTTGGTCACAATCTCCCTCGAAGTGGGTCCCATTGTCGGATATGATCTCGTTGGGCACCCCGTATTAGTACATGATGTTCTCTTTGATGAACTCGGCCACCTTCTTAGAATTCAGTACCTTGTACGATCTGGATTCTACCCATTTGGTGAAGTAGTCGACTGTGACTAAAATGAACTTGTGACCATTGCTCCCTGGTGGAGTGATCTTGCCGATGACGTCGATTCCCCATGTGGCAAAAGGCCATGGTATAGTCATGCAATAGAGTTCATGCGGAGGGATATGATTGAGGTTGGAGAACCGTTGACATTTGTTGCAGCTTCGGACGAACTGGATGCAGTCTGTTTCCATAGATATCTAATAGTATCCCATACAGAGAATGATCTGTGTCAATGCTCGGGCGTTCATGTGCGGACCGCAGGTTCCGTTGTGAACTTCGTTCATTAGCTCGCTGGCTTTACCTTTGTTTACACACCGAAGGAGTGGCCCTTGGTGGCGCTTCTTTTACAACATACCCCCCAGAATGACGAAATGGGATGCCAGGCATTTTAATGCCATCTAGTTTTTGGCTTTGATCCCTTCTTTGTATTTTCCAACTTCATTTGTGAAGGAAGCTTCTCCGTTTTGGAGGTACTGGTATATTTGATTGTACCAGGGTTCGTCGATCATTTCCTTTTTTATTTCGATCTCACAGCAATAGGCGGGTGTTTCCCGGCTGCCTATTCTGAGGGGTTTTACTGATTTCCCGTCGGGAATTTCGACAAGAGAGGCGAGGGTTGCCAGGGCATCTGCGAAGCAGTTCCTGTCTCTTGGCAAGTAGTGAAAAGAGATGTCCTTGAACTGAGCAATGAGCTCCTCCATGTACGCGTGGTACTTCTGAAGGCCTGAATCTACCGTTTTCCATTTGTTGGACACTTGATTGATGATCAATGCTGAGTCCTCGTATACTTCCAGTTCTGAAATGTTGCGCTCGAGGGCGGCTTCCAGACCGGCAGCACAGGCTTCGTATTCTGCTGCATTATTGGTTGTTTCAAAATTCAGCTTGATGGCTATGGGAGTGTGCTCGTCCTTGGGATCGACAAGGAGCATTCCAATACCATTCCCCTTCTTGTTGGCTGCCCCATCGAAGAAGAGTTGCCAGCGGTTTGCACTGTCGAGTGAAAAGATTTCGTCGTCCGGAAATTGCGGATCAGGACCCTTGGGCTCACTGCTTGGGAATTCTGCCAGCTGATCTGCCATTACTCTGCCCTTCATTGATTTTCTTACCATGTACTTGATGTCGAACTCAGCCAGGAAGAATGACCACTTGGCTAGTCGCATTGACAGGGATGGCTTGTCAAAGAGATATCGGATGGGGTCCATTTTGGAGACCAGGAGCACTGAATGTGACTACATGTAGTGTTTCAGTTTCCCAACTACCCATACCAAGGCGGTACAATTTTTCTCTAATGCTGAGTAGCTGAGTTCACTTCCTTGAAGCTTCCGGCTTACGAAGTAGATTGCATGCTCAACCTTGGAATATTTCTATTTTTGTGCCAGCATTGCTCCGATTGACGTGTCTATTACTGTCAGATACAGGAGTAGTGGCTTGTCTTCATGTGGCGGGCACAGAATTGGGGGATTCACCAAGTAGGTCTTGATTTTCTCGAAAGCTGTCTGGCACTCGGAGTCCCATTTGATGTTGGCATTCTTCTTCATCAGTTTAAACATGGGCTCGCAGAGAGATGTCACTTGGTTGATGAAGCGACTGATGTACTGAAGTCTTCCCATAAAACTTTTCACTTCTGTCAAAGTCTGAGGCGGCTTCATGTCGATGATGGCCTTGATTTTCTTGGGATCGGCTTCGATACCTTTTTCTGTAACCATGTACCCCAGTGCCTTGCCGCGCTTGACGCCGAAGGTGCACTTCGCAGGGTTCAATCTCATGGAGTGCTTTCTGAGTCTGTTGAAGAACTTTTTCAGATCTGTCATGTGCTGCATGTCTGATCCTCTGGAGTGGATGATCATGTCGTCGACATATACTTTGATTTCTTTGTGAATCATGTCATGGAAGAGGGCTGTTGCAGCCCGCTGGTAAGTAGCCCCAGCGTTCTTCAGACCGAACGGCTTGACCGTGTAGCAGTATGTCCCCCACGGAGTGGTGAAAGCAGTCTTGCTTGATCTTCCTCGGACATTTTGATCTGGTTGTATCCAGCGAACCCATCCACGAAGGACATCACTTCGAAATTTGCCGTGGTGTCGACTAGCATGTCAATGTTAGGCAGTGGGGTACTCAATCACTCTGATGAAACCAACTCGGAGCATTTTCTCAATTTCTTCTTTAACTTGCAAGGACCACTCTGGCTTGATCTTGCGCAGCTTCTGTTTGACAGGCTTGGATTAGGGATCCAGGGGAATTCTTTGCTCCACGATCGAGGGATCGAGTCCTGGCATGTCCTGGTATGACCAGGCGAACACGTCAACATACTCTCGGAGGAGGCTTATCAGGGCTTCTTTTTCTGCATCGGCGAAGAAACTGCCCACTTGTGTCTCTTTAGGCTCTTGCACTGACCCCAGGTTCACTTTGGTCATAACCTCTTCGACAGCTTAGGCTCGGTTGTCCTCTTGGTCAACTACACGCTTGAGAACTTCCTTAATGTATTGTTCATTTAATGTGTCTGCTTCTTTATCAATTGAGTTATTAACATCTTTTAAGTTGTTTGTTAACTTATCAGTTGTTAAAGTGGCAATGAGAGGATACTCCGAAAGGTCAGACTTTTCATTAAACGAGAACGGGAATACATGGTTGGCTACATTATCATAGTCTTCCGACGTAAGGGCGTTGGATGACTCAGAGGACTGGACTTTTACAAGGATCAGAGGGTTCGAGACCGGGTTTAGGGAGATGTCAGTGCAGGCCCAGCTTGTCTTCCAGTTCTGTCTGGCTTGCCCTTGGTCCGGTGAAAGTTACCCAGTTCTTGATGGCATTCTTTGGATGCTTGATGAGGGTTCGGGGATCGAGAGGCTTGGCTTCGCTGTCCCAATCATAGCGATCATGCTGTTTTGGAGCTCGTGTCAATCGGGTTTAGCACCTCCATGACCTCTTCAAAAAGACTCGTAGAGCCGGTCCACCGAGAGCGTCTTCTATGAATTCTGGTTCCTTCTACTTTGGAGTTACTGTCTCGAATGTGACCTCGGCGGCTGATCCGAACAGTCTGTTTCCCATGGAGAGTGCCCTGAGCTGCTCCTCCAAGTCTGGGATTCCCTTGAATGTGTACTCGTACTGGACTGTGGTGGCAGTTAGTCCAGGTAGAGCTGTGATGTCGAGGAACGCTCCCCTTATCAGATTAGCCTTGAGTCCTCTGAAACGCTTGAGGTCCCGTGCTAGCTGTTCCATCCTTTCTGTAGTCTCTGTGCTGACTATCCCTGCTTCTTTCTCATCTTCATCAGTTCCGCTGTCGGTCCCCTCAGTTCTGCTGTCGGTTCCCTTGTCGGTCCCCTCAGTTCTGCTGTCGGTTCCCTTGGCGGTCCCCTCAGTTCTACTGTCGGTTCCCTTGGTGAAGTAATGAGCGAGGTCGAAACTGTAAGGTCGGAGGTTGGGTGTGCCGTCGGAGGTTCCCCTTTTGCGGGCTGCTACCTTGGTGCAGGCGAGCCTTTTGTCTTCCTTGATGTCAGCCGGTGTTGGCACGTAACCAAGCCCTGGACCGTGGTATGGTCCTTGACTTCGATGACTTGGTGTTAGCCTTGTAACCTTTTTCTGAGCCCCAGTCTTGGGATGAAGTTCATGAGTTTCATCATCTTCATGGCGGGAGGAATCTTGTCGTGAGATAGTGGAAGGCCCACGTTGCATATTTAGATCTTGGAGGTCTCCAGAGTGAATCCAGTTAATGCCATGTCGTCATTATGCTTGATTTCTAACACTGGAATGTCGTTGGTGCTGGTCCCCTCGGTGGTGACGCTGTCGCCGTAGACTGTGGTTAGCTCGTTGCCTTGCATGAACTTGAGGCACTGGTGAAGGGTGGATGCCACGCCATTGATCTGATGCAGCCAGGGATGCCCCAGGATGGCTGTGAAAGTGATTGGAATGTCCAACACTTGGAATTCGGTGGTGTGAATGTGTGCCCAAATTTTTTGTGTGTTGGATTCACGCGAGTTTGAAGACATCCGGTTTAATTTGAAAAACGGAGTCGCCACGCCATTTCGATTTCCTCAAAACTTTGAAAAAAAGGATTTTTATGGGTTCGGAGGTTAAGTTACCCCTTGGGAAGAACGGATCGTCGTTCACCCAAGGTGCCTTGCCGGAGCAAGTCTCCCAAGATTTCGTTAATCGTGCTTGCTTGCGTGCTTTCTTGTGTGCATGTGTTTGAAAATAAAGGGAGGGAATGTCCCAAGTCGTCTTCCGGACGTACAAACCATTTGTTGGTTGTCGCTCGGGATTTCTTGGATTTAATGTATTCGGGATTATGATCCCGTCCTCATCTTGGACTTATGATCATTGCATTTTTAACCTCGGGACTTGCATGATCGAGAGAATGACTCCCTTTATAGTCAAAGATGAGGTTCTTTAGGAAGGAATGTCCTTAGCCCATCAATCCTACACTTTAAGACGGTCGAGCTCGTATAGATGCTTCATACTCATCTTAAGTGATAATCGGAGATATAGGGTTCAAGGTTGTCCCTTTCTAAAGAAATTATGGAACCTTTAATGGAAGGAACGATGTAAAGATAAGACCTTTACACCGATCCGTTCCAAGGTTACTAATGGGGACATGGGGGAATGCATGATAAAAATGACACTCTAGTGAAAATATGACATTTTTAAGTTTGCAAAGGATGCTTTTTATGTAAAGAAATGATTTTTGTGCAAAGAATGTATTTTTATGTTGGAAAATAGCATTTAATGTACAAATGATGCATGCAAATGGCAAAGAATGATTTTTTAATGCAAAGTATGCATTTTTAAGTATGAAAATGAGTTTTTGGGTGCAAAGAATGCATCTTTAATGTGAAAAGGGATTTTGAATGCAAAGGATGCAATTTTTAGTACAAAAGGAATGATTTTAATGCATGAAAATAGGATTTAGGTGCAAAGGATGCACCTTTATGTATGAAAATGAAAAGATGACATTTTATGTATGTTTTGGTAGAAAAAACAATAGAGTAGAATCTTAACTTTGATTAGTGTGTGGATTGGACAATAAGGAGGGGACTGTGGAATTCGACTATATGGAACAAAAGCACGATAAAGAGATAATGACACCACGATTTGTTAACGAGGAAAACCTTAGAGGTGACAACCTCTTTGGAAAAAACCCCGGGAGTTAGGTCTCCAACCTTAAAAGTTTCACTATAATGATCACGAATACAACTTTGGAAGATAATGGAGAGGATTACAAGAGCTTGTGTGTAGAGTGTGTGCGTGTGAGCTTTAGTGTATGTCCCGTCTCCATTTCCCCTTAAATACAAGTAAATATGAAGCAGTTAATACGGTTCCTACAATCTCGGGATTTTGGCTTATCCTTTCAACCTCCGTGAGACTAAGTCGCCCTAGCTGTTGAAGGTTTGTTGAACGTGCTGGAGAATATCCCGCATTCCTCTCTTAATTACTGAAAAATAAGAATAAGAATATTAGGAAATATTGAATAAGTAAATATTAAAACAATACTTACAGAGTAATGACATCTTGATATGCAGGATCAACTGAAGATGTCACCATGTTGAAAAATACCCACAACAATTTGTCCCCAAAAACATTTGACTATGCTGGCAACTGAAGAGGCAAAATGTTTTTCTTTCGAATTAATTGTTCAACTGCACGCTCTTCCTGATGGGATGTTTTTAGGAATACGTGGCGTCAAATGGACGGTTGGGTATATGAGGCGGCTAGAAGAGGAGAGTCTTTATAGGAACTGATAACTGTAATTCTGGATAACCCTTGTTATCATCAAATCTTATCAAAATTCTCATCCCAATCTGACATCTCTTACTATATTACGTTGAGAATAACCCTAAAGAGTGCAGCTTTTATCCCTCTTCTTCTTAATACATAGTTACGAGGTTCTCAAAAGAGTGAGTCAGAATCAATATGTTTATTGAATTGTTGACTCTATAAAATCCATGCTAACATATATCCTTACATGCAGTGAATCGATCCGGTTTTACGACAAGCGATATTGTGGCCAAATACAAAGGCAAAACGAAAGCGGAAGAAGATATACCAAAGATGGATAAGATTATTTCGAAAATAAAAAGGGTGGAACAGATCTCCAGCGTGGAGAAACAAGTTTGGAATGAAGAAGTGTTGGAAAATCAGGTAAGAGTTGATTTGATTCGTTGGTACATTGATCCTCTTTTTAAAAATGCTTCTTTTTGTTGATGACAGATTGTCTCGATGGCTAAGCTATTGTCCAAAGAAATCAGGACATTGAGGGAAAAATGCGATACCTATGATATGAGTAGGGTTGAATATGAGAAGGATTTGAAAGAAGCTGCAAGTATAATAAGGGAAAGGGGATTGGAAATCAGAGACAAGAATGAAGAGATACTAAAATGGCGGTCTAGGCTTGCAAGTGTTGACATCAGTCATGAAAGGGAGATAGAATTACTTAGGGATGACTTGGTACATGAGACTGCAAAAGCAGTCTTTGAAACTAGAATCCAAATGATTGAGGAATATCAGGCAGGAGAGCATGTGAATTGGAACTTGAATGAAGAGAAAACGGCTTTGCAGCGGATCCATGAGGAAAAAGTGATCGATGATTTCAAGGATCTGGAACAGGCTGGTGAGGATATTGACATGGGGTGATTTTCAGAAGTTTGGAGAAGTTAGTCCCAGAGCAATACCTGCGACGGATGCCACCTGAAAAAGGTAAAATAAATTTGCTCTTGGTTTTTCGATGATGTTACTGGGGTGGAATCCCTTAAAACAAAGACAATTTCCTTTATGTGTTGGGTTGGTCCAACACTTTTGCACTTTAAGCTTAGTAGTTTGGATGCTTTTTATGATAACTTTATGGTTTAATGATTTTCAAGCGTGTCAAGGCTTGTTTCTTTTTGGATTAGATTTTTCTTTGGATGATTCTTTGTTATGCTCATAAGGTGACATGATAGTATGCCAAAACGGTAGGTACTTAAGATGACACGTATATGCCATAAACCGTAGATACTTCAGATGACACGTATATGTCATAACCATAAGAATAATACGTAAGATCAATCATCCAACTAAGTGGGAATGGGTAAGCTATATGAGTTTACCCATATAGGCCCACCCCACACCTCAATTAGAGAGATAACTTGCGCTCCAGGCGAAGGTGTGGTAACCTAATATCTTAAGAAAGAGGTAATTAACTCTTTAAACCTTAGAAGGGATTGTATACCTTTACTTGAGAAGAGATGGCCAGTCTCTAACGGAGGAGAAAACGTTGTTCTTTGCGCGCATTCGACATGTCCCCATGTAAATATGTCAATACCTCATAAGACAGAAACATGTTAAAACGGACACCAACTAAGGTTGACGTCTCTCCACAAAGTACGTTAGTGACATCTTAATTTGTAAAGAATTAAAAAGGTGCATAGGAAAAAAGAAAGGTTGCAACGAATTAAAAGACGATCCATACCTGGAAAGATGAGTTCATGGGGAATTTGGTTTAAATGTAATACCTTTTAAGATGAATGGCGTTCCAACTTCGCGGTATCATTTGGCCATCCAAGGTTGCCAGGCGATATGCTCCTTTCCCGGCTTGTGCATCTATTAGGTAGGGTCCTTCCCATTTTGGGGCGAGCTTGCCTGCATTAGGCTCCTTGGTATTTTGGAATGCCTTTCGTAGGACTAAGTCTCCTACTTGAAACCTTCTAATCCTTACGTTTTTGTTGTAAGATCTAGCTACCCTTTGTTGATATGCTGCCATGCGAACTTTGGCCATGTCCCTCGGTTCGTCCACGGTATCTAGGTCATGTATCAAGATGTCTTTATTATGTTCGATGTCAACAAACCGTATCTTGCCGTAGGTACAAGGACTTACTGGAATAAGCGATTCGGTTCCAAATACAAGGGAATAGGGGTTTGACCGGTAGCATTCTTAGATGTCGTCTGTCGGCCCATAGAACCATTGGTAACTCTTACGCCCATCATCCTTTCTTACGGTTCGAGTCTCTTTTTTAAGTTGCTTATGATTATTTTGTTGCTAGACTATGCTGTCCATTGGCTTGAGGGTGAACAGCGAAGATGTCACCATCTTGACACCCCAAGATGTCAAGAAATCTTGGGTTCTCTTGCTAATGAATTGAGAGCCGTTGTCACAAATTATCTCGATGGTATTCCAAATCGGTGAATATGTTTCTTTTGATAAAAGATATAACTTCTTTGTCACGGACTTGCACGTATGCCTCGGCTTCTACCCATTTAGAAAAGTAGTCTGTCATAGACAATAGAAATACTCTTCCACCTGGTGCCACTGGGCAATTTTCCTACTATGTCCATTCCCCGAACCATAAAAGGCCATGGCGACGGGATAGGATGTAGCGGTTCGGGTGGCCGGGTGCGGGGATGTCCCCATGTCGTTGACGGGAATCACATTTCTTTGCGTAGTCAACGGCGTCTTTTTCTCATTGTGGGCCAGAAATAGCCCATTCTAAGAGCCTTAGTATGTAGACTTCGCCCCCGGTATGATTTCCACAATCTCCTTCGTGCGGCTCCTTGAGAACCTGATGGGCTCTATACGCTTCTAGACATCTTAAGTAAGTAGTGACTGCGGATTTTCTAAACAAGAAGTTATCGATAAGTAAATATTTAGAAACTCTTACCCTGAATGCTCTAGCATTCTTCTCCTCAGCTGGAATTGTATCATCTAAGAGATACTTGATAATAGGAGCTGTCCAAGAAATTGTTGATGGAGAGGAAGGTATGTCGACATCTAGAGCGAACATCTCAAGATGATCAATTCTTTGGGATGTCAACATGCACAATTGGGATCTTGGTTTGTGAAATGCTTTTGAAGGCCGAACCCAAGTTTGCGAGCATGCGCTTGAGAATTTTCTTCTCGTGGGATTTGTTCCAAGGAAAATGATTTGAATTTGGCCGAAAGAATTTTTACGATTTCCAAATATGTCGTCATCGTAGCATTTTTTGCTACGTAGGAGCCGTTGTAGTGGTTAACAATTAGCAAGGAATCCATGAACACCCGGATATGCTTGACATCTAAGTCACTGGGCATGAGCTTAAACACGCAATTAGTGCCTCATACTCGCTTCATTGTTGGTAGCCTTGAAACCGCAATGATAGATTGTGGTATTATGTCCCCTTGTGGTGATTTTAGTACAACTCCAAGACCTGTACCTCTCATGTTGGAAGCACCATACGTATAGAGAGTCCAAATTTTTAGGATGTCATCATCTTGAAGTTGCTTTGTACTTCCAATTCCACCTCTTGTTGCGGGGTTGGTGAAATCGGCCACAAAATCGGCTAGGGCTTGGGATTTTATTGCGGTTACAGGCTCGTACTCGATGTCGTATGTGCTTAATTGTACAGACCATTTCGCCATTCGACACGACATCTCTGGTTTTCTCATAACATTCTTAATAGGATAATTAGTGCGTACAATTATAGTATGTGTTTCAAAATAGTGCCTTAATTTAATAGAAGCGAGCTTATCAAAGCTAGAATTAATTTTTGTAAATGAGAATACCTGGTCTCTGCATCTACGAGTGTCTTACTTATATAGTAGATGGATTGCTTTGATTACCATCTCGTTCGTCACCAAGGCGCACTTACGGCACCTTCGGATACTGCCAGGTAGATGTAAAGATGTTCATCCTCTTGAGGTTTGGCCAATAATGGAGGTGTTGACAAGTAAGTTTTGAGCTCCTGAAAGGCTTCTTCATGTTGATCCTCCCATTGGAACTTATTGTTTTTCCTCAAGATGTCGTAGAAAGGTTTGCATCGATGCGAGGATTTTGAAATGAATCGTAAGTGCGGCAATCTTTCCCGTCAACCTTTGGACGTCCTTGACGATTGAGGTGATGACGGGTTGATAATAGCACGTATCTATGCAGGCGGCTTCAATGCCTCTTTTAGTAACCATGTAACCCAAGAACTTCCCGGCCTTCATTCCAAAGTTGCATTTAGCTGGATTTAGTTTCATATTGAAACAGTCCAAGATGTCAAAGGCTTGAGAGAGGTTGCTTATGTGGTCTTCGGCTTTCTTGGACTTTACCACCATGTCGTCGATGTATACCTCCATTGTGTCCCCAATCTGATCTTTAAACATCTTGTTGACGAGCCTTTGATACGTTGCACCTGCATTTTTTAGTCCAAAAGGCATGGCAATATAACAATAAATACTGTGGGTGTTATGAAGGCGGTGTCCTCTTGGTCGATGGTTCCATCGAATTTGTTGAAATCCTGAGGATGCGTCCATGAATATGAGGAGTTCATGTCCGGAGGTTACATCAACTAACGAATCTATGTGCGGCAAAGGGAAAGGATCTTTTGGGCAGGCTTTATTCAAATCGGTAAAGTCGACACAAACTCGCCATTTCCCGTTTCTCTTTTCTACCACAACCACGTTTGCTAACCATCTTGGATAATCGACCTCCCGTATCATGTTGGCTTTGAGTAAGCGCTCTACCTCTTCCTTGATGATCCGATTTCGGTTTTACGCAAACTTCCTACGTTTACGGTGCATTGGTTTAAAGCTAGGATCTACGTTAAGTTTGTGAGTGATGACATCTTTCTTTGATGCTGTCATGTCATCATGCTTCCAAGCGAAACTCTTTATTCTTCTTCTTAATAGGTCCACAAGCTTCTCTTCTATATCGATGGGATGTCGGTGCCAATAAGTACTTTGATGTCCGGGTTGGAAGGGTCTAGCAATACTTCTTTCACATCATCCTCCCTAGCTTCCGGGACTTCACGTACTTTCCTCGGTAATTGCTATGCTTGTTTTGGAGATGTCGACGCCTTCATTGAAGTTTTATAACATTCCTTGGCTACCCGTTGATCACTTTGTAAATCTTAGCAACACCCCAAGGTGTTGGGAACTTCACACACCGATGGTAAGTGGAGGGTACGGCCTTCATTCCATGAATCCACGGTCTTCCTAGAATGACATTGTAAGATGTTGCGCAATCAATTACGCAGAACCGTTCCATGGTGTTGAGGCCCTTTGAGTATATTGGAAGTTTTATCTCCCCCACCGTTTCTTTGACTCCACCACTTTGAAGCCTACCAAAGATCAAGACTTCTTAACGATCTCCGATTACGGGATGTTCATTTCCTTAAGGGTACCCAAACATAATAAGATTGACAGAGTTGCCCCCATCAACCGGGATACGCCGTATTGTACGGTTGGCGATCTGCAAGGAAATAACTAGACCGTCGTGATGGGGTTCTAGCAGTTCTCTCGATCGCTTTCATCAAAGGTGATTGGATCCTGGCGGGGTGTCGACATCTTTGAAATTTGTCTTTCGGCTTTTCCTCTTTTGACTCCTTAGCATGTCGTTTTGCGGCGAGAATAGGATGTTCCACATATTTCTGAGCCTCCACGATGAAGTTGATCACCTTTGTTGATCTTTGGGAGAAACCTGGTCTTTCGGCTTCATGAGGAGCTTACGCATTTTCGGCCTTCTTCTTTACGGACCCCAACAAAGCCTCTCCTTAAGATGTCCTTTCGAGAGCAAGTAACCGATCTCCTTTCTTAGCGCGATGCAATCTTCGATAACGTGTCCAAAGTCTTCATGGTAAGCACACCATTTTGATTTGTCACGCCACCTGTGGCTTTGTCCGTTTTCTTTGGCCATCGGCTTTGTCCCCCAGGTTGCCCATCGCACGAGTACACCTGAAATGTCAACGAAAAACAATAATCGAAATGTTAGGCACATTATCATTATCTTCATCCTCACCGTCTATTGAATTAATTTTGCTAGTGTCAATTCTCGGATAAGGATTGGAACGGTTGTTCTGCGATGGGACGATTCGGTCTTTACGTCGGGATGGTCATATGTCGACATCTTGGACGATGACTTCGATCTTCGCGGCTCATCTTCCTCCGAGTCTTATGAATCTCAATGCCCTGCTCTGACTTCTTCCAACCGCTTACAAGGAGTCATCACCAAATCCCGATAGTATTGTGAATCTTTCTTGACCCCATTTTGAATGCTTCGTGGCTATCGACATGTCAAGATTGGAAATTTCTAGCACTTCCTTATTGAACCGGTGGACATAATCCTTTAGGGTTTCATTAGGCTTCTTGGGTCACATTGTAGAGATCACTTGTCAATCTTTCAAATTGTCGATTGCATGAGAATTGGTTATAGAACATGTTGATGAGTGGGCGTATGAACCAATTGAACCTAGGGGTTGCCTAATCGGCCATTTGAGAGCTGGTCCGGACAAGGTGGATCCAAATCCCTGCATAAGCAAGCTTCCCTGAATTGAAGCGGAATATGGATTATGTCCATCTTTTCTTGATAGTGTGCAACATGCTCCTGCAGGTCCGTGGTGCCGTCGTATAACTTCATAGATGGTACATTGAAACGCTTCGGGATGTCGACATTTGCAATTCTTTGGGACAAACCGGGATTGATTGTAACTTACGCGTCACCGGTTGAATTGGGGAGTTACGCCAGCACGTTCATTATCGGCTCTACGAGATCCCGCATCTGTTTGGCTAGTGGGTTTCTGCAAAAGGGTCGGCCATAGGAATACGATTGAAATTATTATTATTAAAAAGATTATTTAGCAAACCAGAGTTGTCCGTAGTAGTCGTAACGGTAGTGTTGTCAGTGAATGGGATGAACGGGGTGAATCCTGCAAAAGATGGCGTCAATGGGGTATCCCCGGGCAAGGATGTCGACATCATTAAGGATGTCAGCGGATGAGTTTGAGGAGGACTGCCCATTGGGATGAATTCATTCTGAAATGTAGATCCTCCAGTGTTGTCAAAGTTGAGAACCCTTGCACGCAGTGGTGATATGTTGTCAAGCCGAGACGCGATGAGCTGTTGATCTTTCTGCATCTTAATCATGGAATTGGTCAGCACCTTAGAATTGCTGTCTTGCTGGTCCAACCTTTGATTCAACCTGGTAAGGATACTCCGAATGTCAGCATCTATATTGGAAGAGGTTGTTCCCTTTTGTGGAGTCTTCGTAAGTTGAGCTGGCTGAGGTCCGGTCTGAGGAGGTGGTGGTAACAAGCTGGTTCTTCCTCCTGATGTGGGAACAACGGCGGGACTCTTGCCGGCGGCGGACACATTGGGGGGTGCAGACATAATGAATTTGCTTAGGAAATGATCCAAATAATCGATAAACCACGAGGCCCCTCGATGGGCGCCAAATTGTTTTGGTAGAAAAAACAATAGAGTAGAATCTTAACTTTGATTAGTGTGTGGATTGGACAATAAGGAGGGGACTATGGAATTCGACTATATGGAACAAAAGCACGATAAAGAGATAATGACACCACGATTTGTTAACGAGGAAAACCTTAGAGGTGACAACCTCTTTGGAAAAAACCCCGGGAGTTAGGTCTCCAACCTTAAAAGTTTCACTATAATGATCACGAATACAACTTTGGAAGATAATGGAGAGGATTACAAGAGCTTGTGTGTAGAGTGTGTGCGTGTGAGCATTAGTGTATGTCCCGTCTCCATTTCCCCTTAAATACAAGTAAATATGAAGCAGTTAATACGGTTCCTACAATCTCGGGATTTTGGCTTATCCTTTCAACCTCCGTGAGACTAAGTCGCCCTAGCTGTTAAAGGTTTGTTGAACGTCCTGGAGAATATCCCGCATTCCTCTCTTAATTACTGAAAAATAAGAATAAGAATATTAGGAAATATTGAATAAGTAAATATTGAAACAATACTTACAGAGTAATGACATCTTGATATGCAGGATCAACTGAAGATGTCACCATGTTGAAAAATACCCACAACAATGTACATAGATATTATCTAAATTGCAGATAAACATCAGATTATAGCATGATGGGGGTTAACATCGGACTGACTTGAAGCTGTGAAGTTTACGCAACCGGCTTAGTTTGTCGCGTGACATAGGCTGCCTATGTCGCGTGACATAACTAGCCATTTTGCAGAGACTTTACAGCTGAGATTTGCAGGGGTATCAAGGCACCAATATGGCCAAGTTACTTCACAAACAGATCTCAGGGAGCAAATATTTTAGTGATGAGCACTTCAAGAGGGTGTGGATATGAGGGATCCACACTCATCTCGAGTGTTCATGCAAAAACAATGCCAAGCTGGAGCCTTTACATGAAATGGTATGCAAATGGATATGGATCTAAGCAATATAACACTAAAGCATGTAACTTTAATCAGAATACCACATTATTAATGCATTTAGCATAGAGATTTCACATTCAAAGGAAATGGATAGAGGAAAAGGGTAGAAAATCGTTACCCTTGAAGACCACGACTCCCTATATCAAGTTAGATATAGGGGCCTTCAAAACAGCAACCTTCGGGGCTGAGATTGAGCCTTGGTTCTTTGAGAACCCTTGGTTCTTGGTATGTGTGGGAAATGTGTGTGTGGGAAGTGATTTGGGGAGGATTAGTGTGGTTTGGGATGTATGTGAGGAGAGGGGATGCTTCCTGGGCGTATTCCCTATAGAGGGGGACTGAGGGGTGGAAAAGGTGTGCCAAATGAGAGGTGAAGGCCTCTATTTATAGGCTGCCTGCATGGGCTTGGTATGTCGCACGACATAACAAGCCATAACCGTTTTCCTTCTAGAAACATGCAAGGTGGCAACCTTCTAGAACTCTCCCTGGCTGGTTATGTCGCACGACATAAGTAGCCACTTCTGGATTCTTCTAAAAACATGCAAGGTGGCATGATTCTAGAACTCTCCCTGGCTGGTTATGTTGCACGACATAATGAGCCACATGCAGTTCCTTCTAGAAACATGCAAGGTGGCAGTCTTCTAGAAGGAATTCCATATAAAAGAAAAACGTGTTTCTTTGGCTCCAAGTAGTCCCTTTTTCCTTTAGATGATTTGGAACAGTTTCGAAATTGTTCCGGAACTCTAGGAAAGTCCGGGGAATTACCGAAAGACTTACCGGAATTGCCGGGAAACTTGCCGGAATTGCCGGGAAACTTGCCGGTATTGCCGGGAAACTTAACCGGAAGGCATGAGCCAGATTTGGGTACTTACAGGTGGGGATCACCCACTTGCCGAACCAGATATTAAGAGTAGCAACCCCGAGAACTGTACGGGAAGTAGAGTCATAGGCCTTGACAGTGTGGACTAAAGGCTTCAGATCTGTAGGCTTGATGTCAAGCAGGTCCATCATCTTGGCGGGCAAGACATTCATTCCGGAACCTCCGTCTACCAACACGCTGGGAAGGCGACGCTCGTCCAGCTGGACTGTGATGTAGAGCGGCTCATTGGGATCAACCCCAAATTTTGGAAGGTCCAAATCTGTGAAGGTGATAATGTTGCCGTAGTGGATGTTGCCGATCATCTGAATGACTTCGTCTGGGGTTGCGTCCACGGGGACCATGGTACGGGCCAGACTTTCCTCTAGCTTGAGCTTGTGAGGATATGAAGATGTGAGCAGGGACCAAAGGGAAATGTTCGCCTGGGTTTGCTTGAGCTGAGTGAGGATCGGGTCATCTTTCGGGGAACTTGCATCTTCGGGCTGGCCGGGTTGCAGTTCTGGCTCTGGCGGCCTTTTGGTGGCCTTAGGTGGTAGTGCATGGATTTGACCCGATCGGGTTAGAACGCTGACGTCAGTCTTGGATCCTTCTGAACAGGCCGCTCTAAGTTGAGCCATAGTTAGAGGAGGACTCCTCGTAGCATAGGGCCACATGTCTTCCCTCAATTCATTGACTGTAGATGAATTTCCTGGGGCTTCGGCAGCTTTACGGATTCTGTCCCAGGATACCGGCTTGGGTGCCTCCGTGGGGAGGTAGTTTATGGATTGGCGCAGCTGTTCGAATGTCAATGCGCAACAGTGGTTGCCAGAACTGAACTGTGCGTTGCTGATCCTCCGGGGGAGGTTGGAGAGTTCTTGGTTCAGGCGAACGGTCTCCTTGATCTCTTCACGGTATACCGCAAAAAATTCTTGCTGAGCATACTCAGGGCATTCTGGAGTTGGGTCTGGCGGTACTCATGGTTTGCTAGTTTTCCTCCACTCTTGGCCCAGATTAACTTTCTTGCAGCAGAGCCTGCGTCGAGATTTAGTGCCTGCGTTTCTTCCCATGTGAGAATAGCCAGTGCTTCCTTGAACTGCGCGCGGCAGTCTAGATAAACCTCCATCGGGGAGAGCTTTCCTTTCCTCTTTATCTGAGTGGCGGGTATGTCGGAAGGTGAGTACACGGCTTCCCGGTCATCTGCCCATGTAACTGGTTGCTGTCCCAGTTGATCGTTTCTGTAAACGAATGCCGAAGACTGTGGAATCTCCCTGAGCAGTTGCTGGAGATGAATTTCTATCTTTCTCTTGTTGTTGAATAGATCTTCCTCTCTCAGTTGGCCTTTCAGTTTGAGTGCGGAAATGATCCGTCCCCATCCTCCCAGGACCCTTGGGATTCCGGTTTTGTTGACTTCATGCCCGACTTGGAAGAGAATGGTTTCATCGTCTTCGTCGTCGCTTTCACAGAGAACTTGCTTTCCTCGGGGAGATAAGCGCTGGTACCCTTCCTGCTGTGCGGTTAGGTATTCTTTGTACTGTGCCATTCCATCTCCTAGGTCATCGGGATCGTTGACCACCCTCGTTTGGCAGAGGGTGTTGGATGAGAACAGACGGTAGTCCAGGTAGTTGCCGTGAGCAAAACCCTTGAGGTCGAACTGGCTAGAGTGGCCTCTAGCTTTCTGTCTGAAGCTGCTTGTGACACTTTAAGGGCTTGGTCCCTGTGGGTCTTTTGAGCTTGGTTCTCGTCCCAGAGACGGTTCTCTTGAGTGGCTAGTTCCATGAGGGCCTTCCTTGCGAGAGCCAAACAATCTCCGTAGGTGTGCGCCGTCTGACTAGTGTCTAGAACTGTGATCACATCCCAATCGCCGAATGGCGTCGGGCTGGGACATTCCATGCGGCCTTCCTTGATCTCGGTTACCAAGAAGTTCGCCCGTATCTGCTTGATTGAACACACGGGGGTGTTGAATTCTGCGATGTTGACAGTCTCGTGATCTTGCTGGATCGCCAAGTCTATCAGAGCTAGCAGTTTGCTGGCGGGATGTCTGAATCCGTGGTCGTGATGACTGGGAGCAGAATCAAACTGGAGCATGTTGATGCTGAAGTGGTCATTTCCCTCGTCGGAAGCTGACTCTGTCTTGCGGGGAAGACCTTTACAGATGTTTTTGGGGCGGCTACTGGAAGCGTTCCCGAGGTTGATCTGATTTGTAGCAGGGTGAGGAGCTTTATCTCCTTCGCTGTTGCCCTTGACCTTGGCGGCGCTTGTGGCTTTAAGCTTGACTGACGGCACGGGCCGATTGCCACTGGGGCTGGTAGTCAGAAATGATGATGAGCTCTGAGCTCGATTGGCCAGGGCCTCATTTACCATGAGCAGGCAGTCGTCGAGGGTAACTTTGGCACCGCAGAATCTAATGATAAGGACCGGATCCTTGATATCATCGGGATATCTGGAATAGATGATGTTGACGAAGTCATCGTCAGTCACTTGATCCGAAGGGTTCTTCGTCATGTCAACCAGTTGCTTCCAATTGTTGGATAGCTGCCTGTACTGGACATTGAGCTTGACAATCTCCATGGTGTTGGAGCCCTGGTCGTAGGTGACCTGATCGGAACGGGTGCCGTCCTCGAAACTGAGCATATGTATATAGGGATCTTCTTGCGGGTCTGCCGTGTCCTCGACTCCGGAGAGTCCTGATTCGTCGCCGTCTGATGGTTCAACCCAAACGTAGGGACGTATTCCGTCCTGGTGCGCTGCTTGAGCTGCTAGGAAAATGTCATGCCCTTCGCTGGAGAAAAGGGGCTCAGCAGGTAGTTCCTCGTGGAGGACATCCCATATGACGTCCATACATTCAAGACGAGTATGACAGTGCTTGTTGACCTTTATCACAAAAATCTCTTTGCCTAGCGGGGCCAGAGAGTTGGCTTGAAGAATGCTGACGAATCTCTGATTGGAGACAGGGGGTTTATGTGCCCGCATCATGGCGATGCTCAGTGTTTCTTTCCACCCTGCCTCCAAATGTTGGAAACGATAGTAGAACTTGATGTATCGGACTGCTTCAGGGTCTGCCTGCTCGAGTACGTTGACATAGTTAG
This sequence comes from Adenophora triphylla var. japonica, assembly GCA_022495995.1. Classification (NCBI taxonomy): domain Eukaryota; kingdom Viridiplantae; phylum Streptophyta; class Magnoliopsida; order Asterales; family Campanulaceae; genus Adenophora; species Adenophora triphylla. The sequence continues at coordinate 464,681 of JAFEMH010000342.1, forward strand.
CATCTTCGGACTCTGAGGGATTCTGATGAGATTTGCCCCGATAGTCCCTTTGTTGATTTGAAGGAGGTAGCCCCGGTGCCTGGCTGCTGTCGCAGCTTCGTTTTCTATGAGGAAACTGTCCCCTCTGATGACTTCGAGATCGCCCTGCCGATTAATGAACTTAACGCACTGATGGAGAGTAGAAGCTATGGCTTTCATGTGATGTAGCCAAGGGCGTCCCAACAGAGCTGTGAATTCGGACAGAATGTCCATCACGTGGAATTTTGCTGACACCATTTGGGTTTCAAACCAGAGCTCCAGAGTCATCATCCCCAGGATGGGACGAGACGTGCTGTCGTAGGTCTTGATAGTCCGGTTGACGGAATCAGGTGGCTTTCGTTGATGCGTAGGGCTCGCATCATGCTGAGGGGGAGAACGTTAACGGCTGACCCGTTGTCTACCAATACTCTAGGGAGTGATATGGTGTTGAGCTTGAGAGTGATGTACAGAGCTTCATTGTGCCCCGAGGCATCTCTCAGGAGGTCTTCGTCACAGAACGTGATCATACTACCATACAGTCGGGAATCGTAGATCTGATCTCTATCCGGAGAAGGAGAGTCATCAAGCCATCCGTTTCCTGTTTTCCTCTTGCGAGGTAAAGCCTTTGCTGGAGCCTCGGGATGGTGTTGAGGCTGTTTGTGGTTGTTGCCACCCTTAGTTAGCACGTTGATCGAGTGCGAGTGCCAAGCTGACTTTGATCTTCCTTTACCGATCCGCGCTCGGAAGCTGGACAAATTGAACCTTGGCTGATCCCGCGGGGGGTTAGGCTTCTGACTGGCAGTAAGATTACCAAGATCTGAGGTATTCCGGTGTCCCAAGGTCTGAACTCTGATGTCAGCAGGACTTTTCGGCTTTCCCACCCCTGCTTGCTCTAAAGCTACATGGCCTGGAGGAAGGGAGGACTGGATGGAGTAGAGTACGTAGTAGTCAAACCTCCCGGATGGCTCTCCTAGTGTACCCACACTGGTGTCTCCAGCTTCGTATCTTTCTCTTAGTTTCTGTTGAGAGGACTTCTTCTTTTGTTTTCTTGGAGGATTGCTCCGGACCATGTCTTGGGACTCGTACTCCAGGCAGGCGGAGCAGTCACAAACATCGTAGCTGATGTGGACATTTGATGAGGACCCGGCTGGAAGAGGCGGAGGAACTGGCTCTGCGGCAATCTTCTTGGGCACCCATTCAATGGAATTCACACTATTGTTGTTCGAGAAAGGATTTCCGACTGTATTGGGTCCACGGGGACGCTCCAATTTTCCTTCCTCTATCAAGTTCTGGATTTCGTATCGTAACCCCACGCAGTTGTCAGTGGTATGGCCGTGATACTGATGGAAGGCGCAGTACTTGCTCTTGTCAGCATTGACTACAGGATTCTTGGGTTTATTAACCCTTCCAGCATCTTGCTTAGCGGCATGTTAAACTTGTCGAAGTGTACGGCAAGCTTCTTCTGAGTGGAATTGTTGCTTTGTGGGACTGGGTTTCTGTTGCCCGACTGCTGTCTCTGATGGATGTAGTTGACAGACGTATCTTTCCCTTTGCCGGGGGCCGGTGCGGGATTGAATGCAACTGCTGATCGGTGTCTGTATGGCTGTGCAGTAGCCAACTTCTCCTTGAGATCCTTCTTGAACTGTGAGCAGGTATTGACCATGGCCCGGAGATCTGGGAAGAAATGATGACTGATGAGAGTTCTGATGGATGGTCTTAAGCAGGACTTGAAGATCCGCATCTATTCATCCTTGGAGAGTGGCTCCATGATTTCAGAGAGTTTCCAGCTCCACCTCTTGTAGAATTCTCCTACGCTTTCATCCGCTTTCTGCTCAGTGGTGATTAAGTCCTCACGACTTGTTTCCCACTCTAAGTTGGATCTGTACCGTTCCAGGAAGATTTTACTGATCTGATCCCAGGTGTGGCGATCCGCAGGCTTGACCCTCAGAAACCATCGTAACGCTAAACTTTTGAGCGTATGCTGGAAGTGGTCGGCCATTTGCTGGAGGGTTGCTCCTTTCGCTCTCATGTCGAGAATGTAGGTGTCGACATGCGTTTGAGGACATTCGGTTCCGTCGAATCAGTCCATCTCCGGCATTCTGAACTTGGCAGGGAGAGGCGTGACCATTCCCGGAGCTGTGGACTTGAGCGTTTCCTGCTTTGAGCTGCTCATGGTGGCTTTCAGGTCTTTCATCTGTTCGACCATCCAGGCTATAGTTGGGTCCAGTGGTGGACTGTGAGGCTCAGCGCCGGGTGCTACCATGTAAGCGGTAGTGATTGGAGGTGGAAGGCTTGATATATGTGGATATATGGGGGCCTTTTCTGAACTGTATCGGGGTTTGTCCCCAGTGTTTTGGGATTCGTGTATAGGCAACGGGATGAACCCAGGAGGGTATTGAAGGATATTGGCATCTGTTTGAGATGGTCCAGCGGTGCGCTGGTGGTATTGAGTGACGGGAGTAGCACTGGCCTGGCCAAATATGACAGGGTTGCCCTGAGAGGTGGCAACGTGGAGCCTAGGTCGGCTGTTTCCTTGGTTCGAAGGAATCCCATAAGTTTGCGGGGGAGGAACCTGGTTGAAGGTTTGGGGAACTGGTTTCAGGGAGTCGTCATCCTCGACTAGGACGAAAGTACCGTCTGACTGGGGAATAGCTGCTATACCTCGCTCATTCAGAAGCTGTACCACGAAATTCTGCTGATCTTCTTTCTGCCTCTTGTGAACCTCACAAGCCCGGATGGCTTCTTCCAAAGTCATATCTGTTACCGGTGGCGGGGGTCCGTCCCCGTCACGATTTCTCGGTGAGCTAGACATGTCGGAAATTCTGGCTGAGGGAACTGAGGGAACCGAAGAACTGTCTGACACTGCCGTAACTGTGATTCTGGCGAGGCGCTGACCCAAAAATCTGAACCACTTTTTGCTCGCTGCAGGGAACGAAAGGAAGGGTTTAGGCTTCGGAAAGGGGTATTTGGCTCAAGGTTTCGGGCTTATGCAATGTGCAGTTACCGATTAATGTTTACTTAAAACGCATTTTCTCAGAGTCCTAATTGGTTGGAAAAGAGCGTGTCTTCTTTTTCGCAACTAACCCTAGAGCTCTAATCAGTGGAGATCATCTTTCTCGGGACGGACTATCCCGAGCGAGGTCCTATAAGGCAAGCGAGTTCCACCGACAAAAGAAAAAGTGAACTTAAGGCTAGTTGATCACGCAAACTTTCAACGTATGTGACGCACGGGCCACAGTCGAAGTCAACGTCCTTATGTTAAGGCGGGGATCGTGCCAAAATTTCGGCATGACCTCTCCTGACTCGCTTGTGCGAGGGGCCTTAGCTTTTTGCGTTGGCTAAGTTGTGGCTGGCACGATGCATTACGGTGAGGTTTGGTGACACGGTGTCACATTGAACCTTCGGGTATATTTTTCGGCAGAGCTCCGCGTCAAAGTCAAGGCTGAAAAGCTCAAGACTTCGGGTCGGGAACGAACTTCGGTCTCAATCTCTCGGACTTGACTCGTGGCGGAACCCGGCGTAAAAACATACACTTAGGCTTTATGACACGAACTAAGCTAAAAACCAACCGGGGTCTTGGACAAAGTGTGACTCAAAGAGTGCATGGCTTACACGGGCTAGGATGGGCTGTTTGGGATGACCCATGCGCCCTCGAAAGGTGTCTGGCAGACCAACCGAGGTGCAACTGAAAAGGCCATCCCGGGTTACGGGTCGTAGTGTGCAGTGTACCGAGGCAGCAAGTGCACGTGAAGTGCGGTGTACCGAGGCAGCAAGTGCGAGTAGTGTGCGGTCACTAAAATTCTTTTTTTGAGTAAAACTGATATTTTTCAGAATGTGTCTTAAAGAATTTTGATGCGCAGTTCAAAAGATAGCATGAAAATCAAACATGAATGGGGATGCACAAACATGGTATGATTTTGAAAAGACGACAATGTAATGCCTTTGAAAAAAACCGTTCGAGGTTTAAAGTAACACACGCATACGAAAACGAGGAAGGGTAAACGAAAGTTTGACCCACGGAAGGCTTTTTTGAAAACGACGGTAGTTTTGAAAAAAGTATCCAAGTTTCCCCAGCGGAGTCGCCAACTGAAATTACCCGGATTTCGCACGCGGCGAAAGGCGGTTGTATTTCGCGGAGGGTTGGTGTCTGAGACCTCGCTTTTCGGAATTGAGAGAGGAGTCGCCACGCGTTTTTTGTATATTGAGCCCAAACGTTGAGAAACGGCTTTTGTGAAAATGGTGTCGTTTTTATTGGCAGCAAAAACTTAGGAAAAAGCTTTGAAAACGGGGGGGTCATTTTTATTGGTAGCAAAAATGAGTAAAAAGCTTTTATTTGGTACCAGAGATTGTTAGGTTCGGAGGTCACGTTACGTTTCGGGAAGAGTATTACGAGATCACCCGAAACGCCTCATATGACGAGTCTTTCTACCTTTCTTGAAAACGTGTGCGTGTGTGTGTGTGTCTGCATTTTGAAATGGGGGCTTGAATGACAAGCTTAATCTTGGTTTGAATGTCAAATGTTTATTAGGTAACTTTGTTCGAAAAGACGAGCGTTTGAATGACAAACGTCGGTTTTGAGGTTTTTAGGAAAAGGGGCACGAATGCTGATTTTTTCTGTTCATCTTAAGTGTCAAATGTTGACTTTTAAGAAAAGAGCGTTTGAATGTCAAACGTCGGATTTTGAGTTTTGAAGATGAGCGTTTGGATGCCAAACGTTATTTCGCGTGTTTTGAAAGAGAGTTCGAAGGTCGAACTCCGGTTTTGAACCGGGCATTACATTGTTAACGATTTTTACGGGAAAAAGCGTATTAAATGTTTCTTGAATGTCAAAAGACGGCTTTTAAGTTTGAAGATGAGCGTTTGGATGCCAAACGTCATTTCGCGCATTTTGAAAGAGAGTTCGAAGGTCGAACTTCGATTTTAAACCGGGCATTACATTGTTAACGATTTTTGCGGGAAAAAACGTATTAAATGATTTTGAATGTCAAAGTTGGCTTTTAAGTTTGAAGATGAGCGTTTGGATGCCAAACGTCATTTCGCGCGTTTTGAAAGAGAGTTCGAAGGTCGAACTCCGGTTTTAAACCGGGCATTACATTGTTAACGATTTTTATGGGAAAAAACGTATTAAATGATATGCAATCAACGAATCGGGTTGCGACTCGGACTTTGAAAAGTAAATACTATCACGATCCAAACGGGTCGGACTTTATAAATGACAGTATTTAAAGTGCGGTATCAACGGAATCAAACGATCCGGAATTGTAAATGACGATCGACGAGCCAAACAACTCGGAATTGTAAAGTTGCATGAAATGTAAATGACGTTCGACGGATCAAACGGTCTGGAATTGTAAATGACAGAAATTTAAATGATGTTCGACGGATCGATCGATCCGAAATTGTAAATGACATAAATTAAAATGGAACGGGGCCGAAACGCCGTTTTAACCCGAGATTACTTCTCTTACGGGAAGAGAAGAGGATCGAGGGGATAAAGCATATCGGACCCCGTTAGACGGAGGCGTCTACATTTCAAAGATGTTCGTCTGAAACGGTTATAGCGACTGGCGCGTAAACCGAGGCGGAACGAGAGATTAGGGAGAGGGAGTTATACCTATGGCTAGGGTTGACTCCTTTGGCTCGGGGGGTGTATACGGGATACGAAAAGTGGTTTGGGATGGTGTTTTGAGGTGGTGAGGGGCATATTTGATCGAAATACGGAGGTTTCACGCGAATCGAGGCAAAACGGGAGCTCGGGAAGGGGTGGAAACCAGTTGGGCCGTGGCTATGGTGTTTTTGGAGAGTGATTTTTGTTGTTACAAATGGCTTTGACAGCCCTTCTATTTATAGGTGAAAATTCAGCATGAGTCCGGCCGGACTTAGCTTGAAATCCAGGGGGTTTTGTGAAACTTTGGAAATTGGAGGGACTTGCTGGCAATTTCTGAGAGTCTGCAAATGAGTCCGGCCGGACTGAGACTGTATACCAGGGGTATTTTAGTCTTTTCACTCTGAAATTGATTGAAAGGTGATGGGAGGGCTGTGGCATGCGTGCCACGTGTCCCATGACTCACCAGGCCTTGTGGGAGTTCGTGCCCGGGTCCCGGTTTTGTCCGTTTTTAAAATAACAGTCCGGAAAATGTCCGAAACGCCCCGGAAAGTGTCGGAAAGTGCGTTTTTCAGGGAAAGTCGTACTTTTACGTGCGATAACGTGTGTTAAGTACGTTTCGACGTCGGGATGCACGGGGCAGTCTCGGGACGTCTCGTTGGCTTGGCAACGAGGAGCTTAACGGGTTCCGGTTAACCTGGAGCGGGCCAGTTAACGGATTCCGGTTAACTTTTAACGGATTTTGAAGATCCGGATTTGGGTACTTACACACATAGATGGGTAGAAGTCGTTGGAAATTTGGCTTTTGGGGTAATTTTGAGTGGATCTCATTTTTGGGTCCGATTAGGTTCGACCAAAGTCAATACTTATATACATCGTTTGTTATACCATTAATCAAATTGGTGTTTTGGTGAAAGTCAAATTATTATGGATGAAGTCCAAATTCTAAAATCTCAAACTTTGACATTTAAGTCTCTTTAATGTCAATGATGAAATGGGTTTGGTTGCTATCCCCATGGGTAAAAGAAGACAACTATCACTTTTTGTTTATCATGTAAAAGACTTTGGTGTTCCACCTCATATGGGAATGACAACGGAAGTTGAAGTGCCTTAAATTGATGGGCACTTCATGACCCCATGTTTAAGTATCATGTTAGGTGGCTTGAACCCCAATATCACAGGCGCGATCGCTCGCTCGACTCGGCCTTTCGGGAACGGTTGTGGGCGAGTTGATTTGGTTCAGGGCAACCTTTTATTTTTAGTCAAAGTTTATTTGGGGTTTATCTTTTTGCAAGAAGGAAACTGGTCTGGCGAAGTGTCTTGCACGGGACTAGTAGTCTTGCACGAGATTAGGGTTAGGTTTTAGAGTCTTTCTCCTAAATGAACTGACCATCTTTAATATGTATATAAGGACATCCATATTCTCAATTTTCTCTAATGCGAAAAATATAAAAACTAATATTTTCTAGAAAATTTGTTCTTGTTACAAATTTTGTGATTCAAGAGTATGATCTAGGCGAAGTGAGATAGAGCTGCAGTTGAATCCGTACATGTGCGCAAACATTCTTGGTACATATTATGTGATCGTTTTATCCAAGGTGGAAATTGGTTGTACCTGAAAAGAATTGCAAGCAATATTTTCTCTTAGTACAGTTTTCCTAAGGAGACTCGATCTATCCTGATAAGTTATTCTAACTCCCTTTGGATTTTCGTTTTAATTTTTGGGTATTAAAATAAGCCTTATTGCTTATACTTCGTGTTGTTGATTTACTTCAATTATACGTCTGAATACATGATTGCTCCTTTGATTAAAATCAGTTTAATTTAAACTTGTACGACTATTTATTTCCAATAGAAACCATCCAGATGATTGTAGTAACTGTTGTCTTAGAACTATGTAGGAGTTGAAAATAGACCAAAAATATATATAGGGCTATTATTCCCCTTTAATTTGAACCATATTTATACTAAATTAGATAATATTTGTAATGTTGATTTATGGTTACAAATTTGTTTTTCTGTGAATTGGATGTGGAATTATTTTTAACAATTTGCTAGATTTTATGTATGACATTACCTCATTTCTTAAACACATTTTTAATCTAATATATTAACAAAATATATTCTTAACATACTAGGTTGTCTAATGACCCAAAAATCTATGCATAAAAATTATTTTAACATTGACTTTTAGATATTAATATTCAATTCAGACAAGTTATTTTTTAACATACTGTCTAGAATATATGTATAGCATTGCCCCATATTTTAAACACATTTCTTAAATCAAATATATGAAGAAAAAAAATATTCTCAACATACTAGGTTATCTAATGACGCCGAAATCTCTGCATTAAAAAAGTATTAACATTTGCTTTTGAATGTTATGTTTCATTTCAGATAAGGACTCTATACACCTTTAACAGTACCAAATCAGCCTTGGGATGATGTTAGCATGGATTTCATAGTCGGGTTACCTAGAACTCAAAGGGAAAGGGATGAAATTATGGTGGTAGTTGATCGATTTTCGAAGATGAGTCATTTTGTTCCATGTCATAAGGCGGATGATGCATCTATTGTTGCTAATTTATACTACAAGGAGATTGTTCGTTTGCATGGGATTCCAAAGTCTATTGTTTCAGATCGGGACACTAAGTTCCTATGGTGTTTGGTTGGTACTAAGTTGCTGTTTAGTACTTCCCATCTTCCACAGATCGATGGGCAGACTGAAGTGACAAATCGGACTCTTGGAAGTTTATACTACAAGGAGATTGTTGGTTTGCATGGGATTCCAAAGTCTATTGTTTCAGATCGGGACACTAAGTTCCTTAGCTACTTTTGGAAGAACCTATGGCGTTTGGTTGGTACTAAGTTGTTGTTTAGTACTTCCCATCATGCTGAGTTTGTGTACAATAGAACTCCTTCATCTACTACTAGTCGTCATTCTCCATTTAAGATTGTGTATGGTGTTAATCTGTATATGCACATTAACTTAATTCCTATACCGAAGAAGGAAATGGTGAGCTTTGAAGCAAAAGAAAGACAAGCTGCATTTATGAGAACTTGTGAGCAAGTTAAAGCTCAGATTGAGAAGGCAAATGTGAAGTATAAAGAAAGATGCAACAAAGGGGGCACTCAACATGTTTTCAAGGTCGGTGATCTTGTGTGGCTGCATTTTGCAAGGAGAGATTTCCTTCAAAAAGAAAGAAAAAACTTATGCCGAATGCTGTTGGTCCATTTTGAGTGCTGGAAAAGTATGGTGATAGTACATATAAACTTGAGCTACCAGATGAGTTTGGTAATGTGAGTGCTACTTTCAATGTTGGTGATCCTTCCCCTTACTTTGATGACGAAAATTTGAGGACAAGTAGAAGATAATGGAAAGGAACTGATGTTGAGCTCTAAGGGTGTGGACCAAACTTTGTGGGTACAATCTAAGCCCAATCTTTGTCAATGAGATTAGTTGGGCTTAAATGTGTGGGCTAATGTTTGAGCAGTTTCTGTAATTATTTTGTTCGGCTTATTTCTAAGCAATGACAGTCCATATCGTGATTATTTTTGCTTTGGGATGAAGATAAAGATGTGATCTTTCATATGACTACTTATGGCAATTTTAAGGATAAGTTCTTAAAGTGTTATGGCTGTTCAAATCTAGCTGGGCAGATTAGCCAAATTTACATTGTTTCCATCATTTAGTTCTTATCTTTATTTTTTCTTATCCTTTAATAATTAATGTCTAGTTTATCCTAACTTGGAAGGATGTTCCAAGATTATTATAATACCCCACAACATGTACTTGTATAAGGCATTGAGTGATTGAATAAAAATTTCCTTTGTGAGTTTGCGAACTTACTTCAATTCTTGCGAGAATTGTTCTTAAACCTTGCCAGGTTTAAACCCTTTCTGCCCTTTCGAGGACATCCCTAATCTCGTGAGATTAGGTTTATCTAGTTTTAGCTTGAGTTCCTTGCGAGGTTCTTGAGTTAATCCATATCCATCCTAAGTAAAGACTAGTTTACCTATCACGAACTATGTTTTGTTCTGATTCTCCGATAGAGATACATAGGCAGTCGTTCGACACATTTTTGGATACCTTCCATGTCTGTCTATTTCAAGAAGACGGAAATTTGGGTGACTGGAGATCTAATGAGTGTCATTGCTGCCCTAGTTTTTGGATCCATACTCTTCAGCTTGGCAATAACAACAGGTTCACTGGCTCTCAATTGGACCTTTCGTGCGCCATCTAATAAAAAGTGAAGCTGGATTGGTCTCAAGTTATTTTCAATAGGCTCATAGCTGAGATCAATCTTTATAATGAAAAGATGGACAATAGTGCTTTAAAGTACAAGCCCTTCTGCAGATTGCTCACTGGGATCTTTCTTGCTTTCCCGTCACTTCGGAATTACATAATAGATACTCCTTACATCAAAGACAGGTCATTTGAGAATTTTGATTGTAAATCTCTTGAAGAGATTATAAAAGAGATTGCAAGAAGGCTTAGTCAGCTGTCCACCGCCTCCCCAAAATCCAAGAAAGTTGTTAAACAACCTATCGGTGAAGTCCTTGAGGCACCTGACCTTAGCGCCCTGAATGAAGATGATTATGATGATGGTTTATCCGAGGAAGCTCCCATTGATATGAAGATCTTTTTTTATTATTTTTTTAAGAAGAAGAGCTTGAAGAAGGGTAAAGTCATTGCAGCGCCTAGACCTTCTAGTAGAGGGTTCTGTGACTTTGTGGAAGTTAAGGGCTCAAAAGAGAAAGGCAACTATTATACAACCTAGTGGTGGACTGAATAAAGCCAAAACTTCCTTCAAGGAGCTCAAGAAGGCCTATGTTGCAGGCGCTCATGCCTTCGAATATATATATATATATATATATATATATATATATATATATATATATATATATATATATATATATATATATATATATATATATATATATATATATATGTATATATATATATATATATATATATATATATATATATATATATATATATATATATATATATATATATATATATATATGTATATATGTATATATTATATATATATATATATTATATATATATATATATAATATATATATCTATATATACATATATATATATACATATATATATGTACATATATATATATATATGTAGATATATATATATATATATATATATATATATATATATATATATATATATATATATATATATATATATATATATATATATATATTTGTGTGTGTGTGTGTACCTAACTCCCCAAGGGTTAGCCAAGCCCTGCCAAGAAAGAGGGTTAGCCATGGCGCCGGCCCAGGGCCCAACATTTTAAGGGGCCCATTCAGGGTATAGTTTTAGTACTAATACATATAAGTAAATTTCATAATCACAAGTGATGCGTTAGTTTAATGTTGTGGTTAGTGCCTTTTAACCTAGACCTTCTGGTAGAGGGTAAAGTCATTGCAGCGCCTAGACCTTCTGGTAGAGGCTTCTGTGACTTTGTGGAAGCTAAGGGTGAGAAGAGAAAGGCAACTATTATACAACCTAGTGGACTGAATAAAGCCAAAACTTCCTTCAAGGAGTTCAAGAAGGCCTATGTTGCAGGCGCTCATGCCTTGGAAAATATTTTCAGGGAGCAAATTGATATTGTGAAGAAGGGCGCCTCCTCTGCTCGTGCGCCCACTATAAATTCAAATAAGACTGCAGCGCCCCCTTTTCTTGACACTGTTTCTGAAGAAGAATCAAGTGATGATGCTGACTCTTCGGGGAAGAGAACTCAAGCTCAGACTATTTCTACATCTGAGCGTCTCACTTTGAGAGATGAGGTTGATGAAGAATAAGATAATGAAGAAGAAAATGAGCTCATTCTTGAAGCTCAAAAATTTGTTTCAAGGCGCCAGCTTGTTAATGAAACATGTGACATTACTCCCTCCCTATCCAGAACTCCCAGTCCCTCACCCCCTCCAACTCCAATCCTCTATGCGCCTAAAGGCTCAGATCAAGAAGCGTTATTTGTTTGTGATGAAGTAGGTCATGATCAAAGTGGCTATATGGATCCTTATGCCATTTCACTGTGTTTTTACAGTTTCTCTATCCAAATTTGCAGAGGTCCAAATAGAGACTGGAAATCAACCAAAATGAATTACATCTAAACTAGAACAAAGACTATAAAGATTATACAAAAGATAAACATTATCACATCAACTCTAAGTCTTCATCCCTCAAGCACACTTTAATAGTTGTGTGCTTTCATGAGGAGAGAGCTCAATTGGTATCATGTGTGATTTTATAATAGGAAGAGGGAGAGAGGCTAGAAAATATGAATGGATCTACATTTAACCAAATAGGCATTTTAAATGGATAAAAACATGAATAATATCAAAGTGATTCAAAGATTCAAAAGGGTATAGAAGGAGAGTTTACCAACGATGGTTCACTTCTATCTTCTTGGTTGGTTTGGTAGCTTGTGCTAGATCCTCTTCTTGGGTGAGAGAGAATGGGTTTTGTGTTTTTAGGAGAGAGAAAGGGAGTCTGGAATTTGGCAGAGTTTACCCTAGGTTGCTAAATGGAAAAGAAGATCCTTAAAATGATGGGGGAAGCGGCCGTTCTGATTTTCCTAAAGGGGTCGTACGAGGTGGTTTGCTTAACCGCCTCGAAAGCATCTAGATCCTTCCTCCAACTATCTAGATAAGGTTTTTACATATTTTAGTAATCCAGCGAGTTCCTTTTGAGGGTTCTTATGCCAAAGTGTCTCTCCCTTACTTAAAAAGGTCAATTTTTTGCCCGAAAGGCCCCAAAACTTCTTATATTTCCTGGATAGTCCCTTAAAGTCCTTCTCGTGCACTTTTCATGGAAGGCAATCCAGATTGGGGTACTTACTGGGTGCCACATATTCCTTGGTGGACTTGATCCATGACCTCTCTGGCTTCTTCTTCATTGGAGCAAAGGATCTAGTTCTTATGATGTCTTTTATATAGGTGATCTCATATGATAACGAACTGCTTGGCCAATCTTTGAGCCAATTTGGTCTTTTTCTTAGTGTCGAGGGTAGAAAGGTTCTATGTATAAGAGGGAGTGCCAAATTTCATGGTACCAAGACTTTTTGTCTTGGTTATTAGCGAAGTATATTGTTGCGCATCTGAAATATCAATTATCTCTATGATCATGTAAGTCAATTAATGAGCAGTAAGCAGGAGTCATTCGTCTGGTTAGTTTGAATGGCTTGACTGCTTTCCCTTCAGTAATTTTTTTCCTAAGGAAGCAAGCGTGGTCAGAGCGTCCGCAAAGCGATTTTTGTCTCTAGGGAGGTAATGTAAAGTGACATCTTTGAACTGTTGCACCAAGTCTTGGAGATGGGCGTTGTATTTTTATATGGTTTGGATCTTGAATCCTAATGATACGAACCCGATTAGAGAAACATAGAAAGGCATGGATGGTTCAAACATTTTGGATCCAAGCTCAAGATACAACTTGTTGTGGGCATTTTTTGACATGACGACATCTTCAGTTGATCCTGCATAACGAGATGTCATTACACTGTAAGTATTGTTTTAAATATTTACTTGTCCAATATTTCCTAATATTATTATTCTTATTTTTCAGTAATTAAGAGAGGAATGCGGAAACAACCTTCAAGCACGTTCAACAGACCTTCAAACGGCTAGGGCGACTTGGTCTCACGGAGGTTGAAAAGATAAACCACAATGCCGAGATTGTAGGAACCATATTTGACTCTTTCTTAGTTACTTGTATTTAAGGGGAAATGGAGACGGAAAATGATACTCATTCTCATACGCACACACTTTACACACAAACTCTTGTAATCCTCTCCATTATCTTCCAAAGTTGTAATTGTGATCATTATAGTGAAACCTTTAAGGTTGGAGACCTAACTCCCGGGGTTTTTTCCAAAGAGGTTATCACCTCCAAGGTTTTCCTCGTAAACAAATCGCGTTGTCATTGTCTCGTTTTTCATTTTCTTGTTTCATATAATCGAATTCCATAGTTCCCTCCTTATTATTCAATCCACACACTAAACATAGTTAAGATTCTACTCTATTGTTTTTTCTACCAAAACAATTTGGCGCCCACCGAGGGGCCTCGTGGTTTATCGGTTATTTGAAACATTTCCTAATCGAATTCACTATGTCTGCACCCACCAATGTGTCCACCGCCGGCAAAGGTCCCACCGTTGTTCCCACATCGAGGTAGAACCACTTGTTACCACCGCCTCCTCGGCACCGGATCTCACCCAACTCAACCTACGAAGACTCCACAAAAGGGGGCGACCTCTTCCAATGCGGATGCTGACATCCGGAGTATCCTAACCAGGTTGAATCAAAGGTTGGACCAGCAAGATAACAATTCGAAGGTGTTGACCAATTCCATGATTCAGATGCGTAAAGACCAACAACTCATAGCATCTCGGCTTGAAAACATATCACCACCGCGCGCGAGGGTTCTCAATTTTGACAACTCCGGAGGATCTACATTTCGTAATGAATTCATTCCAATGGGCAATCCTCCTCCGCCGACATCTTCCATGATGTCAACATCTTTGCCCGGGACACCCCTTTGACACCATCTTCTGCAGGATTCACTCCATTCATCCCATTTATAGACGTCACGACTACTACGGACAACTCTGGTTTGCTTAATAATCTTTTCAATAATAATAATTTCAATCGTATTCCTATGGCCGACCCTTTGCAGAAAACCCACTAGCTAAACAGATGCAGATCTCGTAGAATTAGTAATGAACGTACTGTGTGACTCCTCCAATTCAACCAAGAACGCAAAACCGCTACAATCCGTCTCGGTTTGTCCCAATTGCAAATGTCGACATACCGAAGCGCTTCAAAGGTACCATCTATGAAGTTTGTACGACGGCACCACGGACCCGAGAGGAGCACGTGGCACACTATCAAGAAAAGATGGACATAATCCATATTCCACTTCAATTCCGGAGGCTTGCTTATGTGGGATTTGGATCCACCTTATCCGGGACCAGCTCTCAAATGGTTGATTAGGCAACCCCTCGGGTTCAATTGGTTCATACGTCCATTTCATCAACATGTTCTATAACCAATTCTCATGCAAATGACAATTTGAAAGGTTGACAAGTGATCTTTACAATGTAACTCACAGCCTTAATGAAACCCTAAAGGATTACGTCCACCGGTTCAATAAAGAGGTGCCGAAATTCCCAATCTTGACATGTCGATGCTGACCACGTAAGCATTCAAAATGGGGTTGAAGAAAGATTCGCAAAGATACCAAGATTTGGTAATGACTCCTTGTAAGCGGCCGGAGGAAGTCGGGAGCAGTGGCATTGAGATTCATAAGACTCGGAGGAAGATGAGTTGCGAAGATCAAAGTCATCATCCAAGACGTCGACATATGACCATCCCGATAGAAAGACCGAATCTTCCCATCGCAAACAACCATCCCAATCCTTATCCGAGAATTGACACTAGCAAAATTAATTCAATAGACGGTGAGGATGAAGATAATGATAATGTGCCTAACATTTCGATTATTGTTTTTCCGTTGATATTTCAGTGTACTTTGCGCAATGGGCAACTCCGGGAGACAAAGCCGATGGCCAAAGAAAACGGACAAAACCACAGGATGGCGTGACAAATCAAAATGGTATGCTTACCATGAAGACTTTGGGCATGTTATCGAAGACTGCATAGCATTAAGAAAGGAGATCGGTTACTTGCTCTCGAAAGGACATCTTAAGGAGCCGTTGGGATCCGTAAAGAAGAAAGCCGAAAGTACGTAAGCTCCTCATGAAGCCGAAAGACCGAGTTTCTCCCCAGATCAACAAAGGTGATCAACTTCATTAGTGGAGGCTCGTAAATATGTGGAACATCCTATTCTCGCCGCAAAACGACATGCTAAGGAGTCAAAAGATGAAAAGCCGTAGAGACAGCCAGGATGTCAATACCTTGCCTGCACTCCAATTGTCTTTGATGAAAGTGATCGTGATAACTTGCCGGAACCCCATCATGACGGTCCGGTCATTTCCTTGCAGATCGCTAACCGTACCATACGACGTATTACGGTAGATGGAGGCAGCCCGTCAATCTTATTATGTTGGGTACCCTTAAAGAAATGAACATCCCGGAATCGGAGATTGTCAAAAAATCTTCAGTGGCCTTGGTAGGCTTCAATGGCGAAGTCAAAGAAACTGGGGAGATAAAGCTTCCAATATACTCAAAGGGCCTCAACACCGTGGAACGGTTTTGTGTAATTGATTGCGCAACATCTTACAATGTAATTCTTGGAAGACCGTGGATTCATGGAATGAAGGCCGTACCCTCCACTTACCATCAATGTGTGAAGTTTCCAACACCTTGGGGTGTCGCTAAGATTTACAGTGATCAACAGGTGGCCAAGGAATGTTACAAAACTTCAATGAAGGCATCTACATCTCCAAAACAAGCATAGCAATTACCGAAGAAAGTACGTGAAGTCCTGGAAGCTAGGGAGGATGATGTGAAAGAAGTATTGTTAGATCCCAGCAATTGACAATCTCGAGATGTTCGTCCTAGATGTTGACATACCTTCCTCTCCTGCATCAACCTCTTGGACAGCCCCTATTATCAAGTATCTCTTAGATGATACGATCCCAGTTGAAGAGAAGAATGCGAGAGCCTTCAGGGTAAGAGTATCTAAATATGTACTTATTGATAATCTCTTGTTTAGAAAATGCCGCAGTCACTACTTAAGGTGTCTAGAAGCAGATAGAGCCCATCAGGTTCTCAAGGAGCCGCATGAAGGAGATTGTGGAAATCATACCGGGGCAGAAGTTTACATACTAAAGCTCTAAGGTTGGGCTATTTCTGGCCCACAATGAGAAAAGACGCCATTGACTACGCAAAGAAATGCGATTCCCGTCGCCGACATGGGGACATCCCGCACCACCACCGAATTGCCGCATCCTATCCCGTCACCTTGGCCGTTTATGGTTTGGGGAATGGACATTGTAGGAAAACTTCCCGCAGCACCAGGGGACGAGTATTTCTTTTGGCCATGACAGACTACTTTTCTAAGTGGGTAGAGGCCGAGGCATATGTGCAAGTTCGTGATAAAGAAGTAATATCTTTTATCAAAAGGAACATATTTAGCCGATTTGGAATTCCATCGAAATAATTTGTGACAACGGCTCTCGGTTCATCAGAAGAGGACCCAAGATTTCTTGACGGCTGGGATGTTAAGATGGTAACGTCTTCGCCTGTTCACCCTCAAGCCAATGGACAGCAAGAGTCTAGAAACAAAATAATAATCAGCAACTTAAAAAGAGACTAAACCGGAAAAAAGGACGTTGGGCGGAAGAATTACCAATGGTCCTATGGGCCGACAGACGACATCTAAGAATGCTACCGGTCAAACCCCTATTCACTTGTATTTGGAACTGAATCTGTTATTCCAAAGAAGTCCTTGTACCTACGGCAAGATACACTTGCCGACATCTGAGAATAATAAAGACATCTTGATACATTCCCTGGATACTGTGGACGAGCTAAGGGATATGGCCAAAGTTCGCATGGCAGCATATCAGCAAAGGGTAGCCCGATCATACAATAAAAACGTCGTGGTCGAAGGTTTCAAGTAGGAGACTTAGTCCTACGAAAGGCATTCCAAAATACCAAGGAGCCCAATGCAGCAAGCTCGCCCCAAAATGGGAGGGACCCTACTTGATAGATGCACAAGCCGGAAAAGGAGCATATCGCCTTGCAACCTTGGATGGCCAAATGATACCCCGAAGTTGGAACGCCATTCATCTCAAAAGGTATTACATTTAAATATGACTTCCCATGAACTCATCTTTCCAGGTATGAATCGTATTTTAATTCTTTTCTCCTATGTATCTTTTTAATTATTTACATGATAAGATGTCTCTAACATGCTTTGTGAGAGACGTCAACCTTAGTTGGCGTCCGTTTTTAACGTGTTTCTATCTTATGAGGTATTGACACATTTACATGGGGACATATCGAATGCACGCAAAGAACAACGATTTCTCCTCCGTTAGAGACTGGCCATCTCTTCTCAAGTAAAGGTACACAATCCCTTCTAAGGTTTAAAGAGTTAATTACCTCTTTCTAAAGAAGTTAGGTTACCACACCTTCGCCTGGAGCGCAAGTTATCTCACTAATTGAGGTGTGGGGTGGGCCTATATGGGTAAACTCATATAGCTTACCCATTCCCACTCAGTTAGATGATTGATCTTAAGCATTATTCTTATGGTTATGGCATATTCGTGTCATCTAAGTATCTACGGTTTATGACATCTACATGTCATCCTAAATACCTATTATTCTGACATACTACCATGTCACCATATGTGAAAAACATACGAAAAATTATCCAAAAAAGAAACAAGCCTTGACGTGCTTGAAAACCATTAAACCATAACTAAACTAAAATAACCATAATGTATCCAAACCACCAAAGTAAAAGTGCAAAAGTGTTGAACCAACCCAACACTTCAAAAAGATTGTCTTTGGCCCTTAAGGACCTATTACAAACCAAACCAAAATAAAAATTGTCTTAAGGGATTCCACCCCAACATTAAGAGCAAGTTTATTTTACCTTTTTCAGTGGCATTTGTCGGAGGTATTGCTCTGGAATAACTTCTCCTAGAAATCACCCAGTCGGTGTCCTCACCAAACCTTCTCTAGATCCTTGAAATCATCGATTGCTTTTTCCTCGTGAATCCGCTGCAAAGCCATCTTCTCTTCACTCAAGTTCCAATTCACGTGCTCTCCTGCTTGATATTCCTCAATCATTTGGATTCTAGTTTCAAAGACTGCTTTTGCGGTCTCATGCACCAAGTCATTCCGAAATGCTTCCATCTCCCTTTCATGACTGATGTCGATGCTTGCAAGCCTGGACCGCCATTTTAATATCTCTTCATTCTTGTCCCTGATCTCCAATCCCCTTTCCCTTATTATGCTTGCAGCCTCCCTCAAATCCTTCTCATATTCAGCCTTACTCATGTCGTAGGTATCACACTTTTCCCTCAATGTCCTGATTTCTTTGGACATTAATTTGGCCATCGAGACAATCTATCATCAACAAGAGGAGGTATTTTACTAAAAATAAAAGAGGATCAAGGTGTCTACGATTCAAAAGCAAATCTTACCTGATTTTCCAACACTTCTTCACTCCAAACTTGTTTCTCTACGCCGGGGATTTGTTCCAACCTTTTTCTCTTCGGAGTAATCTTGTTTATCTCTGGTATGTTCTCTTCCGCTTTCATTTTACCTTTATATTTGGCCACAATATCACTTGCCGTCAAGCCGAGAAAGTCACTTGCATATAAGAATATATGTTAGCGGGATTCAATGAAATAGCCAAGTGATATGTTGATCCCAACTTACTTGAAGAGCGTCGTAATTATAAAAGCTGTATGCTTAAGAAAATTTCTCTCCTCGTAATATAGAAAGAGACGTATGATTTGGATAAAGAATTTGTAGAGGATTGGATAATCACAAATAATTATCCAGAAATTGCGGTTATCAAAACTCTTCCTTTTTTCTCGCCTCGTATTCCTAACCGTCACATTTGAAGCCGGTTAGAAGATGAACGGTTAAGCAAGAGAAAAATAAAACAAATGAAGCAGTAAAAGACGGAGGAATTTTACCTTGGGGATGACCGGCGCCATGGGCCAAAGGAGGTGAAAAGAAGATTTGAGAAGATAAGTTTTCTCAAGCGGTTAATAAAAAGGAAAAAGAATCCCTTTTCAAAATTAACTCTGTCCCCAACCGTTCATTTCATCGCCACGTCTCCCAAGAACGTCCCATCGGGCGAGTAACGGTTGGGTCATTAATTCAAAAGGAAAAACATTTTGCCTCTTCGCCTGCCTACATAGTCAAATGTTTTTGGGGACAAATTGTTGTGGGCATTTTTTGACATGACG
The DNA here is from genome assembly GCA_022495995.1 of Adenophora triphylla var. japonica. Classification (NCBI taxonomy): domain Eukaryota; kingdom Viridiplantae; phylum Streptophyta; class Magnoliopsida; order Asterales; family Campanulaceae; genus Adenophora; species Adenophora triphylla. The sequence continues at coordinate 484,235 of JAFEMH010000342.1, forward strand.
ACATCTTGATTGATCACATAACGAGATGTCATTACACTTGTAAGTATTGTTTTAAATATTTACTTGTCCAATATTTCCTAATATTATTATTCTTATTTTTCAGTAATTAAGAGAGGAATGCGGAAACAACCTTCAAGCACGTTCAACAGACCTTCAAACGGCTAGGGCGACTTGGTCTCACGGAGGTTGAAAAGATAAACCACAATGCTGAGATTGTAGGAACCATATTTGACTCTTTCTTAGTTACTTGTATTTAAGGGGAAATGGAGACGGAAAATGATACTCATTCTCATACGCACACACTTTACACACAAACTCTTGTAATCCTCTCCATTATCTTCCAAAGTTGTAATTGTGATCATTATAGTGAAACCTTTAAGGTTGGAGACCTAACTCCCGGGGTTTTTTCCAAAGAGGTTATCACCTCCAAGGTTTTCCTCGTAAACAAATCGCGTTGTCATTGTCTCGTTTTTCATTTTCTTGTTTCATATAATCGAATTCCATAGTTCCCTCCTTATTATTCAATCCACACACTAAACATAGTTAAGATTCTACTCTATTGTTTTTTCTACCAAAACACAACTCGAGGGAATTCAGCAATTCTAGTGAATTTAATCCAAGTTGAAAATCAAGTTTGTTCCAGCCCAAAAGCATCGAGAATGTTGTCCCACCATCACGAGATAAGTTGAGGAATGAATTTGCGGATGAGTAATGTAAGGCAAAAATTGAAAATATTTTTTGAGACTTGGAGAGAAAAATTAGAGAGAATCAAATGAGTGAGAGAAAAACAATTATTGAGAAAAAAGTGAGTGAGAGAAAGGTAGAGATTGAGGGGAAAGAAGTGCAAGAGGTAAAAGAAGAGATTGTGCAAAAAGAAGAAGAGAAAATGAGAAAAAAAAGTATGAGAGAAAAGAAGATGAGCGAAATGTGGAAGGTGAGAGAAAAAGAAAAAAGATTTGAGAAAGTTGAAGTTGTTGAGGGTACAAAAGTAAGTGTTAAAATAAATGAGGAGACTAAATTGATCATTGATCATTTTATTGCCACTCGATGGACTGATTTGATGGACATTGTTACATGATGCATCAAGTACAAGGTTCGTGAATCTTGTGATTTGAGGTTTCATAAAATTCTACCTCGAATGTTCGTTCTTAAGGTCTTGCTTAAAATTCGAGGATGAATTTTCTTTAGGAGAGAGGGAATGATACGAGCCCGATTAGAGAAACATAGAAAGGCATGGATGGTTTCAGCCCAAAAGCATAGAAAATGGGACCTAAGTAAGTGCAACATGGAGTTTCATGGAAGATAATGTTGACCCAATGAGTAAACACAATTTGGAGCCCAAACTGAGTCCAATAAACCAAGTTTTTTTGATTCATGATTGAGGAACTTGGCCCAAAATGAAAGAGTACAATCTAAAGTCCAAATGAAGAACCAAATTAGCCATTTTTAGGCCCACAAAGAGACATCTGAATTTTTAAGCATTTTGTTGATTCCAAAATAAAGATAATGTTGATACATTCAGCCATTATGAATACATACTCTTGGAAAGTTTGAAGGTCTTTAGATAACTCATTATAATAATTGTAGTCCTTATCATGTAATTAAAGCTTGTAGCTTACATCATTGATGACATCATTTTTCTTAGCAATCATCACCATTTCAGCCAATAAATAGGCCATTTTGTAATTCATTTAGGACACAATTCAGATTTAATATATTTGAGAGATTTATTCTACTCTTTGGTTCTTTGAAAAACTTAGACTTATCAAGTGTAGTTTTCTATTACTTGTGGCGTCTTCCTAGCTTATCAACCAACTTGGGTGTATTGGTTGTGGCACTTATAAACCAAGTATCCTATCTTTTTAGGTAGGGGGTGCGGTTTAACACCTAAAAGCGACTTTTCTTAGACGATCCTTGGCTACAAGGTAATTTCCTTTAATTCTGTTCCTATTCCTTATAGAAACTACATCACCTCCCCCTTTTCAATGTCTGATTGATGATCAATTGCGAATCCCCAAACACTTCTAGTTCAATCACAATTTGTTCCAAGGATGCTTTAAGCCGCGCTATTCAAGCTTCGTGTTCTTCTATATTGTTCGTAGCCCCAAAGTCGAGTCGGATGGCTAGTAGAGTGTGTATATGTTAGTTGGATCCACTAGAAGCATGCCAATACCATATCCTTTCTTATTGGCTGTGCCATAAAAAAAAAGTTGCCACTTATTTTCATTTTCTATATACATGATGTCTTCATCAGGGAACTGCGGGTCTTCCCCTTCACTGCATTGTATGGAAATTCATCTAAATGATCTGTGAATACTCTCCCCCTTATGGATTTATGTTCGATGTAAGTAATATCAAATCACCTGAGCATGAAATACCATTTGGCTATCCTTGAAGACATGTAATATTTCTCAAAAATGTAATTAATAGGTCCATTCTGGCAATTAGTTTGATAGGAAATGCCTCCATGTAGTGCTTGAGGCGATGAGCCTCCCATACTAATGTTATGCCTGAATTTTCTAGTGCAGAGTAGTTGAGTTCACTTCCTTCAAACCTTCGACTGACAAAGTATATTACATTTTTTGTGCGTGAGTCAACTTTCCTGAGCTAGCATATCCCTTAGGGCACTATCATTGAAAGTTAGTATAAAAATAAAGGCTTGGCCTTGTGCGGTGGGACCAACACGGGTGGGCAAGTCAAATACTCCATATGTCCCATCCGACATATGTTTTTCTCTCCCGAAATGGGGATTAAGAAATACTAATAATAATAAGAGGAGATAGAATGGGTGGAGGAGATATTGTGAGTATGAAAAGTAAATATGAGAGAATATGAGTGGAATGATTGTAAAGGGATTGCTGTTGTGAGTATCACAAGTGAGTCCCATTGAGTTTTAAAATAATATAAATTTGCCATTTTGAGACATTCTAAGTTGAGTGGGATGCCCAAAATGACAAATTGTCCTATGTCGGGTGGGACGGAAAGAGTATTGTTTAACTTCTTCGAAGGTCTTGTGGCACTCTCTTGTCCATTTAAGAAAGGCATTTTCTTAAGTATTTTAAACATGTGCTCGCACATTGTCGTAAGTTGATTAAAAAACGACTAATGTATTGGAGGCATGAATCTTTTTACTTGTTTTTGAGTTCGTGGTGAAGGCATGTCAATAATGGATTTGATCTTATCGGGGTCAACTTCTATGCCGCGCTCTATAATCATATATCCAATAACTTTCCCTTTGACCACTTTGAAGGCACATTTAGTGGGATTCAAACTCATCTTTTGAAATCTTATTCTTTCAAAAAACTTTCTAAGATCCGTGTAGGGCGTCTGAGCCTTTGGAGTAGATTATCATGTCGATAATATACACTTCAATTTCTTTATGGATCATGTCATGGCATAACGTAGTTACCTCCCTTTGGTATGTGGCTCCGACATTCTTAGTTCGAATGGCATAATGTGTAACAGAACATTCCTAAAGGGGTGGTGAAAGTTGTTTTATGTTGGTCCTCTTTGGACATGAGGATCTGATTGAACCTGACGAAACTATCCACAAATGAGCGAACTTCACAAGTGTTAACAAGCATGTGTATGTTAGGAAGAGAGAGATCATCTCTTGAAGATGCTTTGTTAAGATCTCTAAAGTCAACACAAACCTTTATTTTTCCATTTGCTTTGGTTACTTGGACTATATTTGAAATCCATTCAGATTACTCAATTACTTTGATGAACCCAAAACTAAGAAGCTTTATAATATCCTCTTTAACTTACATCGACCATTCTGGCTTGATCCGACGAAGTTTCTGTTTGACCGATTTTGCGTCTGGAAGCAGTGGTATCTTGTGCTCTACGATTGAAGGATTTAGACCTGACATATCTTTGTGGGACCATGCGAACACATCCATGAATTCTTTCAAGAGTGCTATGAGGGTTATCTCTCTTCCCCCTTAAAGAAGATGCCGATCTTTGTTTCTTTCGGATCTTCATATGTCCCCAAATTAACTATCTGCATTTCCTCATCGTCAATAGGACCATTCTTCCTATGATGACAAAACAGGTTTGCTAATTCTTTTTAGATTTGTTCATTTTCTTGTTCTATCTTATCATATGACTCATTATTAACTTGTTCGTTAAGTTCTTAATCACTTTGTTTCGTAGTTCTGCCTTAACTACGACATGTAGCCTTCCGTTATAGTGCAACATGTCTAAGGAGTAATTTGCTACTAGGCCTGGGTCAATTGCCAATTGAGCTATGTGATAGCTGCAAATTGATCCCCTTACATACTTTGCCTTATATCATTGATCCATTTTGGCTTCACTTCTGAAATTACAGAACACACAATTGTCTTCACAGTTGGAGACCCATTTTGCCGCGAAAGAGCATTTGCTACCCTATTTTTAACCCCCCAATATGAGATAATGTAATCCAGCCCGAGCATTTTTGTTAGTCACTTCTGTTGAATCACAGTAGTTACTCTCTGATCTAATAATTACTTAGGCTTTGATGATCGGTATGAATCTCTTTACGATTTCTTATCAAGTAATGTGCCTATCTCTTCTTCACATCTTAAATTATGGCTAGCATATCCTTCTCATATATCGACAACCCCAAGTGTCGTGGTGCCAACGCCTTACTGAGAAAAGCAATAGGGTGCCCACCTTGTAACAATACCACCTCAATCCCTTCCTAACATGTATCAGTCTCAAGAATGAAAGGTTGAAATTGCGCATCACAATTATGGGAGTTGTTGCCTCAATCCCTTCCTAACAAATCATCTATCATATCATGTAAGCACAATGAAACCCCATAACTTTTTCACATGTGTTTGGCGAGATGAATTTTGCGTGGCTATAACTTTATTCTCTTCAGTTGCTACACCGTAACTTATATTACATGCCCTAAATACTCCAAGGAAGTTTTTCAAACTCGCATTTTGACAACCTGGTATACAACAGATGGTCTTTGAGAGTTTGTAGTACTGTGGCTAACTAATCAGCATACGCTTCTTTGCTACCATTATAAATAATTATTTCGTCAAAGAATACCAAGACAAATCTCCGCAAAAAAGGCTTTAAAATGTCATTCATCAACACTTGAAATGTTTGCACTGCATTCGCTAATCCGAAAGGCATCAACTATAAACTCATACAACCCTTGATGTGTGCGAAAAGCTGTTTTGTGAATGTCCCCTTGTTCCACACTAATTTGATGAAACCTTGCTCGCAGATCAATCATTGAAAAAACTTTGGCTCCATATAATTCATCGAGTAGCTCCTCAATGATAGGCATATGGAACCTATCTTTCACTGTTATATCAGTCAACCATCGATAGTCTACGCAAAGCCTCCATGTACAATCTTTATTTTTTACAAGAATCACAGGTGAAGCAAGGGACTAGTACTTCGCCTGATTACTTGACACTTCATCATTTCTTCGACTAACTTCTTAATTTCCTCTTTCAGCACGTGCGGGTATCTGTAAATACGCAAATTAACATGACCACTACCAGGCAATATAGAGATCATGTGGGCATAAGCTCGAACTAGTGGTAGGTATGTGGGTTTATGAATTACATGATAATATTGTTCCAAAATGTGAATGAGTCACGGAGGAGTCGCTGCAAACTTATCCTCTATAAAAATTGCATATACAATTCCTGCAATGGTATGTGGCTCATTTCTCATATGTTTCTGAAGGCTATGCCTCGTCATTATCTTCAGTGTGGGCACTTGCATCTACGTTGGTATCCCTTGTAATTTGATCTCCTTATCCCCCTCTGAAACTTAGTGCCACTGTTAGAAACAACGTGTTTACTTACGGCAATTACTGACGGAAATTTTCTGTCGGTAATGACGGAATGTTAACTGTCCAAAATGGAAGGGAATCTTCACTATTTACCCCACTCATTCTCTTTCCTATTTTACTTTTACACTCACAACATTCTCTCTCCTAACTATTCCTTCCACTCATTCTCTCTCCTATTTTACTTTTACATTCATAACATTCTCTCTCCACTTTTTCTCTCTCTTACTTTTCCTTAATCGGTGTGTCCAACATTTTGATTCACACTAGGCTGGGACGGAGGGAGTATGTGATTGTGGGTACTATCTATTGACTATTTTGTGAGTACAAATTTTATGTCAAAACTCTACCTGTCGTTACCTATGGAATAATGTCCGTGGGTACTCTCGAGAGACCTTTCCATGAGTAAGGAGCTTATTTAAATACCCTACCCTCCCAGCCATAATTTACGTTTGCCTAATTTTCTCTCTCTCGTCCGTTGTAATTGAGCTGCCTTGAATGTAGCGGCCTCCCTTCCTAACACCGGTCCTTGACTCTGGCGCTACTTCGGGGCGGATTTAGTGTATTAGATTGGGGTGCACGTGCATCCGGTCAAGTTCTATTTCTAGTTTAAAATAAATTATAAAAAATGTACACTACTTATTAAGTGCACCCGCATATAAGATTAGTTAATTTTCTCATTTGCTATTAATAGATCTTATGATTAGTTCAGTTGGTAAGCTGTTATAGTTTATCATTGAGGACTAGGTTTCAAATCCTATTAGCTTAAAAAAAAATTCACATTATTTTTAGCCTCTAATATGAGAAATGAACTCTTTTTCAAAATTTTACTTATATTCTTTTATCATCATAACTAGTTTTTGTTTATTATTCTAGTTAAACTTTTTACCTCTATTATGACAAATGATTTTTTCTTTTAAATATTCTTATTTTGGATTCTTTTGCTCCTAATTTTAACTAATATAAATGAATTTCATATATTATCTATAAATTTTTTCATTGTTTATTGTTCGTAAAAATAAGTAAGTTCGAATCATATAAGAAAAAATTACAATATTAACTTCAAGAAATGCTTCAAAAAATGATGTCATCATTAAAACAACAATAATGTAAATATCATTTTTTTTAACTTCTTCATGACATAAACTTACTATTTCCAAGTAAACAATACGAAGAAAATGGTGGGTTAAAAATTAGCATATGTTAATAATTAACTTATGTTTTAAGTTATGTATTATAATTTACTCACGTTTGAAAAAAAAATAGTTTGTATTTTTATAGTGTAAATTGTGCAACCGCTGCCACTGCGCTACTTTGACCTTCACTCTCACCTCCAAGACCGACGCTCTTCTCCGACCACCACCACTGTACTCCGACGACCGTTGTTGTCCTTTTGCCAAAGGTATGTCAAGTTTCCCCTCCCCCAAATCTTTTGTTTTATTTCATCTTTTCTGTATATCTATAGTAGACCTAGCTTTGGTATATGATTTTGAGTTCGTATCCGTGTTTTCTGATTTCAATTTGGAAGCTGACGTTCACATGGCAAATTGATTAGAGGAAAATGATATTAATTTTTAGCTTATTTTATCAGGCTGCTTAGTTAAAATTAGATTAATCCCTTCTATAGAGTTTCTTGCTCTTTAAAATAATTGATTTTAGATTCCGCAAATTTCGTTATCCAGTATATACTAAGATAAGAGCCTCTTTTTACTTCATTGCTTTTTTACTTTTGCAATCTATTTGTCAAGATTTTGAATTGGTGGGTCTATTTTTACTTGCAGTATTTTGATAATGGTTTTGTGGAGTAATTGATTTGTGATAAACCATCAACTGAATGATGTCTAATTTTTGTTGTTGACTTGACATTTAGCATGAGCGTGTTTCAATGTGAAACAAAGTTGCTTACAGTAGTTAGGACTAATGTGCTTTAGAGCCAAAGACCAATAACATTATCCTTAGCTTAAAGGTCGCACAATCAAAATACATACTTCTGATGTCATGGCTTGGTTTCTGGTTTTATTTAATAGTGTGCCTTATTATTTAATTTTTAATTTGCAATTCTTAAGCCAATGGAGAAGATAAAGGCAGTGGACTGTTACATAATAGCAATTTGATTTCTGTTTTGTAAATCTTCACTTCGAATATAACATAGGAGCTTGATTGTTTTATGGGAGGATAGTTATTTGGAATGGTATGAAGGAGGGGGAGGAGGGTTTTTATGGGTATCCATTTCTTAACACATAAGTTTCTGGGTTTGGACGGAGAGGGGATTTTAGGATTCCGTTGTTATGTTTGTTTATGTTATTCACTTTCATTATTTTATTTCATTGACTCATTTTGTATCATTCTGCCATGATTCATAAATAATTTTATTTCTGTGAACTCTACTGATAAGTTTCATAACTACACTTCAATATCAGATTTTGGTATAGTAAACCAGATACTTCTTGGTGACTGCTCAGCCAAGAACCCATATTTTGAAATCAATGTGAGTTCCAAGTCTGATTTTCTCTTTTATACAAATTAATCATTGACCCAACAAGGAGAAAAAGAGGCCTAGAATGATTCTTAGTGATTTCAAGCCTAGTGGAGTTTGTAAAGCTTGTTAGGAGGAAAGTTGTACTCGGTAGTTATAAATTTCGCAATGGTTACATTGTTTATGAAAATAGTTTTCTTCTTCATTTTTCTGAATATGTCCCTCTGTTCAGATATATATGTTGGGGTTTAGAATGTCATTATAGTGATATTTAGATTTTCCCCCCAGTTTATGCCTTTTTTACTTTCCTTTTATTTTTTTTCTCTTGATTTAACGTAATAAATATTTTCAACTGAGCTGTAGCTATGTGATTTGCGGGTGGTGGCTCGCTAATCTGCCTCTTTAGTACATGATCATCATGCATCAGCTTTGAAGTGTCGTTTATGACCTTGGACGGTAGGGCTAGAAATAAGAAGATGAGAGTCTCCCTTAGTCGATTCATCATCTCGAAAATCATATGAATTTTTGCTTTAGAATGTGAATTATTTGTAATGCTGGCTAGGAAATATAATTGTATATTTGAAAGAGAAGATGATTGGAAATTTTGAAAGAGCTGTAACATGTGTTTGTGTTTTCGACAAAAGGCAACATATGATGAGCATGTATATTTGAGTTTATATGTATCAGCCTAATATGAATATTTGTTTTATGGGTACTGGGTGAATCATTTTTCTTCTGTACAAAATCTTTCGTATTACTCTGTCCATCCCAAATTGAACCTTTTCGTGAAAACACATGCATATAAGTATTATTGTCCCAAATTGAATGTGTTTTTTCTTTTCTCACAGAAACACATGCACATAATTATTACTCTCTCCCTCCCAAATTGAATGTTTTTTTTTTCATATAATCTATTTGTTCTATTTCAACTCTTTATCCAGTTTTCATCATTTCTAGGTTCTTAATCTGATTATCAAAAAACATTGGGTGGAGGGCTAACTTAATAGAAAACATATCCATCAACTTAGGACCAAAATCAATTCATAGGGTTCCCTTCTAATTTTTCATCTGAATAGGTTGGAAGACTCCCTTAGCAGTCCAGGTCACACTACTAGAATAAACTTATTTGGAGACGAGTAATTGGAGACCAAGACGTTGGACGCAATTTAGAGACCACCAAATTAAATATTGTAACCAGCAAATGGTTGCCAATTATGTATCAGATTTCAAAAAAGATTGGAGACGATAAAGTGGTCTCTATATTATTAACGCAACCACCCAATTAAATTGAGACCAAATTAGGTCGCCACAGAAAATGGGGGAAAATGAAAAAACTTAGCGGGAACCGAAATAATTGAGACCACTAAATTTGGTCGTTTCCAATTTTTTATTGCTACCATTGAATGGTGTCCAATGCTTAGATATATATACTTCATATGTAAACCTAATTTCTCCCCTTTCTCAAATTTACACCGTTCCATTCTTTCTAGGTCGACGGACGCTAACTATCTCCGGCCTACGCTACTATTCCGGCCAACCGCCGTGACCTTGGTCCGTGGATTGTCCACGCCGGTGGTGCGGTTCAGGCTGTTCGCCTCAGGTGAGTAGTCCGCCGTTCCTTCTCTTTCTTGATGTGGGTTAGCTTAATTCTCTTTTTAATTTGGGAATTTTTGATGTGGAGTAGCTTAATTTTCATGAAATTCTATTGGTTTTGAAATCGATGCAGCCACTTATTCACAAACATGAATGGGGTTTTATCTCTGTCTAATTGGTTTCTTGTTGAATTCGATTCTTTTCCTGCTTACCTCCAAGTTTACGTCTGTTCATAGCATGCCATTTGAGGATCACAGATCGATTGTCAGTAATGAAATACTTGGTATATCATAACTGGTGTCTCTGCATTTCTTTTGTTTCTATGACGGGTATTTCAGCTAATTGTGTTTTTTTTGCTTAATTCTTGCGCATTCAATTTTAGTAACTAGAAGTTTGGGACGGAGGGAGAGTATATCATAAAATACCTGTTATCAAGCCACTCATTCTCATTGGAGTTGAAGTTTTGCCTACACTGCCTTGTCACAACCTACCTTTGGCTCCCCATTTACGACCAACAAATCTTCTTAGGTCAGGTAAGGCTCCATGATAGCTTTAGCAACACAGATTACTGCACAATTGACTCACGGCAACAAGAATTACAGGTTCAATGGTTAATATGTAAATGGGAGCCCAGTACAGAGGATGCTAAGAAAGTCGGATATGGGTCAAGTGTTTTCTGTAAAACAAGTAAATAAACATCCAAGAATAAGTTTCAACACCTGAGAAATATGCTTTTTTTAAAAAAAGAAAAAAAAAAGAAAAAGGTGAGCTGCACTGTTGAATTGTATGAAATAGATGAGCATTTGTTTATATAAAGCATGTAGATAAATATGATATTTGCAATTCATACAATTGTGTATTTTGAGATGGGATAGAAGCCTAACCTCATTTCTAAAGCCTAAATAATAAGATTTATAGATAACAAAATTTAGTAGTAATATAAATGGTGTTGTTGGTGAATGTAGGTGTTATTAATGGCGGGGGAAGATCGTAGTTGGATGGATAATCGAAAGGTTGTTGGAATGAGAGGATGCACAGAAGAATTTACAAGAGGTGTGAAGTATTTTGTAGAATTTGCTAGATCACATCCTGAATGTATACGTGATGGAATGCTTCGATGTCCATGTAGTAGTTGTTGCAATCTCAAAGTCCAAACAGATGGTCGTATTAAGTTGCACCTTATGAAATTCGGGTTTGTTGGTAACTATAAGAGGTGGATATTGCATGGTGAACCAAAGATTGCCTTTAGAGATGTTCAAAGGCATCCATCCGTAGCTACGAATTCCATAAATGTAACTGAGGAAATAGCTAATGATGAAGAACAATATATGGGTATGGATGATATGGTTAGAGATGTGGCTGGTCCATCGATTGATTTCACATTGAATTCTGTTGAGGAACCAAATCACGCAACTAAATCATTTTTGAAAATGATGGATTCCGCAAATGAGAAGGTTTATCCCGGTGCAGAGCCTTCTGTGTTGGAGTCTGTAGCTGAGCTTCTTAATATCAAGGCCGATTCAAACATGAGCCAACATACTTACAATCGAATCTTATCATGGTATAATCGGTCGCCTAAAGAGAATAAAATGGTATCAAATTTTTATGAGACAAAGAAGTTGGTGGGGCATATCGGTCTTGGTTATGAGAAAATTGATTGTTGTAGGAATCAATGCATGCTTTTCTATAAAGAAGATGAGAAGTTGCAATCATGTTCAACATGTGGACTTAGCAGGTATAAATCTCCACGGCGTGGTAGTGCGAAACATAAGAGAAATGTACCTTATAAGCAATTACGCTATATGCCACTAATTCCTAGGTTGCAACGCCTTTATTCTTCAAAAGATAGTTCTGAAGCTATGCGTTGGCACAAGGAGAGTCCGCGTGAAGAGGGTGTTATGACTCATCCATCAGATGGGGAAGCATGGAAAAAATTTGACGCCACGTATCCTGACTTTGCAGCGGATGCTAGAAATATAAGATTGGGGATATGTTCAGATGGTTTTACTCCTTTTGGGCCGGCAGCTAAATCTTATTCATGTTGGCCAGTTATTGTGACCGTTTACAATCTGCCCCCTTGGTTGTGTATGACTGACCCTTATATGTATTTGAGTTTATTCATTCCTGGTCCATTTAGCCCAGGTAAAAACATTGATGTTTATCTTCGACCATTGATTGATGAGCTAAAGTTGCTATGGAATTTTGGTGTGGAGACGTGGGATGCAAATAAGTCACAAAACTTTAATATGAGGGCTGCAGTTATGTGGACAATTAACGACTTCAAAGTTGCATGATATCAGGTGGGGTAGGAAATTCTCGAAAGAAAGAATAGAAGGTTTTGGTGACACTCACAATTGGACAAAAAAGAGTATATTTTGGGAATTGCCTTATTGGAAGACAAACTTGCTACGACATAATCTTGATGTCATGCACATTGAAAAGAATGTGTTTGATAATATATTTAACACGATTATGGATTTCAAGACAACAAAGGACACTCCTAATGGTCGCCTTGATCTTGAGGTAATATGCAAGCGTAATAATCTTAATTTGAAATATGTTAATGGGAAACCTCTAAAGCCTGTTGCACCGTTTGTGATTTCAAAAGATAACAAAATTCGTGTCCTTCAGTGGTTGAAAGATTTAAAGCTTCCCGATGGTTATGCGTCAAATATTGGTAACTGTGTGAATGTAGAAGAAGGGACAGTGTTTGGTTTGAAGAGTCACGATTGCCACGTGTTGTTGGATAGGTTACTTCCAATTGCCTTAAGGGACTTGTTGCCTAATGATATATGGGTTGCTTTGACTGAGTTGAGTGAATTCTTTAGAGCCTTGACTTCGAGCACTTTACGAGTTGAAGATATGAAAAAGCTTGAAAATAGCATTGTGATTACATTGTGCAAGCTCGAAAAGATTTTTCCGCCATCTTTTTTTGATTCAATGGAACATTTACCAATTCATTTAGCATATGAGGCTAGAGTTGGTGGACCTGTTCAATATAGATGGATGTACCCATTTGAAAGGTTTTTGGGTAGACTGAAGAAGAAGATGAGAAATAGAGCAAGGGTTGAGGCTTCTATATCTGAAGCAGTTATCATTGATGAAATAGTGTCATTTGTCTCAGCTTACTGTCATCCAGATATTGAAACAAGGTTTACAAGAGTTGGTCGTAACTTTGATGGTGGACACACTAACCCAGACGGAAAAATATCTGTGTTTTCTTTGCCGGGTCGATTTCTTGGGAACCGTGTTCGCAAGCGCATGCTTACTAGAGAAGAGTGGGATGCGGCCAAGCTCTATGTGCTCCTTAACTGCCCTGAGGTTGAGGAATATTTGGAGTAAGTTATTCTCTTGTATTTGTTGCTAAATTACTCCCTTCGTTCCATTCAAAAATACATAAATTTCCATTTTTGGGTGTCCCATTTTGGGTGCTCCTTAATTTCTCCTTAACTGAATTTTAATATGTATCATAATACAGCATGTTTGAAGAACAAGCTGGAGATATGCCGCCCGAATTGATTGCAATTAGAACAGACAAGGAATTTCCATTATGGCTAAAAAACTATGTAAATATCATTATTTCTAATTTAGTTTCCTTATGCTGATTCACAATTCAGTTATTTAATATACTCAATGTATTTTTATCTAGATTTTGGAACACCCTGAAGATACGAAAGCTGCATCATTAAAGTTTTTAGCCATGGGTCCAAATTTCGAGGTTACTGTATACAAGGGTTATTTTGTGAATGGTTATGTCTTTCACACCGATGAGTATGGCCAAACCAAATAAACATGGAATAGTGGCATCAATTTGAAAGGGAATATGGAGTATTATGGCATTTTAAAAGAAGTTTTAGAGTTGACATATCCACTAGGAAACTCTGTTGTCCTCTTCAATTGTGAATGGCGTGATTCTCGAAGAGGCATAGTCAAGCATGATACTTTTGACCTTGTCGATATTAAGCACTCTTCAAGGCATGATGGTGATGATGTTTTCATTCTAGCGTCACAAGCTCAACAAGTTTATATGACATCCTACCCTCATCGACGAAGAGGGAGTAACGGATGGTGGGCTGTTTGGAAAACTAAGGCGAGAAGCACGTTTAATATACCATATGAGGTAACAATTGATTCGTCCTTGGATGATTGTTATCAAGAGGAAGAAATGCCTGCTATTCAGAATGTGTCATTAGATGAACATGCACACGATGATTCATTTTGGGTTGAAAACCCTCCTCGAGAAGCAGAGGAAGTATTGCAATTTGATGAACAAAATGAGGAGCAAGAAGATGGTGAAGATGACTTTGAAGTGGGGTCTGATGATGATGAAGAAGAATGTGAAGAAGAGGAGCTTGAGTTTTGCGTTGAAGATGAAAATGATAGTTAAAGGGAAGTAAATTCACCCCTCTATAGTTAATTAATCTTCCAGTATAAAGTAAGTTATTGATTTTTTCTATTCTCCCTGTTGATGATTCTTTCTGGCAAACGAAATAGATGTGGGTATTATCCATTGCATAATCCTCTTCGGGGTCTTAAACTGGGATTGGTACCCAAACTCATTAGGGAGATGATCATTTGGTTAGGGTAGCTATTTGTTTATTCTTTCTGCTGTTATACAATTAGTTTCTTTATGAGCGTGATTATAGATAATTCTGTGCTATACTTTAATATTGTTACTTTTTATGGCTGTTCACAGCTTTTGAAGCTTCTATTTGTATATCTGTCGCTCGTCTCAAAAGATTGGATGGAGATCAGTGTCTATAATCCAATTAGAGCTGATAATTTGTATTAAATTTCACTATCATCTGATGTTGTTGCAATAACCAATGCGCTTGAGAGATATCAGGTTCATATATTCCTTTTTTTTTTTCATGTTTGACTGTTGGAGTTGATGTTATTAATTCATTTGAAAAAAATCAGCTCATTTTTGGTCTGCCTATCCTTTTCCTAGTCTTGATTCTTGAACTATTGTTAGTTGGTTTACAGATAACTGGGGAGGGGGGAGGGAGGATGACTAGATTCAAAGTTAAACCCTTTCAAGCTCATCTTGGCCATAGTCTATGGCTCTCTTTTCCAGAGTCTTGTGATGAACAAACAAACTGAAATATTTATGATTAAGTAACTGTTTTGGCAAGAGATTGCATAATCATACAAAGAGTTTAAGAAATTATCAAACAAGAATAAGAGGAACAGAGAGAGTGAAAATGGGGAGGCTTGTGTGCATACGGGTGGATCTCTGAGTCTCATTAATCTATTGTATCGCATGGTTTGCACTTTATCATTTTTATTTCTATTTTTTAATTAATTTTCTATATAGTTTATATTTTTTGTGGTTGTAATTTGCTACTTATTATGTTTATGTTTGTAGAAAAAAATTCATGGAGATCATGTTGATGAACTGGATGCATTATGCTATGCATACTCGCAAGGGGCCAAATGGAAAGTTGATTTGGGCAACTAAAAAGCACCAAAAAGTATTTGTAAGTACAAAAAATCCTTTTATACCTTAACGTTTCATGATTATGTATACTTATATCAATAATATTGAACAGCTTGATCTAAACTCGCTTGTAACTCAATTTTCTGAAAAAGAAGTGAACTATAAGGAATCAGGTTCCAGTTAGAAGTTCAAATGGGAGGATATCAGGTTCCTAGTTTAATATTCTTAACTCAACTTTGTGTTATTTGAAATCTGATTTCTCCTGTTTCATGTTATAATTATCCTTGCAAGCAGGAGGGTTGAGGACTTATAAGAGGGTATAATACAGCAACCTAGGTGCAGATAGTTATTATTGGTACCTATATGCCTTAGTAATAGTTGAGGTGTGCAAGTATAGAGTCCTGGTTTTTTTTTTAATGTCGTTCCATCATTAATAAATGGTGTTTTCCATCGCGAACTTGTATCAGACTGTATTCTTTTGGCCAGGCAATGATGGGTCCATAATCACTGAAACTTGATTCCCAAAATTGTGACAGGGAGCAGTGGAGAAAAAGCACTGGGACAACATTTAACTTCTCCCAGATCCTTATAGATTAGTGTCTCTTATCCTAGTATTGTTAGGAATTAGTTATTGCATATAATTATTCATGTAAGCTTTCAAAGCTATTCGAAGAATGGATTGATTTTTGATCAGCTGATTTGCATTTTGTACTTTAATTTCATATAATTTTTGATTTTTTGATCAGCTGATTTTTGATCAGCTGATTTACATTTAACTTCTCCCAGTTCCCCTTTCGTTTTTTGATTTTGGCTTCCAATAGCTGATGGGCACTTTAACAATGCTTGTTTTTTGATTTTGGCTTCCACTGCTCCCTGTCATCAGACTGTCATCAAGTTGCTCCCTGTCATCTATGGAAGTTAAATGTTGATTACTACCATCTCATGGGACATCTGAAGATTGATTCTAATTAAGTATATGAGACCAATTAGAAGTCTAGGTTTGCTGTTCGTATATGGTTATCTTGGGAACCTGTTTGCATAAATATAAAGATATTTCCATTTAATTTATGATTGATATTTGCCTTTTATTATTGACAGACGCAATATAAAGATATTGTCCGAGAAAGAGCAATTTCTGAGGGTCTCATTGACCCAAATGAAGCTTCCAACACTCGTGTTCCATTTGAGGGCAAAGATTGGGAAGACGCTATTGTCGTCTCTCAAGGAAAGCAAGTCTAAAGGGGGAATACAATATTTGGCTTTGGGAAGGGTGGAAGACCCCTGCTTAATCTACCAACCAGCCGCACCCATGCATCCTCACTTTGCAATTCGACTTCAATACTTTCAATTAGTTCCAAGTCCATAAAGGAACAACAATTAGAGACACAGGTTAATGGTTTAAAGGAAATGATGAACCAAATGATGGAGCAGCAACAGAAGGATAGAGAGAGACATGAGCAAAACCAATGTCTCATGCAACAATTGATTAACCAGCTGCTGCAAAGGGCCCCTTGGAGCTCGCAACAGCAGCAACAAAATCAATGGCCTCCTGGTAATTTTCTTGTCTACTTTATTGTGGGTACTGCTTAAATTTGATCTCGGTTCTGTTTGAGGTTAAGTAATGGCATTACACTTGGATACATCTTGATGTCGACATTTCTATGTGATAACTAAGGTTGTTTAGACTCAGAGGGTGATAACTAAGGTTGCTCTTGTCAAGATTGTTTTTGCTAATACAAGTTATTGTGATTCCTTTTTGAAATTCAGCTAAGTGAAGGGGACTTTTAATGCTATAGAATTCAGGAACGTTCTTCAGTTTCCCTGTTACGTATTATGGTGGTTCTTGGAGGGGGGGGTTAAGTGTCGTGGTTCCTTGTTAAGTCAAATTTCTTTTGTTGGTTGTCATTTAGCTATTTGGTTTGTTTGTTGTGGTAATTGAAGCCATTTTGTATTAAATTGGTTAGTTATTCAGTAATCAGTGCCATTTTTAAGCTTTTATTGGTCGCTGCATTTTCTCTTGGTTAGCTATGAAGGTTAGAGGTGGTTCTTTAACGTCCCAATAAGAATACTTGTGCAGAAGGTACCTTTCCTCGAGTTATGGCTTAGGTCAGTTAACCTGTGACTTAAATATATTCTATTCTGATCTCTAAAAAGGCTTCATTCTTAGGATATGATCACTATGAGTTACTCTCTTAAATTTGGTAGGCTAGCAGGTTGATCTCCCTCCAGTCTTTTGCTATTACAGGGTTTTAGGTTCACATAGAAAAGGATGAGTTACTCTCTTAAATTTGGTAGTCTCTTTGTGTTACTCTTCCATTGATAGATAACACCACTTCTCTTTAATCTTTATTCTCAGTGCCAACTCTGTGTGTGGTGGTGCTTCTTCCCTTCTTTTAACTTTATTGTGTTTGCAGGTTTAATGATGGGTGGTGCTAGTGGCTCCTTCCAGCCTCAACAACAGCAAAATCAATGGCCTTTTGGTATGTTTCCGCCCCAAATGCAACTATTGCAACTACAACAATTACAACAACCACTACAACAACCACATAGCAGTCATAGCTCACTAGGTAGCGGTGGTGGAAATGGTGGTAGCAGTAGTGGTGGAAATGGAGGTAGCAGTAGTGGTGGAAATGGAGGTAGCAGTAATATTCGTGGTGGAAATGGAGGTGCCAGTGGTGGTGGAAATGGTTCCTTTGTTGCCGATGTCGTTGGAAATAGTTCACTTCTTGAAATGCTTATGGATCCAAATTATGGAAGAGTTGGTGGCAGTGGAAGTGCATGACTTCTGTGAATTCTGCGGAAAGGTATATGTTTTTTCTGTCTTCGCGTACTTACTTTTGTCTTTACTCTATTCCCATGCCTCTTTTTTTTTTTTTTTCGTTTCTTTATTGTTTATAGAAGTTCCACTTTTACAGTATGTAGTAAAAAGGAAGGCTGTGGGCATTTGGGGATGCAAGGATTGTGGCAAAGTCAAGGATTGCTTTTGTTTTTGACAGCACTGCTAGTGCCATCCGCAGGCTGAGGGAGCAGAGAGTTAGAATGCCTTGAAATCAATTAGCTCTATCTTGTTATTGACTTCAAAGTTGGAAACTTTTGTTTAGACGTATAGGTTAAGGGGGTTAATTAGTGGGAAGACCTTTTGACGTATAGGTGAAGGGCAAGTGTACTTAGCTTTAACCTTATGAAATTTTGAGATTTCTTAGATGACTTCAGAGTTGCATAGTATGTTTTGTTTGAATGATTTAATGATGAAGTTATAAAATTTAGCAAAATTTTTGCTTAATTATAAGATTATTTGTTTATTTGAATATTTAATATTATTTTGTTAAAAATTAGGATATGTTAAAATATATTTATATCTAAATGCATTTAAAAATAAAAATTAGACTTTAGAGACCACCAAGTGGTTGCTGCCTTAGTAAATTTGGCAACCAAGTGAGGTCGCCAATTAATTCGCAACCATGATGTGGTATCCAGTTTGCAACCACGTGGCAGGTCGCCAATTATTTCGCAACCACGATGTGGTCTCCATTTCGAGACCAACAATATTTGGCAACCACATATTTTGGAGACCATCATCAGTTTTGGAGACCATTAAGTGGTCGCGAAGTGGCGACCACAGTTGTTTGGTTGCCTTTAGTGACCAGATTTTTGCAACCACAAAACTAGTCTCCATTTCCTTATTTGGCAACCATTTTAGCATGTTAGAGACGAATTTTGTTGTCTCCAAATTTGTTTATTCTAGTAGTGTCAGTGGAGCTCTAATGTTGCAGTTCCCGAGCCTATAGCACCTTAGGGGAGGGTTCTTTTGGATAGATTTGTATATGCAACAAAAAAATGGAGCAACAAATGCAACAAATGATGAGATCTTTGTTCCAACAGCAGCTACAACATCTTCCTAACGGTAATAACTCTAACTTTTCTATTGAGTCATACTTAAATTCAATTGGAACTTTAAGTGGAACTGGCAGTAGTGGTGGTCGGGGTGGTAGTAGAACCCAAAGTCGTAAGTGCGACGTCTCAATTCGACTTGTTTTTATGATTTTGGACAGTAATAACTCAAACTCTACTATTAATTAGACTTTTTTTTGTAATATGATATATTGTTTTGGTATTGGTACGTAAAAGTTTGATTTGATTTGTAATATAATATTGTTTTGGGATTGTTCAAGTATTTGTATGTTGTTTGTTTGGAATAGTGAATTTTTTAATGTTCAATGTACATATTTTCAAATTTACATGCGATTTTCTGAATTTGTAACTATTTTTTTTTTAAATTCGGCTCATTTTACCCACAATGTATGTAATTTATCCATTAACTAACAATATCATTACCCACGAAAACTTGTGGTTAATAACAAGATTATTTTGAATAAAACCTCGTGTGTGTTTAGTGAAGTTGGCTCAAGAAATTCCCGACATACTAAATCGACTGAACCACAGAGTGTAATCTTATTATAAGAGATTGTGAACATGGTGTGATGATACAACTATATGATAAAAAATAGGTAAATTCTATATACAAGGCATATTACATACAAGGCGCCAATAATAGCCAAACTACCCTTCGCGTGTCGTGTGCGAAAGGACGACAGGAAGCCTTCATGTCGTGTACTTTTACACGACATCGACTAATTGTGTAAAATATTAGGTCGTATGAAATTATACGAAATTTAAATTTACTATGTCATTAATGTCATACACAACCACACGATATGATGTCCTAATATCGTGTATATCCATACGACATATCAAAATGAAGGTGTTCTTCGATGATTTGCAACACGATGTTAATGATACGCATATGCTATGTTATATTATTGAATTGTGTTGTTAATTGAGCAAAATTTATACACTTATACATGACAAGGAACAAACGTCATATTGGATCATACAATATCATATAACCTATCACATTTAAGTGATACCACTTTATTTATAATCACCTAACAAATGATTGTGGTGTTATGTTTCTAATCAATAATATATTTAAAGAGGTAATTAAACATGTTATAATGCATCATACAATATCATATATAAGCTACCACATTCATTAGGTTAATGTGATACCACTTTATTTATCAACTAACAACCGATGTTATGATGTGCATGTACTATGTTAAATTAATGAATTATGTGTTATATTTCTAATCAAGATTATATATAATGAGTTAATTAAACATGTTATATAACGAGTTAAGTTGTTTCGATAATTTGCCAAACGGGGTTAATGATAAGTTGTACATTAGAGGAATACCAACTACTCAAGATTATATATTTGAAATTATCATATTTGTTAATCAAGATTATATGTTTCTTGTTATAATAAGTTGGGAAACAAACAATGATTACATATAAGATTGAACCAACATCATACAATATCATATAACCTACCACATTTATTTATAATTAATTTTTATTTTATTATATGGTGTGTCATGTTGAAATACACGACATTTAGTAAGACATTTCGTATGAACAATACACGAAATGAAACATTATATCTCGTGTATTGTTCATACGAGATAATTACCAGAAACAAAGACTATATCGTGTGGTTTTACACGATATGTACCATAGTATCTCGTGTATATACACACGAGATACACCCTGAACCCCTACATAAAATACGATATACACGCAGACAACTTAACCCTACAGAGAAACATCATTGTTGTACACCCATGCAGCATTGATATACTCCACACCATTGTCCAAGTCTTAACTGTAAGAACATGGATTAATATAACCTATAAATACTTAATAATATAAATGATCAATATTATAACATATGGTATAAAGTATAAAACTCAATATAATATGTAGAATTCCATATTATAAGTATACCATTAAATGATGGGCATAATGGTAATATCTTATATATCAATAGGTGTAGTCCCTAAATGAAGTGCCCCTTGGATTCCTATATAAAGGCCTATCCATCAAGCCTATGAATCACTAGTCATTTATATTCTCATTCAGTCAAAACTCTTCCTAAGTACTTGAAGATCAAAGAGAGTAAAGGGCACTCATCATTTAGAAGATCTACTCCTCCATAATTTAAAGTCTATCTTCTTACTTCATCCTCTTTATTCAAGAACAAGAACAAGACTAAGAACAAACATGGAATCACAAGGTATTTACACGCTTCCGTCTTCTTCTTCTTCTCTTCTTAATCTAGTAATGAGTCGGTTCATATTTAAAGGATCGTAATTGTTCCTACAATTGGTATCAGAGCCTGCTCATAAACTAGATTGAGTTTGAATTTCTTATAAAGTCTTGTGCTTTAATTTGTTCAAGGTT
This sequence comes from Adenophora triphylla var. japonica, assembly GCA_022495995.1. Classification (NCBI taxonomy): domain Eukaryota; kingdom Viridiplantae; phylum Streptophyta; class Magnoliopsida; order Asterales; family Campanulaceae; genus Adenophora; species Adenophora triphylla. Next base: position 505,847 of record JAFEMH010000342.1, read on the forward strand.
TGTAATCCATGTAAAATTACACTTGTTTTTTTTTTTTGTTCTTGTACATAATACTCATTTTGTCTTAGAGTATTATGTTCATAACTTCATTCTATTTCTGCATTTTGGTTTTACTCAAAAGGCTTTCAATCCTTAATGTAAGATTATCCCATTTTTGAACATAGCCACCATCCTTGGATGCGTTGTGAGTTTGTTCATTTGCATAGCCACGCATTTTTTAAATGTGTTGTGAGTATGCGGATCTACTTACTTTGATTGAAAATTGAGTCACCATGGAAATAATGGTAAGATCAAGTTTTAAGAGACACAATGGTTCATACAAGATTACCCCATTTACATAGCCAACATCATGTGTTTGGAGTGTGTAAATCTAGGTCTACTTGTTTGAATCATGTTAATTAAAGTGCAAACTTGTTCCATTTACATAGCCAATAATTATAATGCATTAAAAGGGAAATTTGGTTGGAAAACTGTTCATAAAAGGGTTTGAAAATAGTGACTGTTCGTAATTCTGGGCATTGGGGACGAGTCGTCCCGTAGGGGACGAGTCGTGCCCATCAATTTTTGGAATGGGGACCTTTCTGATTCAGGCGTCCCCCTTATAGGGACGAGTCGTCCCCTTAGGGACGAGTCGTGCCCTAAGGGACGAGTCGTCCCCTTTGAAATTCCAGAATAGGGTTGCTTCTGATTCATTCGTCCCTCCTTCATGGACGAGTCGTCCCCTTAGGGACGAGTCGTGCCCTAAGGGACGAGTCGTCCAGAGAGACTTCAGTCTCAAATTTTTTCAGAATTTTGATAATTTATTGATAAAATATGATATCTGGACACCAGTCACGCTGATTGGCGGTTCTTAGAGTTGTTAAACTTTAAGAATGGACGGGTAGAACATAAGGATATTGTCTTTTATTAATAAATTTTCGTTGTTTTTACCCTTTAAAGTTTCAAATTTACCTTAAGGCCTTAATTTTGATTAATTATATCCTTAACATTTTGAATATAATTGACATGCTTGTTTCCCAAAGGAGACCTTGTTAATTAAATCCAAAATTGTTAAAAGATGAATGTAAATATTAATATGTGATAATATGCTTGTTTCCCAAAGGAGACCTTATTATTGACTAAATATTTACATTCATAAGTAATAATTGAATTAAACTTTAGGTCATTTTAAAAACCTTGAACCATCCCAAAGGAAGGCGGGTGTTTAAAATGAGTAGTTTATTCTTTATTACCAGGGAACAAGTACCTTAAACTTTAGGACACTTCTTGTACTTGATCCGGCCCAAAGGAAGGCAAGTACATGAAATGTGTTGTTTAAGCTATTTGTTTACCCTAAGATAAATCAAATTGTGAGTCAATTCGAAATCCAAAGATTAGTCTTGATGTCATATTGATTATCTTTATTTTGATGGAATTCATTTTGATATAATTAATCATTGTGTAGATTCTTATACATGTTTTGTTTCATTCTTTTGTTCTCTTCATTAAGATTTGATCAGTGCTTCTTCTGTTACTACTGCCTTAAACTCAATTCCTTTGCTAACTGGGACAAACTTTAAAACTTGGAAAAACAAGATTATTATGGTCTTAGGCTGTTTGGACCTTGACCTCGCATTAAGAGAACAAGCTCCTGCCCCTCTAACTGATAAAAGCACTGCGGAAGACCGCTTAAGTTCAGAGAGGTGGAAGCGTTCTAATCGCGTCAGCCTAAGCATAATTAAGAATGCAGTCCCGGAGACATTTCTGAACAGTGTCTCCGAGGATGTTGGTGCAAAAGGTTTCCTAGATGCCCTAGAACAACGCTTTGCAAAAAGCGATAAATCGGAAACAAGTGCTACCTTAAGAAAGCTTGTTTCCATGAGGTACAAGGGCACTGGAAACCTAAGGGAATATATAATGGAAATGTTTCATCTATCATCGAAATTAAAAGCACTCAAGTTGGACTTATCGGAAGACTTGCTTGTGCATTTGGCTTTAATTTCTCTTCCTTCACAATTTGGTCATTTTGAAACGACCTATAATTGTCAAAAGGACAAGTGGAATATTAATGAATTAATTTCACATGTCACGGAGGAAGAAGATAGGTTGAAACACACCAAACCCGAAAGTGCACATTATGCATCTACCTCTTCTCGAGGGATTAAGAGAAAAGGTAAGGAGATTGCGGTTGCATCAAAGAAGCCTAAGGGATCATCAAATGATCAAAAGGTGAAAAAGTGCTTCTTTTGCAAGGACCCCACTCACATGAAGCCCGACTGTCCTAAGTATCGCCAATGGCGAATTAAGAAAGGTATGTCATTTAGCTTTGTTTGTACTGAAGCTAATTTAGTTTCAATTCCTTCGTATACATGGTGGTTAGACTCCGATGCAACTACTCACATAAGTTCATGTATGCAGGGTTGCCTGAACTACCGAACGCCCAATGAAGGTGAAAGATTCATCTACATGGGAGCTGGAAAGCCGGTAGAGGTGGAAGTCATAGGGACCTATAGATTATCATTAAGTACCGGATATTATTTAGTTTTGAACAATGTATTTATTATTCCATCATTTAGACGGAATTTAATTTCCGTCACTACATTAGATCGAGAAGGTTATTCTTGCATCTTTGGTAATAATAAATGCAATTTATATTTTGATTCAAAGCTTTTTGGTACTAGTTCTTTGTCTTATATTGATAATCTATATTTACTTGACACAGTCAATCCATTAAATGAGTCCCATAATAATGAAACTAACTCTCGAGGCATAAAACGAAAGTTTTCAAGTAAAAACTCTTATACCTTGTGGCATAGGCGTTTGGGTCATATCTCCAAAAGGAGAATTGACAAGCTTGTGTCCGAGGGAATATTACATAAGCTTGATACTCCGGAAAATAACTTTTGTATTGAATGCCTTAAGGGAAAATTTACAAATAGTACAAACAAAAATGAATCCTTGAGAGCTACAAAAGTCTTAGAACTAATTCATACGGACATATGTGGACCGTTCCCTACCCCTTCATGGAACGGACAAACATATTTCATTACGTTCATAGATGACTTCTCTCGTTATGGATACATTTATTTACTTCATGAAAAGTCTCAATCATTGGACGTTTTCAAGTCTTTTAAAGCCGAAGTTGAAAATCAACTTGAAAAGACTATTAAGAACATTAGATCCGATCGTGGTGGTGAATACTACGGTCGGAATGACGGTTCGGGAGAACAACGTCCGGGTCCTTTTGCTCGCTATTTGGAAGAGTGTGGGATTGTCCCTCACTACACCATGCCAGGGACACCTAGCATGAATGGTGTAGCCGAGAGACGTAATAGAACCCTTAAGGATATGGTAAGAAGTATGGTTTCTTGTACTTCTCTACCTCACTCATTATGGGGCGATGCTTTGAAAACCGCAACCTACCTACTTAATAGAGCTCCTTCAAAAGCTACTAACAAAACCCCTTATGAATTATGGACCAGAAAGAAACTGTCCCTAAATCATCTTCATGTTTGGGGTTGTCCAGCCGAAGCTAGGCCTTATAAACCTAACGAAGGAAAGTTGGACGCTAAGACAGTTAGTAGTTATTTTGTAGGGTATTCTCAAAGATCTAGGGGATATAAATTCTATGACCCTAAAACTAGAACCTTTTTCGAGACGGGAAATGCTAGGTTCTTTGAGGATGTTGAATTTAGAGGGGAAAATTTGAATAGTAATTTTGAATTTGAAGAAATGGAAGAGGAATTCGTTTCTATACCTCTTCCTATAGTTCCTATCGAAAATCAAGCAGTTATGCCTGAAATTCGACAAGAACATAATATTCAAAATGACGTTAATTCTCCTATTAATGAACAACATGAAAATGTTGATGAGGAAATTCAACACCCTCAAAATCAAGAAGAACCGATGCCATTAAGAAGATCTAATAGAGCAAGAAGGAGTGCTATACCGGATTATTATGATATATATCTTGCCGAGAATGAGGAACCGTTAGGTTTAGTGGGAGATGAGCCAATCACCTTCCATGAAGCCATTAGTGGTCCAAATTCTCATAAGTGGATTGATGCCATAAATGAAGAGTTAAAATCCATGAATGACAATAACGTTTGGGATCTTGTCCCATTACCTAAGAATGTGAAACCCATCGGATGTAAATGGATCTTTAAGACCAAAAGGGATTCACAAGGTAATGTGGAAAGACATAAGGCTCGTCTTGTCGCTAAAGGGTTTACTCAAAAGGAAGGCATTGATTACAAAGAAACATTTTCACCGGTATCCTCTAAAAATGCTTTTAGGATCATTATGGCTTTAGTGGCACATTTTGACCTTGAGCTTCATCAAATGGATGTAAAGACAGCTTTTCTCAATGGTGACATTGAGGAAACTATCTATATGAAGAAACCAGAAATGGTGACTGATTCGGATCAAACTAGTCAACTAGTTTGTAAACTTAAGAAATCCATTTATGGGCTCAAGCAAGCATCTCGTCAATGGTACTTAAAATTTAACCAAGTTATTCTTTCATTTGGCTTTGAAATGAATCTTGGTGAAGATTGTGTGTACCATAAGTTCAGTGGGAGTAGATTTATATTTTTGGTCTTATATGTGGATGATATTTTTCTTGCTAGTAATGATAAGGACCTTCTTAAGGAAACCAAGAAATTTCTCTCAAACAAATTTGAGATGAAAGATCTTGGAGAAGCTTCTTTTGTATTAGGAATCCAAATACATCGTGATCGCTCACGAGGTATGTTAGGATTATCACAAAAGAGCTATATAGAGAAGGTATTACAAAGGTTTAGCATGGAAAATTGTAAACCACATGACACCCCGGTCTCTAAGGGAGATAAGTTCAGTCTAAATCAATGTCCTAAAAATAATCTTGAATCCAAGTATATGGAAAATATCCCTTACGCATCGACAATAGGAAGCCTAATGTATGCTCAAGTCTGTACTCGCCCAGATCTTGCTTTTATTGTTGGCATGCTTGGGCGATATCAAAGCAATCCGGGAAGAGAACATTGGGTCGCAGCCAAAAGAGTGATGAGATACTTACAAAACACGAAGAACTACATGCTTACATATACAAAGTCGGATCATCTTGAGATCATTGGTTTTTCCGATTCTGACTTTCTTTGGATGCCAAGATAGTCGCAAATCGACATCGGGTTATGTCTTCACTTTGGCCGGTGGAGCGATATCTTGGAGAAGTGCCAAGCAAACATTAGTTACTACTTCCACCATGGAAGCCGAATTTGTTGCTTGCTATGAGGCATCCAATCAAGCTATATGGCTGCAAAAATTCATAGAAGGGCTGCGAATTGTCAAAGGTGTTGAAAGACCGCTTAAGTTATATTGTGACAATCGAGCCGCGGTATTGTACTCCAACAACAACAAGAGTTCATCTAAATCTAAGCATATAGATATTAAGTTTCTTGTTGTGAGAGAAAGAGTACAAAATGAACAAATAGAAATAGAACTTATTGGTACAAACTCCATGTTAGCGGATCCATTTACTAAGGCGTTATCTCCTTTAGTATTTCACGAGCATGTTGCTCATATGGGTGTAATGACTTTTGATAATGCCTAAATCAGTGGGAGTTTTAAATATTTCTATTTCCTTGTGTTGTTTTCATTTAAATTGATCTCATTTGGTTAAAGTAGGACTAGTTGGAGAATATATATATGCATTCTTCATATATATTCATTAATTTTCCATGCTACATATCTATACTTTATCTATGTCATTTAGTTGGATATATATATGTGATTAATGTGGGTTTAGTTTGGAATCAATTACAACGAATGCCCCTTTAGTCCTTATACTTATATGACTAATGGACGGGATTGTTTTCGAATGATAACAAAGTGCACATACGGGTTGTAATTTGTGTTATAAATATGATTGAAGAAATTTATTAAGTGAAGGTATATGTTATAATAATCCAAGTGGGAGATTGTAAGAACATGGATTAATATAACATATAAATACTTAATAATATAAATGATCAATATTATAACATATGGTATAAAGTATAGAACTCAATATAATATGTAGAATTCCATATTATAAGTATACCATTAAATGATGGGCATAATGGTAATATCTTATATATCAATAGGTGTAGTCCCTAAATGAAGTGCCCCTTGGATTCCTATATAAAGGCCTATCCATCAAGCCTATGAATCACTAGTCATTTATATTCTCATTCAGTCAAAACTCTTCCTAAGTACTTGAAGATCAAAGAGAGTAAAGGGCACTCATCATTTAGAAGATCTACTCCTCCATAATTTAAAGTCTATCTTCTTACTTCATCCTCTTTATTCAAGAACAAGAACAAGACTAAGAACAAACATGGAATCACAAGGTATTTACACGCTTCCGTCTTCTTCTTCTTCTCTTCTTAATCTAGTAATGAGTCGGTTCATATTTAAAGGATCGTAATTGTTCCTACATTAACACCCATAAATTTATACCCATTATTTTCATTAATTCTCAAATCATATAACACCATAGTATGGATTCTCCACAACATTCTCCAAGTTTTTATGATCATATTGATCTTGATCTTGTGGAATATATTTTTGAAGAAGAAGGTTTGCCACCAAATTCTCCACATCAAAATCAAAATCCAAGCAGCAATGAAGTAAGTTTTTAAAGTTATATTTGGTGTTTTGATCAAAATCGCAATAAAAATCCAATGTTGTAACGAAATTGTTTTTCAAGATTGGATTTTTAAATTCTGATATTACTCTATTTCGTGTGAGATTATACGAGTTTTATGATATTTGTCGTGTGTGTCTACACGAGTGATGGTGTATTACCTCGTATTATGTCACACGAGATAAATGCGTTTAAGTCGTGTATAGTTACACGAGATGTGCCAGACCATCTCGTATAATGTTACACGAAATGTCATACAGCCTGTTGTTTATTGTGCAATTTTCTAATTGATGGTAATACAATTTGTAGGGACCGGATGTCAGTGATCAATTCGATACATCCCTATTATTTTCAAATAGGGATGATCTTGTTAAACACGTACGGGATATCGCGGCCCGTCAAAATATAACCCTTTCTATAGGAGATTCGAGGAAGACAAGTGGCAAGATCCTAGGCTACGCAAAGATTGTATGCCATTTTGGTGGCAAGTACAGGTCCGGAAAAACTAAAGATGTGAGGTTGACTAATACGAAGAAGATTGGGTACAATTTTGAAATCCGGGCCAAAGATAGGGGTGATGGGGTATGGGGTTACGTTGTGAAGCATGGTTCTCATAATCATGACTTTCCAACGTATCCCGAAGGTCATCCGTTGGGTAAATTGACTAGTTCTGAATATGAGGAGGTGTGTAGCGCAAGTCAGTCTTCGGTGCGTCCAAATAACATTCTAACAATGTTAAAGAGGAAGGATGAGAAGAACGTGAGTACTCCGAATCACGTCCATAATGCCCTCACAAAATGCAAGTCACAAGAACGACAAGGGAGATCCTCGCTTCAACAGTTCATAAAAGCACTCGAGGATAAGCAATATACTGTCTTCATGAGGAAAGCTAACGAGAGTGACATGATCGGTGACATATTCTTCTCTCACCCACGAGCATCGGATATGCTTAACTGTTTTCCATATGTAGTACAAGGTAAATTTTTGATTTTTTTGAATCTGTTTTTTGACTCTGTTTTTCACAAGTCGTATGCATTTTTTTTGAATTGCAATTTTAATCATTTCTAACTTTATTTCTCTTTAAATGATACAAGGTGACTGCACTTACAACACCAACTGCTATGGAATGGCATTACTTGAGATTATAGGATTTACTTCAACGGGGAAGAATTTCACAATTGCATATGCGTTCCTCCAAAATGAGAAGACTGAGAATTACACGTGGGCACTCAAGAATTTGCAAAGTCTTTTTCATACTCCCCACATGCCAACTGTTTTCTTAACTGATCGTGACTTGGCTTTCATTAATGCTGTCCAAATGGTATTTCCCGAGACCGCACACCATTTGTGTCGAAGGCATATCGAAGTCAATGTTAAAAGGAGAGTGTTGGCTAAAACTGGTAGCAATGAGTTTGCACTATCATTCATGAGGAGATTTAATGAAGCAATATCAGTCTGTACTGAAAAAAAAATAGCCACTGAAACTAACAAACTGATACAAACAAACTGAAACACAAACTGAAACAAACTGATTCCAATACATCAAACCAGAATCACAAATCATTTATTAACAAATCCCAAAACATAAACTTGTTTTGTAACCAGAATTTACAAACATATCCCATCTACACACTGGATCGAAAACCCCCAAGCCGTCCACTAACCAATCCTCCCATACCTCATCACGCATTCCATAGGACTTCTTGTACCCCTTTTGACCGGCCATCAATGAACAATCTCGGCCGCAAGATATGGGGTCTCTGGGGATTTTCTGTTGGATCCCAAACTGCCGTGTAACACGGACAGGCATATACGCTTCCGTGATATCCTGGAAGCGTATAACCCCATGGAAGTATGAGACCGGCAAAAGCGCCTCTGGGGTGGTACCGTAGGGAGTCCAACAAACCTAAAAATGAATTTGTTAGACACCGTCAACAGAAATAATAAATTATAACAATTTGTAAAACTTTAAATATAACTAACTCACCCTATCAACCGTCATCGTGTCCAGGGTATACCGGAAATTCAATAGATGGGGCATATCCCTTCCGTCCGTATCAGTACGTACCCATCTACGAGCCCTCGGTTGGCCCTCCGTCCATAACGGGTCAATATCTCTCCGGAAAACCGAAAAGTGCTCGTATATCCAGGCCTACAAATGTATGAAATAAATAAGTTAACAATGTTATAACCATAAATACATGTTGTAATTATTAAATGATTGTTAAATATTACCTCTAAAAGACTCAAACAACCACCGATCTGCTTGCATCCGTATCTAGTTGCCTTCCCCAACTCCCGGTATAGATATACCAACGCAGCTGTCCCCCAGGATAGAGCCCCCACTATGTCAATATCCACGCACAATGAAAGGTAGTCTGAGGGCATCTTATCCTGAGTCTTGTCCACGAACAGCGTGGAGCCGAGGAGGAACATGATGTATGTAGAAGCACGCTCATCGTCAGTCATGTCGGAAGGGGACTCAAAGGACCGGCGGAGGCCATCTAAATAGTACGTCGTGCCCTTCCGACATGTATCAAGGCGTGCCCTGATACCGGCTACGTTAGGCTCTGGAACCGCTGATACCTACAAATTGAAAATGAAATAATTAATAAAATTGATAAAATTTATGAAATTGATAAAATTTATGTAATTTATAAAAAATAGACAACAAACAAGAATATACCTAGGATATGAGTGACGTCATGCATAGTGATCGTCATCTCCCCCCACGGCATGTGGAAGGTATTAGTCTCGGGAGACCACCGTTCCACAAACGCCGTTAGGAGCGCCATGCTAGGCCGGCGAATGGTAGCATCATGTAGGTGATGGAGGCCGGTACCCTGAACACGAGCCCACCAAGCTCTATCATCTGCCGGTAAAGAAGCATGCGAGAACCTGATGATTCCAAACAAAACATTATAATTAATACTCCCTCTGTTTCAGAAAAACAGTCCCATTTTGATTTTTTTTTTAACAAAAAGTCAAAATGGGACTGTTTTTCTGGAACAGAGGAGGTTTAAAACAATAACAACAAATAATAAAGCTATTTAATAAACAAATCATATACTTACTTATCTAGAATATGCTGCCTCGTTTGGCGCTTCAACACCGGCTCATAAGTGGCGTTCTCCCATATCTTACGGGCTCGATGATGACCAAACCCGTACAACAAATCAACCTCCTCCGGGCTGCCACCGGGGTTACTCTTAAGCTGCCACTGTTCATTCTTAGCCCCTTTCCCCTTTCTGGCCCGTGCCTCCCGCCTCTTGCGAGGCCTCGCAGATAAACTCTCCTCTACCTCCTCCTCCTCCTCCTCCTCCTCCTCATCATCATCACTAGATAACTGTGCCTCATGCACAGATGTACCTCGGGAACGAGTACGAGAAGATGAATCCTCCTCCGACCCCGTACTAGAATATGTACCCTCACTATCTGTCTCATCATCCACAATCTGCTCAATCACGACATTCTTGTCGTGCTTCTTTTTGCTCCGTGCATCTGCTCTAGCTGCAGCTGCCTCCTCGGTCTTCCTCTTTCTATTAGAGGCAGTCGCAGGTTTACGTCCCTACAAAAAATTAAATAAGAGACAATTAATTTTCAAGAATCAGTTGACATTTCGTGTGGAAATACCCGAAATGTTGGTGATCATTTCGTGTATAAAGACACGAGAAACCTCACCACATATCGTGTATTAGAGCACGAAATGCAAACTGATGAATCAATTTACATTTCGTGTCCTAATATACGAAATGTGGAAAGTATCTCGTGTACTACAACACGAAATGGTCACCAACATTTCGTGTATTGGCACACGAAATGTAAACTGTTGAATCAGTTTACATTTCCTGTGCCATTACACGAAATGTTGGTGACCATTTCGTGTGTGTTCATACGAAACACACCCCGACATGGCCAGATTATACCCCCACAAATTCGTAACCAATTCCAACGAAAAACCCTAATTTGTTTTACCAAATCACAATTAGAACCATTTTGGATAGGTTTACACAACATTTAACAGTTATATAATCGGTTTTAGGCATAAAATTGTTGTTGGGTTTTCAAATTTAAATTTTAGGTTAAAAAGAGATTATATTACTTTTGGAGCGGCGGTAGAAGAGGCGGACTTTCCACCGGTGAGAGGGAGGTTTGTCTTCATTTCCGGTGGTGGTGTTGTGGTGGTCGCCGGGTTCGTCGAGTCGAGAGAGAGAGGGGTTCGCCGTTGGTTTTGAGAGAGAGAGAGAGAACAGTCGAGGGTTTGAAATGGGGGAGGGAGGGGAATATTTTTTTTTAAAAGTATATATATGGGTATTTTGGTAATTTTAATATGCCTTGTACATTGTGTGCCTTGTATATAGTAGAACCCTAAAAAATATCTTTGTAAGCAAAAAAAGACGGAAAAACAAATAAGTACGTAATAAAAAAACCCACAACTTCTGAGTCACATATGTGACCGGTAAAAATAAATCAAAAATGGACGGAAACTAGTAAATACTTATTGGCCTTTTTAGGCCTAAGGCTGTCATCATGTCCATCCCTGTTTCTAATCAGAACAAGATTAGGCCTACTAGATGCCAAACTCGCCCAAATTTTGCATAGGCAGTTAAACTCGCCCGAGTTGGACTTAAATGCCCAAATTCGCCCGAATTGGGCCATTCCCCAGAAACACAAAGGGCTCATGGAAAAATCCCTATTCCCATAATCAAAAAAATACCCCTGAAAAGGGGATTAGCAGAACAAGCATGCGAGAGAATAGAACATGAATCTCGAGCGATTTTCCCCTGAAAGATCAAACTCACACGTTTTTTGGTTGAATAGGACACACTTGCATGGTTTTAAACTTTTCTGATGGAGAATTTCTCCTATTGTAATAATAATTACCTAGCAAGTGCACTAGTGATCCGTAGTAGTAATATGTACATATGCAAGGACCGAATCCACAAAGACTTATGTGTAAAAAAGTATATTTAAATCATGCAAAATTAACCAAGATGGGGTTTTTTATTTGATTAATTATTTATTAAACTAAAAAGCAAGAATTAAAGAATGTGAAAGAAATCAAGATCAACAAGGAATTTATGGATTGAGATTCATAACTATAATCACTTTATGCTATTTCAAGGGGATAAAGGGGATCAATAGCATTCAAGGGTGCGTTCACAAAAGTTACGGTTGGGACGTTTGATATGCGGATTGCAACCCTAAAATTTCTCTCTTGTTTATACTTTCCACTAGGTTAATAGTAATAATCAAGAAATCCCATTAAACTTAAGAACAATAGAACCTATATTCATTTGACTTTCGCTAGGTACTCAATTGAATCTATTCATCTCAATAATGGTCGATGTATAAACTACCCACGCTATTGCAACAATTTATACCCAAGTAAATTCAAAGGTTAAAAGTATCTTACTATCACACGGTTGAACCCAAGAAAGAGCATTAAGAATATTGAGATGAAAAAGAATGAGAATTGAATAGGAAGAATTAAGACCTTAGCATAAAGATTCGATAATTATTTACCCAATCAAAGAATCAAGAAGTTTAGCTACTACGAGCCATAAAAGTGAAAATAAAAATCTGGATCTTGAATACATGAAATCCTTCTTGAAAATAATTAAAACCTAAGATGATCAAAAGATAACAACCAAAACCTAACAATGTGTTGTACATATATCAGGGAAGAAGGAAGGGTTTCCTTATGTGGATCCAATCTCCACAATCCTTCTGGAGTCCGGATTACCTTGCCCTGATCTGCCTAAATTCGTCATAGGTGTGGTCGCACCCCTTGCAGAGTGCGGTCGCGCGTTTCTTCTGTAAATTCAGAGCGGTCGCACAGGAGTGATGGAGCGGTCACCCTAAGTTTCTGTCAATAGGGTGCGGTCGTACCATGTGTCTTTCATCAACTGTTCTTTTCTTTCAGCTCCACTTCGCTCCACCCCGTTTCTTGGATCCTTTTTTAAGTCCTTTTCAAATTGTTTCCATCTTTTCTCTGTACTTACACAAACACTAAAAACACATCAAAACATTCAAGGTTGAGCATAAAATAGGTATATAAATATACCATTTGGATGGGTAAAAACACATCTATCAAATAACCCCAAACTTATCTTTTGCTCGTACTCGAGTAAAACAAAAATTAAAACAAAATAAAATTGCTAACTAAACTAAAAAAAAATGAAAATACATTTAGGATGTTCAAATCATATAAAAGGTTGTTGGCCATACAAGTGTCAGATCTTTACAACACACATAATCTACAAGTATTATTATGAACATGAGATTACATTTACATTGATTCATCTAACTTACAATTCTCCACCACAATATGATAATATGAGCAAGACCACTCATATTCATGTTTAAACATAACTGTCAAACTAGCTACTCTTTAGGGATCAAATATGACTTTGTGACTTGTAATATATCGCGAAAATCACAGGCTAGATTCACAATTACAAATGAAGGTAAGAACATACGAAGTCAATCAAGTGAAACTACACTAGTGAAGCGCTTCGTCGATGTGTGGTCGTCGGTTTTGCTGGTAAGGGAGGGCAACGAAGATCTGAATTGGAGTGTGTTGGCGGAGGCGATGGCTGGGGAGGGAAGCTCGTCGATGTGTGGTCGTCGGTTTTGCTGGGAAGGGAGGGCAACGAAGATCTGAATTTAATAGACTAGTGAAGTGCTTCGTGCTATAGCGCTTAAATTATGCGCTATCTTAGCAATTTCCAGAGATAACACATAACTTATATGCGCTATCTAAGCTTTATATTTTTTATTTTTATTTTCTTTTCGCTCGACTATTAAATTCAAATAATTGTATGCGCTATGTATACGTTTAGAGAGAGAGAGAGAGAGAGAGAGAGAGAGAAATCAGTTTGACAGAGTTTAGGGTCAAAAAGATAACGTACCAAATAGTCTGATATATGGCTTGTATTTATAGGAACAAATATGTAGAATCCATGCACGCGGGGTCTTAGCCTGATGGTTAGAGTTCATGGCTTCCAACCTAGAGGTCATGGGTTCGATTCCCCCACCAGTGGTTAGAGGGAATGACATTTCCCTCCCTAGCATAGCTAGGCGCCTCTGTGAAGTGCATCAAGGGGGGAGCGGTGAAATGTGTTGATCCCCTTCTTAAAAAGAGAAAAAAAAATGTAGAATCCATGTTGAACTTGGACTGTAAAGAGATAAGATATAATCCTAAGAGAATTATATCTGCTAAGGAGTCCTTATTTGACTTGAATTTTTAGTAAAAGGTGGTTACAATCCTAGGAGGATTGTAACTGCTCAATCGCCTAATTGGAATAGGACTGCACAAACTAATCACGATAGCCGAGATGCTCCCTTCCTCGTCATACATGGCCATCTCGTCCTACGATGAGCCGGGGAAGGGATGAGAGATAACTGAAGAGCAAGTCGTGATGACGTCATAGCCGAGGAAGCCTCCTCATCCTCAAGAGAGAACATCTCGGCCTTGGAGGGAGGTCTCCTTGGCATCTTGGGCCTTGGTCATTTCGCCTGTTAGGCCTAGGTTGACTTTAGGGGATGACGAGATAAAGAGACGAGGAAGCCCAGGTCTTCCCTCATAGCTGAGATTTGATGGATTATGTTTAGGGCCCAATTCACTTGGGCCTTACCCGAACAAGCCCAGGTTCGTATATCGGTTTATACTGTTCAGTGGCCCCCGACTTTCTAGCTCGACTAATGACGAGGAGAAAGTGATCTCGTCCTCGGCCTATGAGAGTACGAACAGGCGTCACGTGGCAATGTCGCTTTAATACCCGTGTCGTTCCATTATCCGCCGGTTAGTCATGTAATGATGGAGCGTGGTCCACGATGTCTGACATGCCTCTTGGGAAACCACTAACGCATTTAATGTTTGGGGCAAGGATGGCGCTTTAACCCGTTTGACCCGTTTTGCTTTGGGTTTAACCCATTGAAGGGAGTATAAAATCAAAACCCTTATTTCAATTTCAACTTTATCATCCCTTGTCTATTGAGAGAGAAACCCCAAGATTTCAAAAACCCTTTCGTGTTCTTGACTGTAGGTGCCCAGATTCGCCGGAAACGCTTGATTCGTCCGTTGATTCTCATCCATTTTCATCAGAAACAGGTATAAGCTTTTTCCCTTTACTGATTTTTGTCTTTAACTTTGTGTTTTTGGGGTTTTGTTAGAATTTTCTCTTCGAAACCGCCCTTGTTGTCCTTTTTGAAGCTTTTCTTGAGTTTGTCTTGATGCGATTCTTGAACCCCTTCATCCCATTTTAGCGATGACTCGTTCTTGGGAACATAGCCCCCGTTTCATCCATGGCTACCATAAAGGCAACCTTAGGGTTTACCGAAGGGAGAGAGGGCCATGGTTATTTGTACCTTTAATGGATATTGGGGAGATGATGACAAGATTTGGATGCCCGAGGGAAGATCTCCGTTATCTAAGCAAGTTTAGGATTGACCGAGTTGATTCCATGTCCCCAATTATGATAATATTTCACAGCCGAGATGAGATGATTGAACACATCATTCTCTTCTACCTGACATCGGACCATCTTAGTCATCCTCGGTTGTCGGGTAAGGCTCCCTCCTCGGCCTTATTATAAACGACGAGGAGGGGAAATCTTCCTCTTCCCCGTCTTGATGCCTTGGAAGATTTTGTTGATTTGCTTTCCTTGGTTTTGTGTAGATATGACGGGAAGAGGGAGTGAAGCCAGCACTAGAGGTCCTTCGTCATCGGCTAACATAGTTGATGCCTTTGTAGAGGGCAAACAAGTAGAGGGACGAGGAAGAGGCGGCCGAGGAAGAGGAGGCCGAGGTAGAGCTAACCATCCCAGGCCAAAGTCAGTTAGGGCTGGGGAACCAATGCTAGAGGTGCTATACTCCAAGTACGGAGTGCCAAGGGAGGAGTACAAACTGACTTATTGTGATGAATGTGCCCCGCCGCGATTTTTCTTTTTTTTTGAAAATCATTAAAAAACGGGAGTCGCCGCGCCATTTTTATTTTAAGGGCCAAAACTTTAAAAAATGCCCGAGATTAGATATTTGGGTTCGGAGGTCACGTTACACTCCGGGAAGAACGTTAGGGTTCACCCGGAATGCCTCGTAAAACGAGTCTTCCTAATTTAAAACCATTTGTATGTGTGTTTCTTTGGTTAAAATAAATGCAAACTGAGAAAACTAAAAAATTGAGAACTCTTTGTAAGACATTAAACAAGTTCCATGATTTTTGGTATGATTTTAGGGTTGATTTTTGGTACTCAAAAGACACCTTGAAGTTGAAAGTCAATTCTGCCAGAATAAAAAAGACAGTGGACACTTGATTTTGAAATGGATTTAAGAGTTTTAAAAATTCAGAATCTGGGGAAAGTCAGAGAATGAAAGTTGTTCAAAACATCTTAAATAAGGGGAATTAAGAATATTTTTATAATTGGAGATGATTTGATGGACCAAAACCCTCTGGAAATCACAGATATGAAATCTGGATTTCCATAGACTGCTAAACTGACATTTGGAAAATAATTTTAAAAAGGGAGTTATACTCACGTAAAAAATAAAGTAAAAATATCTATGGAATCCTATGGATGTTGGCTACAAAAAGTATTTTGTAGTCAACACCAAATTCCAAGTTTTTATGTGTCCAAAAAATTAGACAATGGACAGAGGTCTTAGAGAAAGGCTACTGGACAGCAACATTCTCAAGAAGGAAAATGTGATTTAAAGGGGGTTTTGCATCCATGCTTGTCCCCATTTCCTTAGGCTTTGATTAGTGATCACTAAACATGTTTAGTGGTGATCTACTATATCAAGCCATCCTTAGGGTACATTAGGACTTAAAGCACTTCATTTGCTTGGGATGGGGGAGATTTAACTTGAAATCAAGATTTTATGTATGAAAATTGATTTTAGGTTAAGAAAATGCTTTCAAGGAAGTAAAAACAAACTAAGAGAATGTAAATCCTTGTAGAGAATCATCCATGGAGATGAACTTCCATGGAGATCCTCTTGGATCTAGGGCAAGAACAAGTTACATCTTTGAAGTATGAGATGCATGCATGGATGAGGGAGGTTTAAGGTAAGGAGAAGGAGGGTTTACCAATGGTGGTATCCTATCTTCCTTGTGTTTGTGTTTGAGACTTGAATTTAGTGAGTGTTTGGTGAGTGAGATTTGGGAAAATGATTAAGAAAAAGGTGGCAATTCAAAGGAATTTCCACTGTTTTCTACAATATTTTCGCCAAGGTGCTGTGTGAGTGAATTGTTCTTGTTAAAAATGAGACTGAGGGGCTCTATTTATAGGCCTCTGGAAAAATCAAAAGCATCCGCGCGGATGGTTCTGTCAGGGTGAACTGTTCATTAAATGCTGCTCCAGGCTTTGGACAAGAGGAATATTTTATTCAAATACTCAATCAGTTGTGTTTTACAGCTTACTGGTTTCGGAATTTTACCTTTTGTAAGATTCTTTACCTTGCTTAACTCCAAATAGCAATCCCCAACTTACCCTTGCTTTGTTAGAAAAGTTAGGTTTTGTTAGAAAAGTTAAGGTTTAGGTTAAGAATGTGAAGGATTTCGTTAGTTTTCTAACGAAAATACTAACAACTCAAATTGGAGCACTTACAGTAGCCCCTCGGGGACGGCGCTTTCGAAGGAAGCGGGGTCGTCGATAAGACTAAGGCTCCATATTTGACAAGGGGTGACCAAAGTGGTCGGGTGGCTGGACCTGGTGATAGGCTACCTACGTATCCTTAAGAGGAATCAAGCCGGTCGTAGTTCGGGTCTTTGACCCTGGAGTGACTGTTTTGGGATGTCAACCTGGTGAGCGAGTTCTGTAGTCGATTGCTGAAAAAAACTCTGCTGGGGATAGGACATGACCGTTTTGGTCTGATGGCTAGAGTTGTATATCCGCATTGCTGGGGAAAGGAATGACCATTTTGGTCTGATGGCTGAACCTAATGATAGGCTACCTACGTATCCTTAAGAGGAATCAAGCCAGTCGTAGTTCGGGTCTTTCGATGTTGACCCTAGAGTGACTATTTTGAGGCGTCAACCTGGTAATGATGGCGTTTTAGGTGCCTCAGACCTTGATGATGGCGTTTTAGGTGCCTCGGACCTTGAGGATGGCGTTTTAGGTGTCTCGAACCTTGATGATGGCGTTTTAGGTGCCTCAAACCTTGATGATGGCGTTTTAGGTGCCTCAGACCTTGAAGATGGCGTTTTAGGTGCCTCGGGCCTTGAAGATGGCATTTTAGGTGCCTCAGACCTTGATGATGGCGTTTTAGGCGTCTCGGACCTTAAAGATGGCATTTTAGGTGCCTCGGACCTTGAAGATTTGGGATTGATGGTCCTTTGGTGGACTTCATTTGAAGGGGCCGGTCTTACGTTTGCTGCCGGGAAAAAGGGTGACCATTTTGGTCGAGTGGCTGGACATATGGTAGGCTACCTACGTATCCTTAAGAGGAATCAAGTCAATCGTAGTTCGAAAACTGCTAGGGGTGGAATCGAGGAAAGAAACGGGATTTCGTTAGCTTTCGTCTGAGAAATCGGACTTACGTTTTACTGTCGTTGATGAAAACGGGATTCCGTTAACTTTTGCTGGAGAAATCGGACTTACGTTTTTACTGCGTTGATGATAATGAAGAAAGAAATGGGATTCTATTAACTTTCGTTGGAGAAATCGGACTTACGTTTCACTGCCGTTGATGAAATTGAAGAAAGAAACGGGATTCCGTTAACTTTCGCTGGAGAAATCGGACTTACATTTTACTGCCGTTGATGAAATTGAAGAAAGAAACGGAATTCCGTTAACTTCCGTTGGAGAAATCGGACTTACGTTTTACTGCCGTTGATGATAATGAGGAAAGAAACGGGATTCCATTAACTTTCGTTAGAGAAATCGGACTTACGTTTCACTGTCGTTGATGAAATTGAAGAAAGAAACGGGATTCTGTTAACTTCCGTTGGAGAAATCGGACTTACGTTTTACTGCCGTGAAGTTCTCTTGGAAGGGGACTAACCTAGGTAGACTTTGGTTATCCTCCGTTAAGTTTAGGACTAAACTGCAGAGTCGTGGAATTTTAAAGGGCAAAATAGTCTTTTTGGCCCTTCATTCCTGTCCGCGCGGACAGGAACGTAACCCAGACTGGTTTTTAAAAGGGCG
Source organism: Adenophora triphylla var. japonica (assembly GCA_022495995.1). Classification (NCBI taxonomy): domain Eukaryota; kingdom Viridiplantae; phylum Streptophyta; class Magnoliopsida; order Asterales; family Campanulaceae; genus Adenophora; species Adenophora triphylla. The sequence goes on from JAFEMH010000342.1 coordinate 524,639, forward strand.
CCGCCCTTCTTCTTCCTCTTCACAGTTTGTTTTGCAATTTACGAGAGAGAGAGAGAGAGAGAGAGAGAGAGAGATTCCGCCATTTTTGCCCAAGAAGCTTCGAAATCCTTCCGTTTTCTTTGATTTTTCGAGCAATGGAACACGGGGGAGTTGCCATTCAAGGCCAAGGACGCGGCCCGATCGCGGAGAGGCGATTAGAACTTGTGAGGATGAGGAGGCATTACTCACTTTCGCAATCGATTGCGGAGGAGCCATATCCCGATGCGTGGCAACATTGGTCCACTGATCCGAGTCTTCGCACGGTATACTTCGAATTTCTTCATTTCCTTTGTCGATTTTCGTTTGAAATTGATTTTTTGTGATTTTTCTTTTTTTTTTAATCCGAAAATTGTGTCTCTTTTGGCCTTGAAATTGGACTTTGATGATTTGCATGTTGTAATGAGTATATGGGTAATCAAAATATGCATTTTGTTTGAAAAAAGTATGGGCGATTTGCCATTTTTTTTTTTGAAATATGAGATGACGATGAGATGACGAAAATTTGCCCGAATCCGGGACGGACTTCTTTTTTTGTTGCATGAATGATATGAATGTATGCATGCATGTTTTTTTTTGTAAAAATATGATTTTTTGTGAAAAATGGGACGGATTTTTGTTTCCGTTGATTGAATGTATGAATGTGGGAAACTGCTTATTTGTGCTATTTTATGAAAAATGGAATAGGATTTCGCTCCTGTTGATTCGTTGTGAATGCATTGTGAAAAATTGTATGTCATATTTTTTTTTTTGAAAATAAGAATGGGACGGAGTTTTGCTTCTGTTGACTCCTTGTTATTGACATGTTTCTTTATGAATGAATGTTGAATGGTGGTTGCTGAAAAACCTTTTCTTTTGTACGAGAAAAATGGGGCTGAGTCCATTATATGCCGTTATGCTGCCGAATTTTCTTCAAAACTTTATGTGTATGATGCATGTGTATGTTTTTAAATGCAAATGCAATTTTTTTTTGACATTTTTAGTTTTTCTTTTCAATTGCAGGGTGGTGATCGGTTCGTGACGGATCAGCTGAATAAGCTGAAGACTCGGGGATCAGTGGAGGCCGTGATTAGCATGTGGGATCTGTAAGTGCTCCAATTTGAGTTGTTAGTATTCTCGTTAGAAAATTAACGAAAGTCCTAAGATTACTAACATTTCTAACAATTCCTAACCTTTCTAACAAAGTGAGGGTAGATTAGGGATTGCCATTTAAAGTTAAACCAAGAAAAGAATCTCAAAAAGCAAAAGAAATTGAAAAAATCCGATTTGGGCAAGTTGAAAAACACAAACTGCTGGAATTTTTGAATATTATTCTTCCTGTTCAAAGCCTGGAGCAGCATTTAATGCACCAGGCACGTTTACAATACCCTCCGTGCGGACATGAATGCTATTTTCAGAGGCCTATAAATTGAACCCTCCTCTCTCAGTTTACACAACACAATTGGCTCATAGAAGCTGTATTCTGGCGAAAAATAGGGAGAAAACAGTGGGAATTCACTAGAATTGCCACCATTTTCTCTTCAATCTTTCCCAAACCCCACTCACTCAAAATACTTTCAAAACACTCTCATACATACACCAATCCAAGCTCAAATCACCCCTTAGAAGGAGGATTAGAGAGAAAACATAGAGGACTTAAGTGTTATCTACTTGTTTTCTCTTTGACCAACTCTATCATCACCCTAAACACATTCAAGCCTTGAATCCACCCAAACACAAATCCAAACACCAAATCTTGATACTCCTTAAGTCAAACACCAAATCTTGATACTCCTCAAGTCAAATTCCAAGCCTAGGAAGATAGGGTGTCGCCATTGGTAAAGCCCTCCTTCTCTAAACCCTAAAACTCCCTTTTAACTTCTTGTTCATCTTGTTCTTCTTACTTTGATTTACTTTATGTCTAGTTTAACTTAAATCTTGACCTAAGATGGTCATCTTGAAGTTCATCTTCATGAATGACCATCTCAAATGGTCCACATTTTAAATCTCTAGTTGATTTTTCTCTTTAATTTCATCTCTACAAAATTCCCCTTCCCAAGCAAATGAAATGCTTAAGTCCTAATGTACCCCAAGGATGGTTTGATATAGTTGATTCACCACTAAAATTTCAAGTGATCACTAATCAAAACCTAGGGAAATGGGGACAAGCATGGATGCAAAACCCCCTTTAAAATCATGTTTTCCTTCTTGAGAAGTTGCTGTCCAGTAGCAATTTTCTAAGACCCCAGTCCATGGTCTAATTTTTTGGACACAGATAAACTTAGAATTTGATGTTCACTACAAAACACTTTTTGTAACCAACATCCATAGCTTTCCAGAAATATTTTTACTTTATTTTTTTCGTGAGTAAAACTCCCTTTTTCAAATTTTCCTTTAAAGGTCAGTTCATCAGTCTCTGGAAGTCCAGATTTCACATCTGAGATTTCCAGAAGGTTTTGGGTCCTCAAATCTCCTCCAAAATGGAAAATTATTTCACATAATTATTATTTGAGGTGTCTGGAACAACTTTCATTCTCTGAGTTTTCTCAGATTATGAAGTTTTGAAGCCCTTAAATCCATTTCAAAATTAAGTGTCCACTGCCTTTTTCATTCTGGCAGAAATGGTTTCCAACTTCCAAAAATCTTTTGAGTACCAAAATTCAACCCAAAAATCACACCAAAAATCATGGGATCTGTCCAAAGTCTAATAAAGAATTCCCAATCTTTAATTTCCTCATTTTCAACTTATTTTGGCCAAAGTAACACACACACACACACAAACAAATGATTTTGAATGTTTGGAAGACTCGTTTTACGAGGCATTCCGGGTGCACACTAACGTCCTTCCCGGCGTGTAACGTGACCTCCGAACCCAAATCTCTTATTTCGGGCATTTTTTAAAGTTTTGGCCCTTAAAACAAAAATGGCGTGGCGACTCCGTTTGATTTCAAAAATCGGGTACATCACAGTGGCGACTCCGCTGGGGACAAATAAGCTTTAAAAAAAAAATATTTGGTATATTGGTGGAAACCATTAAACTTCCCGTTATCGCCTCCTAACACGAGTCAGGGATAAATTGTGGTTTAACAATCCCACGTACCGGTATCATTGTTTTCAAAAAAAAAAAAAAAGCTTTTGAGGGTCAAGCTTCCGTCCCGGCATTAAAAACCATTTGTTGTGTGTGTTGATTTTTGCACATTTTCGTGTTGTTTTGGCCGCCTCGGAAAAAGTCAAAATTTTGACTGTCGGAATCATGTCCCTAACTGTTGGAATTTTTGTGTTTATGTGCTTATGTGTGCATTTACTTTCAAAAAATAAAATTTCAAAAAAAAAAAGAATTTCAAAAAAAAAAAGGAGTTTCAAAAAAAAAAAGAAAATTTTCAAAAAAAAATCATGCATCATTCTTTTTAAGACACATGAAAAATTTCTATTTTACTCAGAAAAAGAAGATAGACTGCTTGCACACTACGCGCACGTGACCTTACACTGCACACTACGTCCCTAACCCGGGGAAATCCTTGTCGCGGCCCGTTTGGTCTTATTACACCTCTCGTTGCAACCACAGGACTACCCAAACATCCCATGGAGCCTCGTGTCGACCATGCACTTGTCCGTGACACACTTTTGTCTGAGACCCGGTTGGTTTTTAGTTTGGTCTGTGTCATGCCCTGTCTGTGTATAGACCTTTCCTTTTAAGCCTTTGTCGGCATACCGACTCAATATCTTTCGGGGGCCCTAATCAGTTGAAGTCATGCCGGTTTTTCGCCGCAGACTTTGACCAAGATATTGACCGGCGCCTTGACTTCGGCTCTGACTGGCACAAATTATACACAGACTCCCAGCATGACACTGAGTCATCAAGGATTAATGGTTATTCCATGCCTAATTACGGCCTAATTGACGACAAGTCAAAATCAATCGTGGACATTTATCAGTCCAAATCATGCCGACTTTTCGTCGAGCCCTCGGACATGATCTTGACTTTTGACGTCAGCTTTGTCCGTAATTTACATCGAATGCTCGTTAAGACTCGATTACCCGCCAGACTTTTAGGATCGTTTTTCTTTCGGTCGGTGGGACCCGCTTGCCCTATAGGACCCTCGCCCGGGGCAGTCCACCCTGGGAGGTCGAAATACAGATGGAATACGAGGGGCTTATAGATGTAGTGACGGGGCCCACTGATCCAGGATCCAGAGTAGTTTGCGAAAAAGAAAAGCAATCTTTTCCAACCGATTAGGTTAATAAAACATGTTTTAAGTAAACAAGAACAAATAACTGCATGTTGCATGAGCCCAAAGCCCAAACACCTACCCTCCTTCAATCCCTAAATCTCTGAACCCACGTATCTTTCCCCCCACAGCTCCGCACAAAGCTTGGTTTCGAGCACCGGGTCATCGTCTGATCAGTTGGGAAGAATCAAGTGCATCATCAGCTTCACCGTTTGCTTCGACTCCGAGTTTCAGAATGTCTGCATCAACCGGTAACGATGGGGACAACACCACTCCGCCTCCTGGGACTCCTCAAACAGAACCGCAATGGAATCAGTTAGCTGAACAGATGAGAGTGCGACAGGAAGCACAACTGAACAGCCTTATGGAGGCTATCAAAAGCCATGGATTGGCCGCCAGTCTCAACCCAGATGGCACCTTCACTGTGGAAGAAGAGGAAGACCTCAATCCCGCTCTTGGTCAACCCGACTACTCCAGGATGCCACCACCGGCCTCCCACGGTACTACCACCAGAGCCCATGCTCCTCGATCTCTGGGTCGGCCGGCTCCCCAACCGCACCACCGGATCCATGCGGCTGACGGGACGAGCCGGTTCGCAATGCCTCGGTGGGGACAAAGTCGCACGAAATGCCTTCCCATGGTTGGGGATACCGGAATGCCACAAAGAAATTGGGATCCCACCTCGGTTTGGGACCAATCAATCCGGACTTTCGTAGGAACGGTTTGGAATGCCACCACAGTTTGGTTCGGGGCAACGGTCAGAGCCCCTCCTCGAATGATGCTAGCTCACCGCTCCTCACACAGCTTCCGCAAACCCATTTCTCACTCAAGGTTCAATGGGTTACCAAGCCCCCATCCCAGTTTCATCGAATTACCAGACCACAAGATCCTCTCGGTTATGCATCCTCGCCACAACCAAAGCCATGCAATTCAACAACCAGGACAGCAGCCCGCACTTAAGCCTACTTATGGGCCTCACTCCGGAAATCCAGCCATCCGGCTACCTCAGATCTGCCTCCATCTTCTCTGCCGATTGGAAGCCAACAAAGCAAGTCGCTGGGTTCTATCCCTTTGCCCAACCTCCTACCTACACTCCCCAGGTAATTTGGGCCAAGGACAAGTTTTCACCTATGCTCCGGATATGGTATTCCTTCCACCAATGCACCACCAACAGCCTAGTCCTCTTCCCGGCTCAAATATCGGCTCAGGCATTCCCGCTCCACCTTTGGATCCCCAATTGGCTTGGTTTATGGAGCAACACAAGGAAATGAAAGCGCGGATCGGTGAATTGACCGTCAAAAGGAACACCGCTCTTCGGCCTACGGTATCCCGACTCAATTATACCCCCGCCTCACAAGTTCCTGATGCCCAATCTCGAACTGTTTGATGGAAGTGCGTGCCCTAAAACTCACTTGGACACCTACACTTTGGCAATGAAAGCTAAGGGATGCACAAACCAGCGGTTGGCCGACTACTTCACTTCTCTTTGAAGTCGTGGCTTTGAAATGGTTTTTCCGATTGCGGCTGAAGCTAGGGCTACTTGGGAACAGACAGATTACGACTTTCACGTATAAGTATAAAACCAACTTGGAATGGGAAACAAACGAGTTGACACAGACAACGGTGCAGCGCCACGATGAGAATATTGGGGATTTCTATAAAAGGTGGAACCTGAAGCTTAGTGAAATGGCCATTCCTCCTCTCGACGAGGAGCGGTTAGACATCTTTCGTCATGCTTGAAGCCGCATTTGAGAGCTTCCCTCAGTCACTTCCCTACGCCGACTTGCGTGCAATGGTTAATTCCGGGCTAAGTTCGAAAAGGCTTACAATCAAGCAACCGACCGATGCACCTGCTTCTATACCGGGTTTCTTCCACCTCCAACACAGCTCCGCCCAACCAAAAGGTAAAGAAGTGATTAGCTATGCGGGACAGATCGTAACAATGCCACTTCCTTTGTTCCCAAGAAACCCGATGCATCCAGATCCCGGCTCCAAGACTTGAGAAACTTTGGGATGCCTTTGAGTGATATCTTCAGAGGTTTGGTGAGAGAAGGTTTGCTCCGGCCTTTGGAAAATTATCGCCTAGAAACCCCAATGCTCCTTTGGATACCTCCAAGCATTGTGCTTTTCATCGCACTATGGGCACCTGACAGATGATTGCGTCCCCTGAAAAAGGCAATCCAAAGTTTGATTGAACAAGGGAGGTTAGAGGTGCCCGAAGGGCCCAATACTATCGCAACCCATTCCCTAGAAACAACAACCCGAATGTCAACATGGTCGAGTTTGGTGATTCAAGACTTGTGGGCATAATGGAATTTGACTCACCCTTTGTAAGGTCGGTGGACCGACCATCGCAGATGATGAAAATGGTTGGATTAAGCAAGAGATTGCCAAAGAAATCATGATGGAAAGATCCGCAATAGCCCCCATCTCCGCCGCCGAAGAGTAGATGCATGGTCCAACAACAAAGAGCGGCTAGACTAGGGGCTACCTATCTTTAAAATAGTCTTTTAAGTCAACCTTCGTAGGTTCTAGTACTTTTCTTTCACCTAAGTCCTTCCTGGACATTTGTCGTTGTAGTCCATTTTGGACATAGTAGTTAAATGTCTAACTTTTAATATAAGTCTTTTTTCTTTTCTTGCTAGACTCGAGACATCACTCGCACACCCACGTTACACTTAATTGAAATGGTTTTATCCTAGATGATCACTTGTGCTGCTCAACCACTAATTCTTTGAAATGATTAATATTTAAATTAATCGGAGTGAGAAAATCAATTGATATCCTTCCCAAATTGGGGCTTACCAACTCCCCATCTTGCATCTCATATGCTCACATCCCTTTCATCATCATCCTCTCGTTGCTCGATGAATTTGCATGGATCTTTTCTCATTTAAAGCTTAAGCAAGCAATGAAGACTTAATTTCGTTTAGGTCATCCAGTAAGGATTGCGGTCGAAGCCTTTCACCCATAGGAAAGCCATTACCTTACCCTCACCAAACAATATCCTTTCATTTCAAGATCGGGATGTTTTGAAACCCTGTTTAGCCATCACCTTTGCTCCTTATTGAGAGAAGTCCAAGCAACGCCAAAGAAGTTAGCTTCGAGAGTCAGCGGTGCATAAAATGTTCAAGTTGTGAAGGAAGGAAAGATAATCCTCAACTCCTCAAAAGGGCCTTCCGAATTATCAAAGGAAGGATTTTAAAATCCTCGCAATTCAGCAAAAATCCTCAACGTCTCAGGAGGCTCTTCAAAAAAAAAAAATAGAAAAATTCAAGCAATAACTTCAAAAAAAAAGAGGACCTTCGATCCTCACAATTCAGCAAAAGTCCCCGACTTCTCAAGAAGCTCTCCAATGATCAAAAAAAAAAAAGAGCCCGAATCCTTGCAAGTTCGCAAACGTTGTCGATAGCTTGGACTTTCTCTCACCATTACCTTAAATCCATCCCAAGCCATCCTCTCGATTTTAGAGGATACTCCCATTACCCTCGCCTTTGATCAAAGTCAAAATTTGACCTCTCATTCTTAGAGGTAATCAATCTTCCCCGCCATAGATTTCTCAAACACATCCCTGCAAGCCAACCTCTCATCATTAGAGGTTCAGTCAGCAAAAGGCCCAGCCGACCTCTCATCTTAAGAGGTCATGATTTTCCAAATCACCTGATGGCCGATCGAAGCCCGGAAACCCAGCTGCAATTCCTATCGGATAGCAATTTCATCGTAATCAAATTAATATTTCATTGCTTGCTTAAATTGGAATCTAATCCATTTTGGTTCAAAATTACCAATCAAAGATTGTGCAAATTCAAATTTGATTCATGTGAGCATAATTCATTTCTACTCCACAAAAACTTGCCGTGGATGTCCCACTGGGACTTCGCATCCGTGTCTTTCATGGACACTCTAAGGGGATATGTTATTCAAATCTCCAATCCTCAAATTCCCAAAAGGACCTCTAAGTCTTGAATTTTCACATTCATTCTCTTTTCATTCGGGATAAGCCCGAACTACGGCGACCTGAGCTCTTCATAATGAAGGGAACGTAGGCAACCAGAAATGGTCCGGTCGAAATCACAAACAAATTTCAAAAAGAAAAATCCGTTCTCATCAAGGATTGTCCCTATACACTTTCCGCCCTTCCGAGCTTGATTCTCAATATCAGTTGGTTTTCTCCTTGTGATTAATCAAAATATTTGTTCATATCAGATTTAAGAGTTGAATAACCCGAACATTAACAAAGGATTTTAAGCAGCCTTGTGATCATCATGAATAAGACAAGTTTTCAAGTGTCTCGACAAGTCTTCTCTCTCTCCATCATAGGAAAATAGAGCCAAGCACTGCCTTTCTGTCAGCAGGGGCTTCCATACACTTTTCCACACCTTGTGATGCTTATACTCTCTCAAAAGAGTTAAACCTAAAGCGAGAGTGTCATACACAAATTCGGGAGACATTCCCACCTTTCAAAAGATATGCCCCTGCACGTAAACATTTCTGAGTCTTGTCCAAGTGACTGGTTGACTAAGGTCTGAAAAGATGGGTGCCTCCTCTGTAAGACTACTCCGAATTTCTTCACGCTGGGGCTTGCTAAGCGGTTCTCCCAGGTTCTCCTGTATCAGCTCTTCAAGCTGGGGCTTCTATATTCATCTTTGGGTCCACATTGGGTTTTTCACTACGAGATAGATTCGATCTTTGTCAGATTATTTTCAGGAGCTTTGCATTACCAATCAGATTGGGACTCTGCTAATGACAACGAGGTTATAAGATTGGGGCTTCACCGAGTCGCTTCTTCAAAATCTGGACTTTGCCTACTCAGTTCTTCAGACCGAGGCTTTGCCAAAGAAGGGATCTTCCCTCGCTTTAATAGGATCCGGGGGCTTTGTCAAGTTGGTCCTTTGGATCTGAATTTTATCAAGTCACAAGAAAGGTCTAGTCACATCAACAACTAGATTTTTCAGCTTCAGAACTATGTACATAGCAGCTTCCCGTAGCATCGGGATTTAAGATCTGGGTTTCTCCCTGCATTAGCAATTTCATCAAATCATTCTCCGAACAAGGTTTCGGCCGAGGTCACAGCTCACCCAAATGAAAGAAGCTTCACTCATATCAACGTGCCCTAGAGCCTGTCAGCATCAGCTTCAAATGACCAAGATTGAGAGAGAAAATTCCAATCAAGACCCGGGATCCGAATCCAATCTCATCAAAATTGAGGTCCATGTGATACTGTTAACAAAACCTCATCAACAACCGCTGTTTAAATCGCGATCGAGGGCTCTCACCACTTGCTCAAAATCTGTTCCAAACAGTTTCCAGACACATACATCCCAATGCATCCCCTCTCATCACCATGCATCCCCACAAAAATCTCCCAAGGGCTCATGTAGCATGCACAAAACTTGAATCAATAGGAGAAATCCTAAGTGATTGAAGATCATAAATCATAATTTCCCTGCCAAAAGCTTAGGCTAGGTGCATCTTCGAAAGCAAGTAAATGCATCATCTCGCGAACATACGCAGTGATACTCTCACAATCATTTTTGGTTCTATGCATGCATCTGTCATCATGAATGTCATATATGCATCTTCCTCTCTACTAACCAATGCAGGAATTCAAACGTGAAAGACCATCTTCCTCCGCCATTGAGACTTACCCTCAACAAGGGAGATATTTACCAAAGCTCAAAATCAATGGTTTCAACAAAATTGCAAGAAATCAAATCCCCCTTTTCGGCAAGAGATGATTCCGGGCAAAACATGTGCAGACCACCTCCAGTGTCTACAAATTGGTCAGGGACGCCAAGTTCTCAAATACAATTCGGTCAGGGACGCCAAGTTCTCAAATACAATTCGGTCAGGGACGCCAAGTTCTCAAATGCAAATCGGTCAGGGATACCAAGTTCTCAAAATGCCATTCGGTCAGAGACGCCAAGTTCTCAAATACAATTCGGTCAGGGACGCCAAGTTCTCGAATACAAATCGGTCAGGGACGCCAAGTTCTCAAAATGCAAATCGGTCAGGGATACCAAGTTCTCAAGTACAGTTCGGTCAGGGACGCCAAGTTCTCAAATACAAATCGGTCATAGACGCCAAGTTCTCAAATACAGTCCGGACAGAGATGCCAAGTTCTCAAAGATGCATCAAGACTCTCAACACTATCAACTACCACACAGCCCCCCGCAACTTGCTCTCCTGCAGGTAAGCACAGCAAAGGTACGTTAGTCCTTCAACATATCTCAAAAATAAGCATGCACTCACAAATGTTGCATGATTACCCATAGCTTTAGCTATTCCTATCTCCGCAAACAGCAACGTAAGCTTTAGTCAATCCTCGGGCGACTTCCCTAAAATAGTCAATCCTCGGGCGACTTCCCTAAAATAGTCAATCCTCGGGTGACTCCCCTAAGAGCAGTCAACCTTGGGTACAAAGCTTATAGCCTCTCGTTATCACCACCTCTTTGACGAACTATGTAGCCTACCATAGGTCCAGTCACTTGACCAATACGGTCACCCTTTTCCCCGATAGTTCTCGTAAGCCCGAATCTTCCCCAGCGAGAACACCTTCAAATAGTCTCCCTCAGGTACTAAACCTCGACTTAGAATCATACTCCTGAACTAAGTCCCCATTTAGGTTCATACTCCTGAACTAAACCTCGACTTAGAATCATACTCCTGAACTAAGTCCCCATTTAGGTTCATACTCCTGAACTAAACCTCGACTTAGAATCATACCCCTGAACTAAGTCCCCATTTAGGTTCATACCCCTGAACTAAACCTCGACTTAGAATCATACTCCTGAACTAAGTCCCCATTTAGGTTCATACTCCTGAACTAAACCTCGACTTAGAATCATACCCCTGAACTAAGTCCCCATTTAGGTTCATACTCCTGAACTAAACTCCAACAAAGGCTAACAAAATCCCGGCAAATGGGTTAACGGGATCCCGTTTCTTTTCCCATTATCATCCATTTCCTCGGCAGCAAACATAAGACCGATCCCTTCAAATGAAGTCCACCAATAGACCATCTATCCCAAACCATCAAAGGGAAATCATTTCAAATCAAGGTTCGAGGCACCTAAGACGCCATCTCCAAGGCTCGAGGCACCAAAGACGCCATCATGAAGGTTCGAGGCACCTAAGACGCCATCATTAAGGTTTGAGGCATCTAAAACGCCATCACACACAACACGAGGAAAGCGATAAATCGCAATCATCCCCTAATTCAACAAACAGAAGTCATTACCAGGGCGACTTCCCAAAAATAGTCAGACCTTAGGGTGACTTCCCAAAAATAGTCGATCTTAGGGTGACTTCCCCAAAATAGTCGATCATAGGGCGACTTCCCAAAAATAGTCAAATCATAGGGTGACTTCCCAAAATAGTCAAACCATAGGGCGACTTCCCAAAAATAGTCGTCGACTTCCCATAGTCGGCTTAGGGTGACTTCCCAAAAATAGTCGATCGTGACTTCCCTAGTCGAGTGCGACTTCCCAAAAATAGTCGACCTTCGGGTGACTTCCCAAAAATAGTCGATCTTAGGGCGACTTCCCAAAAATAGTCGAAACCATAGGGCGACTTCCCAAAAATAGTCGATCATGTGGCGACTTCCCAAAAATAGTCGGATCTTAGGTGACTTCCCAAAAATAGTCGGATCTTAGGGTGACTTCCCAAAAATAGTCGATCATAGGGCGACTTCCCAAAAATAGTCGATCTCGGGCGACTTCCCAAAAATAGTCAGATCTTAGGGCGACTTCCCAAAAATAGTCAGATCATAGGGTGACTTCCCAAAAATAGTCAGATCATAGGGCGACTTCCAAAAAATAGTCAGATCTTAGGGCGACTTCCCAAAAATAGTCAAATCTTAGGGTCAAAAAACCGAACTATGACTGGCTTGATTCCTCTTAAGGATACGTAGGTAGCCTATCATTAGGTTCAGCCATCAGACCGAAAATAGTCATTCCTATCCCCAGCAGAGCGGATATACAACTCTAAGCCACCAGACCAAAATGGTCATCTTCTATCCCCAGCAGAGTTTCTTTTAGCAACCAACTGCATAACTCGCTCGCCAGGTTGACATCCTAAAACAGTCACTCCAGGGTCAAAGACCTGAACTACGACCGGCTTGATTCCCCAATCGGGATACGTAGGTAGCCTATCGCTAGGTTCAGCCACTCGATCACTTGATCATCCTGTCAAATATGGAGCCTTACTCTTATCGACGACCCCGCTTCCTTCGAAAGCACCGTCGCCGAGGGGCTACTGTAAGTGCTCTAATTTGAGTTGTTAGTATTCTCGTTAGAAAATTAACGAAAGTCCTAACATTACTAACATTTCTAACAATTCCTAACCTTTCTAGCAAAGTGAGGGTAGATTAGGGATTGCCATTTAAAGTTAAACCAAGAAAAGAATCTCAAAAAGCAAAAGAAATTGGAAAAATCCGAATTGGGCAAGTTGAAAAACACAAACTGCTGGAATTTTTGAATATTATTCTTCCTGTTCAAAGCCTGGAGAAGCATTTAATGCACCAGGCACGTTTACAATACCCTCCGCGCGGACATGAATGCTATTTCCAGAGGCCTATAAATTGAACCCTCCTCTCTCATTTTACACAACACAATTGGCTCATAGAAACTGTATTCTGGCGAAAAATAGGGAGAAAACAGTGGGAATTCACTAGAATTGCCACCATTTTCTCTTCAATCTTTCCCAAACCCCACTCACTCAAAATACTTTCAAAACACTCTCATACATACTCTCATACATACACCAATCCAAGCTCAAATCACCCCTTAGGAGGAGGATTAGAGAGAAAACATAGAGGACTTAAGTGTTATCTACTTGTTTTCTCTTTGACCAACTCTATCATCAAACCCTAAACACATTCAAGCCTTGAATCCACCCAAACACAAATCCAAACACCAAATCTTGATACTCCTCAAGTCAAACACCAAATCTTGATACTCCTCAAGTCAAATTCCAAGCCTAGGAAGATAGGGTGTCACCATTGGTAAAGCCCTCCTTCTCTAAACCCTAAAACTCCCTTTTAACTTCTTGTTCATCTTGTTCTTCTTACTTTGATTTACTTTATGTCTAGTTTAACTTAAATCTTGACCTAAGATGGTCATCTTGAAGTTCATCTTCATGAATGACCATCTCAAATGGTCCACATTTTAAATCTCTAGTTGATTTTTCTCTTTAATTTCATCTCTACAAAATTTCCCTTCCCAAGCAAATGAAATGCTTAAGTCCTAATGTACCCCAAGGATGGTTTGATATAGTTGATTCACCACTAAAATTTCAAGTGATCACTAATCAAAATGGGGACAAGCATGGATGCAAAACCCCCTTTAAAATCATGTTTTCCTTCTTGAGAAGTTGCTGTCCAGTAGCAATTTTCTAAGACCCCAGTCCATGGTCTAATTTTTTGTACACAGATAAAATTGGAATTTGATGTTGACTACAAAACACTTTTTGTAGACAACATCCAGAGATTTCCAGACATATTTTTACTTTATTTTTTTCGTGAGTAAAACTCCCTTTTTCAAATTTTCCTTTAAAGGTCAGCTCATCAGTCTCTGGAAGTCCAGATTTCACATCTGAGATTTCCAGAAGGTTTTGGGTCCTCAAATCTCATCCAAAATGGAAAATTAATTCATAGAAATATTATTTGAGGTGTCTGGAACAACTTTCATTCTCTGATTTTTCTCATATTATGAAGTTTTGAAGCCCTTAAATCCATTTCAAAATTAAGTGTCCACTGCCTTTTTCATTCTGGCAGAAATGGTTTCCAACTTCCAAAAATCTTTTGAGTACCAAAATTCAACCCAAAAATCACACCAAAAATCATGGGATCTTTCCAAAGTCTAATAAATAATTCCCAATCTTTACTTTCCTCAGTTTCAACTTATTTTGGCCAAAGTAACACACACACACACACACACACAAATAAATGATTTTGAATGTTTGGAAGACTTGTTTTACGAGGCATTCCGGGTGCACACTAACGTCCTTCCCGGCGTGTAATGTGACCTCCGAACCCAAATCTCTTATTTTGGGCATTTTTCAAAGTTTTGGCCCTTAAAACAAAAATGGCGTGGCGACTCCGTTTGATTTCAAAAATCGGGTACATCACAGGATCGGCTTCCAGTCTTGGGCAGAGGAAATTTGATGAGTCCGAGACAGATTGTCATTGAGACTGGGTTATATGAGTTTGTTGAGTGTTTGAGGGGGTTGATCAAGTTCTCCAAGAGTAAGGGCCTGATTTTTGCTTTGGCGCAGCACTGGTGGGACGTGACCCACACATTCCATTTCTTCTGGGGCGAGGCTACGGTCACACCTTTCGATTATGCTGTGATCACGGGCCTATCCTTTAAAGGATGGAGCATTGAGTGGAGAGATGGCTACAGTGACCGGGAGTTGTAGGACCTTTTGGGCTTTGTCCCCATTCCCAAAAAGGGGATGGGGATGGAGTATGCGGTTGTTCAGGGGAAGATTGTGGAGAGCATTGAGAGATATGAGGCTGGTGATGACAGAGTAGCTGCTGAGCAGATTTCCAGGTCCTCTTGTGGTTCACTTTTTCGAGCACACTATTTGGACATGCCGAGGGGACGGCGGTGTTTGCCCTGCTGAGGACGTTGACTGATGTGGAGATGGATGGAGAGGTATCTTGGGGGGAGGCCGGGCTGGCAGAGCTATATTTTGCTCTGGATCGGTATAGCCGGAAGGCTGTCAGCTCCCTGACGTGCTTTGAGTTCCCTCTGGAGGTATAAGCTTCTGCTTTTTCTTTTCCTTATGCATGTGTTGTTTCTTTCCGCACTTAATTGATGTGATCTTTACCTTTCGCAGGTATGGGCTCTGGAGTTCTTTCATGTTACGATGTGGCGGCAGCTGGCGGAGCACATCGGGACATATCCGGCTATGCTCTCCTGGACCAAGCATGCTCGAAAGAAGATAGGTTCCAGGGGGCGCACGACCCTCAAGTACAAGGATTGCCAGCCTTTGATGAGAGCTGAGACGGATGAGGTTCTACCCTTGGGGCCGCTTCGAGGTGGAGCAGCTGAAGCCGCTTCGAGGTGGAGCAACTGAAGGGTGCGGAGAGGTGGACTGTGGAGCGGAGGATCTTGAGGGGTTTGACCTGTGATGTATATTACCTGGGGGAGAGGGTGACACGCCAACATGGCAAAGGTGCACCTTTGATGGCACCGATGGAGCCTCCCGCTGACATGATGCATCCGACTGAGAGTTCGGAGTCCTGGGGTGATTATCGAGGTGGCCAGCACTTCTTGAGGTTTGTGGCGAGCGAGGATTATTCGCGATTTATCTTGAGGAGGCTGAGGACGCCCCAGGTACTTGAGAGAGAGGGGGAGGAGGTTGTGCAATACCCTCGATCGGAATTTTCATATGTCCAGGATGGGGTTAGATTGAGAGTGCAGATCCCTATCCCTGAACGGGTCCCACGAGCTTTCCGTCCTCGTCCGGATATGAAGGTATGGCTTTTTACTACTTCTGTCTCCCCTTTTTTTTCTTTCGCATCAATTCTGACGCTTTTGTTTCCGTGCAGTTCCCGGCTGTAGTTGTGGAGAAGCTGACGAAGCAGGTGATTGGGGCCAAGAGGTTCCTTAGGAGGATGGTTACCTGTGGGGCTGCTCAGGGCAGAGCGAGACAGGCACAGCCGGCGCCTGTAGAGCGGGAGACTTCCCCTATTCCTTCCGAGCATTCTATCGAGACTCCTCTTTCTCCTCTCATAGATCCTGGCATGGAGCTGCCTTCGAACCACGTCATCCTCGGGGATTTGCATTGACAGGGACATGTTTGGCGCCACGGTGGATCATCTTCGCATGGTCAGGGATCCGATGCGTTCACGTTCGGATATGATTTCTTTGCGGATCTCGGCTTGCCTTATCGTGGCGTGCCGGTTTATCCAGGCGAGCCTCCCTCTGGAGACGAGGATGACGATCCCGAGCCCGAGATATTCATGACTACTGAGGAGGCGGGCCCGAGTCGCAAGAGGGACCGGGGGAAAGTGCCAGCCACTTAGGATTCTGATTGATGATTTTTGGTTGATTCTGGGACTGTACTTATTTGACAGATACAGTTTATTTTTTATGCACACTTTTTTTTTTTTTGGGAATGTAATGATCTAGGATTATTGTTACCTACTTTTTTTTATTATGCATGTGTATGTTGCATGAGCCCGTTTTTTGGCAAGGGTGTGGATGTTTGGTATATGAACTGTTTGGACAGGCTTTGCACAGGTTTCGAGCGGCAGGGATGAAATATTCTCAGGTGCAAAGAAGCTTAAACTCGCCGCAGATTTTTTTTTTTTTTTTTGATGATGACATTTGTATCCGCGCGGATAGGCTCGAAATCTGACACTGGCATTTAATTCTTGCTTCAGATCTGGTTTTCCCCTCTTTTAATTCAAACACCTCCTTCAACCACCAGTTTCAAACTGCAATTTCGGGGAGAAGGAGAGAAAATACATGGAGAAAATTGTGAGCATGAGAAATCCATCCAAATTATCCCAAGATTCTCAAATGTCATTCTTCAACAAGTTCAAAGAGTGGTCCCGGGAGATTATGCACGAGAGGAGGTCATTCTGTGAAGAAAGGTACAAGATACGATGCTTGTGGTCTCTCAAAGAATTGGTTCCGGATTATGATCTCTTGAGGGCTTCTTCTTCATTTTGGGATACTAGGAGGCATGTCTTTTGCTTCTCTTATAATGAGGTGGTTCCGACCGTTGAAGAATTTCGGGCTTTGCTTGGTGGTCCCGAGGTGGAGGAGATTGCGATTCCTTTGCCCGGAGGAGCTTCTTTTGTTGACAAGTTGTGCAACCTTCTTCATCTTTCTCCGGAGGAAGCACAAGGTATGATCCGTGGTCCTGATCATTTTGACATTTCTGGTCTTCCTGATAGATTTAGGGGCTTAGGCTTGATTGATGATGCCTATTGGGATGCTTTTGCACTCTGCATGTTTGGTACCTTGTTTATGGTTTACTCTTTTGGGATTTGTCATCGAGCTTTGCTGGATGTGGTTGTACACTGCCGTTTGGGCCGGGATGATGTGCCCTTGATCCTGGGAGAGACCCTTCATGCTCTTGACAGGTTGGCTACTGGGAGGTGGTATATGCACGGGGGCAGCCCGTTTCTCTTGACTATGTGGCTGATGGAGCGCCTGGGGGTCCTTCGCGAAACTTCCGATGCGGTGAAACCTTGGACTTTTGCCAGGAGAGGAGTTACTGTGGATCTTGATGATCAAGGCTCATGGGAGTATTGGATAGCTTGTCGCCAGACTGCGGATATCAGGTGGTTGGTGCCTCATTGGCGGGTAGAGACTCGGAGGGTGCTTCAGGATGGGTCTCATGTGGTTATGCTTCCGGGGCTTTCTCAGTCCAGTTTTTACATTTCGGCTCTGGTTCGGAGACAGTTTGGCTTGGAGCAGACTCCTTTGGAGAGCTTTGAGGACATAGCCACCAGGGTGGTGGCTTCTGCTTCGATGGATGATCCTTCAGTGTTCCCATTTCTTTCCCGAGCATGGAGGTATGACGTCTTTCCTCCTAGGGTTATCCTCAAGCGTCCGGGGCATGTATTTTTGACCACTTGGTACTTGGATTGGTACGAGAGGCATTTGGGGGAGACTCAGGTGGCTATTTTGAGACGGCGTGAGGCCATTGTTGGGGCGGAGGACATGACAGTCTCAGAGAGGAGGAGGGCCGAGGTGAGGACCAACCCTCATGATAGGAGCGGAGATGCCGTGACGGACTACGAGTCTTATGTCAAGAGACAGGAGGGGCGGATTCCTATGTTGCCGGCTCGGCTGCAGGAGATGAGAGACGAGGCTAGGGCTACTAAGGCCCTGTCAGACGCGGGTTTGAAAGATCATGTCCTTACACCAGAGCTTGGTAGGAGGAAGACTGACATTTTTCCTGTGCAGAGGAAGAAGACCCGAAGAGGAGGAAAGAAGAGGGGAGAAGCCAGTACGAGTGGCTTGGAGTGACCTTGAGGTTTTCGAGTATCCCTTTCTTGTCGTAGCAGAGACATTAGTTATTATGTATCTTAGATTCTTTTAGCAGGTTGTAAGTCGTAGGAGTGAACCGAGCTTAGACTCATCAAAAAGTTTTTAACTGTAATGAATATGTGAATTGCTTCAGAGTTTTTCGAAACGCCTTCATGGCTTGATCAATGTATTGATAACAAAGTATGACTTTTATTTGTGTTTTAGACCGAACCGTTTCCGGCTGCCTATGTTCCCTTCGACTAAAGGGCTCAGGTCTCCGTAGTTCGACCCAGTTAATTTGTTTTTTGTATTTTTTTGTTGTTTTTTTTTTGGTGCAACCCTGTCTTTTACCTAGGCCGCCCTTTCGGGTTTTCAACCTAGTTGGGCATTACTCTTTTAGCACTTTTTTTTTGAATTTTTTTTTTGTCTTTTTTTTTTTGGTGCAACCTGTTTTTTACCTAGGCCGCCCTTTTCGGGTTTTCAACCTAGTTGGGTATTACTCTTTTAGCACTTTTTTTGAATTTTTTTGTTTTTTTTTGGTGCAACCCTGTTTTTTACCTAGGCCGCCCTTTTCGGGTTTTCAACCTAGTTGGGTATTACTCTTTTAGCACTTTTATTTTTGAATTTTTTTTGTTTTTTTTTTGACTCGGTTTTTATGCGTAGTATCTACGCAGCTTATCGACATTCACCGGGTGTACAAAAGGATTTCCGTCGAGGTCTGCAAGTTGCATGGCCCCTCCGGAGAAGATCTTCTGAACAACATATGGCCCGACCTAGACAGGCTCCCATTTGCCAAGCCGGTTGATGCAGACTGGGGGCTTCTCTTTCAAAACGAGGTCACCTTCCCTGATCTCCCGATGTTTTACTTTCTTATCGAAGGCTCTGGCCATCCTTCCTTGGTAAGCTCGGATATGTTCCATGGCTCTCAATCGGCGTTCATCTAGCAGGGCCAATTCATCATGGCGACTCTGGAGCCATTCGACCTCGTTGATCTGAATTTCCAACAGTACCCGGAGTGAGGGGATTTCTAGCTCGATTGGGAGCACGGCTTCCATTCCGTAGGTAAGAGCAAATGGTGTTTCCCCGGTTGCCGTTCTGACGGATGTTCTGTATCCCCAGAGAGCAAGGTGAAGCTTGTCGGGCCAATCTCTGCCTTGGACGGCCATTTTCCGGATGATGTTTTCCAAGGTCTTGTTTGCTCCCTCGACGGCTCCGTTAGTTTGGGGCCTGTAGGGAGATGACTTGTGACGGGTTATTCTGAATTCTGCCAGTAGCCTGTCGCATTCCCCTTCAAAGTGGGATCCATTATCTGAAATGATTTCGGCCGGCAACTCGTATCTGCATATGATGTTCTCTTTGATGAATAGGGCTACTTTCTTTGAATTGAGGACTTTATAGGACTTGGCTTCAACCCATTTGGTGAAATAGTCCACTGCTACCAGGACGAACTCGTGGCCGTTGCTGCCCGATGGTGTGATTTTACATATGATATCAATTCCCCAAGTGACGAAAGGCCAAGGGGTTGTCATGAAGTAGAGCTCGTGTGGAGGCAAATGGTTGAGGTTCGAGTACCGCTGGCATTTGTCGCAGCTTCTGACGAACTGGATGCAGTCAGTTTCCATGGAGATCCAAAAGTACCCCATTCTCAATATGATTTGCATTAGAGCCCGAGCATTCATGTGAGGGTCGCAGGTACCACCATGTATTTCTTTCATAAGTTCTATAGCCTCTTGTTTGCCAATACATCGTAGGAGGGGGCCTTGGTAACGCTTTTTGTACATCATATCTCCCAAAAGAACATAGTGGGAGGCGAATCGCTTCAGGGCCGAGAGGCTTTTTGCCTTGATTCCTTCTTTATATTCCCCATCTTCATTTTTGAAAGAGGCTTCACCGTTTTTCAAGTACTGATAGATCTGGGTATACCAGGGATCATTGGCCAGCTCGGCCTCCGTCTCGATTTCAAAGCAATAAGCGGGGTTTTCTCTTCTCCCGACTCGGAATGGCTTAACAGACTTTCCCTCGGGTATTTCGATGAGAGAGGCTAGTGTTGCCAGAGCGTCTGCGAATCTGTTGCGATCCCTGGGCAAGTAATAAAAGATGATCTCCTTGAACTGGGTCACTAGCTCTTCCATGTAAGTATGATACTTCTGCAGACCTGGATCCACGGTCTTCCATTTGTTATACACCTGGTTGATGATGAGGGCAAAGTCACTGTATACCTCCAATTCTTTGATATTTCTTTCGAGAGCGGCCTCCAACCCGGCTATGTAAGCTTCATATTCAGCAGCATTGTTGGTAACCTCAAAGTTCAACTTTACTGCTATGGGAGTGTGCTCGTCAGTAGGATCGACCAGAAGCATTCCTATCCCATTTCCTCTTTTGTTTGACGCCCCGTCAAAGAAGAGCTGCCAACGATTTTCTCCTTCTAGAGCAAAGATTCCGTCATCGGGGAATTGGGGCTCAGGTCCTCGGGACTCATTACTTGGGAAGTCGGCCAACTGCTCTGCCATTACTCGCCCTTTCACAGATTTTCTTGTCACATAAGTGATGTCGTATTCGGCCACAAAGAACGACCATTTTGCCAACCTCATGGAGATGGAAGGTTTGTCGAACAAATATTTGATGGGGTCCAACTTCGAGACCAGATGTATCGGGTGAGACTGCATGTAGTGTTTCAACTTTCCCACTACCCAGACCAGGCCTGCGCAAGTCTTTTCACAAGCAGAGTAATTGAGTTCGCTCCCTTGAAGCTTTCTGCTCACGAAATAGATGGCGTTTTCGACCTTGGAATCTTTCTTCTCTTGAGCTAGCATAGCCCCAATTGCTGTATCCGTGACAGTCAGATATAGCAATAGTGGCTTTTGCTGATGTGGCGGGCAAAGGATCGGGGGATTCACAAGGTACGCCTTGATCTTTTCAAAGGCGAGCTGGCATTCTGGAGTCCATTCTGTGCAGACATTTTTCTTCATCAACTTGAAGATCGGCTCGCAGATCGAGGTCAGCTGATTTACAAAGCGGCTTATGTATTGCAGTCTTCCCATGAAGGATTTTACTTCTGTCAGCGTTCGAGGTGGCTTCATTTCGACTATGGCCTTGATCTTCAGGGGATCTACTTCAATTCCTTGTTCCGTCACCATATATCCTAGCACCTTGCCTCGTCTTACACCGAAGGTGCATTTGGCCGGATTAAGCCTCATACTGTGGTCTCGGAGGCGGCCGAAGAATTTTCTCAAATCAACGAAGTGTTGGCCATTGGATCCTCTGGAATGTATTATCATATCGTCCACATAGACCTCAATTTCTTTGTGGATCATGTCATAGAACAAGGCTGTAGCCACCCTCTGGTAGGTAGCCCCGGCATTCTTTAGTCCGAATGGCATAACAGTGTAGCAATATGTGCCCCAAGGGGTGGTGAAGGCTATCTTGGCTTGGTCTTCCTCTGCCATCTTGATTTGGTTGTAGCCGGCAAAGCCATCAACGAAGGACTTGAACTCATAGTTGGCCGTGGTATCCACTAGCATGTCAATATTTGGCAAGGGGAAATCATCTTTTGGACTAGCCTTGTTCAGATCTTTGAAGTCCACGCAGCATCGGATCTTCCCGTTGGCCTTGGTCACTGTCACTATGTTGGAAAGCCATGTCGGATATTCAATCACCCTGATGAACCCTGCTCTGAGCATTTTTTCAATCTCTTCTTTCACCTGTAGAGACCATTCGGGCTTAATTCTTCTTAACTTTTGCTTTACTGGCTTGACTTCCGGGTCAAGCGGTATCCGGTGTTCAACTATAGAAGGGTCGAGGCCTGGCATATCCTTATAGGACCATGCAAACATATCCACAAATTCTCTTAGAAGCTCAATCAGAGTATCCTTTTCGGTCCCTTCAAAGAAACTACCAATCTGCGTTTCTTTAGGCTCTTCTGCAGTTCCCAAGTTCACACTCGCCAAAACCTCTTCGGCAGCTTGGGCTCGATTTTCCTCTTTCCGAACAACCTGCTTAAAGATTTCTTTAATATATTGTTCATTTAATGTGTCTGCTTCTAATGAATCATTATTAACTGTTTCTAGGTTATTAGTTAATTTATCATTAGTTAGAGTGGCAATCAGGGGATACTCAGAAAGGTCCGTCATTTCATTAAGAACAAAGGGGAATACAGCATTGGCTACAACTTCGTAGTCTTCAGGCGTAAGGCCATCGGACGACTCGAGAGACTCGAACTCAATAATGAGAGACTCGGAGGACTTTACATAGGTTGACACAAGGGGACGGGGGACCAATCCAAGCTTGGTGATCATTTCCTCCTTGGTTGCGGCCGGACCCGAGAGGATTTCCTAATTCTTCAGTGGCATCGCTGTCAGGGGCCTCACGACTCGGGAATTGCATTGTTCTTGTCCTCCTTCCTCGATCATGGCTATCATCTCTTTGACTGAACCGAAGTCGATCAGATCTGGCACCTGGACCTCTTCCCCGAATACTTGTTGCATAACGGGACCGTCCCAATCATCTGAAGGGAATTCTGTAACTTTGGATTTCGGCATGGTCAGCTCAAACTCAAGCTTTGGGTCTTCTTGGGCAGTCGGGACCACAGTGGCAAGCTTGATAACTTCCTCATCGTAGGTGACATCATCGAGACTGGTGCCATTCTCAAGACTGAGCATATGAATGTAAGGATCTGCTTGCGGATACGCCGCATCCTCGACCCCGGAGAGTCCTGATTCGTTGTCGTTTGATTGCTCAATCCAGACATAAGGGCGTCTTGAACCTTGCTGTGCTGCTGGAGCTGCTAAGAAAACCTCATGCCCCATACTCGAGAGGAAGGGCTTGGTGGGTAATTCCTCTTGTAAGACATCCCACACAACTGTCATGCATTAAATACGAGTATGACGGTGCTCGTTGACTTTTATCACAAAGATTTCCTTGCATGGCTGGGCCAGAGAGTTGACTTGAAGAATGCTGATAAATCTTCGATTGGAGACTGGGGGTTTATGTGCCCGCATCATGGCGATGCTCAGCGTTTCTTTCCAGTCTGCCCCCAAGTGTTGGAAACGGCAATTGAACTTGAGGTATCGGACTGCTTCACGGCCTGCCTGCTCGAGTACACTGACATAGTTAGCATCACTGGACTCTGAGGGATTCTGATGAGACTTGCCCCGATAGTCCCTTGGTTGATTTGAAGGAGGTAGCCCCAGTCTCTGGCTGCGGGCACGCTTGACTGCTGTCTCGGCTTCGTTCCCTATGAGGAAACTGTCCCCTCGAATGACTTCAAGGTCTCCCTGACGGTTAATGAACTTGATGCATTGATGGAGAGTGAAAGCTATGGCTTTCATGTGATGTAGCCAAGGGCGTCCCAACAGAGCTGTGAATTCAGACTGAATGTCCATTACATGGAATTTTGCTGGCACCATTTGGGTTTCGAACCAGAGCTCCAGAGTCACCGTCCCCAGGATAGGACGAGACGTGCCGTCGTAGGCCTTGACAGTCTGGGTAGATGGGATCATGTGCCTTTTATTGATGCGTAGGGCCCGCATCATGCTGAGGGGAAGGACGTTAAAGGCTGATCCGTTGTCCACCAATACCCCGGGGAGTGATATGGTGTTGAGCCGGAGAGTGATGTACAGGGCTTCATTGTGCCCGGAGGCGTCTCTTGGCAGGTCTTCGTCGCAGAAGGTGATCATACTACCATATATCAGGGGATCATAGATTTGGTCTCTATCCGGAGAAGGAGAGTCATCAAGCCATCCGTTTCCTGTCTTTCTCTTGCGAGGTAAAGCTTTTGCTGAGGCCTCAAGGTTGTGTTGAGGCTGTTTGTGGCGGTTGCCACCCTTGGCCAACACATTGATTGAGTGCGAGTGCCAAACTGGCTTTGATCTTTCTTTGCCGGTACGTGCTCGGAAGTTGGACAAATTGAACCTTGGCTGATTCCGCAGGGGATTAGGCTTCTGGCTGGCAGTGAAATTACCCAGATCTGAGGTACTCTTGTGTCCCAAGGTCTGAACTCTGTTGTCAGCAGGACTTTTCGGCCTTCTAACCCCTGTTTGTTCTAGAGCGGCATGGCCTGGAGGAAGGGAGGACTGGCTGGGGTAGAGTACGTAGTAATCAAACTTTCCGGATGGCTCTCCGAGTGTACCCACACTGGTATCACCGGCTTCGAACCTTTCTTTCAATTTCTGCTGGGAGGAAGCTTTCTTCTTCTTAGGTGGGCGGTCCTCGCTTATCCAATCTTGATAGTCCCTTTCGAGGCAATCGGGGCAGTCACAGATATCCCACCAAATGTGCTCGGCAACTGGTGGTGGATTTGGGACCTCGGGTTGAGCTGTGCTAGAATGACTCTGAGTTGAACCAGTCTGGGGAGATTTACTGTTGGGCTCACCAGGAAGTAAATGGTTGGATTCTGCCGAGTAATGAGAGGCATTAGGATCCGGGGAAACAGGCACATATTTGTCCTTCAGGGGAGCCCCAGTCAGTTGGGGGATTGCCAATGTTCCGAAATGACGTGTGGCTTCTTCGATCCTGGCCTGCTGTTTATTCTGGCGTTCCTCAAGAGCCAGGCTAACCACATTTCCTCTGTTGTTCCCCAATCTTCATTCTCTCTACTGATGTTTGCAGGACCGGTATCATCTTGAGAGGGGATGCCTGACGGCTGCTGAGGCATACCGAACTGATCCATCCTTGACTGCTGTTGGAATGGTGGCGCTTTGAACTTCTGTTTGGGAGCTAGCTGACCTGTAAGTCGATGGGCAGGAATTCCTGCAGTGGTGACATAGGAAGCCGAGGATGGTATCCCGGGACGATTGAGAGTGGGAGTAGGACTTTCTTCATTCTTTATGGTAAAAGTGTCATCGGGATTGAGACTGACAGCCAAACCATGGCTCCTGAAGGCCCCCAGAAGGTTGTCAATTTGAGCTTCATGTCGCAGTCTCATCTGTTCTACCAACCGGATCCAATGTTGATCTGTCTGAGGGATTCCGGGAGGCGGAGTGATGTTGTCCCCATCGTTACCGGCTGATGCAGACATTCTGAAACCCGGAGTCGGAACAAATGGTGAAGCTGACGATGCGCTTGACTCTTCCCAACTGATCAAACGGTGACCCGGCGCCCGAAACCAAGCTTTGTGAGGAGCTGCGGGGGGAAAGACACGAGGGTTCAGATGTTTGGGAGTGGAGAAAGGTAGGTGTTTGGGCTTAGGGCTCATGCAACATGCAGTTATTTGTTCTTGTTTACTTAAAACGTATTTTATTAACCTAATCGGTTGGAAAAGATTGCTCTTCTTTTTCGCAAACTATTCTGATTCCTGGATCAGTGGGCCCCATCACTACGCCTGCGGACCCTCAACCTGTAACCCCGAACAAGGGTTCCGTAGGGCAAGCAGGTCCCACCGACCGAAAATAAAAACGATCCTAGAGTCTGGCGGGTAATCTAGTCTTAACGAGCATTCGATGTAAATTACGGACAAAGCTGACGTCAAAGGTCAAGATCATGTCCGGAGGGCTCGACGAAAAGTCGGCATGGCTCGGACTGATAAATGTCCATAATTGCTCTTGATCCGTCGTCAGTTAAGTCGTAATTAGACATGGAATAATCGTTAATCCTTGATGACTCAGTGTCATGCCGGGAGTCGGTGCATAAGTTGTGCCAGTCAAAGTCAAAGTCAAGGCGCCAGCCAATATCTGGTCAAAGTTTACGGCGGAAAACCGGCATGACTTCGACTGATTAGGGTCCCCGAAAGATATTGACTTGGTATGCCGACTAAGGCTTGACAGGAAAGGTGTATACACAGACCGGGCATGACACAGACCAAACTAAAAACCAACTGGGTCTCGGACAAAGTGTATCACGGACAAGTGCATGGTCGACACGAGGCTCCAAGGAATGTTTGGGTAGTCCCGTGCTCGCACCGAGAGGCGTAATAAGACCAAACGGGCTGCTACTGGGATTTCCCCTGGTTAAGGACGTAGTGTACAGTGTAAGGCCAATTGCGCGTAGTGTGCAAGCAGTCTATCTTCTTTTTCTGAGTAAAATAGAAATTTTCACATGTGTCTTAAAGAGAATGATGCATGCAAAAAATGATTTTTTTTTTTTAATCTTTTTATTTTTGAAAATCTTTTTTTTTTGAAATTTTTTTTTTGAATTTTTGATTTTTATTTTTTTTTGAATTTTTTTTTTTTGAAAAATTTTTTTTTGAAAAATTTTTTTTTGAAGTATTTTTTTTTAAAGCAAATGAACACATAAGCACATAAGCACATAAGCACATAATTCAAACAGTTAAGAAAATGATTCCGACAGTCAAGATACCGATTCTTCCGGGACAGTCAAAACAACACGAAATGCGCAAAACCAACACACACACACAATACAAATGGTTTCAAATGTCGGGACGGAAGTTTGACCCACAAAAGCTTTTCTTCTTTTTTTCTTTTTTTTTTTAAAAAAAAACAATGATACCGGTACGTGGCTTTGTTAGACCATAATTTATCCCAAGCCCCGTGTTAGGGAGCGGTACAGGAAACTTAATGGTTTCCACCTATATACCAAATACCATTTTTTTTATTTTTTTTAAAAAAAAGATAAAGCCTATTTTTATGGTCCCCAGCGGAGTCGCCACTGTGATGAATGTGCCCCGCCGCGATTTTTCTTTTTTTTTGAAAATCATTAAAAAACGGGAGTCGCCATGCCATTTTTATTTTAAGGGCCAAAACTTTGAAAAATGCCCGAGATTAGAGATTTGGGTTCGGAGGTCACGTTACACTCCGGGAAGAACGTTAGGGTTCACCCGGAATGCCTCGTAAAACGAGTCTTCCTAATTTAAAACCATTTGTATGTGTGTGTGTGTGTGTGTTTCTTTGGTTAAAATAAATGCAAACTGAGAAAACTAAAAATTGATAACTCTTTGTAAGACATTAAACAAGTCCCATGATTTTTGGTATGATTTTAGGGTTGAGTTTTGGTACTCAAAAGACTCCTTGAAGTTGAAAGTCAATTCTGCCAGAATGAAAAAGACAGTGAATACTTGATTTTGAAATGGATTTAAGAGTTTTAAAAATTCAGAATCTGGGGAAAGTCAGAGAATGAAAGTTGTTCAAAACATCTTAAATAAGGGGACTAAATAATATTTTTATAATTGGAGATGATTTGATGGACCAAAACCCTCTGGAAATCACAGATATGAAATCTGGATTTCCAGAGACTGCTAAACTGACTTTTGGAAAATAATTTTAAAAAGGGAGTTAGACTCACGTAAAAAATAAAGTAAAAATATGTCTGGAATCCTATGGATGTTGGCTACAAAAAGTATTTTGTAGTCAACACCAAATTTCAAGTTTTTATGTGTCCAAAAAATTAGACAATGGACAGAGGTCTTAGAGAAAGGCTACTGGACAGCAACATTCTCAAGAAGGAAAATGTGATTTAAAGGGGGTTTTGCATCCATCTTGTTCCCATTTCCTTAGGCTTTGATTAGTGATCACTAAACATGTTTAGTGGTGATCTACTATATCAAGCCATCCTTAGGGTACATTAGGACTTAAAGCACTTCATTTGCTTGGGATGGGGGAGATTTAACTTGAAATCAAGATTTTATGTATGAAAATTGATTTTAGGTTAAGAAAATGCTTTCAAGGAAGTAAAAACAAACTAAGAGAATGTAGATCCTTGTAGAGAATCATCCATGGAGATGAACTTCCATGGAGATCCTCTTGGATCTAGGGCAAGAACAAGTTACATCTTTGAAGTATGAGATGCATGCATGGATGAGGGAGGTTTAAGGTAAGGAGAAGGAGGGTTTACCAATGGTGATATCCTATCTTCCTTGTGTTTTTGTTTGAGACTTGAATTTAGTGAGTGTTTGGTGAGTGAGATTTGGGAAAATGATTAAGAAAAAGGTGGCAATTCAAAGGAATTCCCATAGTTTTCTACAATATTTTCGCTAAGGTGCTGTGTGAGTGAATTATTCTTGTTAAAAATGAGACTGAGGGGCTCTATTTATAGGCCTCTGGAAAAATCAAAAGCATCAGTGCGGATGGTTCTGTCAGCGTGCACTGTTCATTAAATGCTGCTCCAGGCTTTGGACAAGAGGAATATTTTATTCAAATACTCAACCAGTTGTGTTTTTCTGACTTCTTGGTTTCGAATTTTACCTTTTGTAAGATTCTTTACCTTGCTTAACTCCAAATAGCAATCCCCAACATACCCTTGCTTTGTTAGAAAAGTTAGGTTTTGTTAGAAAAGTTAAGGTTTAGGTTAAGAATGTGAAGGCTTTCGTTAGTTTTCTAACGGAAATACTAACAACTCAAATTGGAGCACTTACACTTATGTCGCTCATCCAACATTTGAAAACACGAGAGAGAGAGAGAGAGAGAGAGAGAGAGAGAGAGAGAGAGAGAGAGAGATGTTCTATTACAGCCTGAACCATGTCCATTTTTATTTCAAACAATTCCAGTAGGGACTTCGTCTTCCCTTGGATCCCTTCATTAATGAATTTCTAGGAGACATGCAAGCCGTCCCGACTATGCTAGTAGCCAACGGGGTTAGGCTCCTCGTAAGTTTCATAGTCATATGCCCTAGCCAGGGGTTTGAACCTACCCAGTCTGCTTTCCACCATTTCTTCTCTATTAGCTTCATCAAGGAGACCAAACTTGTAGTGATAAGAAGTGACTCTAAAAAGCCAAAGATTATCCTTCCTATATCTAGTAAAGTGTCTGGCTAGGATAACCATGTAATAAGAGTGGAGAGCCGATAAGGTTGGGAATTCCCTTCTTCTTCTCATGAGCCTGCTGCGCCCAAGGCAATGTTACGAGCTGAGTGGTCTGATCCCTTGATAGCTCGGTTAATGGAGTTTGCCAAGGTAGGATTGTTGGATTGGTCGTTGTTGGAGAATGACGATAGATTTTATGTCCAGGCTGGGATAATGCCAGGTTCGAGGGACGGCTTGGAGCCTCTCGTCCCCATTTCTAGGGGTAGGAGATTCAATGACTGGAGGGTCCATCCCGGTCTGGTCTTTCATTCTGATTGTGCTCGTTGTCGGCTTGATCCCAAGGATAATTGTCCGAGGGAGGAGGAATTCGTGGGCTGTAATGATTTCATCTTCCTCGTATTTCATACTTGTAAAAATTTCTTTGTTGTTGATCACGTTGTAATCTAACTGTCTCTTCCTCGTCTGTGCAGATCTGACAGCCGAGCAAGAAGCTGAGATGGCCTCTAAGAACGTTGTTGATCCTAAAGAGCTGATCAAGATCAAGAGGCGGGCAGCCAAGACCTCGGCTGTCGGCCAGAGGAAAGACGAGGCCATCCGTCATCAATTACTCCTGTCGACCAAGGAGGCTGCTGCTTTACCCATCCATCCATCCGAGGAAGTCGTTGCCATCGACGAGGAGGCTTTGGGAAGCTAAGGAAAACAAATCGCTGAGGGGTATAGCCCCCAAACTACAACTGTTGAGACCGAGAGGCCAATTGATATACCGGCTGACGAGGAGACGAACCTTGTCCATCGGTCCTCGAGCCAGAAGAGGCCGTCATCTGGTCCTTCCGAGGAGGAACCTCCTTCCAAGAGGGATGCTAATGCTTCTTCTCCTCCAGCCCTCACCCCTCGAACGATCAAAACTTATCATGAGGCCGAGCAGCTAGCTCGGCAACTCATTACCACGCCCAAACCCCTAAGAGGCCTCAACATACTTGCCAGGGAGGGTGCTCACATTAGGCTGGGCCGAGCAGCTATCCAAAGGGCCATGGACGAGGAACTTCTTGAGAAGTTATGCCAAGATAAGCCTAACAAGGAAAACATGGTCAATCAGAAAGGCTTATTGATATCCAAGGTAACTATCTCGTATTTTACTTCTCGTAATTTTCACTTGTACTATCGCTGATGTTGCTTTTTTGTATTGCAGCTTGCTACCATGGCGACCTACGAGAATCTACACAATTAGGCCGTGGATAAG
Organism: Adenophora triphylla var. japonica; assembly: GCA_022495995.1. NCBI lineage: Eukaryota > Viridiplantae > Streptophyta > Magnoliopsida > Asterales > Campanulaceae > Adenophora > Adenophora triphylla. The sequence goes on from JAFEMH010000342.1 coordinate 554,807, forward strand.
AAAATAGCTGAGCTCAAGGCTAGGCTGGGAAGGGGAGAGTCCGAGATGGCTGCAGCTACTGAGTTGCTGAAGGCCAGAGACGAGGAGCTTGAGGCCGAGAAGGTGGCCAAGGCCAAGGCCGATGAGGAGAAGAATCTTGCCGAGGAGGCCAGGGTGCATGTCGAGGAAGCCCTTCGGCTCAAAGATGCCAAGATTGCTGAGCTAGAAAATCTCTAAGCTGAGATGACACAGAGAGCCGAGGGGGCTGAGGCTAAATGCCTAGAACTGGAGGCCGTCATTCCCTCAAAGGAAGAGGAGGATATTTTTCATTTCAAGAATAGCTCGGCCTTCACAGATGCTGTCAACGATAAAACAACCACTATGTTCCAGGATGGCTACCTGTACTTGGCCCGTCGGCTTATGGTGGACACCTCCTATGGCCTAGACTTGGCAGCCATTGCTCGGCTTGTATGCCAGGACGGGTACGATGAAGCAACTCGGGCTCTTCACTACCTTGTTCCTTATTTTGAGTATAATTTGGATGTGATCGCCATGATGGATGCTCGGGAAGGCCGAGATGCTTGGGTTCCTCCGTCCGTCGATCCTGATAATCTTAATGCTTTAATCGAAAGGATCGAGGACGAGATGGAAGTGGATGTTGAAGGGACCAATGTTGAGGAGCCTGTCAATGAGGAAGTTCAAATTGACGCTCAAACTCATAAAGTCACCATCACCACTACCCTCGATGCCGAGCTAAACACTGATGCTGATGAACAGGCTTTCTTCAGGGAGCCTCCTCAGAGGGAGAAGCCTTAGAATTTTTCTTTTTTTTGATGTAATAGACTAGGGCATTTGTAGTTCACTTTTGAGTATTAATGAAATGTCCCTTTCTTCCTATTCACGTCGTCTCTACTTTGTATTTTGATATATGAACTGTTTTGTTTGACAGCTTGTTTTTGATTTTGCACAAGTGCAAGTCTGTTCTTGGGGAGCCGAGGAAAGTGGGAGCAGGCCCAGTTTGTCTTCCATCTCGTTCTTACTTGCCCTTGGTCCGGTGAAAGTCACCCAGTTCTTCAGTGGCATTGAAGGATTTTTGGTGAGGGTTCGGGGGTCGAGAGGCTTGGCTTCTGCTATCCCGATCATGGCGATCATGCTGTCTTCGGAGCCCAGGTCAATCAGGTTTGGAACCTCCATGACTTCTTCGAAAAGATTCTGTAGAGCGGGTCCACTGAGAGCATATTCCATGAATTCTGGTTCTTTCTGCTTTGGAGTTACTGTTTCAAATGTGGCCTCGTAGGCTGACCCGAACAGTCTATTTCCCATGAAGAGTGTCTCGAGCTGTTCTTCTATGTCTGGGATCTCTTTGAATGAGTACTCATGCTGAACTGTGGTGGTAATTGGTCCAGGTAGAGCAGTGATGTCGAGGAATGCTCCCCTTATCAGATTAGCCTTGAGTCCTCTGAAATGCTTGAGGTTCTGTTCCAGCTTTCCCATCCTTTCTATAGTCTCTATACTGACTTTTCCTGTTCATTTCTCATCTTCATCAGTTCCACTGTCGGTCCCCTCAGTTCTGCTGTTGGTTCCCTCAGTTCTGTTGTCGGTTCCCTCAGTTCTGCTATCGGTTCCCTCAGTGTTGCTGTTGGTTCCCTCAGTTCTGCTGTCGGTTCCCTCAGTTCTGCTATCGGTTCCATTGACGAAGTAGCGAGCGAGGTCAAAGTTGTAAGGTAGGAGGTTGGTGTGTCGTAGGAGGTTCCCCTTTTATGGGATGCTGCTTTGGTGCTGGCGAGCTTCTTGTCTTCCCTGATGTCAGCTGGTGTTGGCACATAACCGAGCCCCTAGACTGTAGTGTGGTCCTTAACTTCGATGACTTGGTGTTGGCCTTGTAACCTTTTGCCGAGCCCCAGTCCCGGGATGAAGTTCATGAGTTTCATCATCTTCATAGCAGGAGGGATTTTGTCCCAGAATAGTGGAAGGTCCACACTGCATATTTGGATTTTGGAAGTTTCCAATGTGAATCCAGTTAATGCCATATCGTCGTCATGCTTGATTTCTAACACTGGAATGCCGTTGGTGCAAGTCCCTTCGGTGGTGACGCTGTCGCCGTAGACTGTTGTCAGCTTATTGCCTTGCATGAATTTGATACATTGGTGAAGGGTGGATGCCACACCGTTCATTTGATGCAGCAAGGGTCATCCCAAGATGGCTGTGAAAGTGATAGGAATGTCCAACACTTGAAATTCGGTAGGGATCATCCGCTTGCGGAACCAGATGTTTAAAGTAGTAACCCCGAGAACTATGCGGGAAGTAGAATCATAAGCCTTGATAGTGTGGACTGAAGGCTTCAAATCTGTGGGCTTGATGTCAAGCAGGTCCATCATCTTGGCGGGCAAGACATTCATTCCGGAGCCTCCGTCTACCAGTACGCGGGGAAGTCGAGGCTCATCTAACTGAACAGTGATGTAGAGCAGCTCATTGTGATTAGCCCCAAATTTTGGCAGGTTCAAATCTGTTAATGTGATGATGTTTCCATAGTGGATGTTGCTGATCATCTGGATTACTTCCTCTGGAGTTGCGGCCACGGGGACCATGGTACGGGCCAAACTTTCCTATAGCTTGAGCTTGTGAGGGTATGCAGATATGAGCAGAGACCACAGGGAAATGTTCGCCTGGCTCTGCTTGAGCTGAGTGAGGATCGGTCCTCCTTTCCGAAACCTGTTTCTTTGAGCACGGGATGACCGGGTTGCAGTTCTGGCTCTGTTGGCTTTTTGGTGGCCTTGGGCAGTAGCACATGGATTTGACCAGATCGGGTCAGAACGTTTAAGTTAGGCTTGGTCTCCTTTGAACAGGTCGCCTTGAGTTGAGCCATAGTCAGTGGAGGATTTTTCGAAGCACAGGGCCATATGTCCTCTCTCAATTCGTTGACTGTTGATATCTTCCCAGGGGCTTCAGCAACTTTTTGGATTTTGTCCCAGGATATTGGTTTAGGTGCCTCTGCAGGGAAGGAGCCTATGGTTCGCCGCAGTTGCTCGAATGTCAGTGTGCAGCAGTGGTTGCTAGGACTGAGCTGTGTCTTGTTGACCCTCTCGGAGAGGCTAGAGAGTTCTTGGTTCATGCGAACTGTTTCTCTGATCTCTTCACGGTATACTGCGTTTTTCTCCTTCTTGATGAGCAGGCTCAGGGCGTTCTTGAGTTGAGATAAGCAGTAGTCATGGTTTGCTAAATTTCCTCCGCATTTAGCCCAAATCCGCTCTCTTGTAGTCGAGCCTTCGTCGAGAGCTAGCACTTGCGTTTCTTCCCAGGTGAGAATATCCAATGCTTTTTTGAACCGTATACGGCAGTCTAGATAAACTTCCATCGGGGAGAGTTTTCTCTATTGCTTTAACTGAGTGGCGGGTATGTCGGAAGGTGAGTACACGACTTCCCGGACATCTACCCATGTGACTGGCTTTTATCCCAGTTGATCGTTTCTGTAAACGAACGCTGTAGTCTGTGGAATCTCCTTTAGCAGTTGTTGGAGATGTATTTCCATTTTTCTCTTCTTTTTGAATAGACCTTCCTTCTTCAGTTGGCCTTTTAGCTTGAGAACGGAAATGATCCATTCCCATCCTCCTAGGACCATTAGGATTCTGGTTTTGTTGATGTCGTGAGTTGCTTGGAAGAGTATGATTTCATTGTCTTCGTCGTTGCTTTCACAAAGGGCTTGCTTCTCTCGGGGAGATAAGCGCTTGTATTCCTCATGCTGCTAGGCTAGGTATTCCTTGTGTTGTTCCATTCCATCTCCTAGGTTTTTTGGACCGTTGACCGCCCTCCCTTGCCAGAGGGGGTATGCTGAGAAGTGATGGTAATCCAGAAAGTTTCCGTGGGCAAAACCTTTGAGGTCGAATTGGTCTAGAGTAGCCTTTAGTTGTCTGTCCGAAACTGCTTGCAACGCTTTAAGGGCTTGGTCCCTGTGAGTCTTTCGAGCTTTGTTTTCGTCCCAGAGGTGATTTTCTTTCACAGCTAGTTCCAAGAGGGCTTTCCTTGCGAGAGTTAAGCAGTCTCCGTAGATGCGCGCTGTCTGACTGGTGTCTAGAACTGTCATCGCATCCAAATCTCCGAATGGCAGAAACACTTGGATTACATTGACGAAGGAAGTCGTGCTCGGACATTCCATGCGGCCTTCTTTGATGTCGATCACCAAGAAGTCTGCCCATATCTGTTTGATCAAACTGACGGGCGTGTTGAATTCTGCGATGCTCATGGTCTCGTGATCTCGTTCGAGAGCCAAATCTATTAGTGCTAGTAGCTCGAAGGTGGGCTGTCTGGATCTGTGGCCGTAATGGCTGGGAATAGGATTGAACTTGAGCATATTGATGCTGAGGTGATCATTCCTTTCTTCGAAAGCTTGATCTGTCTCCCTGGGAGCACTTTCGTAGATGTTCTCAGGGTGGCTGCTGGAGGCGTTCCCGAGGCTAATCTGGCTTGTAGCAATGTGAGGAGCTTTGTCTCCTTTGTCGATGCTTTGGCCTTGGCGGATCTTTTGGTTGTGAGTTTGACTGACGCCATGGGCCGATCGCCACTGGGGCTGATATTTGGAGATGATGATGAGCCTTGAGCTCTTTTGGCAAGGACCTCGTTTACCATGATTAGGAAATCGTCGAGGGTAACTTCCACATCGCAGAATTTGACAATAAGGAGTGGATCCTTGGTCTCATCGGGATATCTGGAGAAGATGATATTGACGAAGTCGTCATCGGTTACATGATCAGAAGGGTTCTTTGTCATGTCAACCATTTGTTTCCACTCGCCGAATAACTGTCTTTACTGGACATTAAGTTTGACGATCTCCAGGGTATTTGAGCCTTCATCATAGGGGACCTCGTCGGAATTGGTTTCATCCCCGAATCTGAGCATGTGTATGTAAGGATCTTCCTGTGGATCTGCCGCGTCTTCTACTCCAGAGAGTTCTGATTCGTTGCCGCCTGACGGTTCAACCCAGATCAAAGGACGTCTCATGCCCTGTTGCAAAGCTGGTACTGCTAGAAAGACTTCATGTCCTCTTCTTGAGCAGAGGGGCTCGGTGGGAAATTCCATGTGTAAAACATCCTAGACGACTGCCATGCATTCTTCACGAGAGTGCCAGTGTTTGTTGACCTTTATTGTGAAGATTTCTTCGTCTGGTGTGGCTAGAGAGTTTGCTCGAAGGATGTTGGTGAACTTTCGATCAGAGATGAGGGGTTTGTGTCACTGTGTCATTGCGGTGTCCAAGGTTTCTTTCCATTCTGGATCCAAGTCTCGAAAACGGCAATTGAACCTGATGAATCTGATTGCTTCAGGCCCCTCCTGCTCGAGGGCGTTGACGTAGTTGGCACCTCCAGACTCTGAGGGATTCTGATGAGATTTGCCCCAATTGTCCTTTTGTCAGTTTGCAGGGGGTAGCCCAGGTGCACGGCTGCGGGCATGTTTGGTTGGCATTTCAGCTTTGTTGCCTAAGAGGAAACTGTCTCCTCTAATGACCTCAAGATCTCCTTGTCGGTTTATGAACTTGACACAGTGATGGAGAGTGGAGGTTATGGCCTTCATGTGGTGTAGCCATGGGCGTCCCAGCAGAGCTGTAAAATCAGACTGAATGTCCATCACTTGGAACTTTACTGGCACCATTTGGGCTTCGAACCAGAGTTCCAGAGTCATCGTTCCCAGGATGGGACGAGATATGTTGTCGTATGCTTTGATAGTTCGGGCAGATGGGGTCATATGGCATTCATAGATGCGTAGGGCGAGCATGCTGAGGGGAAGGACGTTGACTACTGATCCGTTGTCTACCAGGACCCCAGGAAGGGAGATAGTGTTGAGCCGAACAGTGATGTGCAGAGCTTCATTGTGTTCTGTAACACCTTTTGGTAGGTCTTCATCATAGAAGGTGAGCATGCCGCCGTACAGTCTGGAATCGTAGATCTGATCTCTTTCTGGAGAGGGAGAGTCATCGAGCCATCTATTTCCTGTCTTTCTCTTGAGAGGCAAAGGTTTTGGTGGTGCCTCAGGATTGCACTGAGGTTGCTTGTGACAGTGGCCTCCCTTTGTCAGCACGTTGATTGAGTGCTAATGCCAGGTTGGCTTTGACATTCCTTTGTCGGCCCGTGCTCTGAATTTGGGCAAGTTGAACCTTTGCTGATCCTGTGGGGGATTAGGCTTCTGGCTGGTAGTAAGGTTACCGAGATTTGAGATCTTCTTGTGTATTGAGGCCTAAACTTTGGTGACAGCGGGATATTTTGGCTTTCCCACCCCTGTCTATTCTGAAGCTGTGTTGCTTGAAGGAAGGGAAGACTTACTGGAGTAGAGTACATAGTAGTCGAACTTCCTGGATGGCTCTCCGAGTGTACCCATGTTGGTGTCTCCGGCTTCGAATCTTTCTTTCAATTTCTGCTGAGAAGACTGTTTCTTCTTCTTTCTGGGAGAATCACCCCTGATCATGTCCTGAAACTCGTATTCAAGGCACTCTGAGCAGTCACATACATGATACCAGATGTGGACGTCTGATGAAGGCTTGACTGGTCCTTCCAGCATTTTACTCAGAGGCATATCCAGCTTGTCGAAGCGTATGGAAGTTTGCTTCTTGGAGGAGTCATTGCTTTGCAGGGCTGGGCTTCTGTTGCTTGACTGCTGTCTCTGGTGGATGTACTTGACAGAAGTGTCTTTCCCTTTATCGGAGGCCGGTGCAGGATTGAATGCAGTTGTTGATCTGTATCTGTAAGATGGAACTGTAGCCAGCTTCTCTTTGAGGTCCTTTTCGAACTGTGAGCCCGCATTGACCATGGCTCGGAGATTCGGGAAGAAGTGATGGCTGATGAGTGTTCTGATGGATGGCCTCAAGCAGGACTTGAAGATCTGCATCTATTCGTCTTTGGAGAGTGGCTCCATGATTTCGGAGAGTTTTTAGCTCCACCTTTCGTAGAACTCTCCAACACATTTGTCTGCTTTCTGTTTGGTGGTGATTAAGTCTTCACGACTTATCTCCCATTCTAGGTTGGATCGGTACCGCTCCAGGAAGATGTTGCTGATCTGATCCCAGGTATGGCGATCTGCAGGCTTGACCCTTAGGAACCACCATAATGCTGAACTCTTGAGAGTGTGCTGGAAATGGTCAGCCATTTGCTGGAGGGTTGCTCCTTTTGCTCTCATGCCGAGAACGTAAGTGTCAACATGTGTCTGTGGGCATTCGGTCCCATCGAATCTGTCTATTTCTGGCATTCTGAACTTGGCTGGGAGAGGTGTGACCATTCCCAGATCTATAGACCTGAGTGTTTCTTTCTTCGAACTGCCCATGCTGGCTTTCAGATCCTTCATTTGTTCGACCATCCAGGCCAGGGTTGGGTCCAGTGGTGGACTTTGAGGCTCGGTTCGGGGTGCTGCTATTAGAGAAGCAGTAATTGAAGGTGGATGGCTTGATATATGTGGATATATGGGGGCCTTTTCAAGGTTGTATCGGGGTTTCATCCCGATGTTTTGAGGTTTGTGTATAGGCAACAGGTTGAACCCGGGAGGATACTGGAGGATGTTGGGATTTGTTTGAGATGGTCCAGCGCTGCGCTGGTTGTATTGAGTGATGGGGGTAGAACTGGCTTGGCCGTATACGATGGGGGTGCCTTGAGAGGTGGCAATATGAAGCCTCGATCGGCAGTTTCCTTGATTTGAAGGATTCCTGTAGTTTGACGGGGGAGGAACCTGGTTGAAGGTTTGAGGAGCTGATCGGGGAGGATCGTCGTCCTCGATTAGAACGAAAGTACCATCTGGTTGGGGGATAGCTACTATACCCCGTTCATTCAGAAGCTGTACCACGAAATTCTGCTGATCCTCTTTCTGTTTCTTGTGAACCTCACAGGCCCGGATGGCTTCTTCCAGTGTCATATCGGTTACCGGTGGCGGGGTTTCGTTCCCGTCACGATTTCTCGGTGAGTCTGACATATCAAAAAGTCTGGCTGTAGGAACTGAGGGAACCGAGGAACTATCTAACGCTGCCGTAACTGTAATTCTGGCGAGGCGCTGACCCAGAATTCTGAACCACTCTCTGTACGCTGCAGGGAACGAAAGGTAGGTCTTAGGTTTCGGAAGGGATATTTGGCTCAGGGCTTTGGGCTTTGGGCTTGTGCAATGTGTAGTTACCGCTTAAGTTTACTTAAAACTCGTTTTCTCAGAGTCCTAATTGGTTGAAAAAGATTGCTCTTCTTTTTCGCAACTAACCTAGGGCTTGTATCAGTGGATCCCGGCACTACGTTTATAAGCCCCTCGTTTTTCACCTATAAATCTCTTCCCGGGACGGACAATCCCGAGTGAGGGTCCTATAAGGCAAGAGAGTTCCACCGACAAAGGGAAAAGTGAACTTAAGGCTAGCTGGTCATGTAAACATTCAACGTATGTGACATATGGGTCACGGTCGAAGTCAACATCCTTAAGTTAAGGCAGAAATTGTGCCGAAATTTCGGCATGACCTCTCTTGACTCGCTTGCGCGAGGGGCCTTAGCTTTTGGCATTGGCCAAGTTGTGGCTGGCATGGTGCATACATTGAGGGTTTGTTGACACTGCATCATATTGAACCTTCGGGTATGTTTTTAGCGCGGTTTTGCGTCAAAGTCAAAGCTAAAAATCTAAGACTTCGGGTCGAGAACGACCTTTGATCTCAACTTTTAAGTTTGACTTGTGAGGGAGATCGGCGTAAAAGCATACACTTAGGCTTTATGACATGAACTAAGCCAAAAACCAACCAATGTCTTGGATGAAGTGTGACACAAAGAGTGCATGGATTACACGGGCTAGGATGGGCTGTTTGGGATGACCCCGTGCGTGCTCGAAAGGCATAGGAAGGCCAATCAAACTGCAGCTGAACGGTCACCCCGGGTTGAGGGTTGTAGTGTGCAGTGTACCGAGGTAGCAAGTGCGCGTAGTATGCGGTGTACCGAGGCAGCAGTGCGAGTAGTGTGCGGTCACTAAATTCTTTTTTTCTGAATAAAATAGAAATTTTCAGAATGACTCTTAAAGAATTTATGCGCAGTTCAGAATATTGCAAGAAAATCAATTATGAACGGAATATGCACGAACATGTTATGATTTTGAAAGAGATGAAAATGTGACATCTTTTCTTTTCTTCTTTTTTTTCGAAAAGAAAAGGTAGCGGCATGAAGTACGGAGAAAACACACACGCACCCAAAAACGAGAAAAGGGTAAACGAAAGTTTGACCCACAGAATGTTTTTAAAATGAAGGAGTTTTGAAAAAACATGTTTTGTCCCCAGCGGAGTCGCCAACTGAAATTACCCGGATCGCGCGGACTGCGGCGAGCGGTTTTTTTTATGGACTTCACTGAAGAAGAGAGTCGCCACGCCGTTTTGTATTATGAGCCTAAACTTTGAAAAAGGCTAGTTTGAAAAGGAGGTCGTTTTGATTGCTAGCCAATACTTGGGAAAAGGCTAGTTTGAAAAGGAGGTCGTTTTGATTGCTAGCCAATACTTGGGAAAAGGCTTTTTGAAAAGGAGGTCATTTTGATTGGTAGCCAAAACTTGAGAAAAAGCTTTTTGAAAACGAGGTTGTTTTGATTGGTAGCCAAAACTTAGGAAAATGATTTTTGAACAGAGATTGTTAGGTTCGGAGGTCAGGTTACGTTTCGGGAAGAGTATATGGAAATCACCCGAAATGCCTCGCATGACGAGTCTTTCTACCTTTCTCAAAAAGTATGTGTGTGTGTGTGTTCGTGTTGCTTTTGAAAATGAGTCTGAATGACAAACTTTAATCTTGGTTTGAATGACAAAGTTGATTTTGAAAAGGAGCGTTTGAATGACAAACGTCGGTTTTGAGTCTGAAATGAGCGTTTGATTGACAAACGTCGATTTTGATTTTGAAATGAGCGTTTGAATGACAAATGTCGATTTTGAGTTTGAAATGAGCGTTTGAATGACAAACGTCAATTTTGAGTTTGAAATGAGCGTCTGAATGACAAACGTCGATTTTGAGTTGGAAATGAGCGTTTGAATGACAAACATCGATTTTGAGGGATTTTGAAAAGGAGTTCGAATGACGAACTTCGGTTTTGAATCGGGCATTACGATGTTACCCATTTTGATGAAAATGATGGCAAGTAAGATGCGATCAATGAGTCATTTTATGACTCGAACATTTGAAAGTAAATACTATCAACAAACCAAACGGTTTGGACTTGTAAATGACAGTATTGAAAATACGGTATCAACGGATCGAACGATCCGGATGGTAAAAGTGTGATCGACGAGCCAAATGACTCGGATTTGTAAAGAGCGTAAAGTAAGTGCGATATCAACGGATCAAATAATCCGGACTTGTAAATGACAATCACGAACCAAGCGGTTCGGACAGTAAAAGTGCGAATCAACTGATCAAACAATCCGGACGATAAATGACAGAAAAGTAAAAAGGGGACTCGAAGGCCGTTTTAACCCTAAATTACTTCTCTCGAGGGAGAGAGGATGATAGAGGACTAAAACGTATCAAGTCTCGTAGATGGCATTTCGTCTACATTTTAGAACTTTGATCGGATCAAAAGTAGCATATGATGCGTAAATCGAGACAAAGCGGGGTTTAGAGAGTAAGAGTGTTACCAATGGCTAGGTGTTGACTTTTTGGCTCGAAAGGATGTATACGGGATACAAAAGGGTATTTGAAAGGTGTTTATGAAGTGTTTGGCTCGTGTTTGGTTGGAAAACGTGGTTTTCACGCAAATCAAAGCATTTTGGGGGCTCGGGAGGGGGTTTTGGTTGCTGGAACCGTGGGGTTTTGATGAGGAGTAATATTTTTTGACCTCTTTTATTGAAGGGGAGAGGCTGTATTTATAGGGGTGAAACTGAAGTATAGGCCATCCGGCCCTTTCCTCAGTGTGAGGGACCTTTGAGGTATTTTGGAATTTGCTGAGGATTGTTGATTAATCCTGAAGAATAGGTCGTCCGGCCAGTCACTCAATTTCAGGGGTATTTTTGTCTTTTCACCCTTGAATCTGATTGATGGAGATGTGGGGAGGCTTGCATGTCTTCCACGTGTCCTAGCTTAGTCACTAAGATTGGGTGTTTGCTCCGTTAATCTCGGTTTTGACTGTTTTCTAAATAACTGTCCAAGAAAATGTCCGGAACAGTCCCGAAAAGTCTCAAAAATTGTGTATTTCTGGAAAAGTGGTACTTTTACGTGTGAGAACGTGTGTTGAGTACACTTTGGAATTTGGATGCACGAGACAGCCCTGGGAAGTCTCATTGACTCGGGAAGGGGGAGTTAGCGGATTTTGGTTAACTTGAAAAAAGGCCAGTTAACGGATTGTAACGATCCGGATTTGGGTGCTTACAGCTGCGAAAAGCTTCTTCCAATGGGAAGTTTGTGGATATTAGCAAGAGTCCACCAGCTAGAAGAGAAGTGTCTACCTCTACTGAAGATCTTGGTATGTGTCATCTTCGTAGTTGGTCTGTTTCACAATATTGTGTTAGAGCTGAATAGCATGTTTGATCTTCCATCATTCTTGTATATTTAAGACACTTATGTTGTATCATGCATCTGTCCTGAATCTCCATTATGAGCTATTTTCTGTTGTGCACTTGATTTGATTCGCCATATGACATCATTATGATTGTTGATATACTCGATTCAAACTACAGGCATAATGTAGATACTGGACCTGCTCCTTCAAACCACGATATTCCCCCCCCCCCCACAACTCTTGATGAAAATGGTGCCTCCAGCTGCCTGATAGTAGACAGTTCACTCTTGATAATATATCTTTGAGTATATCGTCTGATCAGATGACAATGATTTCAGAATATAATTACATTAATTTCTGAGGTAACTCTTGTTGCATCATACTAAGATCAGCAATCCTCGTGGGTCTATCATATATGTTCTGAAACACCTAATGTACTATGTTTGTGGTTTCAGCTTACACTGGAGAAAGAAGAGTTGGTTCAAGCCTTGTTAGCTGAGTCATCTCAAACTTCCAAGTTGAAGGTAATTTTCATGTGAATATGATTATTCTTACCAGGTGTTCCGGTTGTACATGTTCTGTTTTTGTGTCTAACTGTATTAAAGATATCCGCCCTTATGAAGTGTGGTCATGACATTTTTGTTTAAGATCTAAAAGAATTCTGCAATAAGGTTTGTTCTCAAGGGAAATATAGTGAACTCCTCGGAAATATTTGATTTCTCCAAATGGAGCTGCTCAAATAGTGTGGTAGGATTAGACTTGTAGGTGTCTTAGGTTTAACGTTTGAGTATAATAATCTACCAAAATATCTGCTTAACTGATGGTTGCTGGTTTTTAATTTGATTTGTTGTGTGGAATGTTTGCTGGTTATAATTTTGTAGTGTGTTTTGATGTTCTTGAAGTTTATTAAACAATTTCCTTTCAAATGAAGGAACTGAACAAAGAACTATCCCAGGAACTTGAAGCCCAAACACAAATATTAGAGTTCTTGACTTCTCAAAGAATGGCGGGCGATTATGTCCCAGCAAAACTAACTGATTCTTGCACTATCCATGACAACACTGCATATGTAGATGAGGGTGACGAGGTAAGACTTCCATACTCCTTTATCTCACTTCCACAACCACCTTCCGTCCAGAAATCAAAGGCTTCTTTATCTCACCATTTCTTTGCTTGATCATATTTATGCTCAATAAGCCCAAATCTGAACTGGGAGCTATATAATACTTCCTCCGTCCCATAAGTTAGTCCCACTTCTTTTTAGATAATCTTAATTGAACTTTGACCAATAACTTTATGTTAACTATTTATTCTTATGAAATTCTAAAACTTGTAATGGCTACAACATTAAAAGTACTACCTATGACAATTTTATATTTTCAAGAGTCAATTTTACATATCCGTTTAAATAGAAAATTGTCCTTTGAAATGGAGATGTTTGAAAAGATGGAGCGCATGCACCGCTTATTGGAGGTACATGGGTTAGTGCCATCGTCTCCACGTCTCGACACAAATGGCTCCGGGTCTAGTATAGGACAGGTATACCCATATTTAATGCGTACACACGAGTTATTAATTTTTTTTGTGATTAACGCTAATTATATTATTTATATTGTAGGCTCGGATCAATCTTTCAAATTCTAAAACAGGTGACTTGATCTAGCGATTTCAAAGGACAATGTTCTACTTAAACGGACGTTGATAAAAAATTGTAACTTTCATTTTGAATATTTGATTATGCTTTTGAAGGGGACATATGTAGATATATGTTTATGGTTTGAGTTACTTGACATGACTTTGTAGGAGTATTTTTAAGATAGTTAAATGCAAGTGTTTTTGTTTTAATAATTGTGTATATGGTGATGCCTAGATTTATTACAATATAGTATTTTCCGGTGTATTCTTGTATGTGTTTGTGTAAATTGCAAAAATATTAATGGTGGGTTGGATCCAATATAAAAACAATACCAAATATTCAAAGCTTGTCAAATGTATTTGGGAAGGCAAAAACAAAATTGTGTCAATGGTATTTGGGAGGGACAAAACCGTCCCAAATAGTTTTTGGAAGGGCAACCATAGCCGTGCCAAATGTATTTCGAGAGGCACTCAAACCGTGCCAAATGTATATGGGACGGCCGAAAAAGCGTGGCAAATGTATTTGGAAGGGCAAATAAAACCGTGCCTAATGTATTTGGAAGGGCGAACAAAACCGTCTCAAATACGTATTTCGGATGGGACACTAAAAACCGTCCCAAATACTCATAAATAAGACAGATCTACTCAACTGTCACCATTTGCGTGCCAAATACTTTTTAGGACGGTTTTGGGTTGTCACAAATGTATTTGGCACCCTTGTATTTGGGAGGGAGCCAAAACCGTCCCAAGGTCGTCCCAATTACTTTTTGGGATGGTTTTGACAGTATTTGGGACGGTTTTTGGCCTTCACAAATACCCTTTTTCTTGTAGTGATGGCACGTGGGTGCGACACATATCGCACGTGGGTGATACACATATAGCACATGTACTAGAGGAGAGATAAGGCTGGTGAATATGATCGCAGGGAGAACCTCGATCACGTATCCTTTGTTACGTGTTTACTTAAGCTATTATGTGATGCACAACTTGTTGGCATAGTCTCTCATGTTATATGTTATGTGTTTATTGATTATAACACTACTCATTAAGTAAGCTTTACGGTTATTGTTGTTAAATTATAATATACATGATATCATGTTATTTAGTTGCATTGGTAGCTTACTGAGTTTCGACTCACCCCGTTTATTTGTTTTACTGTTTTTCTTAGATCACAAAAGGTTGTGTAGTTACGCACAGTGAGGTACGACTTAGCGGGGATATCTGAGGAGGTTGTTGCTCTTTGGGTATTTACTCTACATAGCTTTCACTATGTTTATGGTTGTGAGGATATAAGTTGTATTGAGTTATTTAAACTTTGTATATTGGGTAGCTTAGCATAGTTATTGTGATGTAGTATTTGTTATTCTTTTGGTGCTCACACGTGTAGTCAGGCTTGTCTAGAGTTGTGTATAACTCTAGGTTTCATGTTCATTTGAGGCAGTTAGCCTGTAGTGGTTTTTAGTAGTATTTTCTGTCGTCGAGTTGGACTAGCTTGTGTGGTATGAAGGTTTATGGTTTTAAGTTGGTTTTATAGCAGGGTTCACACACCTATGACTCTTTTGTAGGGAATTAGCTCCCAACATCTCAAAAAGGTCTTGAGTATAGTGCGGGGGCTTGCCTCCTAAAATGCCACTCGCAACGTTGTTAACCATGGCCTGATTAATAGGATTTAATCCATCATAGAAAGATTGGTTCAAGAATTGTAGAAGAAAATTGTAGTGGGGACATTGGACTAACTTCATATTGAACCTATCCCAAGCCTCGTGGAATGATTCTCCTATTTCTTGTGTAAAGCCAATAATTTTCTGTCTGAATGTGGCCAATGTGGGAGGTGGGTAATATTTGCGTAAAAGGCATCACGTAATTCATCCCATGTGCTTATGCTCCTAGGTGTGAGATCATCAACCATGTTTTTGCATTCCCCTTCATGGTGTAAGGGAAGCATTTTAATCTAATTTGTTCATCAGACACTCCTTCTTTACCTGGTAAGTGTGACACATTCATCATGTAATCTCTAAAGAAGGTCAAAGGGTCTTTAGTAGAAAGACCTTGATAATTAGGTAACATGGCAAAATATTGACCATTTACCTTTAGATTCTTTGTTGCTTGTGACATCACTATACAAGACACCGATGTGTCTACCTTAGGACATAAGAAGTCCTGCATTGTCTGAGCCGGTGGTTCTGCCATCCCGGCTTTTTGATCCTCTACCCCGGTGGTATAGAGTTCTAGTTCTGATTTTAGGTCTATTTTGAGGGGATTGCCCTCATTTAATTTCAGTTTATGACGACCTAATTAATCAATGCCCTCGTTCAATGGCTCCAATGTAGGAATCAAAGAACTTCGACCAAGCATACACTATGAAAATTAGCTTGTTCAATCACAATAATTACCCAAAAATGGCGTCAAAAACTTGATGGAGAA
Source organism: Adenophora triphylla var. japonica (assembly GCA_022495995.1). NCBI lineage: Eukaryota > Viridiplantae > Streptophyta > Magnoliopsida > Asterales > Campanulaceae > Adenophora > Adenophora triphylla. The sequence goes on from JAFEMH010000342.1 coordinate 570,305, forward strand.
TTTATCCTCTTGTAATAATTACCTAGCAAGTGCACTAGTAATCCGTAGTAGTAATATACATAAATGCAACTGTCAAATTCATAGAGACTTATGTGTAAATAAGTATATTTAAATATTGCAAACGTAACAAAGATGGGGGTTTTGATTTGATTGATTATTTATTAAACTAAGAAATCAAGAATTAAACAACACGAATGAAATCAAGATCAACAAGAAATTCATGGATTGAGATTTATAACTATCATCACTTATGCTATTTCAAAGGGGATCAATTTCATTCAAGGGTTTGTTCACAAAAAGTTAGGGTTGGTACGTTTGATATTCAGATTGCAATCCTAATATTTATCTCTTGTTTATACTTTCCGCTAGTTTAATAGAAACAATCCAGAAATCACATGAAAACTTAAGAACAATAGAATCTAGATTCGTTTGACTTACGCTAGTTCCTCAATTGAATCTATTCATCTCAATAATGGTCGTTGTATAAACTATCCACGCTAGTGTAACAATTTATAACCAAGTAAATTCAAAGGTCAAAAGTCTCTTACCATCATACGATTGAACCCAAGAAAGAGCATTAAGAATATTGAGATGAACAAGAATAAGAAATGAATAAAAAGAATTAAAATATTAGAATAAAGATCCAATAGTTATTTGCCAAATCAAATAATCGAGAAGTTTAGCTAATAATAGCTATAAAGAGAAAATAAGTAAATAAAAATATGGATCTTAAATCCTTGAAATCCCTCTTGAAAACAATTAAAACCTAAGATGATCAAAAGATAACAACCAAAACACAACTGTGTGTTGTATATGTACTAGGGAAGAAGGAAGGGTTTCCTTAAGTGGATTCAATCTCCACAATCCTTCTGGAGTTCGAATGACCTTGCCCTGATGCGCCTGAATCCGTCATAGGTGCGGTCGCATTACTTGGAGAGATTGTGCGTTTCTTATGTAAATTCGGAGCAGTTGCGCGGGAATGATGAAGCGGTTTCCCTAAGTTTCTGTAAAAATAGCGTGGTCACCCTGGTGGTGGAGGGGTGCGGTCGCACCTTGTGTCTTTCAACAACTGTTTTTTTCTTTTCTGCTCTACTTCGCTCCGTCCTGTTTCTTGGCTCCTTTTTAAGTCCATTTCAATCCTTTTCCATCTTTTCCCTGTACTTACACAAACAATAAAAGCACATCAAAACACCCAAGTTTGAGCATGAAATAGGTATAGAAATATATCATTGGATGGGTAAAAGCACATCCATCACTTTCTGGGAACAGAATATTCATAAAATCGAGAAACTTAAAGCTACGCATGTTTAACCCTCTATATTATGTCACCAATGTTGATACCCAGAAAAAACGTGATTGGTATTCTCCTATGATGTCTATCCCATTTTAGTTGTTTAGAGTTGTCACCTATGTTTTTAAAAAACATAAGAAAGACCTACATCTAATTGCTTTTAATTAAAATGAAACTAATGATTCAAAGAGAAAGGGTTCAAGAGTTAGATTACGGAACGGGAAACTGTTAGGCAGTCGCCCCGCTCCACCTTAATGCTAGTCTTGCTACTTTAGGTATTCTAATCTATTTTAAAGATCATGTTTTATAATTATGCTTGTTTTATGTATTATCAAATAATGAGATTTTTAAGGGGAGTTAAAATGTTAGTGGGAAAATTTATGCTTCACTTTAATAGGTAAAGCCTTCAAAAAGTATCCTTTTTAATGGGGATTGCATGTATGGGGGAAAACTAATATGATTTAAAAAAGAGAAGAAAATAGTATCTAATTTTAGAAAACCTCTGGAAATGCCTTTTATTCAAGAATTGCCTTCTTGTCTTGAGTTTGCTTTGGAAGAGGAGAAGTTTTATGTGTGTGTGTGTGTGTGTTTGAATGTGTTTGAGAGTTTTGAGAGAGGTTAAGATGTTTAGAAGTATTAGACATTCTAAATTGTGTTTTTTTCTCAAAGGTTGTTACCCTTTCAAAGGAAGCTTGAGGCTCCCTTTTATAGGTGAAGAGAAAAGAATAGGGAGTGTTTGTATTAAAAAAGATTGGCTTACCCCCGATTAAGCCAAGAGTAATGAAATGGGGAGTTACAAAATCAAAAATCGTGATTTTTTTAGGGAAATCAGTCACTGATTTCAAAAATCACGCGAGTCCTGTATAAGGGGTCACACTCGCACGAGTTACAAAGCCATGGCGTGATTCGCCTGATTTTGAAAAAGGAGAATAGACAGAAAAGACCCTAAAAGTAAATTTTGTTATTTAGTTTAGTCAAAAACTAACAGAACATGTCAGGAACTTAACTGAAGCTAACGAAAGATAAAGAAAAGCAATAAAATAAAAGAATATGTATGCAATTTTTGTACGAGAGGTATAAGGCCGAGTGTCTACAATATCACCAATCTTATAAGGTTATTCTAATTTGACCCTTAGCCAGGTGGGACTGGTGATAGACCCGACAGATTTTAGCCCAATTAAGTGACATTAGAATTCAACTTGATTCTAAAACAAAACTATTGGTCTAGTAATTTAACCAAATAATATTATAATCTCAAGTAATTTAATCAAATTGTACCAAACTTTTATAGGCCAAAATCTTTGATGGGAGATTGATGACAATGAAGGTTTCGATTCTGGTGACATTGAAATTTCTTTCTATGGGAGACATCAATTTTAAATTTTATATGATTTATAATAAATAATAATGTATTGATAGTCGAAATTACTATTGCAGAAGAAAAATAATTACAGAAATCGAAATAACTACAGAAATATAAATTGGAAACAAAAAGTTGGTAGCAACTATTTCGGGCATGCACGAGCCCTGATAATCAGTCTCCTTAATACTTAGTCATCCACTTAGTGATAGTGCTTGATTCTGCCTTATATGTGAGTCAACCAGTATAAAACGTGCGAAACGGGAGCACTTTGCACCAAAAGTTCCCGGCTAATTGGCAGTTTGCTCGGACAGTATCACCACAATGCAAGTATGCAAAGAGGCAAAGAAAAAGATGTAACAAGCAAGTAAACGGAAGAATTATTCATTGCATTAGCATTGGGCTTAATAGCCATTACATTGGTTTTACCACCATTACACTTAACTTAAACATCCCATCATTCACATACCCTTTTCCTACAAACAATCTATTTATGGACAAAGTGACAACATCATATTCAAACACAATATGAAAACCATGCTTAATCAAATCGAGTCGGACACCAAGTTCTTTCGGATATCGGGCACATAAAGCATATTGTTAAGAGTCAATTCTTTCTGGGTGTCATCTTCAAAACCACCTTCCCTTGACCTTTGATGTCGAAAGTGGCTGAGTTACCCATATACATCTTTTTGCCATTTTACATAGCTTCACATGTACTAAACATGTCCTTATTGGAGCACACATGTTTAGTATCACCGGTGTCAATCCACCACTGATTTGGATTCGAACCCACCAAATTCACCTCGGAAATTACCGTCGCAAGGTACATTTCGGACACATCTCTAGAAATGTCTACCATCATGTTTGCTTCACGAACTTTCTTTGGAATCCTACATGTCAAAGCCTTATGGCCTTCACCACAACAATTGAAACAAGTTCATATGAACCTCTTCTTGGAAACTCCTCCTTGTGGCTTCAAATTGAACGAATTCTTAGTTGTTCCAACATAAGCTTTACCATTGCCTTTTCCTTTGGAGCTTTGGTCATGCTCCACAATATTGACTTTGGCCACACATGGGGTAAACCTCTTCTCAGCAACCATATTGCCTTCCTCATTGCTAAGTCAAACAATCAGCCCTTTAACGTTCATCTCCTTTTGCTATGCTTTAGATAGTTCTTGAAACCATTCAAAGAAGGAGGCAACTTTTCAATCATTGCCGCCACTTTAAAACTTTTACTTAGCACCATACCCTTGTCATGTATCTTTTGAAAAATCATTTGAAACTTATACACTTGAGATTTCATTGTTTTTTAGTCTACCGTCTTAAAATCAAGAAAACGGGCAACAATGTACTTCTTTGTTTCCGCAACCTCAATTTTGTACTTGTGATCCAAGGACTCCCACAATTTCATAACATTCCTCGTCTCTCTAAACACAATATAGAGAGGATCGATGTAATATTAAGCACATAGTTCTTCCAAAGGAATTTCCCATGTTTTGAAGCTTGAACCGCAGCCAAGGTTGTTACACTCGTCTTAGTCTTGCCCACATTAGTCATACCTTCTTCCAGATACTTAGCCAAATTCAGAGTGGTCAAGTAGAAAAGCATTTTTTGTTGCCAACTTTTAAAGTTGTGGCCAACAAACTTTATTGGATTTTTAGGATGGGGGTTGAGATATGCACATTTTAAGGATTGTTCACGATAGTAGGGCATTAAGAGCATGACTCATTTCCAGTTTGGGTTACGATCGCCTTATCCTTTCCAAAGATTATTCTCGGTTGCCATTTCTCAAACTGAAACAAATTTATTAGTCTAATATTTTGTAAAAAGTTCCCTTTTTAAGGGAACAAGTCTTAATATTGTTAGCCTAAATTAAAATTTCATAAGGAAAATATTTACAGAAATCAAAATAACTATAGAAATATAATTTGGAAACAAATTTTGGCAGCAACTATTACGGATGTCCAGTAGCCCTGCTAATCAATATCCTTAAGACTTATTTGTTCACTCACCGATAGTTATTGAGGCTGCATTACACACGATTCTCATAGGATAGAATGTGTGGATCGGGGGCACTTGGCAACAAAAGTTCCCGACCAATTAGCAGTGTGTCTGGACAGTATCACCATAATTCAAGTATGAAAAGAGGCCAAGAAAAAGATGTAACAATATGGAATGAGATAGAGAGAGAGAGAGAGAGAGGAGGAGGTTGCTGGAAAACTTGATGTCACAAAATGGTTTGTGAACTCCTTTTTATAGTTACAAATGGCCAAAACGGACAACAACAATTACTGTCCTTGATCCCGAAGTAAAACTCAGTTTTAATTTTGAATTCATTTTGATTTGCAATTATAACCTTTGGAAATCAAATATGTTATTAAGGCCAGCATAAGTTACAATCTGTTATTGATCATGAGAATAATTTTTGAATCAAAATTAAAAAATAATAGCAAAAGGTGGGTTAGCGCAAGTAGACCAATTTGGAGACACATTCATTTTCGCACATGATGTTGTTCCCAAAGGTGGCAACAAGGGTGAAAAATAGTTAGAGGGGGGGGGTGAATAGATGTTATAAATTTTTCGACCCCTTTTTGAAAACTAAACCTCTTGCTTACAAAACCGCCTTGCTGTGTATCAAAACCGCAAGTGAGGTTTGCAAAATGCACAGCGGAATTTCTTAAGTATCAAAATGCGGTTTTATAAAGCGGTTTAGAGTGCGGTTTATAAAACAGTAAAATGAGGTTTGACAAGATTAACTATAAACACAATTCACAAATTTGGAGAACCTGAATAAGATCAAACAGATAAAGACAAATTAGTTTGTTTGATGAACAGTAAAGAGAAGTGCAGAAATTAAAAAACACAATATTTGGAGTGGTTCAATCATAAATGATCTACGTCCATTACCAAGATGGTTAGTCTTGGATTTTCTAAATTCTATATTTGTATTAGATTATGAGAGAGATTACAAGTAACAAACTCAAATCTAAAATCTTATCAATGAAAGCAAATCCTAGACTATAACCGGTGTATCTCAAATGATATGATATATGTGATTAATCAAGTGAGGTGTGTGTGTGTTCAACAAGATTCAAGGCTCTTTAGATTTGTATGATATAGAGCTCAAGAAATCTTGGGTGTTATAAGGCTTGAATTTCTGGGCTGGAGATTTTGTTCTTCAAGGATGAAGGTTGAAGTCTAAGCTTCATTACATATGGGCCTAAAGTACAGAAAATAGAGATGAGGTTATGGTATCAATCAATTTAAAGCTAAAGATAGGAGGGTTAAAGTATCCAAGTATAGTCTTTGATTGATGTCCATTGTCCTTTTCTTGACAAAGGCAAAAATTGTCATTAGTAAAAACATGTCCATAAGAATTAACATGATAAGTCATGTCCCAAGTCAATGCACACACTAGCCTAAGTTATAGAATTTCTATACTATTGAAGGAATTAAAACTTACAATTTGAAAATGTAGAAATGCATTCAGTGCATACATAAAAATATGAGTTTTAGTTTAAGTATGCGGTTTAAACTGAATGTTTAAACTTCAATTTCAAAATATGTTTTTTAAGTTAAAGTATATGAATGAGGTTAAAACCAATGTGGTTTCATTGTTCTACAAGCAAGACAGTTTGAATGAAAAAGGTTTTTGAATTCAACCATGATGCAATTTTTATTACTACCTTCTAAGAGGTTTATAATTTACAGGTACAAGGTAGGAAAGGAAATTACATGGTATCAAAATTTAAGCAAAAAGATTTAGACAAAAAAAATTACAATGAGAGTGCGGTCTAACTAAGGATCCACCTGATCAGCATCTAGGTCCACTGCGTTTGGTGCAGGCGGTCCGTTGACGATCTCTTTACCTTGTTGCGGTTGAGGATGGTTGGATGCAGAATTCTCTGTTCTTAAAGCCCTCCTTAGTCTTCTAAACTCTTCTGCAGTTCTTCCTTGAACAACTTCTAAATTTCTGAAAGCATTGACCGCGGTTTCTAATCTTGAGTTATTGGCACCAACTGCTCTGCAATTACCCTTGGTTTCTACAATAAGTTCATCAACTTTGGCAGCATTTTCATCCAGGTTTTTGTTGACTTCTTCAATTTGAGTATGGAAGGAGGAATTGAGGGAATTGAAGAAGGTATGGATCTGATCTTGGATGACTTCAGCATGGGCGGTTTGGGATTCTTGGAGATTTGATTCTATCTCAGTAATACTCCCCCTCAAGCTATTATCTAGCTCTTGAAGTTTGTAGCTTAGCTTGTCATTAAAGCTTTCTTTCAGATTATCCAATCTGTCCCTGCCTCATCAGTTAGACTAGTCAACCTTGCGATTAGACTGTCACTTACCACATCCATCTTCATTTTTAAATCTTCTTTCAAAACTTCAATGTCATTTTGCAAATTGGCTTGCATAGAATCCAAAATTGACCTTGTGTCTAATTCTTGCTGCAGTCTGGAGTTCCTTATCTCTTCCATTAACTCAATCTTGAATCTTCCAATTGTATTGTCTACAGAATCATTTAATACATTGGCAAGATGATCCAACATTTCTTTGAGTGAAGCTTTTGAAACTGCATCACCTAGGGTTTGGAGGACTCCATCTGCCAGGTCCTTTCTGAATTCACCAAAGCATTTTTCAGCTGAGGTTTTGACAATGTTTGCGGTTGAGGTTGAACTCTCCCCTTTAATGGCATCAAGCTTCAAAATTAGACTTTTAATGGAAGATTTATGAGCTGCCATTTCAAGGGTTTGAGTATTGAGTAGGTGAGACTGGGTATCAACTTGATTTTGGAGGGAGCAGTTGGAGGCAGTAAGGGTGAGCATATGACCCGGTTTGTATGCAGCTGCCCCTGAATAATGTGTAAGGCCTCTGAAGTTGGGAGTATTCAGTGGGAGGGGCAGTTTGGGCTGTTGGAGCGGTGTGGGTAGAAGGTGCGGTTTGGGGTATGGAATCGGTTTGGGTTAAAGGAGGGGTTTGGGTAGGGGGTACAGTTTGAGGGAGTTAGGTATTTAGTGTTTGGAAAATATGAGTGATGGGAATTGTGTGAGGTTAAGGTTGGGTTGTAATGGTAGGGAGTGGAAGTGTTTGGGTAGGGGCGGTTTGAGTAGGTAGAGTTTGTGGGGCAGTTTGTGGTTGTGGAGGAATTGTGGAAGTGGGAGGGATTGTGGTTCAAGGAGGGGATTTTGAGGGTGAAGTGGATGGGGTAGCAGTGTGAACAGAAATGTGGGAATGTTACGGGTTGTGTTGTTGCGGTTTTGGGGAAGGATACGGTCTAGGTGAAGGTGGAGGTGTATGTGTTTGGGGTGAAGATTGTCTGAGGTTTGAATGAGGAGGAGAAGTGGGAATCCGGTTAGGCTCATCATCATCACTAGGATCTCTCCTAGTGGATGTGGAAATTGATGGGCCTCTAGATGGTATGGGGGACCAAGTTTGGAAGGCTTTGGGTAAAGTTTGGGGGTCATAAAAGGGGCTGGACTGAAGAAGAGGAAGAAGTTGCATTGTCAGAAGGTGAACCAGCCTCATCAGCCAATTTGGCAATGGTTTGGGCCAACTGTTCGTGAAGACGTTTGGGCCCTTTCTTTAGTTGGCCTTTCTTTGAGGTCTTCCTCACAGTCATTTTAAATCTCTTCCTAGGGGTCTCCTCCGAGCGATTGTAGAGAATTTGGTTTGGGGAGGTGATTGCGGTTTGATTGGGGAATTTGATTCTGAGGGTTGTTGTTGTGCAGTAGGTTGTGGTTGGATTGGAGATTGACGTTGAGGAGGTGGGTGCGGTTTGGTTGTTGGCTGCGGTTGAGAGGTTTGTGCGGTTTGCTTTCCCTTTGCAGCTCTCCTCTCTATAGCTTTCTTCTCTAACCTCTCCATTTCATCCTTATGAAACCGGAGCAATTCTTCATCGGTATGAATTTTTTCTAAGGCAACTTTTCTTTGCGGTTGCCATAGCAGGAATTTCAACCTCTTCAGCAGATTCAGCCTCAACCGCCTCAGCCATTGCATCCAGATCTTCTTCCATGATGTCCAAAGGTTCATCAATCAATACCTTTTTCTTTAACTTCTTGGCCTGACTGGGACCAATAGCATCTGTACCATGAAATTTATGGACGGGTGCGGTCTTGGCTCTCTTGAGAGGCGGTTCAGCCTTGCTCTTCCATTTCTTTTCAGTTTTGATCGCTTTCCTAATTGCTTAATTTGCGGTTTCAGAATTCATAGGGGCGTAGGATTCTTTGGTAGGAAGGGTGTCAGCATCCCAAAGCTCATTGTACTGAGCATCTCCGTTTTTGAATCTGAACAAATGGCATAAGTTAAGGCCAAATGTTTCTTCCCCACTAGACCAATCCACCATCAATTCCATATTCTAAAGTCTGTGCTCCTCAAGATGTTGGTAATCAGCAAAAATTGCGGTCAGGAGTCTGCAAATGGTCTCCACCGTTGATCAATACCTCTCTCCTTGGATTTGTAAGTGTCTATATGAGCAGACAATTCTCTCAAGAGGATTTTTGGCCAATGAAGAGGCATCTCATTATAAATGGCACAGCAGTACATCCACTACTAGCTGGTGAAATTGTTGTGGTTCCCATTCTTGCCACAGACAGATTTCCCTACAAGGAAGCACAGATGGCTCATTAGCTCCCCAAAATCTTTTCTTGGAACTGCTTTATATTTCTCAGTCAAAGTTGGAATTCCAGCAGTTGTTGATGCAATTGCAACTTGGACTTCCTTAGTCACTCTTTCTTCAGCTGCTGGGACATTGAATTCATAAGCATTCCAGATGTGTATGTAGTCAATGGTCACATCCATCCCTTGAACATTGGCGGTTAGGCAGGGAATTTTCTTTCCATTGTGCAACTCTCTTAATCCAGGAACCACGCCAGAGAAAAACTGATCCACGTAGGAAGGAATAGTGTAAGTTTGCTTATTGTTGAAGAGAGGGAGAATTCCTGAGGCTCTCATTTTCTTTATCATTTCCCTTCCAAATGCATCTTGCATAAGTTCATCTTCTCTTATCTCCCAGTCTGGAAGAAAGAAATGAGGATCCTACAAAAATAAAGATATAAAGTTAGATCCATTTTAAGAGGTCACAGTTCACATGCGATTTTAAGCACTCATGCTATTTAGCAATGGTGCGGTTGAGAAAATGAAATTTCTCTACTTCAAGTGAACTGTGAATTTTAGCCAAAGAGATAAACTTGAGTGCTAGAGAACATATTTACTAGTATGTGGCATTGTTAAACCAAGATTATCCCACACTTTAATGAAGTGTTTATTGGGGAAGGTTATGGTTTCCAGCCTATAAACTAAGTAAGACTCAAGAATGCAAAATAACAAGTGAGAAATAGCATGCGGTTTAAATGAAATGCGATTTCCACATGCGGTTTAATGTCTAAGGTAAACATGCGGTTTTACACTAGCAATTTCAACATGCGGTTTTAACCTAAGGAAGCATGCGGTTTACACTAAAGCAGCATGCGGTTTTGAGAGATGAGGTTATAAGGCATATTTAGATATAAAATTTTCAAAAATTTTCTAAGTATGGAAAAACATAATTTTGAAATCATGGAATCCAACATATAATGATTTTTCTGAAAACAACATGAACAGTTCATATGAATATACGAAGAACAAGAAATGGGTTTCGAAAACCCTTAAACTATAAATTCAAAAATTAACTAACTACCTAGATATGTTTACATCATCAAATAAGTTACATAAACAGAATCTAGACATCAAAGCTATAAAAACCCAACAAGAGTTAACAAAAATGACTGAAAAATGAAGAATTTATCAAGCAAAATCAGATAGGCAGACGATGGGTTTCTTCTCAGTTTATCCACGGCAGTTTTTTAGAAATCAAAGATTAAGAACAAGAAAACATAACATATCGTTGAAGGCTTTCTTAGGAACTCTAGGAATCATTGTATCTCTTTGTCTTTTAGAAGCCATTAACGTTTTTAGTATTTGAAAATGAAGGTTTTAGAGAGTGAAGTACAGAAAGAGAAAGTAAGAAACAAGGAAGGTATAGAAAGTTGGCAGCGTAAAGAACGAGATGGTTGCACCAAAATAGTATTTATAGGGTGTGCCTAGGGTGAAGTGGCAAAAGTGATGATGGTTCCACTATCACTTAAGTGTACCATCACTGTACTTGCACCCTTTCAACTTTTGCACATTACCAAATGACGGCTGATAAGAAAGGTTTAAATGCAAATATTCCTATTGCATTTAATGCATTTAAAATTCAAATTAATGAGGGAAAATACTTGCAAAAGTACCCTTATGAAAATAATTTGTCTTAAAAAAGACAAGGACCAAATAATAAGTATAGAAAACTTATCTGGGTCCACATGGCATGCAGTTTGATATTAACAAAAATAAAAATATAATGATATTTATTTTTTTAATAAGGAAAAAGAAATATCAAACCGCATTGGAGCTTCTTCAAAGCTAAGAAATGAAAATCAGTGAAAATTCTCTAAGTGTTGAAACGCGATTTTGATCATGCGATTTTGAAACTACATGCGGTTGAGATACTGCATGCGGTCTTGAATAGGCATGCGGTTGACCTCATGTTGTTTGTCCACGCGGTTTCAACAAGGGTGCAGTTTTGAAACCTCAACATGATTTTTACCTAATCAATATACTTAACACACAAGTTAGTAATAAAAAATATGGACTTATTTAAGTTCAAGCATACCCATTTCTCCTCTAAGGAATGAAAACCTTTTAGAGTCAAGAGCTTTGGTGAGGATGTCAGCAATCTGATTATCTGTTCCCACATACTCTAAATGGATGTTCCCCTTTTTTACATGGTCTTTAAGGAAATGATACTTGATGTCTATGTGTTTGGTCTTTGAGTGCATGATAGGGTTGTTGGAGACTGAGATTGTTGATGTGTCATCACACATGATTGGGCAGTTTCTTTCATCAATCCCATAGTCCACCAACTGTTGCTTCATTCATAGTATTTGACAACAGCAACTTCCAGCAGCAATGTATTCAGCCTCTGTAGTTGAAACTGAAACTAAGGCTTGCTTTTTGCTGGCCAAAGTAACTAGTCTATTTTCAAGGAAGTGATAAGTTCCACTAGTGCTTTTTCTGTCAAAGGTGAAAGCTACATAATCTGTATCTGAATATCCTACAAGTTAGAAATTTGAATCTTTGGAATACCAAAGTCCAAGATTAGTAGTTCGATAGAGATAGCGGATTATACGCTTGACCGCACTTAAATGTGCTTCTCTAGGATCAGCTTAATAATGAGCACAAACACAAATACTAAACATAATATCTGGCCTACTAGAATTTAAGTAAAGTAATGAGCCAATCATACCTCGATATAAGGTTTGATCAACCTTCTTACCTTTTAGATCTTTATCTAGTTTATTGCCGATAGCCATGAGAGTATCGTATGCCTTTGCATTTTCGAGTCCAAACTTCTTGATTAACTCCTTTGTGTATTCGGCTTGGCTGAGAAAGATTCCTTCATCACATTATTTGTTTTGGAGCCCAAGGAAGAATGTCAATTCTCCTATCATGCTCATCTCTCAAACTTGTTTTTCATTAGTTTTTCAAAACGCTTGCATAATAATTCATTAGTAGAGCAAAAAATAATATCAATAACATAAATTTGAACAAGTAATGAATGATTATTATATTTAGCAATGAATAGAATTATATCGATTTTACCGCGTTTGAAGCCTTTTTCTAGTATAAATTTTGATAGAGTTTCGTACCATGCCCTTGGAGCTTGTTTGAGTCCATACAAAGCCTTTTGGAGTTTGTAGACATGATTTGGAAAATTGGAGTCTTTAAATCCAGGAGGTTGAGCAACATATACGGTTTCTTGAAGTTCACCGTTGAGGAAATCACTCTTAACGTCCATTTGATATAGCTTGAAACATTTGTAAGATGCATAGGCCAAGAAAATTCTGATTGCTTCTAGTCTTGCAACTAGAGCAAAAGTTTCATCGTAGTCAATTCCTTCTTCTTGCCTATATCCTTGTGCAACCAACCTTGCTTTGTTTATGGTGATGCTTCCATTCTCATCCATCTTGTTTCTAAACACTCATTTTGTTCCTATTACTCCTTGATCATGAGGTCTAGGCACTAATGTCCAAACCTTACATCTTTTAAACTGGTTGAGTTCTTCTTGCATTGCAACAACCCAACTTGAATCTTGGAGTGCTTCATCAACTTTCTTGGGTTCAATTTGAGATATTAGAGAGGTGTGCTCATCATAGTTTGATCTCCTTGTTTAAACTCCGGAAAATAAATCACCAATCACATTTGAGAGAGGGTGACTGCTGACTTCACGAACCTCAGGGGGTAAATCTGGTTGAATTGAGGTTTGATGAAGATCTTCAATTGGAACATCGTTAGATCCTTCAGTGAAGTCAATGAATGTGAATTGACGAAGAGGTTCAATTTGTTGAATGGGTGAATTTTCATCAAAATCTTCCCTTGAGGTTTCATCTGGAGTTGGAACTTCAGGTGCGGTTTCGAAATTGTTTGAGGGAAATTCATTTGATGTTGATGGATTCCCTTGAGTTGATGGATTTTGCGGTTCTTGAGGTTCATGTGCGGTTTCGAAAGTTTCACCTGTTTCATTAGTCTCAACAAAATTATCAGCAACATTTGGAGCCAAATGTGGCTCAAGGAGAGAATGTTCATCAAAAGTAGCATGGACAGATTCTACTATCTTTAAACTAGATTTATTAAAAACACGAAAAGCTTTGGAATGTTTAGCATACTCAACAAAAATACCTTCATCAGGCTTAGATTCAAATTTACCTCTGTTTTCCCTTCCATTGTAGAGGATAAAGCATTTACAGCCAAAGATTTTGAAAAAGGCTATATTGGGGGTTCTTCATCTCCAAAGTTCATATGGAGTTTTGTTGTAGGTTTTGTTGATGAGAGAGCGGTTTTGAGTGAAGCATGTTGTGTTGACCACTTCAGCCCAAAAATACTGAGGAAGCTTGGCTTCAGATATCATTGTCCTTCCAGCCTCAATCAACGTCCTGTTCTTTCTTTCCACAACCCCATTTTATTGTGGAACACAAGCCGTAGAATTTCATAGCAATCATCCTTTGTGATCATCATTTAAACCCACGCGTGTATCTTGAATAATCATCCACTACCACTAAAGTATATATGGTTGGGTCTTGCTGGTGAAAGACGGTGCGGTTTGTTTACCAAGTTGACAAGCACTGCATTTCTCTGGATGGTGGTCAGCCACTTTGGGTAAACCGCGAACGAGGTTTTCCCTTCCAATCTTTGCAAGATACTTGAAGTTCAAGTGGCTAAACTGCTTGTGCCATAGCCAACTATTTTCGCTCACATTTTTAGCTACAAAACAGAGATTAGTAATACTAGATGTAGAATTTAAATCAATAATGTAATTATTACTCTTACGAGTCCATGTGAGTAGTGTGACTCCGGAAATGCCATCTTTGATAAAGGAATTTGACAAAGTGAAGTTGCAGTGCATTCCTTTATCACAGAATTGAGAAATTGATAGGATATTATGCTTAAGTCCTTCAACAAGGGAAACCTTATCAATGGTTAGGTTTCCTCTCCTAATTGTACCATACCCGATGGTTTTTCCTTTGTTGTTGTCACCAAAGGTTACAGAAGAACCGCTTGCTTCAATGACATTTTCAAGTAAAGATCTATCTCCAGTCATATGTCTTGAACATCCACTGTCAAGATATCATTCATTTGCCTTGGAGTGACCAGACATTAAGCAGAGGACCTGAAAGATAAACATTTAAAAATGAGGTCCACTGTCAAGATATCATTCAGTTCTGCTGTCGGTTCCCTCAGTTCTGCTATCGGTTCCATTGACGAAGTAGCGAGCGAGGTCAAAGTTGTAAGGTAGGAGGTTGGTGTGTCGTAGGAGGTTCCCCTTTTATGGGATGCTGCTTTGGTGCTGGCGAGCTTCTTGTCTTCCCTGATGTCAGCTGGTGTTGGCACATAACCGAGCCCCTAGACTGTAGTGTGGTCCTTAACTTCGATGACTTGGTGTTGGCCTTGTAACCTTTTGCCGAGCCCCAGTCCCGGGATGAAGTTCATGAGTTTCATCATCTTCATAGCAGGAGGGATTTTGTCCCAGAATAGTGGAAGGTCCACACTGCATATTTGGATTTTGGAAGTTTCCAATGTGAATCCAGTTAATGCCATATCGTCGTCATGCTTGATTTCTAACACTGGAATGCCGTTGGTGCAAGTCCCTTCGGTGGTGACGCTGTCGCCGTAGACTGTTGTCAGCTTATTGCCTTGCATGAATTTGATACATTGGTGAAGGGTGGATGCCACACCGTTCATTTGATGCAGCCAGGGTCGTCCCAAGATGGCTGTGAAAGTGATAGGAATGTCCAACACTTGAAATTCGGTAGGGATCATCCGCTTGCGGAACCAGATGTTTAAAGTAGTAACCCCGAGAACTATGCGGGAAGTAGAATCATAAGCCTTGATAGTGTGGACTGAAGGCTTCAAATCTGTGGGCTTGATGTCAAGCAGGTCCATCATCTTGGCGGGCAAGACATTCATTCCGGAGCCTCCGTCTACCAGTACGCGGGGAAGTCGAGGCTCATCTAACTGAACAGTGATGTAGAGCAGCTCATTGTGATTAGCCCCAAATTTTGGCAGGTTCAAATCTGTTAATGTGATGATGTTTCCATAGTGGATGTTGCTGATCATCTGGATTACTTCCTCTGGAGTTGCGGCCACGGGGACCATGGTACGGGCCAAACTTTCCTATAGCTTGAGCTTGTGAGGGTATGCAGATATGAGCAGAGACCACAAGGAAATGTTCGTCTGGCTCTGCTTGAGCTGAGTGAGGATCGGTCCTCCTTTTCGAAACCTGTTTCTTTGAGCACGGGATGACCGGGTTGCAGTTCTGGCTCTGTTGGCTTTTTGGTGGCCTTGGGCAGTAGCACATGGATTTGACCAGATCGGGTCAGAACGTTTAAGTTAGGCTTGGTCTCCTTTGAACAGGTCGCCTTGAGTTGAGCCATAGTCAGTGGAGGATTTTTCGAAGCACAGGGCCATATGTCCTCTCTCAATTCGTTGACTGTTGATATCTTCCCAGGGGCTTCAGCAACTTTTTGGATTTTGTCCCAGGATATTGGTTTAGGTGCCTCTGCAGGGAAGGAGCCTATGGTTCGCCGCAGTTGCTCGAATGTCAGTGTGCAGCAGTGGTTGCTAGGACTGAGCTGTGTCTTGTTGACCCTCTCGGAGAGGCTAGAGAGTTCTTGGTTCATGCGAACTGTTTCTCTGATCTCTTCACGGTATACTGCGTTTTTCTCCTTCTTGCTGAGCAGGCTCAGGGCGTTCTTGAGTTGAGATAAGCAGTAGTCATGGTTTGCTAAATTTCCTCCGCATTTAGCCCAAATCCGCTCTCTTGTAGTCGAGCCTTCGTCGAGAGCTAGCACTTGCGTTTCTTCCCAGGTGAGAATATCCAATGCTTTTTTGAACCGTATACGGCAGTCTAGATAAACTTCCATCGGGGAGAGTTTTCTCTATTGCTTTAACTGAGTGGCG
This sequence comes from Adenophora triphylla var. japonica, assembly GCA_022495995.1. NCBI lineage: Eukaryota > Viridiplantae > Streptophyta > Magnoliopsida > Asterales > Campanulaceae > Adenophora > Adenophora triphylla. The sequence goes on from JAFEMH010000342.1 coordinate 586,494, forward strand.
GGTATGTCGGAAGGTGAGTACACGACTTCCCGGACATCTACCCATGTGACTGGCTTTTATCCCAGTTGATCGTTTCTGTAAACGAACGCTGTAGTCTGTGGAATCTCCTTTAGCAGTTGTTGGAGATGTATTTCCATTTTTCTCTTCTTTTTGAATAGACCTTCCTTCTTCAGTTGGCCTTTTAGCTTGAGAACGGAAATGATCCATTCCCATCCTCCTAGGACCATTAGGATTCTGGTTTTGTTGATGTCGTGAGTTGCTTGGAAGAGTATGATTTCATTGTCTTCGTCGTTGCTTTCACAAAGGGCTTGCTTCTCTCGGGGAGATAAGCGCTTGTATTCCTCATGCTGCTGGGCTAGGTATTCCTTGTGTTGTTCCATTCCATCTCCTAGGTTTTTTGGACCGTTGACCGCCCTCCCTTGCCAGAGGGGGTATGCTGAGAAGTGATGGTAATCCAGAAAGTTTCCGTGGGCAAAACCTTTGAGGTCGAATTGGTCTAGAGTAGCCTTTAGTTGTCTGTCCGAAACTGCTTGCAACGCTTTAAGGGCTTGGTCCCTGTGAGTCTTTCGAGCTTTGTTTTCGTCCCAGAGGTGATTTTCTTTCACAGCTAGTTCCAAGAGGGCTTTCCTTGCGAGAGTTAAGCAGTCTCCGTAGATGCGCGCTATCTGACTGGTGTCTAGAACTGTCATCGCATCCAAATCTCCGAATGGCAGAAACACTTGGATTACATTGACGAAGGAAGTCGTGCTCGGACATTCCATGCGGCCTTCTTTGATGTCGATCACCAAGAAGTCTGCCCATATCTGTTTGATCAAACTGACGGGCGTGTTGAATTCTGCGATGCTCATGGTCTCGTGATCTCGTTCGAGAGCCAAATCTATTAGTGCTAGTAGCTCGAAGGTGGGGCATGCGGATGCGTGGCCGTAATGGCTGGGAATAGGATTGAACTTGAGCATATTGATGCTGAGGGTGATCATTCCTTTCTTCGAAAGCTTGATCTGTCTCCCTGGGAGCACTTTCGTAGATGTTCTCAGGGTGGCTGCTGGAGGCGTTCCCGAGGCTAATCTGGCTTGTAGCAATGTGAGGAGCTTTATATCCTTTGTCGATGCTTTGGCCTTGGCGGATCTTTTGGTTGTGAGTTTGACTGACGCCATGGGCCGATCGCCACTGGGGCTGATATTTGGAGATGATGATGAGCCTTGAGCTCTTTTGGCAAGGACCTCGTTTACCATGATTAGGAAATCGTCGAGGGTAACTTCCACATCGCAGAATTTGACAATAAGGAGTGGATCCTTGGTCTCATCGGGATATCTGGAGAAGATGATATTGACGAAGTCGTCATCGGTTACATGATCAGAAGGGTTCTTTGTCATGTCAACCATTTGTTTCCACTCGCCGAATAACTGTCTTTACTGGACATTAAGTTTGACGATCTCCAGGGTATTTGAGCCTTCATCATAGGGGACCTCGTCGGAATTGGTTTCATCCCCGAATCTGAGCATGTGTATGTAAGGATCTTCCTGTGGATCTGCCGCGTCTTCTACTCCAGAGAGTTCTGATTCGTTGCCGCCTGACGGTTCAACCCAGATCAAAGGACGTCTCATGCCCTGTTGCAAAGCTGGTACTGCTAGAAAGACTTCATGTCCTCTTCTTGAGCAGAGGGGCTCGGTAGGAAATTCCATGTGTAAAACATCCTAGGCTTGCCGCCATGCATTCTTCACGAGAGTGCCAGTGTTTGTTGACCTTTATTGTGAAGATTTCTTCATCTGGTGTGGCTAGAGAGTTTGCTCGAAGGATGTTGGTGAACTTTCGATCAGAGATGAGGGGTTTGTGTCACTGTGTCATTGCGGTGTCCAAGGTTTCTTTCCATTCTGGATCCAAGTCTCGAAAACGGCAATTGAACCTGATGAATCTGATTGCTTCAGGCCCCTCCTGCTCGAGGGCGTTGACGTAGTTGGCACCTCCAGACTCTGAGGGATTCTGATGAGATTTGCCCCAATTGTCCTTTTGTCAGTTTGCAGGGGGTAGCCCAGGTGCACGGCTGCGGGCATGTTTGGTTGGCATTTCAGCTTTGTTGCCTAAGAGGAAACTGTCTCCTCTAATGACCTCAAGATCTCCTTGTCGGTTTATGAACTTGACACGGTGATGGAGAGTGGAGGTTATGGCCTTCATGTGGTGTAGCCGTGGGCGTCAGCCCAGTGTAAATCGGGCGAATGTCCATCACTTGGAACTTTACTGGCACCATTTGGGCTTCGAACCAGAGTTCTAGAGTCATCGTTCCCAGGATGGGACGAGATATGTTGTCGTATGCTTTGATAGTTCGGGCAGATGGGGTCATATGGCATTCATAGATGCGTAGGGCGAGCATCTTTGAGGAAGGACGTTGACTACTGATCCGTTGTCTACCAGGACCCCAGGAAGGGAGATAGTGTTGAGCCGAACAGTGATGTGCAGAGCTTCATTGTGTTCTGTAACACCTTTTGGTAGGTCTTCATCATAGAAGGTGAGCATGCCGCCGTACGATGCGGAATCGTAGATCTGATCTCTTTCTGGAGAGGGAGAGTCATCGAGCCATCTATTTCCTGTCTTTCTCTTGAGAGGCAAAGGTTTTGGTGGTGCCTCAGGATTACACTGAGGTTGCTTGTGACAGTGGCCTCCCTTTGTCAGCACGTTGATTGAGTGCTAATGCCAGGTTGGCTTTGACATTCCTTTGTCGGCCCGTGCTCTGAATTTGGGCAAGTTGAACCTTTGCTTGATCTGTGGGGGATTAGGCTTACAGTGGTAGTAAGGTTACCGAGATTTGAGATCTTCTTGTGTATTGAGGCCTAAACTTTGGTGACGGCGGGATATTTTGGCTTTCCCACCCTGTCTATTACGAAGGTTTGTGTTGCTTGAAGGAAGGGAAGACTTACTGGAGTAGAGTACATAGTAGTCGAACTTCCTGGATGGCTCTCCGAGTGTACCCATGTTGGTGTCTCCGGCTTCGAATCTTTCTTTCAATTTCTGCTGAGAAGACTGTTTCTTCTTCTTTCTGGGAGAATCACCCCTGATCATGTCCTGAAACTCGTATTCAAGGCACTCTGAGCAGTCACATACATGATACCAGATGTGGACGTCTGATGAAGGCTTGACTGGTCCTTCCAGCATTTTACTCAGAGGCATATCCAGCTTGTCGAAGCGTATGGAAGTTTGCTTCTTGGAGGAGTCATTGCTTTGCAGGGCTGGGCTTCTGTTGCTTGACTGTTGTCTCTGGTGGATGTACTTGACAGAAGTGTCTTTCCCTTTATCGGAGGCCGGTGCAGGATTGAATGCAGTTGTTGATGCGTATACGTAAGATGGAACTGTAGCCAGCTTCTCTTTGAGGTCCTTTTCGAACTGTGAGCCCGCATTGAAAATGGCTCGGAGATCCGGGAAGAAGTGATGGCTGATGAGTGTTCTGATGGATGGCCTCAAGCAGGACTTGAAGATCTGCATCTATTCGTCTTTGGAGAGTGGCTCCATGATTTCGGAGAGTTTTTAGCTCCACCTTTCGTAGAACTCTCCAACACATTTGTCTGCTTTTTGTTTGGTGGTGATTAAGTCTTCATGACTTATCTCCCATTCTAGGTTGGATCGGTACCGCTCCAGGAAGATGTTCTTGATCGATCCCAGGTATGGCGATCTGCGAGGCTTGACCCTTAGGAACCACCATAATGCTTTGAACTCTTGAGAGTGTCTTTGGAAATGGTCGGCCATTTCTTTGGAGGGTTGCTCCTTTTGCTCTCATGCCGAGAACGTAAGTGTCAACATGTGTCTGTGGGCATTCGGTCCCATCGAATCTGTCTATTTCTGGCATTCTGAACTTGGCTGGGAGAGGTGTGACCATTCCCAGATCTATAGACCTGAGTGTTTCTTTCTTCGAACTGCCCATGCTGGCTTTCAGATCCTTCATTTGTTCGACCATCCAGGCCAGGGTTGGGTCCAGTGGTGGACTTTGAGGCTCGGTTCGGGGTGCTGCTATTAGAGAAGCAGTAATTGAAGGTGGATGGCTTGATATATGTGGATATATGGGGGCCTTTTCAAGGTTGTATCGGGGTTTCATCCCGATGTTTTGAGGTTTGTGTATAGGCAACAGGTTGAACCCGGGAGGATACTGGAGGATGTTGGGATTTGTTTGAGATGGTCCAGCGCTGCGCTGGTTGTATTGAGTGATGGGGGTAGAACTGGCTTGGCCGTATACGATGGGGGTGCCTTGAGAGGTGGCAATATGAAGCCTCGATCGGCAGTTTCCTTGATTTGAAGGATTCCTGTAGTTTGACGGGGGAGGAACCTGGTTGAAGGTTTGAGGAGCTGATCGGGGAGGATCGTCGTCCTCGATTAGAACGAAAGTACCATCTGGTTGGGGGATAGCTACTATACCCCGTTCATTCAGAAGCTGTACCACGAAATTCTGCTGATCCTCTTTCTGTTTCTTGTGAACCTCACAGGCCCGGATGGCTTCTTCCAGTGTCATATCGGTTACCGGTGGCGGGGTTTCGTTCCCGTCACGATTTCTCGGTGAGTCTGACATATCAAAAAGTCTGGCTGTAGGAACTGAGGGAACCGAGGAACTATCTAACGCTGCCGTAACTGTAATTACGGCGGCGGACCCGACTCGAACCACTCTCTCTGTACGCCGCAGGAACGAAAGGTAGGTCTTAGGTTTCGGAAGGGATATTTGGCTCAGGGCTTTGGGCTTTGGGCTTGTGCAATGTGTAGTTACCGCTTAAGTTTACTTAAAACTCGTTTTCTCAGAGTCCTAATTGGTTGAAAAAGATTGCTCTTCTTTTTCGCAACTAACCTAGGGCTTGTATCAGTGGATCCCGGCACTACGTTTATAAGCCCCTCGTTTTTCACCTATAAATCTCTTCCCGGGACGGACAATCCCGAGTGAGGGTCCTATAAGGCAAGAGAGTTCCACCGACAAAGGGAAAAGTGAACTTAAGGCTAGCTGGTCATGTAAACATTCAACGTATGTGACATATGGGTCACGGTCGAAGTCAACATCCTTAAGTTAAGGCAGAAATTGTGCCGAAATTTCGGCATGACCTCTCTTGACTCGCTTGCGCGAGGGGCCTTAGCTTTTGGCATTGGCCAAGTTGTGGCTGGCATGGTGCATACATTGAGGGTTTGTTGACACTGCATCATATTGAACCTTCGGGTATGTTTTTAGCGCGGTTTTGCGTCAAAGTCAAAGCTAAAAATCTAAGACTTCGGGTCGAGAACGACCTTTGATCTCAACTTTTAAGTTTGACTTGTGAGGGAGATCGGCGTAAAAGCATACACTTAGGCTTTATGACATGAACTAAGCCAAAAACCAACCAATGTCTTGGATGAAGTGTGACACAAAGAGTGCATGGATTACACGGGCTAGGATGGGCTGTTTGGGATGACCCCGTGCGTGCTCGAAAGGCATAGGAAGGCCAATCAAACTGCAGCTGAACGGTCACCCCGGGTTGAGGGTTGTAGTGTGCAGTGTACCGAGGTAGCAAGTGCGCGTAGTATGCGGTGTACCGAGGCAGCAGTGCGAGTAGTGTGCGGTCACTAAATTCTTTTTTTCTGAATAAAATAGAAATTTTCAGAATGACTCTTAAAGAATTTATGCGCAGTTCAGAATATTGCAAGAAAATCAATTATGAACGGAATATGCACGAACATGTTATGATTTTGAAAGAGATGAAAATGTGACATCTTTTCTTTTCTTCTTTTTTTTCGAAAAGAAAAGGTAGCGGCATGAAGTACGGAGAAAACACACACGCACCCAAAAACGAGAAAAGGGTAAACGAAAGTTTGACCCACAGAATGTTTTTAAAATGAAGGAGTTTTGAAAAAACATGTTTTGTCCCCAGCGGAGTCGCCAACTGAAATTACCCGGATCGCGCGGACTGCGGCGAGCGGTTTTTTTTATGGACTTCACTGAAGAAGAGAGTCGCCACGCCGTTTTGTATTATGAGCCTAAACTTTGAAAAAGGCTAGTTTGAAAAGGAGGTCGTTTTGATTGCTAGCCAATACTTGGGAAAAGGCTTTTTGAAAAGGAGGTCATTTTGATTGGTAGCCAATACTTGGGAAAAGGCTTTTTGAAAAGGAGGTCATTTTGATTGGTAGCCAAAACTTGAGAAAAAGCTTTTTGAAAACGAGGTTGTTTTGATTGGTAGCCAAAACTTAGGAAAATGATTTTTGAACAGAGATTGTTAGGTTCGGAGGTCAGGTTACGTTTCGGGAAGAGTATATGGAAATCACCCGAAATGCCTCGCATGACGAGTCTTTCTACCTTTCTCGAAAAGTGTGTGTGTGTGTGTTCGTGTTGCTTTTGAAAATGAGTCTGAATGACAAACTTTAATCTTGGTTTGAATGACAAAGTTGATTTTGAAAAGGAGCGTTTGAATGACAAACGTCGGTTTTGAGTCTGAAATGAGCGTTTGATTGACAAACGTCGATTTTGATTTTGAAATGAGCGTTTGAATGACAAATGTCGATTTTGAGTTTGAAATGAGCGTTTGAATGACAAACGTCAATTTTGAGTTTGAAATGAGCGTCTGAATGACAAACGTCGATTTTGAGTTGGAAATGAGCGTTTGAATGACAAACATCGATTTTGAGGGATTTTGAAAAGGAGTTCGAATGACGAACTTCGGTTTTGAATCGGGCATTACGATGTTACCCATTTTGATGAAAATGATGGCAAGTAAGATGCGATCAATGAGTCATTTTATGACTCGAACATTTGAAAGTAAATACTATCAACAAACCAAACGGTTTGGACTTGTAAATGACAGTATTGAAAATACGGTATCAACGGATCGAACGATCCGGATGGTAAAAGTGTGATCGACGAGCCAAATGACTCGGATTTGTAAAGAGCGTAAAGTAAGTGCGATATCAACGGATCAAATAATCCGGACTTGTAAATGACAATCACGAACCAAGCGGTTCGGACAGTAAAAGTGCGAATCAACTGATCAAACAATCCGGACGATAAATGACAGAAAAGTAAAAAGGGGACTCGAAGGCCGTTTTAACCCTAAATTACTTCTCTCGAGGGAGAGAGGATGATAGAGGACTAAAACGTATCAAGTCTCGTAGATGGCATTTCGTCTACATTTTAGAACTTTGATCGGATCAAAAGTAGCATATGATGCGTAAATCGAGACAAAGCGGGGTTTAGAGAGTAAGAGTGTTACCAATGGCTAGGTGTTGACTTTTTGGCTCGAAAGGATGTATACGGGATACAAAAGGGTATTTGAAAGGTGTTTATGAAGTGTTTGGCTCGTGTTTGGTTGGAAAACGTGGTTTTCACGCAAATCAAAGCATTTTGGGGGCTCGGGAGGGGGTTTTGGTTGCTGGAACCGTGGGGTTTTGATGAGGAGTAATATTTTTTGACCTCTTTTATTGAAGGGGAGAGGCTGTATTTATAGGGGTGAAACTGAAGTATAGGCCATCCGGCCCTTTCCTCAGTGTGAGGGACCTTTGAGGTATTTTGGAATTTGCTGAGGATTGTTGATTAATCCTGAAGAATAGGTCGTCCGGCCAGTCACTCAATTTCAGGGGTATTTTTGTCTTTTCACCCTTGAATCTGATTGATGGAGATGTGGGGAGGCTTGCATGTCTTCCACGTGTCCTAGCTTAGTCACTAAGATTGGGTGTTTGCTCCGTTAATCTCGGTTTTGACTGTTTTCTAAATAACTGTCCAAGAAAATGTCCGGAACAGTCCCGAAAAGTCTCAAAAATTGTGTATTTCTGGAAAAGTGGTACTTTTACGTGTGAGAACGTGTGTTGAGTACACTTTGGAATTTGGATGCACGAGACAGCCCTGGGAAGTCTCATTGACTCGGGAAGGGGGAGTTAGCGGATTTTGGTTAACTTGAAAAAAGGCCAGTTAACGGATTGTAACGATCCGGATTTGGGTGCTTACAGCTGCGAAAAGCTTCTTCCAATGGGAAGTTTGTGGATATTAGCAAGAGTCCACCAGCTAGAAGAGAAGTGTCTACCTCTACTGAAGATCTTGGTATGTGTCATCTTCGTAGTTGGTCTGTTTCACAATATTGTGTTAGAGCTGAATAGCATGTTTGATCTTCCATCATTCTTGTATATTTAAGACACTTATGTTGTATCATGCATCTGTCCTGAATCTCCATTATGAGCTATTTTCTGTTGTGCACTTGATTTGATTCGCCATATGACATCATTATGATTGTTGATATACTCGATTCAGACTACAGGCATAATGTAGATACTGGACCTGCTCCTTCAAACCACGATATTCCCCCCCCCCACAACTTTTGATGAAAATGGTGCCTCCAGCTGCCTGATAGTAGACAGTTCACTCTTGATAATATATCTTTGAGTATATCGTCTGATCAGATGACAATGATTTCAGAATATAATTACATTAATTTCTGAGGTAACTCTTGTTGCATCATACTAAGATCAGCAATCCTCGTGGGTCTATCATATATGTTCTGAAACACCTAATGTACTATGTTTGTGGTTTCAGCTTACACTGGAGAAAGAAGAGTTGGTTCAAGCCTTGTTAGCTGAGTCATCTCAAACTTCCAAGTTGAAGGTAATTTTCATGTGAATATGATTATTCTTACCAGGTGTTCCGGTTGTACATGTTCTGTTTTTGTGTCTAACTGTATTAAAGATATCCGCCCTTATGAAGTGTGGTCATGACATTTTTGTTTAAGATCTAAAAGAATTCTGCAATAAGGTTTGTTCTCAAGGGAAATATAGTGAACTCCTCGGAAATATTTGATTTCTCCAAATGGAGCTGCTCAAATAGTGTGGTAGGATTAGACTTGTAGGTGTCTTAGGTTTAACGTTTGAGTATAATAATCTACCAAAATATCTGCTTAACTGATGGTTGCTGGTTTTTAATTTGATTTGTTGTGTGGAATGTTTGCTGGTTATAATTTTGTAGTGTGTTTTGATGTTCTTGAAGTTTATTAAACAATTTCCTTTCAAATGAAGGAACTGAACAAAGAACTATCCCAGGAACTTGAAGCCCAAACACAAATATTAGAGTTCTTGACTTCTCAAAGAATGGCGGGCGATTATGTCCCAGCAAAACTAACTGATTCTTGCACTATCCATGACAACACTGCATATGTAGATGAGGGTGACGAGGTAAGACTTCCATACTCCTTTATCTCACTTCCACAACCACCTTCCGTCCAGAAATCAAAGGCTTCTTTATCTCACCATTTCTTTGCTTGATCATATTTATGCTCAATAAGCCCAAATCTGAACTGGGAGCTATATAATACTTCCTCCGTCCCATAAGTTAGTCCCACTTCTTTTTAGATAATCTTAATTGAACTTTGACCAATAACTTTATGTTAACTATTTATTCTTATGAAATTCTAAAACTTGTAATGGCTACAACATTAAAAGTACTACCTATGACAATTTTATATTTTCAAGAGTCAATTTTACATATCCGTTTAAATAGAAAATTGTCCTTTGAAATGGAGATGTTTGAAAAGATGGAGCGCATGCACCGCTTATTGGAGGTACATGGGTTAGTGCCATCGTCTCCACGTCTCGACACAAATGGCTCCGGGTCTAGTATAGGACAGGTATACCCATATTTAATGCGTACACACGAGTTATTAATTTTTTTTGTGATTAACGCTAATTATATTATTTATATTGTAGGCTCGGATCAATCTTTCAAATTCTAAAACAGGTGACTTGATCTAGCGATTTCAAAGGACAATGTTCTACTTAAACGGACGTTGATAAAAAATTGTAACTTTCATTTTGAATATTTGATTATGCTTTTGAAGGGGACATATGTAGATATATGTTTATGGTTTGAGTTACTTGACATGACTTTGTAGGAGTATTTTTAAGATAGTTAAATGCAAGTGTTTTTGTTTTAATAATTGTGTATATGGTGATGCCTAGATTTATTACAATATAGTATTTTCCGGTGTATTCTTGTATGTGTTTGTGTAAATTGCAAAAATATTAATGGTGGGTTGGATCCAATATAAAAACAATACCAAATATTCAAAGCTTGTCAAATGTATTTGGGAAGGCAAAAACAAAATTGTGTCAATGGTATTTGGGAGGGACAAAACCGTCCCAAATAGTTTTTGGAAGGGCAACCATAGCCGTGCCAAATGTATTTCGAGAGGCACTCAAACCGTGCCAAATGTATATGGGACGGCCGAAAAAGCGTGGCAAATGTATTTGGAAGGGCAAATAAAACCGTGCCTAATGTATTTGGAAGGGCGAACAAAACCGTCTCAAATACGTATTTCGGATGGGACACTAAAAACCGTCCCAAATACTCATAAATAAGACAGATCTACTCAACTGTCACCATTTGCGTGCCAAATACTTTTTAGGACGGTTTTGGGTTGTCACAAATGTATTTGGCACCCTTGTATTTGGGAGGGAGCCAAAACCGTCCCAAGGTCGTCCCAATTACTTTTTGGGATGGTTTTGACAGTATTTGGGACGGTTTTTGGCCTTCACAAATACCCTTTTTCTTGTAGTGATGGCACGTGGGTGCGACACATATCGCACGTGGGTGATACACATATAGCACATGTACTAGAGGAGAGATAAGGCTGGTGAATATGATCGCAGGGAGAACCTCGATCACGTATCCTTTGTTACGTGTTTACTTAAGCTATTATGTGATGCACAACTTGTTGGCATAGTCTCTCATGTTATATGTTATGTGTTTATTGATTATAACACTACTCATTAAGTAAGCTTTACGGTTATTGTTGTTAAATTATAATATACATGATATCATGTTATTTAGTTGCATTGGTAGCTTACTGAGTTTCGACTCACCCCGTTTATTTGTTTTACTGTTTTTCTTAGATCACAAAAGGTTGTGTAGTTACGCACAGTGAGGTACGACTTAGCGGGGATATCTGAGGAGGTTGTTGCTCTTTGGGTATTTACTCTACATAGCTTTCACTATGTTTATGGTTGTGAGGATATAAGTTGTATTGAGTTATTTAAACTTTGTATATTGGGTAGCTTAGCATAGTTATTGTGATGTAGTATTTGTTATTCTTTTGGTGCTCACACGTGTAGTCAGGCTTGTCTAGAGTTGTGTATAACTCTAGGTTTCATGTTCATTTGAGGCAGTTAGCCTGTAGTGGTTTTTAGTAGTATTTTCTGTCGTCGAGTTGGACTAGCTTGTGTGGTATGAAGGTTTATGGTTTTAAGTTGGTTTTATAGCAGGGTTCACACACCTATGACTCTTTTGTAGGGAATTAGCTCCCAACATCTCAAAAAGGTCTTGAGTATAGTGCGGGGGCTTGCCTCCTAAAATGCCACTCGCAACGTTGTTAACCATGGCCTGATTAATAGGATTTAATCCATCATAGAAAGATTGGTTCAAGAATTGTAGAAGAAAATTGTAGTGGGGACATTGGACTAACTTCATATTGAACCTATCCCAAGCCTCGTGGAATGATTCTCCTATTTCTTGTGTAAAGCCAATAATTTTCTGTCTGAATGTGGCCAATGTGGGAGGTGGGTAATATTTGCGTAAAAGGCATCACGTAATTCATCCCATGTGCTTATGCTCCTAGGTGTGAGATCATCAACCATGTTTTTGCATTTCCCTTCATGGTGTAAGGGAAGCATTTTAATCTAATTTGTTCATCAGACACTCCTTCTTTACCTGGTAAGTGTGACACATTCATCATGTAATCTCTAAAGAAGGTCAAAGGGTCTTTAGTAGAAAGACCTTGATAATTAGGTAACATGGCAAAATATTGACCATTTACCTTTAGATTCTTTGTTGCTTGTGACATCACTATACAAGACACCGATGTGTCTACCTTAGGACATAAGAAGTCCTGCATTGTCTGAGCCGGTGGTTCTGCCATCCCGGCTTTTTGATCCTCTACCCCGGTGGTATAGAGTTCTAGTTCTGATTTTAGGTCTATTTTGAGGGGATTGCCCTCGTTTAATTTCAGTTTATGACGACCTAATTAATCAATGCCCTCATTCAATGGCTCCAATGTAGGAATCAAAGAACTTCGACCAAGCATACACTATGAAAATTAGCTTGTTCAATCACAATAATTACCCAAAAATGGCGTCAAAAACTTGATGGAGAATTTATCCTCTTGTAATAATTACCTAGCAAGTGCACTAGTAATCCGTAGTAGTAATATACATAAATGCAACTGTCGAATTCATAGAGACTTATGTGTAAATAAGTATATTTAAATATTGCAAACGTAACAAAGATGGGGGTTTTGATTTGATTGATTATTTATTAAACTAAGAAATCAAGAATTAAACAACACGAATGAAATCAAGATCAACAAGAAATTCATGGATTGAGATTTATAACTATCATCACTTATGCTATTTCAAAGGGGATCAATTTCATTCAAGGGTTTGTTCACAAAAAGTTAGGGTTGGGACGTTTGATATTCAGATTGCAATCCTAATATTTATCTCTTGTTTATACTTTCCGCTAGTTTAATAGAAACAATCCAGAAATCACATGAAAACTTAAGAACAATAGAATCTAGATTCGTTTGACTTACGCTAGTTCCTCAATTGAATCTATTCATCTCAATAATGGTCGTTGTATAAACTATCCACGCTAGTGTAACAATTTATAACCAAGTAAATTCAAAGGTCAAAAGTCTCTTACCATCATACGATTGAACCCAAGAAAGAGCATTAAGAATATTGAGATGAACAAGAATAAGAAATGAATAAAAAGAATTAAAATATTAGAATAAAGATCCAATAGTTATTTGCCAAATCAAATAATCGAGAAGTTTAGCTAATAATAGCTATAAAGAGAAAATAAGTAAATAAAAATATGGATCTTAAATCCTTGAAATCCCTCTTGAAAACAATTAAAACCTAAGATGATCAAAAGATAACAACCAAAACACAACTGTGTGTTGTATATGTACTAGGGAAGAAGGAAGGGTTTCCTTAAGTGGATTCAATCTCCACAATCCTTCTGGAGTTCGAATGACCTTGCCCTGATGCGCCTGAATCCGTCATAGGTGCGGTCGCATTACTTGGAGAGATTGTGCGTTTCTTATGTAAATTCGGAGCAGTTGCGCGGGAATGATGAAGCGGTTTCCCTAAGTTTCTGTAAAAATAGCGTGGTCACCCTGGTGGTGGAGGGGTGCGGTCGCACCTTGTGTCTTTCAACAACTGTTTTTTTCTTTTCTGCTCTACTTCGCTCCGTCCTGTTTCTTGGCTCCTTTTTAAGTCCATTTCAATCCTTTTCCATCTTTTCCCTGTACTTACACAAACAATAAAAGCACATCAAAACACCCAAGTTTGAGCATGAAATAGGTATAGAAATATATCATTGGATGGGTAAAAGCACATCCATCACTTTCTGGGAACAGAATATTCATAAAATCGAGAAACTTAAAGCTACGCATGTTTAACCCTCTATATTATGTCACCAATGTTGATACCCAGAAAAAACGTGATTGGTATTCTCCTATGATGTCTATCCCATTTTAGT